>JADMLD010001181.1:6692500-7907500 GCA_017589585.1 Phylloscopus whistleri | reverse complement strand
TTTTACTCCCATGAAATGTGATATATCAGTGTTAATGAGTAGACTTACTGATTTTCAAAATTAAGTCTTGACTGTTTTGTTTTGATATGATTTATGACAATTAGTTTTGTGGGTTTTTGGGGGGTTTGTTTGTTTTGTTTGGATTTGCTTGTTGGTTTTTCTTCCTTGGTGGGTATGAATAAAGAGATAACAGAGAACTACATTCATCACTATTCTAACATCTTGAAGGGTCATGGCAACTTAGCCAAAACGGAATACTGTAAGAAATAGCTCATGGCTTTCTAAAGAAACATTTTTTTAAAAAATTGGATCTGTAGTGCATTAATTCTTGGTAATAACCTGGATAACACCCTGTGATGCTGTCAGGAAACACTACAGGGAGTGAAATGCCCTCTTATCTAATGCTTCCACCAAAAAGCCCATTCCTGCCTTCTTTGAGAAGATTCATGCTCCCTGAGAGGCCACCCTTTTAGGGGTGTGTCCTTCTTTCTCTAAAGCCCTGCCAAGGTGAACTTTGGGGAGTAGTCTTGCACCCTTGAGTAGATGGAGGTACAAAGACATTTTTTGCTGTTTCTTTGGTAGCTATTTGGTTTTGGCTTTAAGAACCCTTCATGATGCCCAGGAGTGGCCACATGACAGAATCTGTCCCAGAAGAGAAGTTTTCAAATTCTTGTTATATTAAGAATTCTTATCTGGAGTTCCTCTGCACTTTTTCATACTGGGGTCCTCTCAGACTTCTACTGACCTATTTTCAGTTTATGAATTACTTGCAAATCCCTTTGAAATTAATTATTTATCTTCAAGGACCTTAGGTTTGTCTGTTACCTGATAATTTCTTTCAACTGGCATGTTTTCACCAAAAAAAAAGAGCTTTATTTGCAATGACAGAAGCAGAGTTTTACAGGATTCACCGCATTGCCATGGGAACGAACGAGCTCCTTCTGAATCATCATAGCCAAACTAACTCAGATGAAATGGGAACAAGCCCTAACCTTTGCCCATTCTTCAAACATACGTCAAAACTGATACGGTCTGAATGTTCAAAAAATTGAGAAGGTCCCTGGGATACATAGGTGGATTTCTAAAGCTATTTATATTATTGGAAAAGCAAAGAGGCACCTGCTGATTTATCTGTACCCTTTCACACTTAAATGCTTGAAAAATGTGTGTCTTTCAGGCTGCAAAGAATAATTAACAACTTACTGAAAAAGCTGTGAAGAAAGGATATTCTTTTAGGAAATTGTTCTAAATTTCCTTTAATACTTCTTTCCTTTTAGGATTTTCCAATGCATTTTTATGTTTATAATTAAAAAAATGTAATTTTGATCACTGTCACAAAAATGTATTTTCCTTATTATCTGTAGCTCCATTAGAATCTGAGATGTCTGGAAATTTTTTGTGCCTTTTTTTTACCATTTCGATTTTAGCAAAAGAGAAAAATGTTGAGAAGTTACTGTGGAAGACAATATAAAGAAAAATGGGGGGAATCAACTAAATGTATTTAATTTTATTTATGACTAAAAGACAAAAAAAATGAAATAAAAATGGTTCAATTTTTGAAAACAAGAATTAAAATTAAAAGAAAATTTTTCATCTATATTTCCTGACATTGTCTTCAAAAGTAAAAATATTCCTATCTGGTGTTTTGAAACTAAAAATTTGTTATTTTATGACCAAACATATTTTTCACTGGGAATATTTTGGTATGCCTTCCTTATGACTGATTTTTTTCCCTAATTTTATTGAGTTTTGTACCTTACCTGAAAGGATTCATTCTCCATCAATCAGCAAAGTGAGTCTATAATCAAATCTACAGTAAATTATAGTCTTAATTTCTGTAACCACTAACACAGAGTTTGAAAGTGTTCACTTCAACACAGATAACAGAAAATCTGAAAATTTCTGGCCTGCACAAGTAGGTTTGGGGACTTGAAGGAATCTGGTTCCACAGTGGGGGTGTGGATGAAGAAGTGGGGTCATGAATGAAGCACAGCTAGGTTCTGCCTCCATGCAATTGACTCATGTGTCCTTCATGGTGGTATAAATTTAGTCTAGAGGAAATTTAAGCGTTTGACTCTTTCTGTTGGTGCTGTAATGGATTTTGTCTTTAAGCAAAATGTTAGGAAACGAACCTTAATATTTCTATGGCCCATTTTAGCAATGCACCTACATTGAAATTAAAAAAGTAAAATTCATTACAATTAACACACACTTGCAAAGGATTGGTAGGTCTTGTAATTAAAAGTAACTTTATAATTATAACTATTTCTGTAATAAGGTTGGTTTTAACAAAATTCTTAATAATTTTTTTGTACATAGAGTTATTTTACCTCCCATGAGAGATACATCAACCAAGTCAGAAGACAGTGGGAAATATTGAGCTTAGGCATGATTTTGAAAAATGCTGTCAGTGCTCTCACAATTTGCACATCAGTTTCATGCTTCAAGACTAGTCAAAGTTCAGAGATTTGGCTTCAGTGATTTACTCAGAGTGTAGATCTTCAGCCCTTTATTGGAGTACATGGGCATGGGGGAGTACATAAGAGGTTAATTCAATACCCTTGGCTGGGATACCCTGAGTTTAATCCCCTAATCTCAGAAATGTTTTTCAGTTTGGCCAATGTAATTTATTATGAATTTAATTCAGCATACAGTGGAAACCAGCAATTCCCCCTCATGATGTAAGGTACAACAGAAATTATACAGAGGCTGGGCTCTATTGTCTGAACTTGTAACTGCATTTGTGAGAAATCCAATCCCATGTAGATTTGTTAGGCACATGCAGAAGATTAAACTCTTGCTGTGAATTTAAGAGAGAGATGCCTGGCTTCTGAGATCCAGGATCATGTACAAGGAGCAAATTCATCTAGTCCAGGACATATCTGGACCTGCTCAGCAGAGAAATGATTGGTGCAAAAGGAATTATTATGACCAAAAAAGGAGAGTGAATTTAAGTGGCAGTCAAGGTCCTTCCTTCCTTCCTTCCTTCCTTCCTTCCTTCCTTCCTTCCTTCCTTCCTTCCTTCCTTCCTTCCTTCCTTCCTCGTCTTTGTGCATCTTTGTTGGACTCTTTTCGGGATGTCTATACCTCTCTCCCAAAACTAGCCAGAATAGAGGAAAAGGATCATCTCCCTCAACCTGCTGGCAATATTTTGCCTAATTTAACCCAGGGTATGTTTAGCCTTCTTTGTGGGGAGGGTACATTGCTTCATTGCTGTCTTATGTCCAGATTGGTGTTTACAAGGACCCCCAGGTTCTGGTACTTTTGCTTTTAATTGCAGTCAGTCTCTTGGTTTGGAATTATCAGATTCTGGAGCACTGCTTTCTTTCTGTGTTGTTTTTTCTATGGTACTTTGTATTTTGCTGTGTTCTGATATTTCAGACTTCTCTCGGCCATGCTTCTCATTTGCATAATAAGCATGGCTAATCAAGCAAGCAACAGCCAGGTGCTCTGCAGGTCAGTGAAGAACATGGACCTGAACAAATCCAACACATACTAAACAGTTGGAGTAGCACCTTACACTATTTACTGCAACTGGGGTATCCAAGTTATTAATGAAAATATCTACAAAAAGGAATGAACACAGCTTTGTCAAACAGAGATTCTTCATAATTATGCCAAAGAGTAACTGCCCCTAACTCCCATCCATCCACTGCCATTGGACCTCAAGGTGCATTGAATATGTCCATGGACAAGTGCCTTTAGGAACAAAGGATGACTAGCAACAGGATCATTTATCTCTTTTCTGCTTCTCAGTCTATACATTCACTCGATTCAACTGAGACATCATCATCCACTTCCTGTTGCAGCCAATTCTGAGCCAGTTCTTTTGGGCTGGGACCTGAAATTGATCAAGTGTCTCTGAAGAAAATGACTAGCCAAAACATTTAGATATTGATATTTACCTCAGAAGAAACACGCTTGATATTACTGTGTTCTCAGAATTGAAGCAACACTTAAATATTCATTTTTTCTGGCAGAGTAAGAAATGGTGGCCCATGGACTCTAAGGAGGAACCTTGAAGACCTGCCTTGAGGAAGCATTAATTCTTTACCAGACCTGGAATATTGTAAGTGTGGTCTAGTGGGGTGTAGTGAGAGAAAACTTTTAATTTGAGGCTGATCCAGAGCTTGGCCAGGTGGGGAAGAAGGCAAGCAGTAGAACTGGCTGTAACTGAGTTCCCATCACACAGTTAATTTCTTCACTTTGATCATTTTTTCTCCCTTACATCATAAAAATGTAATTATAAATGAAGTCTGTTATGAAACAAGATATTCAAAAATAGTTCAGCTTGGGTCAATATAAGAGGATTATTTCTATAAAATAGAAGTAGTTTGATTTTGGTCTTTATTATAGTTTGTTCTTTTTTAATTTATAAAGAAAGGAAAAATAAAGAGTTTAATGTGAAATCTTGCAAACTTCAATGTTATTTTAAATGATTTATATATTTTTCCTGTATGCCTGCTTCAATAATAACATTCCTTTGGCTTACTTAGATTCCACTGAACCAGTAATATAAAATTGCCCTTTCAAAAAATTATTGACCACATTTTCAAAAAATAGACATATTTTTACTTTTGATTTCTGATAGATTTCAGCTATTAGCTATCTTAAGACCTCACAGAAAGAAATATAAGTTTATGAAAACCCTATTAATTAATAATCTAATACATATTTAAGACTTGTTTTGTTCATCCTGGAGGAGATTGAGGGGACACCTCATTGCACTCTTCAACATCCCAAGAGGGAAGATGGAGGGACAGGTACTGATCTCTTCACTCTCATGATCAGTGACAGAAGTCAAGGAAATGGCATGAAACTGAGGTGGGGAGGTTTAGGTTGGATATCAGGAAAACCCCCAGAGGGTGGCTGGGCACTGGAACAGGCTGCCCAGGGAGGTGGTCACAGCCCCAGGCCTGACAGAGCTTGGGAAGCATTTGGACAATGCTCTCAGACACCTGCTGTGACTCCTGGGGTGTCCTGCACAGGGGCAGGAGTTGGACTCAATCCTGATGGGCCCCTTCCAACTCAGCATAATCTATGATCCCTTGATTCTAATATGTCAAGTTCTATCTAGGTAGAACCTATTATTCTATCATTCAAATAATTTCCACTTCATAAGGACCCATGTAAGCAGACCAAAACATTTATTTGATTGTTTCTTGTGTAACATAAGCCCTGACAGACACATCTGCTCCCTCCAAAGCTGTTTCAACTGCAGGAGAGCTGAAAAAAAAATATAGGAAATTTTTCAAAGGGATCTTTTCCCTTTTTTAATATTTACAACATCTGAAATTAGAAATTAGGAACTTAGAGTTTAGAAAATTAGAAGGGAGCTTTCTGACACATTAATTTTTCTTACTTGGAATTGTTAGACTATCATCTTTGTATGCTCTTGCTGAGAAGTTTTTCGTTTTTTGGGGGGTTTTTATTGTGGTTTTTTGTTTGTTTGTTTGTTTGTTTGTTTGTTTGTTTTAATTCTATTTATACAATAGATTCTATTAATACAATAGATTGTATTAATTAGTTCTAATTTATGGAAGGATATTCCAGAGACCTTGTCAATTGTCTGTATTGTTAAATTCTTAGCCCAGCTGTCATCTAAAACAAGCCTTATTTTGGCTTAAGTACTCAAACTGAAGAGGTGTCTTAGTTGAAACCTCTTCTTCCATGTCACAGATGCTTAAAGGAAAAGCTCTGCTGAGTGCTTCTGTGTGACTCTAAGCTCAAAGGTCAAGTCCTTATTCAAACCTATAGTAAGCAAAATATCTTTCAACTTTAATGCTCTGGAAATGATCAAATATAAAAGTACATCTTTCCACAAGTCTTCAAAAGAATGTTTAGATACACAATCATGTACTGACGTTGGATATTAGTATTAAATCTCCCTAGTCTGTATCATTCTTATTTCTGCTTTCTCCTAATATTTACATTGATTTGCCTTTGACACATCTCTTCCATTCTGCTATCAATGTTTTCTTTTGCTCTACCCCTTCTCTATGATGCCCATATTTCAGTTTTCCTTCCTGTGTGTTGATTTCAGCACCAATGCTGATGGTCTGTAGATGCAAAAATCTTGTATGTCATTTTCTGAGTTCTTTTGTGTTAATCTTCACCAGTCACTGAAGGACCTTTTCACTTGGTCTGTTGTTTAGTGTGCACTGTAACACACTCAGATATATTTGTTATTAATAATCTCTGAAATACCACTGTTGCCCCTGAAACTAACTGTGACTGTGCAAATGGAGTGCTGGAATGCTGAAAATGGGACTGCTAAACAGGTGGACACATCTTAATAGGCTGGATGTCTGCAATCCTCCACAAGGCTATTGAAAGTCTGCAGCTGTTTGGTGTCACTTTAAGTGTGTACTACAAAATGCCCTACAGGTGAACTGATATATAACAATGATTTTATTTAATGATTTTTTTTTCTTATTTCCAGTTTGTTTAGCATATAGTTAATTAAAGGCATAGTAGATTGCTAATAACTAAAAGGCAGATAATATCTAATAACAGAACTGAGTTAAGATTGAAAGTTGGTATCTTTTGGAGACTCTGGAACAGGGCTGCTGAACATATTGATTCAATTTAGAATCCACTAAAGATGTTTTTTGTCTGATCCTTACTGAAATTTGGAATAAAGGAACCTTAAGCTGCAAATCTGATCTTTAGATAAACCAGTACTTAAAAAGAACTGAAGTATTTGGGAGATGCTGTTAATGGAGAAATAGGCTCTGGAGTCTGCCTGGTTGGGAGAATGCTAGTCTTCAAAAAGCTGAGTGGTCTTTAAAATGTCAGTTTTCACAGCAGGAGAGACAAATGGCAGCTGGCCTTGAAGAAACCAATAATAGTTGGATACTTATCTGATTATTGTGTCTTCTCTTACTGCACCACTCTTTAATTCCTCACTTAAACAGAGCTACATGAGAAGAAAAATGCTAAGTCTAGGCTTGGTCCCCTTCAGGATATAAATCTGTCTTTGGAGATGCCCTACTAGTGAGAGCCATTTTTTTTGTGATCAGGTGATTTAGACTTGGTAAATGATTTTGAGATATCTAAATAAGGTGAGATAAATTTCATGTTCCATATTTATGTGGTTTCCAGCGCATCACAAGTGATGGTGTCTCGTTCACACTTTTTGCTCTCTGACACTGGAGGCATTTAGAACAGTCACCTTGAATTTCTCTGAGGAGTTACTCTTCTGTTTGATTCTCTGCAATGAAAAGCTTTTCTTAGAGTTTTCTTCCTCCAGTCTCACAATCCTGAAAAATCAATTATGCTTATTAAAGTTAACTATAATCTTGGTCTAAAATTACATTCTCCTTTGTCTTCTGTGTCTCTTTTTGATTTGTGTCTCTTTCATCACACATTAAAAATGCCTTTGAGAGGATCCTTCTTATTCACATTTCTGTGCATACTTAGGTTATTCTTCTTCAAAGTCCTATTTTCAGTGCCTTTAAGGGAGAAAACTGGGATTCTAATGACTGTATATTGTGATAAAACACATATTCAAGGTCCAGAATTTCATTGCAATTTTCTCCTTGGATTTTATTACTAAATTGAGGAATGTCAGGTTGTACTAAACCATTTGCTTGCAGAGTTTGTTTTGACTGTGTTTAATTCAGCTGTTGTTGATGAGCATAGACCAATATTAAATTTATGTTGATGGAAATATCCTTTTGAAACAAATAATTTTCTGGTTATATTCAAGTTTTTACATAAACCACAAAGAAATCCAAGGATCAGGTTTAGGTTAGACATGAGGATTAATTAAGGAATGGTTATAAAGGATTTAAATTCTCACATGAAAAGTGCATTAATATAGTAGTTAATGACTTTTGTTCACATATATGTAGAACTGGAATGGTTTATAAGTTCATTTTTGAACCTTCCAAAGAGTATTTATATGAAAATTTATCTGTCCCTTAACACTGGGGTCTTTGGAAGAGATGTTAAAATTCACATTTTTCTATTAAAGAATAACTATCACAGAAGCAGGTAAGAACAGCTTTTTTAAGTCCAACAAAATGTCAGCATCCTTTCTCCAGCAGTGCTTGACTCTTTAAGTGCCAGTAACAATTGTGTGCAGGGAAGCTATGCAAAATCTGTGTAAGTATGGGGTGGCCCCTCTCAGTTCTGGAGCAGCCCTTCCAGAAGTTGTCTCTGCATCATCCCAACCTAAAAGAATTTTCTATGAACACCTTCAGCTTCTCTGAAAGTTACTAGGACTATTTTCAGAAATAGCAGAATGAGTCTTTTCCATGTAGAGTATGAGGCTCTTGATAACCAATTTCAGCTTCCTGACTGCTCAATGGACATGTAGAGTTAAAATATGATGATGATGATGAAATAATTGAAAAATAAAATTCCATTTGGTTTTAATTAAATCACAGTAATAATACAAGTACCACTAATTATGATCAAGGAGAAGTCTTTATTACATATCAGACTGGTCAATTTTATATCTTCTTCCCTCCTTGATTTTACTCATGCTTATAAGAGAAGAACAAGGACTTTATTTCAGGACTATATTTCTGTTTTGTAAAGTGACTTGTCCATATTATGGTGTAATTACTCTTCCTATTTCCTATCCCAGAAAGAATATAAATATTTCCAACTGCAATTAGAAAACTGAGAAGCTAGTTTTCACTGATTTTTTCACACACTCTTTATCCTTTTATTTGAGCATGTTCTTTCTTTTGCCAATAGAAACCAGCATTTATTTTAAAGGATGCTAGCAGATGTGCAGATTATTCTTCAAAACTTCCTGTTTCTGTCAGTTGACAAATTTTTGTTATCATTTTGGATATTGGCACACTTTATTTATGAAGATAGCTTTCCTATCTGTGTCAGTGCCAACAGAAATGTAGCTCTGTGTTATCCTTTCTGCATAAGATGACAGTAACAATGCTCTGAAACATCCACAGGTGCAGTTTGCAGTTTACTGATGTATTAAGAAGACCAAATAATAAAAGTTAGTAACATGTGAAGAGCACTGGCTCTCATATGTTTTCCAAAATTATTTTAAAGGATTAGTCAGATAATGTTCAGGCAATCTGTTTTTTAAACCTCTTGATTTTCAGATCACTTCTGATCCCTTTTTTGGCTAGAGGCAGAGTGAGAGTTGATTTTATGGTGGTTTTTTGTTTGTTTGCTGTTGTTTTTTAACCTGTTCACATACGTGCATAATGTCTTTCCCCTTCTTATTTTAAACCAGAATGGCTTGGTGTTAAATACCAAGCTAATGGGAACACTGAATAATTCAGTTGAATAAATCACAACAAGTTCCTGTCAATGCAGATGTTGTCCATTAGTAAGTAAGTGGACAAAATTCAGGGTATTACTGTACATTTTGGCAGTGTATGGGTGCAGACTGGCTCAATGTTCTCCCTCACAGCAGAAGTTACATCAGTGGGTGTATTTACCATGCAATGTATTGAAAGGAAAATTTAGTGCCTTTTTTTTTTTTTTTAATAAACATTATTCAATGTCAAAATAAACACTAATCAATAGTTAAAGCTACACTAGGACTTGCAAAAAGTATCCTCCTGTCTTCAAAAACCTTACTATGTGACACATAACTTTTGTCTTGTAACTGTAACTCTTTTCTGATAAGAATTACTTTCCTTAAGAAAATAGATCTACTTTGTGGTACTACATAGGTCTAGTAGGATAAAACATCTTTGAGGAGATATTTTCATTTTCTCAAGTTTTAAACACTCTGGCTGCTTTTTTCCTTGTTCCTTGGCAAAGGAATAGATAAAAGGCCTTGATGAAAAGCTAAAGAATACTTGAAGGATATGCTAAATAACACTCATATAGGTTACTGGGAAAAAACCCCTAAACCTATAGAACAGACACTATCATTACCAAAAAGTTGGTGAAGTGAAATACCAGACTATTTTTCATTTTATTTCTATTAATGCTTTTTTTTTTTTTTTAACTTGACTGCTATGTTATTTATGATAAAATTTTATCATAATTTTTTGGATAAAATTTTATCAAATTTTATGATAAAAGATAAATAAGATAGGAACAAATATAAGGAAGATATGAAATCACAATTGTTTAACAAAAATGTGTGAAATTACTGAAAGTAATCCTATAGTAGTACTGATGATTAATAACTAAGTACTGATCTCAACTGTTTGAGATTAAAAGATTTATCAAGGAAAATAAATAAATATGGTATATCATCAAGAAGTAATCTATGAAAGAAAATACTAATTTTGCATGAAATATTCACCATTTGCTTTAATTAAAAAATAACTATACATTTTTGAAGGAATGGGGAAGAGAAACCTTTGGTTGATAGGACATATACCATGGCATTCCACTAAATTTAGCAGTCATAATAGGCACTGGTACTTAATTCATTAGAAAGTATAAACCAAGGTGAATTTATTTATCTCTCTCCATTAGCTAGAGTTCCAGAATAGGGTTTGTCCTGGACAGCTACTGGGTATCTACAAAATCTAAAATGAGGCCAGATATCTCTGGCCCTGTTAGACAAAGTGGAAACTTTCATGCTTTTGTTTGGTGAAGTTCTTGAGAAATTTTAAGAGAGTTTTTCGTAGATTTCTGTATGAGTTTGCACACAGCACAAAAGATGATTGAGAGAAGCCCAGTATACATAACAAGATCAGTACAATTTATTAGCTATTAGCATAATAGTAACAAAACAAATATATTTAGTTATGATTTGACACTCCCCCAAAATTTGCAATCACCTTGTAAAGGTAAAATATGCACGAAAGAGCATGCCCTATAATTATATCTCATATGAAAAATTATTTCTGACGTACTGTGAAAGGCTTAGAGACACAGATAGAAAAAGTATTTGAGAACATTGGGAGCACCCAGATTGACAAGTAGATAAGGATGTTTTATTGCTTCTTATATAATTCTTCAGTATAACATCCAGAACTGATATAAAAAATGATGTTTTTCCCACTTCTCTCAAATCTATCATGAGAATGTTGGCTTTTTCTTCTTTTTTATTTTTTTCTCCTGATCCAATCAATCTTACTCACAATTATTTAAACCATTTGTTTTTGCAGTATGTAAGGCACAATTATGTAAATGCTGCTATGTTCATGGTGTTGGCTGGAGCTGTGAGTAAGGATAAGCAGAGCTATTGCAGGCATCATGTAAGCATTTAGAAAACTGATTTTGTGCTATGGAATAGGAAGGAATGGGATGGTAGAAGGAAGATGTTAAGAAAGACAAATTTAACACCAAGGAGAGCTGAGAAATCAAAAGTAGGTGGATGAACTCAGAAAAGCTTATTGAGGTCTTTATGGAATTTTCCTTACATCACTGGAAAAGTACTGTGATGACAGCACTCTATGGAGAGCACAGTTGCAGCTGATTCCTGTTGCCAGAGGGTTATGGACCTTGGTGAAAATTTCAAGGGATCAAGATAAAGGCAGGAGCTTGAGTAAGCAGGTTGCCTGGCTGGTTTACAGTGAGGGAATAATACAAAGCATCAGGAGCAAAACCAAAAGATTAGTTTGAATTCCCAGGAATTTATTACCTTGCTTGGTGTACATTGGTCAGGAAAGCTGATTCTTATTTTCTGTAAATGTTTAAATGTGATTTAAACATTTTATGTTACCTTTATGGTTGCTGCTGACAGTGAAGGGATGTTCTAAACCTCTGGATAACTAGAGCTGCATGAGAATGTTTGGGCTCCTCTGTTGAGCTACCTGCCTGGACTTAGCTGTAGATATTAATATTGCATAAATCTGCCCGTGTTTTTGTAGATAAGGGAATAATTCTATCAGTCACTGTTACTGTAATAAAAAACAAATCATATAAAAACCAGCAACACAGCTTATTCCCTCATTCAGAATCTGCTGCATAACAGATTAATGGCAGTGTGCATGAATAATGAGAAATGCTCCTAAACTGGAGATTCATTTGTTTGGACAAACGTTGCTGACTGCACTGAAGTAGATTGCAACACTGGCATTATATTTAAGTCACTAAACCCAAATTAGCCACTGCTATTGCTGGAACTGCTGCTACTACAGCAGATGAGCAGAGGTCAGTGATAGGTAAAGGACAAGTCCTACTATGTAAAAGTTTAAATCTATATAGATATGACAGTGAAGATTTTTAGCTGGGAAAAAAAAAATCATGAAATTGAATTGCTCAGTGTCAGGAGGACAGAAGAGCTAGCAATGAAACTCCAACTTATTTATTGTGAATCTGTTAAACCATAAAACCTCTCTGGAAAATTAGACTTTTATCTTTTTTTTTCTGTCATGTCCTTTTGAGAAGAAAGTACTGAAAAGAGAGCTTTGTTGTAAACTGTTCTGCTTCTAAACCTGGATAGTAATCACCTCATTATAGTCAGTAATTTGAAATTATAGCTAGTGGATATTGATACTTATTTCTTTAAAGTGGTATGTTTCATGTTGAACTTCACTCACATCTGATATAAGAAAAGCATGATGCTACTTTTGTAAAGTTACAAAAAAATAGAAGTCTCCCAATCTGATTTAAACCTACCCTACATATATAATATATATGAGATAATTCAAGACAAGATTTTTTTACTGCTATTTTATGACTACTACAGTATGTTTCCTGAATGTGTATTTGTATGTGTAAATATCCTTTACCATTTAAAAAGCATACTTTCAAATTAAAAGTGTTCCCTCTGATTTTTTCTGTTTCCTGTTCACAAACATGGGGCATTGCATGCCATTGTAGGAAATTATGACCCTGATTTTTATCTCATGTATATAGAAATAGGTAATAGTACCTATGTGTAGTCAGCTGATTTATATTTGTATAAAAATGTCTAAGTGATAAGAGGATGCATGAATGTTTTTGGAGGTCTAAATTTAAACAGGAAGAAAAATATATCTTTGTACATAGACATGGCTGTTTTTTACCTTTACTATTAAGAACATTAAGAAAGAGTGAGAAGTAAAAGGAAAGGCAGCAAGAATCTAAGTTCTTTGAAATCAAACTTTCTTATGCTTGAATTGCAATTTGTGAAAATTGTTTCCCCCTATGAAGTACGAATGTCAACTTTGCTAGAAGTTCAGGGGGGCAGAAGAATTCAGTTCTCAATATTTTCTAAATATTGATATTGACCATAATATCGTATTTGTTTTCACATTTTGGTCCTGTCTATTGTTGTACCTATAAGTGGGAGAATTCCTTGATGGAGTTCTTGATCATCACCCTGCATTGGGTGCTCAGCTTCACAGAAACTGGTTTCTGTTTTGGAAGTGAAGAGTTCTTGGACATCACCTGTTGTGCACATCAGTTCTTAAATCAAGTTTATCAGATAACAAATGTACTGAAGAAAGTTCTGAGAAAACAAAGTAACATTTTGCCTCTGACATATCATAAGAACATTTTGCAGAAATTGATATCATTGTTACTGAGACCCATAACAATGGAAGATTGAAAGATAATTTGATTTCCAAATCTTGACTTCACAGCAATCCAGTAGTATACTTCTTTTCAAATTCTTTTTCTTTTCTTTTCTTTCTGTCTCCAGACACTTCCCCCTTTCACCCCCAACTCTCTGTCTTTAAGCAGTGTTTAGATCTGAAGTATTGCAATTCATCACAAACTAGAACAGAACAGAATAGACCAGATCAGACCAGACTGCCCCTGGGTCTTTCCTCACACTCTTCCTGTGGATGGGAATAACAGTGGCTGGCTTCCAGCCAGCAGGGACCTCCCCAGCCTCCCAAGATGATGACAAGGGATCCTGCTATAACATCTGCTTTCTCTTTTAGAATTTCAGAAGAGCTCATTTAGGATGATCCATAGGGGAAATGCCAGAACCCACAGCAGGACTATTGTCAGTCTACAAGTTCTGAGTCTTTACACACTCTGAGAGTTTTCTTTGTCTTCTCATCTCTAAAGGGAAGTAGATGGGTGCAAGTAGATGGGTGTTGGGAAGACAGGATCTTTTCTGGCTATGCACTAAATTGGGCGAATGTAAGTCAAATAATCTCTGGATATTCAGTGTAAAGTATAGACCATAATAGCTGGATTTTTAGCAATTAAAAATCATTTAGACTCAACATTATTGGAGGTAACTGACTTTTGAAACATATTCAGAATTCAAAGTAAATATTTTTTTTTATTTTAGCTGATCATAAGGGTAGGTGGGGTCTTCTTAATTCCTTCTTAATTTTATTCTCCTATGAAATACACATTATTGACAGACCCTTGAGCCTGTGTTTTAAGCTGAGATTTAAGAGGAAGGGTTCAAATGAAAGTAGATTTTAAATATTTGCCCCCATGTCAGATCTTTTTTAACTTCTGTATGCAATTTATTTTTAGCATTTAGATCAGCATTTTTTCTGCTTCCCTTTACAATTAAACAAGGAAAACTAACAGGCAGAAAGACTGAAACTGATGAAACAAAATCCTTATAAAAATAATACACTGCTAAGACTTTCTTCTCTGGTTCAGGAGGAAATAAGCTACTTAAACACCTATTATTAAAATTATGTGTTTAAATAATCCACTGTCCTATATTCAAAAAGAATAGTTGCAATTGGAAGCGTCCAGATTCTCAATCTTGTGAAGACCTACCATGCAAAACTTTTAAAATCTTTTTAAAAATATTTATCATTGTAGCAATCTATTTGAAAAAAAAGATGTTAAAGTGATCCCCTGGGAGATGTATACTGAAGTGAGCAGACTTATCACAGTAAAGTGTTCACTTAAATTTTGATTTGATCACTATTTCCTACTAGACTATTCAAGCATTTAAATTCTGTATTGTAAAAACTGTTGCTATGTTGCTTTCTCCTTTAATTTGCAGCTGAAAAAATATGTTGAATTCTGAAGGGGGGTTAGTTTTTCTGCAGAGTTAATAGCTAAGGAACCATAATCTACATCATTGTTCATGAATGTTAAAAGTGTAATAGCTATTCCAGACTGGCAATTTGATTGCTATAACTGTAATGCATTATAGTAGTTTCAATTATCAATATTAATACCACTATGATTTTTTTTTGTTGCAGAACATGAATTAATTCGTTCACTTTCACTTCTATTTTTTTAATATACAACAATATTGAAGGTTTTAATCTAAAACATTTCCTATCAAAATTCATTTTATGAAAGCTTGTAGTGATTTTCAAAGGTCTGGGAAATGTGCAATCTTCTGCTATTGGGTCTATAAATTAAGTTGATAAAAAGAATCTAGACATCTGGATATGGAGAGATAAAATCCTTCTCATAGTTTCTAAATTATTTCTAGCTAGGAGTACTAAAAAACAAGAATTATTTTACTATTAAAAAAAATATCTGAATGGGTGGGTATTAATGAAATTTATACATGTATTCTCAACTTCAAAGTAATCAAAAGTTTAAAAGGACAGGAAGTAGAAAATGTATAAAGTAATATTAAGACAGATAAATCACAGAGGAATGTATTGATTAAAATTAATTTTAGGGATCAAATTCATACCTTAGAGAGCATAAACACCTTTAATGTGATAACTGTGCAGAGAAATTGCTTGGTCACAGCAGAATTTGATCCAGGAGAGGAGATGTTGATCCCAGGTCACTGATAATTTTAGGGTTTTATTGGTTTGGGTTTTCTTATTTGTTAGAAAAAAAATATATTTCTAATCAATGAAATTACAAACTGCCTAAAAGAAAAACTAGTGAAACAAGGTCAGAGTAATTCTACAGTAGATCCATGAGCAGGACTTGATCCTTGCTCGAAAGTCTGGTGGTTCTTATGCACTTATTTTGATATTATTAAACAAAATACTACTTCTGGCCAGTCATACTGATAGTTTGTTCTTTTGAATGGTCAGTTCTACAAAATGAAAAGGATAAACACAGTCTGAAAAGAAAAAAATAATGATATATACTCAGGTGAATACTAATTGGGCATTGCATGCAGAAGCAATAGATGATGAACCTTTGCCCCAGAGCACAATTCAGCAATCACAAAAGCTATTTTTTGTTAAAAAATCAAGCCTGAGAAAAAAGGTGAAAAAAACCCATTTGAATCTCTTTTAGAATGAGAACAGAGAATTTGTGAAGACAATAGAATAAATCAGTAGGTTAGAATGCAGACTATGGATGAGCATAGGTAACATTCAGCATGAAAACCTCGTGATGTAAATGGTTAAGGATATGATCTGATGAAGCAGCAGAGGAAGAAGCAGTATCATGCCCAGGGCTCATAAAAACAAGATGCCACCTGCTGAATTTTAGGCCTTTATCTTTAAATATTCTGAAGGTTTCTATCCTTACACCCTTCTCACTCCTTCACAAATACAGTGAGAAAGAATGTTTAAATATATCAAGAGAGCATGAGATGTCTTATACAGGTGTGAGCTCACGAAAAAGATGTTAACTCATGTGTCACAGTAGAAGAAAGTCTCAAATATTCATCAGTTACTTCCCTACAGTGGTTTTGTTTTTGAGAAAACAAGGTAAGATACTTACTGGAAAAACTTAGGAATGTCCTGATAAAATAGACTTATATGCCTTATATTTAACAGACTTACCCATCTCATGTTGACACCTGACAAATGATGATAATGTAATATTTAATTTTTTTTTAATTGCCAATGGTTAGAATAATATTGGGTCAAAACTGTCTTATTTAAAGGTGTTCTCATGATGAAACAACTTATGACTGAATCCTTTTGAAAAGATCAGTGGAGTTGTTCAGGTCTTGGCATCAATTTGTGATAAATATTAAAAGACAGAATATTCCAAGACAAAAAAACCCCCAAAATTACTTATCAGTAATTGAAAAATACAGAAAATGGATTTTCTGGGGAAGTGCTAAACTGGTCAGCATAAAATTATCATTTGAAAAATCATAGAGGAGTTGACATTGATATGATCAATAAAGAATTGAAGAGGTTAGTACGTTTAACACGAGGGAATACTGTTTTAATGAAACCAGCTATTTTTGAATGAACTTGGTATTGCTTTTGATGAGATTACATGTAGAGCTGATTAAAGTAACCATATTGACATAGTGAATCTACTGTTCTAAAATTTTTGGTTTAATTAAACATGATGAAAATTAGTGCTGTACCCAATCAGTGTATTCCATATTGAAGGGATTAAAGAGTGACAAACAGATAAACCCCACAGAAAAATGTAACATAATGGCAGAGGACAGGCTCTTGTAAAAAATCTGCAGAGATCCTGTTTGTGGCTGAATACCACTCCTCATTTCAGTCAGTGTGGGCACAACTGTGAAACAATTACACTTGCCAAAGACACAGGTTTGCAAGCCCACCTTCTTGATATTCACGTTGGACTCTAGCCAGCATTTCTGAGCATTCAGGAATGATCCACTTTTGTGTGTGAAACCTACTGAGAACCAAAGCAAAAAGGAGCATCACCACTGATGGCATTTGGAGCAGAATCCTGCCCTGCTGGTGTGAGTGTCCCTACAGGGATTCTGATTGCTCCTGGTTTCCATGGCATCATACTGTAGTTACCCAAGTTGGCCACTTGAGACTTCTGAAGTAATTGTCCAAATAAAAGAAAGCATGGCATACCCATAGCAGGTGCATGGGGACAGGGGAGAGAACAGCAAGAACAAAAAGGGAGGAAGCTTGTAGGTTAAGATAAACCAGTTCAATAGGCCAAGCAGAGAGCAAAAAAAAAAAAAAAAGTTAACACAAAGAAATCTCTCACCACCTGCCTCAAGAGGACTGATGTCAAGCCAGACTTTGAGTAACAGCCACCCTGAAGGCCTAAGTTCCCTGTTTTTCCTTTCTCTAATTCAGTCTTTTATCTCTGATGTCATAAGCTATGGGATACCTCTCTGCACATTTTGCATCAGCTGTCCCAGCTCTGTATCCTCATAACTCCTTGCCCTCCCCCAATTTACTTACTGGGAGACAGAATGGGAAAAAGGAGAACATGTCAGCAATGTGCAAGCACTGCTCAGCTACAGCCAAAACATCCGTGTGCTATCAGCACTGTTTTAGCTACAGATCTGAAACACAACACTGCACATGCTGCTGAGAAGAAACCTGCCTCCATCCCAGGCAAAGGCAGTACAGAAATGAAACACCTTAGAGTTATTATGACACAGTATCACCCCTTATTCCCTACATCTGCCCACCAACTGATCCAAGCACAGCAACAACACCAGTAAGTCTGGAACACACCATGGTATAGCAAATGCAAGGCATCAACATCAGCTCATCTAAACTGTTATATTACTTACCATATGATCTGCAAAATACTTAATATGTTTATGCCAAAACAGTGATTCATGTGTGCTGCATCTGCCACCATAAATTTGGTTACCTTTCTAACATCATCCCAAAATGCTAAATACTGAGGGTGGGCAGTGTTTTTACTGTTCCATCTTGACACAAAGTCACTGCAGGTCGATGACCTTCTGCTCCTCTTACATCTCCTGCTACAAGATCCACTTGTGAAAGGTGGTGTGTCAGATAAGAGTGATACTTCACTCCTGCTGGCTGCAGCAGAAAGAGATGTTGAGCATATTTCTGGGAATACTAAAGCTAAAAATCTCTGAAAATATCACCACTTGAGCAAACTATTACATTTCCTCTTTCAGAAGCTTCAGTGTATGAGGTGAGTAGTGAGCAGGACTCTAATAGAGCATCATATCCTCCTCCACTCAGACTTAATAAATAAACAGAAATAAATAAACAGCTGGAGAACAGTGAAGAGATCCACAGGCAGCTACAAGTTGATGCATTTCACCAGAGATGCAATGAAATGCATGTTCTGATTATTTCATCTACTCTTGCAAACATATGAACTGATGAGCCATATTTCTTTTTGTGTTATTGTAAATCCCTCTTTCTGCACTACTTCATGTGCTTTAATGCAGAGCTAAGTCCTCACAGTTACCGTTTTGATTGACCAGAAAAGATTGAGTCAAATGATGTGAAGGATGGGAACCATCTTGCCTTATTTTAGATCTGTACAGTCTGGGTTTCAGCAGCTGCTCTACGTTCCCTTGAGAGCTGATGAAGAAATATGCTCATGGTGCAGTTCACCTGATCTATTTTAGACACCAGTTTTATGAAATTAAGCACTGAACTTATGAATCTTGGGAACTTAAGCTGGGAACTCAGAGCGACACCTTTACCATACCACCTGGTGGTATGTTGCACCTTTTCAACACTCTGCAAAATATTATAGAGTATTGCAAAAAAATTATTACTAATTTCAACCAATATTTATTAAGAGTTATCAAATATCAGTTGTTTATAATAATATTTTTTGGATAACCATTCTATTTTGGATATATTAAGAAAAAACAAAAATGTAAGAAAGTGATTTCATCCTGCTACAATATGGTCTTGCATATGTTATGTTTCATCTGATGATATACTGTATCCAAATCTATACCCTATTGTGTGTGTGAGATTTTGCTGGCTGTTTCTAATTTTTTTTTTTTTTCAAATCTGGCATCCGTTGTAGCCAGAAATCTTTAAATACCTATGGATTTCAAATTATCCTATTTTAGAATATATTACAGTCAGATAATATTGATGCACTAAACTGGACATGGTAATGCTGAGGTATTAAAGAATCTTAGTGGTCATTAATTAAGCTAGATGAAAATAAACTACATGCAAGCTTCTTACAGCACCTTCACCTCAGAACCAAATAAACATACATATAATTTATCATTTATATTCTAAACCTCATTTGCTCTTGTGGGACAGATCATGGCTTTGGGGAAGTAGAGAGAGGCAGAGAGAGGAAAAAACAGATATTGGGTACTGCAGAGCAGTTGAGGTAGATCAGTATTACATAAACATTTGAGAATCCAAGGAATTTCTTCAGGTTATGAAAATAGGTTGCAATGTTGAGATGGTTAGACAGGTGGCAAACTGAGACTACAGTTTTATGCCAAAAATATATCTAGTTACACAGTTAGTTCTGCTACTGTCTGGTTACTATCATGCTTTCTGCTCTTCTCTTCAGTCCATCCAGGGTATCCATGTACAAGCCTTGTTTGTGGGCAGGGAGTGCTCCTTAATGCATGTTTGTTCAGCCAATACTGCAAAGCAATATTATTCTCTGTAGGGGTGCTCACATTTTAATAGGTGCTAATAATATACCAGTAATAAGAAGAGTGAATTAAAAAAATGCCATAGGTTTGATTTCAATTGTTTGCAAATTAACAGATTTTCTCTGTATCTTCTTAAAATGGGTAAAGTCATAGAAAGTCTGTAAAATGAATTTGTTTTCTCAGATATAAAGTGCCTGTTAGGCATTTTATAGAGCTAAGAGAGTTTTATAAAGCTTCAGAAGCAAGTTAGCTTGCTCATATTTATTTTGAAAATGCACTCCACACTTACAGACTTAGAGGGAGCTTAATTACAATCAATGGAATAATTAAGTTGAGGGAAATGTGCAGTGGAGAACAGAAATGAATAGAAAACATATTCACAAGGGTACCTTTGGGCAAACGCATTATAGGCACAATATTGTCATTATGTCTCTCAAATCACATCATTATTTGCTCTGGTGTATGTGTTGGAAGGATCCTAGATTGTAAGTGGTTTTTACATTCATACTCTGATCCACATTTAAGCATTTTACAAATGGTGCACAGTGGTAGCACCAGCCTTCACTCAGCATACGGGTAATTTAGTGTACAGCTGACCTTTCACAATGCATTCCTAAATCCGAAAAAGCACTGCTATCTAAAATCCTCTGATTCTCTCCTTCCCTCTCACAGTCCACATATTTGAGGACTACTTATAACAGTTTGTTCACCAGAGTTTGACTCACAGGGAACAGCTCTTTGCAGGTGTATTATTTGCTGGTTCCAGTCTAGTTGCAGTAGCCAATTGCCACTGTTTCAGTGACCACAGCTCCCTGATAAATAAAATGCACACCCAGAAAAGATCTCCTAGAACAGGTAGTTTCAGAGAGTGAAATGGTCTTAGAGAGCCTTATCATGCTCTTTTAAATTCTGAATTCTTATCTCTTGGTGCACCTTGCAGTCCCAAAGCCATAAGTCCTATAATGGGAAACCTGCTTTTTATCTCTTTTCCTAGCATTTACCATGATAGACACTGAAGAGGGAGGGAGAAAAAGGAAACAACAACAACAAAAAATTCTGAACCACATTTTCAGGTTACAATTAGAGATGACTAAATACTTTAAAGTGGTCACCAATATGCACAAAAGTCTGGCTTTGAAAGGGTTAACACTCTGATTTGGACAAACACTTAGGAATAAATATTTGATATCTTCGCATTCAACAGCAGAAATTCCTGTATTAAGGAGGAAAGTTCCTTCAATATCACCACACTGATTTCAGAAATTTTAGTCCAGAGCATTTTGGCCCAAGGATCATGCCAATCTTTTAAATTACCCTTTCAATATGACAGAAAATTGATCATAGATTCTATGTGTACATACAAGAATATAAAGGAGATTAAAATCTTGAAACTATTCATATTGACTTTTTAAATTTTAGCAGTTAAATACAGCAAGGCATAAGGTATGCTAACTAATCTTTAATCATTAACGGGGCAACTTGTTAATGAATGGGTTCTTCATTGGAAAAAAGCAATATGTTCTGTATTATTCTGCCTGAGATCATGAATAAAAAAGATTTGGGTTCTGAAGTGAAGGTAATGTAAATGGTTATTTACATTTGCATGGTAAAGATGATCAAACAGTAACATATAAAAATATACTATTGATGTTAGTAGCTACCTGAAATGTAGAGATAATTTTTTCCCACAAACCAAATGTTCATGTTGAACTCTGAAGCATTAAACACTGCATAAAAAATAGCATAGACATGGAAAAAAAAGAAAGAAGGAATTTGGATGAGAAAATGAAAAACAGAACTTATTTTTAGGTTTACCTTCAAATTTAATACCAAATTGCACTGGGGTGGAACTTAACCATAATTCAAATGGAGATTGTTAATAATGCACGGGTAGCAAGGTGGATGGAACCTGTGAGGAGGCACCTGGACTTCCTGCAGCCTCTAAAGAGTTTGGAATTTTCTAGTACTCATTTTATCTCAGATCACCACAGAACTTCACTTGGTTTCATTCCCTCTCCTACCTGCACCTTCCCATTCTGTCACACCCTTTACTTAGAACAAATGGTTCCTGTGTAAGTATGGAAACTGCCTAAATATGTGCTATATGTGTCCATATGGAGATTTATGACCTTCAGTATGAGTATGATTTGTGGCCAAAGGCTGAAAAAATCACTGGCAGCAAACAAGGAATGTGAAGACAAGCAATGGGAAAAAATATAGACACAGGGACAAAAAATAAAGGGAAGAAGAAGGCTGAACTTTGTTTCATTTTGAAGGAAGGGAATAAGAAACTTCAGGTAAAAAATATTTAATGATAACAAGGAGTTTAGAGGAGGCAAACCATTAGTTTATTTTTACCCAAGTGAGTAATCCATGGTTAGAAAATCAAACAACAAGCTTAGAAACTGGCAAACTCAAAGTGGCTGGATGAAAAAAATTAGGGTTTTTTTCACACAAAGAACAGTCTATTGATCTAATTCATGCCTGCTACTACTGACACTTTGGATTTTAGCTGAACTCTTAAATACATCTTTTCAATAGCTAACAAAATGACCAAGATCTACAATAGGAGGAACAGTAAACTTTAAGAGAGGTTTTCATTGATTGCAATCTCACCTACTTCAAGGCATAAACCTGCCTTTAGACAGTGAGGACTGCAATAAACTTACTCCAGTACTTTTAAAGACCCATTATTTTGGGAGCATTTTGTGCATGTCTGTTATCAAAAGACAGGGTAATGGACTGTGGGAGTACTGATCACAAAACTTCCTATGTGTGCTTGTATGAGACACAGAAACAGAGAAGAACCTGGGGCTTATGCTTTTCCTAATTATCTCTGAAATTGGTGTGGCAACAGTTTACACAGTCTCTCAGTACAGGTGTGATGCGAGTGAATGTGTTTGGGAGACAGCATTAAATAAAACCTCTCCCTGTGATAGGCTCTGGGAGAGTTTCTAATCCATCAAAGCAGCTGGCTGAAAGTGCGTGCTCCCATCTGCTCCTTTGAGCCTCTGTGTTTTCCAGTGTCGTGTGGGAGCAATCTGTCAGAGCAACCATGTCATAAAAACACCACAGAGCCAGAGTCTGCCAGTTTGATAAAAGCTGCAATAGGATTGACTAACATGCTGACATAACAAACTTAATATCACTTGAAGAGCTTAGGAAAAAGCAGAAAGTAGGGGAAGAAGCCAGAAGCCACTTACTGAAAGGCAAGTATGTAACCTAGCCTTTAAAAAGTAATATCATTTTAGACATGTGCCTGTATAAATTCTCAATTAATTTTTTTTATCTGGAGTTAAATAATTAGTTGTTTGGACCCCATCTTTTGCTCTGTTGAGTTTCTACCTGTGCCTGCATTACAAACATTATTTCTGACTGCATGGTACCTGCAGTGAAGAATGCACGTGGCCTTCAGGAATGCTGTGTTTTGTCAAGATCCTCTACTGCATGTGGAAATGCTGGTGAATATCATTAGTGATTCTGGATCACTACATGACAATGCAGTGTATTCTTCTCATGAGTTCTGGAGAGGTAATGAGCTCTGTCACCTCTGAATGAACTGAAAAGCAGGAATGGCTTACTGGAAAGCAAACAGATTGGGGTAAGGAGAGTGAAATGAAATAGAGCAAAGTGAGTGACCTTTGAAAATTGATGGGCTGGTTTGAAATTTCCCAGGTAAAAAGTCAAATTACTAAACTCTGTTCTCACATGAAGCAGGATGGTCAATTTGTTTGGTCAAATTTAATAAATGTTAGTCCTAAAAGCTTCTGGGCAAAAGGATTGGAGGTGACATCAAACCTGGTAATAAAGTTACCCAGAGTACGATCAGTGGCAATTTAGCAATTAGCTCTGTCAGCAGCTCTGTAAGATCTGCAACAAATCATAAGTTTTCAGTTAGCCAATGTAATAAAAGTATTTAACAGTGAAGGGAAAGTAACAGAGGTGATAAATGTGTTTAAGGATAGAATATTGCCTTCTTATGACAATTACATGATCTGGAGAAAAAAAGTATTTTATTATATATGATTTCTTAATGAGACAGAATATTAATATTCTGTCAGGTTAAGAAATATTTTTTTTTTTACTTTCCTCAAATCTCATAGATCATAACTGTTGGTTTCAGGTTAGGAATGAAGAAGTTATTATGCAAATTGAACAAACATCAGACTGAGTGAAAATAGAAATAATTACTATAGGCTGAGAAAAACAGCAGAAGCATGGAGAACAGAGATAAAGCAATAGGGAAGGGAAATTCTGCTCACAAGAAATAAGTCCCAGCCCTTTTCTGTAAAAGTACAATTTAGGTGAGAAAGTTTGAAAAGAAAGGATGTGAGCTTGGTAATTACCATCTTGTAAGCCCAAATTTGTCATGTAGTATGATATATAGCATAACCAGCAGAAATCTAAGATAGTAAAGTCACAAAGTAGGGTATTCATAACTTCAAACTGTAGGCATCTAGTTGAAACACTTTAATGAAGCAGCTAAACACCTCACACAGTTCATGGAAAGAGTAGCAATCTGAAGCACTTTAGTTAGGGGGCTTCCTTTTGCCAGTGGCTGTACAGACCAGCTGAAGTTAGAAGTGTGAATACCTCCTGAAGTGCCTTATTGCAGCATATCCAGGAGTACACCTGGGTGCAAAGTAAGGGCATTGCAGGGCACCAATTATGTACTTTAACAGCACATGCTCCTCTTCCTACAAAGTGGTATTTATGTGTAATAGTCACTGATTGCTCTCAGACTACCCTGAGGTTATGCACAGCTGTAATGGAACGGTGGTTATATTTCATAAAAAGTCAGGTTAAGACTCTCAGCAGCTTTTTGGGACAACGTCTGTTCAGTGCAGAAGATGTGGTTATGACAGAAGAGAAGGGGGAATCTCCATCTTTGGAGATCTCTAAAAGTGGACTGGCCTACAGTGAAGGAAAATCTTGTGCTGGGTAGAGGCTGAGAGCACTACATGATCCAAGCCCATCTCTGACTTGCAGAGATGCACAGTTACAGGCATATCCCAGTGTTCTTTCAGGAAAGGGCTTGAGTTTTTACTTCTGCAATGTATTGCTTGTCCTTTGAAAGACTTACAATACAGCAATCACAAAAGGGAGAAGGAATATATAGAGAAAGGATTAATATATAGGAGAAGGATTAAGAGGAAAAATAATTGAAGCAGCACGTACCAATATTGCAAATCTCAGTAAGAGTAACACCTGTTGTGGCAGATTTGCCCAACACAAAAATAATCAGCAGCATCATTTAACTGGTATAATGGCACTGTTTGCTCACATCATTCTGTCTCCCCCGTCTCCAGTCAATCTAGCTCAGTTCAGCAGCAAAACCCATAGAAATTTCCACTGTGTTTTAAATCACTGAAGTGCTAAATAATAGATATGTAAGAACTCAGATTGTTACAAAATAATTTGACGTAGCTCTTACCAGTGAGCCTGAAGTGATGGCTTCAGCAGTCTCACGAGATCGAAACAACAGAACCACATAAGAACTTAAGAGTGAGCAATTGCTTGCCTGCTACGATTTGATTTGAAGCTGATCCAAAAGTGTAAGTAGCACAATTGGCATGGAGTGCATGCAGGAATATCCATCAGTCTCTTTGATCCTTGAAGGGTTAATTCCAACAGCAGAGATCCAGAAAAAAAAAATAATACACTTTTTTTAGGTACTTGAATTCATAGAAAAATATCAATGGAAATAAAGTCTGTCTGAATGTACTGTGTTTGAGCTATGAAAATCCCTTCCTTCCTTCCTTCCTTCCTTCCTTCCTTCCTTCCTTCCTTCCTTCCTTCCTTCCTTCCTTCCTTCCTTCCATCCTTCCATCCTTCCATCCTTCCATCCTTCCCTTTTTTTCAGGTTTTATCTTTCAGGAATTTTCTCTTTTTCAATCTGCAGTAATAGGAAGGGGCTTTTTTTGTTACTATTATACTTTGAGGATTCAGGATACAGTAGTGAATGATTTTGCCTTTCTACAGAGAAACATTGTTGGAAATGAGATTCCCATATCCAAGTTCAATGAAGGCTTATTTTTTCCTGTTAAACACAATATGTATGTCTTGTTTTAATGGTTTACTTCTTATTTTTCCCTTAAAAAGGAGATGAAAAGTGTGAGTGTGTTTAAGTGCTTGCCACTCCCTATAAGTGACTGCAGGTTAATTGTCTATTCTGTTTTAAATTACATGATGGGTAATGAAGGTGCTCAGTACTCAGCCCTTTCAGACTTGAGGTTCTATCCCAATTAGACTTTTTGCTACATTCAGTAAGTAGTCTTAAAATCCCTTTGCAGTGCTATTCACTAGACTTACCCCCTCACCCAGCATGGCTGGGATGCAGGGTTCTGTGGCAGACAGTCAGGATATGGTTATTTTCTTGTTCTCCAACCTAGAGAGGATGGAGATGCATCCCTAACTGGGAATGTTCATCAAGCATTGGCTGTGCTTTGGTTTGAGCCTGGCATCTTCTCTTTAATTACCCCAGACTGATGGGATGTCCAACAAGGCACTCCTCACCTTCATTCTCAAGAAGATGAGAGTGGGATAATTTTGTTGTGCTGTGATCCCAACTGGAGCTGTTTTAATTGAAAAAAATTCTCACCCCCCCCTCAAAACATGGCTGCTTGGACACAGAAACAGTAGTAAAATGATGGTTTGTACACAAGGGTCATAATATTGCTCACGTGGGTACCACAGGGAACAAGATCCTGGCCCAGGAGGTGTAGTAGCTTTAAAAGTGCCATATGATGCTCTTGGGCACCTGGAACTGACTGTCCACATTAAATTTTAGCGTGGTGTTGGTGTGATTTTTATTCAGTCTAATGACCCTTCTCCCAAAGCGCCCCCCTCCTGTGTGCTCAGGCTGCATCATGCCCTGCCCAAAACAACTTTGGCAGCTAGCAAAGAGAATTTTCCTACACACCAACACTGCAGCACCACCTCTGGCGTGTCTTCATTGTATGATGATTGACACCTTAGCCTGATGGCAAACAGAAGATTTCTGAGCAGGAAGAGGAACAACCTTCTGATCCTTTATAATTATCTCTAAGAATATTTGACAAAGGAAAAGTTTCACTAGCAAATGACTGTATTTTTTGTGTAGTACTACTCATACATCTACATCCTTGTAGAGCACAGTGCTTCCCCCTCCAGTGCAGCAGGATGCTTTAAATCCAGGTGAGGCAGATGGGGATAAAGGTCCTCCTCTTCCTTTCTGCCTTTCTAGGTGAGGTGAAAAGGGAATAGCAGAAATCAGGGAACTAGTGAGACTTTTAGGGAGAAGAAACTACCAGAGAACAGAGGCAGGTCCCACTGGAGAACTAATTCTGCAGTAACTGATTCTCCTCATTAATATATAGTCCAAATTTTCAGGAAATTTTTTTTTTGGATAACCTACTGGTCAACTATATGAGAAGTCTATGCTTTAAGCAAGGTATGTCTACATAAAAATTGCCTTAAAAGGCTACTTAGCCAGAGTGTGTTTCAAGATACATATCAAAGTGCCAGCAGTGAGAGACCCTAAGCTGGTGTAAATCACACGTGTCACTTGTACCAGCCAACCATGTGTTATTATTTCTGAATTCTAAAAATGTTCATCTCTTCTTTCACACAGTGCTTCTGTGCAGTATAGCCTTTATGATTTGACATCTCTGAAGGCATTAACACTCTTCAGGGAACATGAATCAAACAACAAATTCTATTTGTGTGCATTCATTTCTCGCGCTTTTATTTTAGCTCATTCCTATCAGAACAAAGCTGAAGAAAGGATGTCTAGAAAGGGCAATTTCCCAACAGTGATTGCAGTATGGGAAAATTTCTCTCATTGCAAGGCTGCATGGAAAATTTTGAAGGTTGTTTCTGCTGGGAATAACACCTATATTCCCCATAAAAGCTTAGAGATGGTTCTATGGACTTCTCAACAAATAATAATAAAAATCCCTCCACCCGCGATATCTTAGTGAAATATAAAATATAGAGTATTGTCTGCTAAGCCTTAATAATAACTATCTTGTAATCATTTTGTTACTCTATAAATATCCAGTATTCTCTTAAGAGAAAACAAAATTGTTTTATATTGTGGTTCCAAAAACTAGTAGCCTGAAGGGTGTTTTCCTGTTTATTTATGATAGCTCAAACTTGAGAATTGATATATTTGTCTAATTTATTATAATCATTTTGCTAGGGCAGAATTTTTCTTATAAGCCACTGTATCTAATTTCCCCTTCCTCTAAGTTATTCTTGGATTTATTGTGAGATGGTTATTGCAGATCTTTTTAAAAGTTCTGTTAAATGTTTATTTCTCTGTGTGACTCCTCATTCATTTCTTATTCAGCTTCTGAAACTTAATTAGCTCTGTAATCCTCTTGCTGCTTCCTTCTGCCACTCACAGGCCAGTTTCAACTGAATATGGGTGCACTGTAACAAGTTTGTTGGGAATTTTATGTAACTTTCTTCTTCACAATTCTGAGTCATTGGGTCATTTCAGTTGGGTCATTTAATGACATCATGGGGATGGTAGATTTTATTCTTTTCTCTGGCAGTCCTGCAAAATCTTTGCACCTCCTTATGTGTGCACAGATGAAGGAAAGCAAGTTCTAGACTTGTTCTGTCCCTTTTCATGGGATGGCAGTGGATGGGCACCAAGGGCTCCCAGAAGGGACCAGGAAGGACCCCTCTTGCTGAAATTAGCCAAGCCTGAGGTTAATTGTCTCCTTTGTCTCTGCCAAATCAAGGGGCTAAACTTGATGTTCACACCTCAAATTTTCACTGACCCATAAGAACAGTGACAGGATATGACAGCTCAGTCAGTGGCAGATTTTGTTTTCAATCACTTTTTTGGGATTAAAAAAAAAAAAAAATTAACAAATACTTTCCAGTAAATTTTCTTCCCCCAAACCAATATAGATGGGAGAGTGAATGACAGATTTGTTCACTATTTAGACTATACAACTATTTTGTGAAGTTATTGTTGCTGTGATGTAAAAAAAAGATCTTCCAGGCAATGTCTGGGGTCCAGCAACCCTGCACCCAGCAGTCCTGCTTGGATGTGAGGCAGAGGACATCTTCAGATGCACCATTTGATACAAACATGTGGCCAGCCCAAGGTCACTGGCCATTTGCCAGGGTAAGCCTGAGCTGGGAGAACCCTGGGCTTCCCTGCTGTGGTTGCAATTAAAGAGCAGCACTGGGTCCAGATCTCTCCTGTCTAGCAAGTACGTGGGTGTCAGATCTGCTCTGGCAGAGGCCTCTGTATTTTATTCCCTTACACCCTGGACTTCCTTCAATGAAGCTGAGAAACATCATATTGGAATTTTATTTTGAGTGACACAGTGTGATCCACACATATATTAATTGTGCCACAGACTGAAGGCTTCGTGTCCAAGTGAACAATTCTTTGAAGCATTTGGCAGCAGTAACAAGTACCTCAAGGTTATGCCCTATCTCTTTTTTCTCTTTATGTCATCTGTAACAACTGTGGACTCTGACATTTAGTTAATTAAATTTGCCCACAGTATCTGACTTGGTTGTGCAATCCCTCTTGAGGATGTAATTTTTGAAGGTAGTAAGCAAGAAGGATGGTTAACCTTGATGAGTCGTTTTGCCATAGTAGCATGATATTCAAGCAGAAGTTTAGGATCTTTCATCTATTGCATAAATAATAAATCTCAGGACAGTACATAGACATGAAATATTTAAAGCATAGCATAACATCTTTGAGGACAGATATCAGAACCAAATGAAATTATCACACAATTGCTGCTGTTCTATACCTACAAGTCTCTACCTAGTGTAAATTTCTTGTGGTAAGTGGTGTTTCTCATCTAACTGTCGTTAAGATGATTCCCATAATATCTGTCTGAAATGGCTTTTACTGTCTTTGATGCTTTATATTTCAATGTGGATATGAAAGGTTGCTTTTGAAATTTTATTTTGATATGGTATTGGTGTTACACTTTCAGTATTGATATGGTCCAGAGCTGGATCCATATCTTTATGCAATTGACCCTTATGTCTGATATTGATAGCATGACATGGATGTGGTACTACTTTGGTCTAAACTTTATTGTAGCCTTTGATTCCCAGAGTTGCCCTGCAGAAATCCTGCAGACACCCTCTAGTCTGTCTCTGGCCATCTCTGGAAGCAGGCTTGGTGTTCTACCTGAGCTGTGGGGGGGTCTGTGGGGCACAGTGCACTGAAGATGAGCCTCCACTTGGGCTCCCAAGCTCCTAGTCTTTGTGGTGAGACTGATGTGATTTTGGCCCTGGAGTCAGACCTGACAGACAAAACAGAAAATATTTTGAAGTGATTTTTGTTTTACCTAAACATATACTTTATCTCATTACCTGAGGTTGTACAGATTTTTTTCCCCATAAAATTGTAATATATTGATATAATAAGAACAAGAATAATAATAATGATTTCATAAATCACACTACCTGTTTCTCATAATATGATAATATTACCAATTCATTTCAGGGAGGAGGAATTCTGCATAATTTAAGCCTCCAGTATACCCCTCACTAAAATTTTGGTGTACAGAATGAACTCATTCATGACATTAGCAGTTAGTGGTAGGCAATTTTCACTTGTTGTTTACTCTTACCACCCTTGAAGAACCATGGTTTGATATTCAGAGCTCCACCTCATGGGAAGGCAGAGATGTCATGGCATAGTTGGCAATTTATCAATATCTTTATGGATAGAGAGTGAAACACAGGGCCAGATTTGCTCCAGCCTAACATGAAGTGCAGCACATCTGAAGTGATTGTAAATCAGGTAATATTTGCCCCCTGAAAGCTGGCTGTAAAATCAGATGCAGATGATAAGATGTAAGTCACACCACACTGTAAATTTAAAGCTAACCTAGGAGAATTTTCCTCTAATCAGTGCGTGCCAGCTGAATGTATGCAGGCAAGCAGTCATTCTAAGTCTGAGATTAGGCAGATTGATACCAGCTGTCTGACAAATCTCTAGCACTAGATAAGACTGGAGGTGGAGGGGAGAGAATTATAAATTGCATGCACCCATTAATGTACTCATTTAAACATGCAATTTAAATGCTAATTGATGTTAATTCAGCCCAGCACTAGTGTTCAGCTGTTAAGTCTTATATGGTAACCTGGCTGAAGGAGCAGCAGTAAGGGACTTGGCAGGGTACTATAGATAAACTAAGGGATCAATTCAATGTGTGGTATGTTGGTTTCACTTCATTTATTATTATATGTGTAATTACAACGAGCTGAATACAGGCAAGAAAATGAATTGTGATCATTCTGCCACTGAATGCTGACCACTCATTTAATGAACAACATTTTCCATCTTTTACATTGCCTGAAATAATTTTGTGTCTCAAAAGATGTTCATGTTCTTTATGAAAATGCTTAGGCTTAATGACAGAAACGGCTAAGAAGTCCCAAGGAAAGTGAAATCTTTTCTTTTGATCTTAAGAGAATGCTCTTTAAAATTTTACCTTATTTTATTTTAGTCTTTCAGGTGAGGAAAAAAAGATCAGTTCCTAAATATTGCAATACAGAAAAAAATTTGTTAGTCATGACACTGAAAACCAGTTTTTTACTAAGATATCTATATTTAACTAAACTCTTTGCATTAACTTAGAGTGAGAGTTTTACTCTGTGATTATATTTTTCAAGTGCATCTGCAATCACATGGTAAATTTAATAAATACTCTAGCTGTTTAGTGAAAAGTTGTTAATCCACCTGTCACTGTTCAGTTCCTGTTATTCAAAAGGCTATTAACAGTGAAAAAAGGTTAGAAAATGCAAATGCTTGTGGTTGATAAATAGTAAATTTTCCAGGCTAACTTGTTCTTAGTGATCAGTTTGGCCTGCTTTCTTGTTAATATAAGAGGTTAAACACAATGATGGAGGTGGTGGGGTTTTTATTAAGGAGCCCAGAGTGCAGATTTGGCTCATGATGTGTGCTAATATCATCTCCATACACCATAAAGCTGCTGGGTCAAATTCTGGGCTTTCTGCCAGGTGCTGTGCTCAGTTACGCTGCTGTGAGCCTGTGGCAGGGCTGTAGCTTCAGGGGTGAAACAAGGGGCAAAATGTTGCCCGGTTTGCTGAAGCCTTATAAAAACTGGAAGTGATGGAAGGCCCAATTCTTTGCTGTTTGCACCTAGGAAAAGTAAGTGTAAAATGGTAACAGATTGAGTGCTGCAGTTTGGCCATTTGAAGCAGTGATGTAGAGCTGCTGTCGGGAGGATGCAGGCGCTGCAGTGTGTAACTCCCCATGAAGGGCTTGGTCTGAGCCCATCCTGTGCACAGACTCTTAACTGCTCAAGTGACTTCTGATAAGGACACAATTCATGTAAAGCTGAAGATTTTTTAAAAAAATTACAAAGTAGCCTCCTAGGGAACTTTGTGTGGGAATGATTCTGGGATTTAGGGTTTGGTATAAAAGGGCCCATTGAAGATGAAATTGGAGAGGGGAACTGTGAGGCAGAAGGAACAGACAACACACCAGAATGGCATAACTATGTATTTATCCAAAATTATATCTTTAATTCATCATCTGCCTTTGGAGGACTGTGGTCTCTGCAACTTGTTTGCTATGATACAGGGATGTTATAGATCCAGTATCTCAGTCGTTGTTTTACTACTGAATGACAGTATAATTTCAAATGTTTTTTAAGGTATATTGCTGAGTTCATTTCTTTTTTTTATTTTTTTTTCCCCTCCAGGAAGGTTGAGAGGAATGGTAAGTTGGGGGGATTTGTTCGAAGGTGAAGGGGATATGAGATTTTAAATTGCTTGGCTTATTGGTAGTGGTTTATCTTAAATTGTGCTGCTGCACTGTATTTTTAAATTATGTCAAGGGCACCTAGACCATATGGAATGAAAGGAAAATAATGATTTAAGAGTGTATCTATCTATTTCAAGAACATTCGCACAATGTGTCAGCAGAACCACATGGTCTACAGTATCCAAGAGAGATGATAGGTCTAAAATAACCAGTTTGAAGTGATGGTTAAAGCTGTCACATGTGTCTACAGTTGGGCACCTAAATCCAGCTCCAAAAGCTCATGAAAGGAATGTCTAGTTCTTACTGCTTTGTGACTACTCAGCATCTCTAGTGCTATTCTGATATTGAAAGAGGATTTCAGTGACAGTGAATGTTTTGCCAGGAAGTAAAACTTTTGGCTTTGTAATGACTTTAAAAATACATGTGCTCCAGCCTGGGGATACTGTTTTCTCATAGTACTCTGGTAAGTTTTTCTCAACAATAGGTGCTTTCAAAATTTTGATAGCTATTAATATTACCTATATAATAAGGAAATGTTTCAAAAAAGCTTTCCTAACTGACTATTGAGAATATGAATCTGTATTGGATGCTATAATAAGTGTCTTTGCTTGTTTTAATTTATATATGAGTCTGAGAGAGTAGTTCTGCAGTACTCACTGGATCTCTTGGTAGTAAGCTGGTATATAAAATGGCCCCCTTAAACCAGCAGCTTTTTCAGATGCATTTTTTTACACAGTTTAAAAGAAAATGTTTTCTGAAATCTGTGTAGAATTGAGTGCCTTTCTCCTTCTGGGCTTACTCTTTCAGTGAGATATATATATATATATATACACTCAAGGAACTCTACTAAATGTGTCTCACAGCAGTAGTGAAATGGCTCTCTGTGTCATATCTCCCACAGAGAAGAGCTCCACAGTAGTCATTAGTAGTACAGGAAACATCAAAGGTGGCAACTGAGACCTGAGCCTTCCCTGCAAGAGGAAATCAAAGCCCAGTGGCTCTACCACTGCTGGCTATTTCAACAAAAAGCAGGCAGCTTTAAAAATGATCAGTGGGCATGGAAATGGTGGGATAAGTGGTAGTGAACCAGCTACACAGAAGATATAATTTCTGACCCAGGAGTCAGGCAATGAGTTTGACCTGTACGGGAATGTGGTTTTCTCCAGTTATTTTTTTTTTTTCCTGTGATTTTCTTAGGGAACTTTAACTGTAGGAAAATAGTGAGGGTACTGCAAATAAAACTGAAATCTCAAATGCAAGTGGGTGTGGACAAAAGCCATAGGTGCAGAGTCATGAAATTAGCTGCTGTGAAACCAAAAAAAACCCCAAAACTGCTTTCCTTGTAACCTTGTGCATCAGTAATCTTCCATTCCTAATCCTGTCTGTAAGACACGCTATCTGCTGCAGACTCTTCTTCCTAAGCAAGTTCTTTGCTACTATCAATAGCTGCTGGACTCAGCAGTTGAAAGCTGACACACTCTGTGGAAGCTGACGCACCTACATCTGCCTCATTCTTGTAGAGCTTTGCTAAAACCCTCTGGATTTCTGTGGGGAATCTGCATACTATGTATAATACTGAAAAATGTTGTGAAAAACCAAACAAAAGCTAAAAATGCTCTAAAAAGAGGCTCAAAAGATCTTGATAGAGACTGAGGGTAGTCTCTTTCGTGGAACAGGGGAATACAGGACTGATTTGTTTTCCAGGAGAAGGGCTGAGATTTTAGACAGAGGGAAGTGGTTCTCTTTTTGGTTCTTGACTGTTGTCAGACAAAAGATTTTTCAGTGCCACAAAATAAATTGTTTTAATTTCCTAAAGACGATTTCAAGTTCTCTTGTGGCAGGAGATACTATTAAGTTCTTCCTGAGGAAAATGTCCTTAACCCTCCAGGCCTATCACCAATACAGAGCTTTACTCAGTCAGCTACAAAAGCTTTCAGTTAAGCAGAAAGTACTGTACAGTCAGTAAGTGGAAGGAAAAATAGAAAGCTGAGTTTTGAAAGCAGGAAGAGACAAGTGCTCTCACAAAACAGGAGTGAAATGGAGGGCCAATTGTCTAGAATTGTACTTTGGACATACCTCCAAGAAAAATCTGTGGAAGCAAAAGGCTTTTAGTACTCCAGGGAGAGATCACATCACAGCTTACACTGCACATTTCCTATGATTTATGTTATGATTGGATCTAGAGCAGGGATAGATTTTTTTCTGGTGTGTGGTGCCATAGGCTGGTTCATTTTACATGGTGTAAGGTTAGAGCTGGGAGTTGGGGGACACAAGCTCTTGTGAAAGACCAGGGAGACAGAGGTTTTCTCCTCAAGGTCCAAGTTCAGCAGAAGCATGACCTGGCTGCTCAACAGAGGCTTGCTTAAGAGCCAGTGTTTCCTTGTTCCTAACAAGCTCCTTCCAACAGGTTCACCTTCTTATATTTGAGAAAGAAAGACAGCCTTGAATGCCACCTGGAAATGGTAATAGTTTGGTTGTTGCCATAAAACATCAGGTAAAATTCCATAGGGGAAACTGGGCATCTAATCCACAGTGAACAGCACTGGCTGGGGCATCAGTGCCCTCAGCACAGTGATAAACTCACATGGCGTTCAAAAGGGACACTGGAAAACCATGCAGAAAGAAACAAATGCCAAGAAGTACAAAGTGAGCAGATGCCCAGCTACCAAGGAATTTAAAGCTAAGATATGCCAAAGGTTATAGAAGTGTCTCACTCTCATGTCAAAAGGAGAACCCAGCTTTCAAGGCCTGAGTTGGAGCATTAACTCCAGCTCCATGTATTGCTAATACATGCTCCTTGGTGGAATATGCAGAGATTTCTCTGAAGCTGAACTTTTAAACAACTCTTTTGACACAGCTTTCCACAGGTTCCATATTTTTTGTGAACATATTGAATAATGTAAAACAAAAAGTCAACTTTCTTACCAACTGGCGTGTTTCAGAAATTATTATAATAGGACACTGAATGGTTCCTAATATGTACTTTTCTCCTACCTGAAAGCCAAAGCTAATAGCAGATAATAAGAGCCCAATATGTCTTATTGTTATCTGTCTCAGTAAAAGCTGTTCCATTTGCCCTCCAATCATTTTTTAATCAAACTTTAGAGAAAATTGCACATACCTAGATTCATTGAAACAGGCTGTAATGTTTTGCTAATTGTGTCACACATAACACAGCAGGCCAAATTTTGAAAGGAATAACAGGTGGGTAATCACTCTGTCTGAATTCTGCTAAATAAATGTAATCTCTAAATTTTAATATGTTGCACAGGGATTAAGCCTCTTTCTGGACCACACTCTCCTCTGTGCTACTCACCAGCATAAAAGAAACAAATATATTCTTCCTTTCTTGCTATGCACTTTATCTTCAGGGAGAACAACTTCCTACCAGTACTGAACAGCATTTTATACAATAAAAAACTGATTTTTCATGCAGTGGATTATTGAAAATGTCTGTACCACCTGTACATGCTCAAGATCTAGAAACTCAGAAATGCAAATCTACAATTCAATGCCATTTGTGTTTTAGAACATGAACAAGGAATACCTGAGATGATAATCATGGTAAATTCAAGTTTAGAAAGGCAGAAAATTGGGATGCTGGTCCTGAACTGCCTGGCTTTTTGTCCTTGTGTCTGTGAATGGAGTTAGGGCACTGCAGAAGTAGGGCCATTCAGCACTGGACTTAGGTAAGGAGTGTCTGCCAGCAGAGTTCAGCTGATTGCAGTCTGGCCCTGCCTTCAGTCTTTAATAAATTCATGGTTTCCCTGAAGCAAGCCCAACAACAACATTTCTGCCACCACATTGGCTTTGGTGGATTTTTCCTCAGTACACTTGTCCTCAGAAAAGATCTTTCTACCCTGTCTTTGCTTCTCCTACTCTGTTTCCTAGTTCCTTGCATTGCTAAGTTACCGGGGTGCATCCTGGCTGCAGAGAAAGGCAATGATGTCCCACTTCATTTGCTGGCCAAAAGCTGCTTGAGCAGCTCTTGCTGACACCAGCGTTAAAATCGCACATCTGGTGGCTCACATTGCTCTGCCACCCAGCTGAGCGGGCAGTCTTTGGGAAACAAACAGCCTGTGAAGTGCTATCAACTTTGCATTTCTGTCTCTTCTCAGCTGTTTCCCTCCCACCTCTCCCACCATCGCTCCCCTTCCCATTTTGCTTCTGGCTCTATCCAGAAGCCTAAATCCAAGAAGGATCAGAAGAGTATTAAAGTTTCTCAGTTTCTCTTAAAATTGCATTATCAGTCTGCTGAAGGGGATGTGGTAAAACAGCAAGGGATTGAAGAATATGTGGTGCTGAGTTTAAGTGGGGAATCAGGGGATTAGCAGTGAATAGGAACAAAGGAGTTTGAAAAGGAGAAAAATGCTGGAGTGAGCTTCAAGGGAAAGAAATCAGCCAGAGGAGTCCTATGTTGTGAGGGAAGGTGCCATTAGCCAGAGGATATAAATTTAGGAAAAAATGTATGAAAATAAAGAAGATCAAAGCAGTTTGATACGAAATAGAAATATGGTAAAAAGAAACATATAGTAACAACAGGAATAATTATATGAATAGTTCAAATGTGCAGTTCAAAACAAAGACACAGAAGTGAGGAGGGTTACACAGGTAATAAATATTTAGTATAGTTATACAGGGAGGCAGACAGTTTATATGTGGATACGTCACTGGGAATGTGAGGGAAAAAGAATGGTGTTACAAAAAAGGAAGGAAAAAAAGGAACAGATAAAGCATTTATATTTACAGGAGACAACCTACAAGACTTGATTTTACACACTCTATTCCATATTTAAACAGTCTTTGGCACTGGAAAAAAAAAGGCAAAATTAATTTGTAGGTCTTACAAATAAAATTCAACATATAGTAAATGTTGAAATACTGCAGTGAAGATTCATGTTAGAAAATAATTTTCAAATGTAAGAAGATGTTGAGCGGAACTTTCCCTCCTGTGTCAGCCTCCGCACAGGGTATTTAGAAAGAAACATGGATGGCTTTAAAACTAATTTTTATGTCTCTTTTGACATTTAATTGAAGCAATTTCTTATGTAAAAGTTTGATTTCTCCATCATACAATCCTTATTAAAGTTTAAGCAGAGCAATTTGAAATGTCAGGATAATAAACCATGAAAAATAGAAATAAATATGCAGCATCTCAGGTTTTATTACAGACTTCCATAACTATATACATTAGAAAAAGTAGTATGAATAGCTGTTGAGGGAAGGACGTGGAGGCTGATAATCAGATCTGAAACAGCTTGCTGCTTTGAAAGTGAGATGTCTAAGCACTACTAGAAAGCATTAACCAAAAACTTACTATGTTCTGAACATTTCACTGATGAGTTTAAGAAGGTTGTATGTGGACAGAGATGCTCCAGCTGACTGGAGAGCATTTCACAGTGTGTGAGGGGGTATGGAGAGTACAGCTCCTCAAAAAGAAGGGTGTTGGTTGCAGTCAGCTAGAAACAACTAAGTTTTTAGTCTTTAAATTTACTAAAGATGCAAAGAAAAAAAATTGCTATTCTCAGTGTTATCTAACTAAAACTTCTGTAAACTTAACTATGCCCTTGAAACCTTGTGAGAAATTAAAGGTATTTGAATTCTACCTTATGTAACTTAGATGATAGTGGTTAATTTTGACTTAAAATTACTACTGAAAAAGGATAAGAAAAAAGGTTGAAAAAAAGTTCTCTTTTAAATCACATACCCAATTTACCCATAGCATGCTGATACCATTCTCATCTCAGCTCTTGTAATCAAAAACCTCACCCTGTATTTCTCAGAGCTGTTCCACTTACCTGTTGAAATTCTACTTTGCTTTCCACATGACTCCAAGCACAATTTAAACCTATTTGGTTCCAGAGCCACTGGATCTTCTCCCATTCTGTGTATACCTATGCTATGAGGGCATTTTGGGTTGGAGGCAATGTATTACAGGAAAGATGGAGCTTGCTAACTTGCTTTCATCCCTCAGGATGCTTGCTTGTATCACTGTGACCTTTCTAAGCCCTTCAAAGGGGAAAGTACCAGCTCCTGAAAAGGCAGTGTAATTAAGCTTATAAGCAGAAAACTCATTTGCAATTAGTAAAATTCAGTGTAGATATGTAATTAAGAAAATAGGGCTAAGCTTATAAATTTCTCTCCTGCTTGACTTTTGGTTGGTCCAAATCACACAGAGTCACATTGAATTAGAAGTATTAGAAGAAGCTCTCTGCTTAAGATTAGGCATCTGTCTGTAAGCTTATATATGGAGATCAGGCAATACAGATTAGAAAGCAATTAGCTTATCCTAAAATATGTGCTTTTATCTGCTTACTGAATAACTCTCTCCACTCTGTGCTGACCAGAACCTCGTAGCTCCCTGGTGCCTGGTGAGTTGCATTTCATGTCATGCCTCAGAAATCTGCAATGGTACCTCCCATCCCCACCTCCCTCAGGCTCCATAGATGCCACTGATCATCTGTGTCTAGTGAGCAACTGAATCGAGGAATTGAGGCACTGCACAGTTAAATCTGTGTTATTGCAACCTGAGTCTGCACTTCAGTCAGTGATGGGACCCATCTCTGTTTCTCAGTGCATCTCTACTGCAGAAGCAGCTATCCAGTGCATTCGGTGATTTCCAGTTATATTTTGTGTTCATGGAAATAAATTCACTGTATTTATCAAGGACATTTCTTCTTCTGGATCAGAAGGCATTAATTTCATAGCAAAAGAGAACAAAAAGCAAAAAACAATTAGAATTCTCCCAGGAGGAGATGTGAGGATTTAAAGCAACGCAGAGTGTAGCAGAAGAACAAATGGGTGTTAATTGGCTGATTTTAATATTAGCTTGAAAATGAGAAGCTTTGTTATTGCAAAGTCAGGAAGGCCTGGAAAAACCTAATTGAAATTCTGGGAACGTAGTAAGATTTAAGGTGGGCCTTGATATATTTAGGGAAGACATTCTCTGGGATCAGCAATCCTATATCCAGAGTCTACACCACCTCCTTGAAAGCGTTGCTTGCGGGCATTTCCTTGCAGATATACTAGCAACAAGCCTGGGAGCTTGCTGTCAGATATGAAGATGTTAAAGAACAAACCAAAGAACAAACCATACAGACAATTCCCATTGTCCCCAAACAGTTGTTATTTATCCCAGCTGATTCCAGGGCTCCAGTGAAGTGGGTGAGCACTTGAGATAGATGAGACAGCTGGCAAGCTGGGTTAAGAAGACACATATTAAAGCATGAGGTGTGAAAGCTACTACAAACAGCAAAATAAAAGAGGCTTTTTTGTGGGTAATGTTTAATGTAGATGACAGGACTGGCAGTGTGTCACAACAGAAGGCTATCACTGTCATTCTATATTTTGTTTACCAAGTAAAATAATTAGTCTACTATGACCCAAATGGGCAAAGACTACGATGTTACAATAAAAACTGATTCATATTTCCAGTATTAAATATAACAAAATTTGTTGAATTTTGCTTGACATTTCTGTTGGTAAAATCAGCTGAGCCATGGGCCTGAGTCTATGTCAATATTAACTCATATGGCAACAGCCCATGTCTCAAGAAACTGTGAAATTATGCAAGTCAATATGAGAATTAGTGCACTCAACTAAATAAATCACACGGAATAGGATATGTGAAAAAAAATAAAACAGTGCAATAACATCTCCTTCTTCCATCCAGAGACAAAAAAATAAACTTGAGGAGCTTAATTCTTCTAAATCTCAATTTCAGCTCTTCACATGCTCACTACTAAATGGCTCCCTGACTATGGTACAATCTGCCCATAGTCATTTACAATGCTTAAAATCCTCCCATGTTTAATCCATTTTTTACAGCCATTCAAATATCATTACCTAATAAGGATGATGTGGAAGCATACTGGTCATATTTATCCTATTTCCCTGGCACTCTCTTTTCTTTATGCCCATTATTTGCTTTGGGTATTTGTTTATGAGTTTGCAGAGGTATTAAGATATTTTTTTCCTTCCATAACTAGAGGAGGGACTAGAAAAAAGAAACCCACTGGTTAAAATTTAAAAATTGTTATTTTGCATTTAAGGATGAAATCCTTGAAGCAGATGTTCTGCCTAGGTGGAAATGATTAAAAGTAAATTCTTGCATGATAATAATTAGTAATGTATAGAATAAAAATAACATCAGTAATTAGCATTCAATTAGCATTTATCTTTCCTTTTAATCTCTCCTATGGCTCTTCAGTTTATATGTCATGGCTTATTACAAGAAACTTCAAACTTTTTTCTAGGATGACTAAACCCTTGATGAGCTGGTTATTGGTACGCTGAAGTCATTATCATTTAATATTATCTCATTTTCTTCCTGTTCTCCTCTACCTGAGGCAAACTCATAAACAAGTAAAAGGAAGTCCCTTATTATACAGTCTTTCATTAAACTGTGAAATTTTTTTGCTATGGAAATTGTGGAAACTATAGTTTTGCCTGAATTGAGGAAGACATAACCTCGTAACCGTAGGGTTATTAAGCACAATGGATTGTGACATCTAATCAAATGATATCTGAGCCAATCATCTTAATACCCGTCACAACTGATGGAGAGAAATAGGCCAGTGAGGGCTCAATTCATCCCATCCTAAAATAAATGTCTGAAATAGGTCAGGAGAAACGTGGTGTGCAAAGACAACCTAGGGCGGGTACCTCAGGTAGAGAACTCTGTGGAGAGGTGAGGGTGATCTTACCCTGCAGGGCACTCACAGGGAACCCCTGCAGCATGGGTCAGTGCCAAATGGATGAACACACTGGTGAAACATGACCAGTATCCTTTTCATATTCCTCTCTCAGCATTCATTTTTTGGACACAGTTGGGTGCCAGATAACAGAATACTCTGATCTCTCTCTGGACAGAAAGAGCAGTTGCACTGCCCCTTACAGTCTGCACACCAAAGATGGTTAATGTTTGGCTCTAGAGGTGTCCCAATATAACAGTCATGCCATATGACTGACTGCAGTGCCTCTATTGTAGGTAATGCCCACCTCTTGCTGAGGCTGGCACAAGTACCTAGAGGTGCACCTTCCCAGAGCTTCCTGCAGTGGAGGGACAGGACCCTGTAAGAGCTGTCCTTTTCATTGCACTCCTGGCTCCCTCTACTCCCAAACAGTTTGTGCCTCAGGGCTTTTGGCACTTTGAAATACATGTTATGCTGCTGGTAAAGAAGGCTAGCTAGTCCTGGCCTTCTGTGCCTCACTTTCTTCTGGGATGGTGTGCTGGGATAGGAAATATCCTATTTCACCTGTGCACACAGTTTTGTGTTAAAACAGCCCTGCCACATGCTTTATCCATGCAATGGATACCTTATTAACACATCAGAAGTACGTGTTCCTCAGCAGCAACATGTGAGGCAGGCATTTGTGTTCTGCCCAAGTAGAAACAGCAGGTTCATGAACCATGAGGACAGCAGCAGATTCTGCTGTGGGCTTAGCTAGAAACAGAGGGTATGACATCTCTACCTCTAGTTTGAAAGGTCTTACCTGCCTCACAAAAACTCCACAAAGAAGTTTTAAATAACGTGAAGCAGTTTCAGTTGACGTTCAGGATGATATTATTACAAGATTAAAGCAAATCCAGTTTTTCAGACATTTTCAGCTATTGAAGCAAAATCATAACAAGCTACGTGTTCGAATTTGAAATGTGCCTTTTTAAGTCAGATACAACTGAATACACAAGCTTGAGTTTGTATCTCATGTACTTTTATAGAACTTTGAGTCAAATGTAAAATTAGGTGAATCTGTAGAGGTTTTGTCCTACAGACATCTTAACTGCCTAGGATATTCCTTAGGTTATTTTTAACTAAATACCATTGATGATCTTGCAAGCTTTTTTTTTTTTTTAAACATTGGCCTTTTAGAATTCCTACACACTGAAGTTTTTTATCTGGTGCAGTAAAATACAAGGTAAGTTTAGAAGTAAATGCAAAACTACAGAATCAATTAAAGCTTTTTTTTTTCTGTGAGTGTGAGAGGCAGGCTTTGACAGTGGGAGAATATTTTAAGATAGATGATTGGAAAAAATGCATTTGTCTGTGTATGAGGGTGTGAGAACTGTGAGGAGAGATGTAGGGAACTTGGAATTTTGTTCACTTTGGAAAAAATAGATAGACAACAAGTTATGTAGTTAGATAGATAGATAGACTAGATGGACAACAAGTTATGTAGTCTGAGACAAGGAAAAGGCCAGTACTTAAAGCAGTAACTACAAAAGAAACCTAATAAAAAAAGATAAGCAAGCAAACTGAGCAGCAAAATTCCAGGAGCTCCCACACACGTGGATTCTCCAGTGCCTTGTTCTGAGTTTGATTTTTTGTTTGGTCTTGCTGGTGACTTTCTTTGAAGTAGAAAGCTTAGTTCAGTTTTGGTTTGTATAAGGTGCCAGCTACATTTGGAAACCCCTGAGAAGTCACTCCACATGACACATCTTGTGCTAATTCAAAGAGGAGACAGCATCATTGTGAAACCTGTGAATTAATCTCTACACTTCCTTCATGAGGAATCATGTTCTCTTTCCCCACAATGACTGCTCATTCACTGTTTTGTGCTCACATAGAGAAGTTTTGGATTCTCAGCTTGACTGCTTGTAATAGCTCAACTAGCAGGATCTGGCTTGACAAAGTGAAAATAAATTGCACCAAGTATTTTAACTCACCTGTGTTATAATCTCAGTGAATGAGATTAAGTAGTTTTGTCATTATTGGATTAAAATTGCTCTTTTTCTTTCTTGAAACAGTAGAACTCTGCCCATGTAACCAGATGACATTTTGGTCCTGAAGTCTCTTCTACTGTTTTCCACAGCTTGTTTGGTGTATGCTTCTTGTGTCTGAAAAAAAAAAAAAATAAAAAGAAAAGGAGTGGGCACACTTCCTCTGACGCTGCAGGAGGAGCAGGACATGAATCATCTCTTGAAAGTTATTTTTTTCCAAAGTCCTAACATTCTGTGCATTACCAACTGTCTTTTGGCTTCCTATTTTCTGGGTGGAAAGACAAATCATTGTATATACTCTGCTATTACATTATTTGAGAAAGTATAATTTATAAAATATTTTTTCATATAATCATTTCTGCAGAAATCTTTGGAACCTGCTCTACCCTCTGTTTTGTATTGCTGGAGGGTTATTTTGAAAATAACTAGTTTTCATCTCCTTTTCCCTTGTATCAGTATTTCTAATTATTGTAAAGTACTCTGAAGTTATCTCATTGATGATTAAAATCGTGCAACCATCTGAAGTCTAAAATATCAAGTCTACATATGCCATTTATTATGGTAGATTTTATTGTCATTTTTAGAAATAAACAGGAATCAATTTCTGTTGTCTGGTATTCAGATATTCACTCAGTGTTCTCAAAAACTTAGAAGATGAATATAATAAAGTTGTGAGTAGTAGTAATAAATAACAGTGAGCAAGTCAATTTCAGTCCCAAAATTACATCAAATCTCTAGTTAATTATATGGAGAAGATGGCTATGGGCAAAGCTTACTATTTTTATTTATGGATAGGTAACATAAAAACATTAAAAATATGCTACTTGTTCCAGTATCTATTTATATTTTTCCCCTAAAATATTAAATGAAGAATAGGAATTACTTTGTGCTTTATGACAGTTTTATAAAATTAAATATCTAATATGATAGATAAGAAAGATAAATGAGTAGATATGTATGCATGCTATACACAGACAATATATTTCTGCATAAAAGTTAAATAATAGGTTAAATACAAAAATCTTTGTTCAATAATTGTGTTTTTGTGCATTTCAGCTACATCTTTTTAATTCTTTCAAAAGCTAGAAATGTCTCCCACACCTTTCTGCACAAAGCTGACAATACCCCAAATCTAACATCATTTGCTGATGCAAATCACGCTTTTCCAAATTACATGTTACTTTAAGCAAATTCTCAGGCTTCTCTACTTTCCCTGTTTACCAAGGACACCTTTCTCCATTTTGCCCTTCTTTGCCTCATGAGTATGAATCACAGAAAAAAAAAATTACTGTACTCAGAATGACGAGATTTTGAAGCATATGGCACACGGTGGGTTTGGTCCCTTCTCCTCCTCAGACAAGAGGTAAGATGTGTGTGCATGTGGTGCAAGGCAAGGACTCTGTTGCAGAAATTTGGTTTAACTTCAGAGTGGAAGAGAGGTCTAGGTAATGCATCCAGTCCTTCCCCTTCCATATGTCCTACAACATCCCGGGCCAAAAACATTTTACCAGAAATTAACTTCAAGTCATAACATGGATTCTGTGCAAGTCCTCCTGTCTGAGGAAAATAAACAAGGTTAAAAGGAGTTTTAACTGCTTTGAGGAACAGTTGAAAGTCACAAAAGAATATATGCATACAGTAGTTCTGCTGTAAACCAGAATAGTATGTAATTAAGATACTGCTGTATATTATATTCCTGCATTCCCCAGTGATTTGAGGAGGAAGGTCACAGTGCCCGAGTCTCTGGATATGGTCTCACTTGGGCCAGACTGAGAGCTACTTTCCTCATGCAGAAGGCTAAATCAGCACTTCTATTCCTTTGGCACAGCCAGAAGTCTACAAATGTACAACCTAAACTCTTATCTTTGTGTAGAAGAACAGTCCTGAAAATAAACTGAAAGTCAGCAAATCCTCATTCTTATTATAGATAGCTGCTGTCATGCTACTTCTCTTTGACTCCAGCCTACAGGTAGAGCTCTCACCTTCACCTGGCATCTGCAGGACTTGTTCTCTAGAATGGATGCTTGTGATGCCCTTTGCTGGAAAAGCAAGCACTGACCTCAGATTCAGAGGTGAAATTTGACATTGGTCAAGTAAGCAGGGAGCATGATATTTTCTAGATGCCTTGTTGGGATGCTGATGTTTGGCTGTTTAAACTGTTCCCTTTGCTCACTGAAGAAGTTTTTTATTCTGGCAAACAAGCTGCCCAGCTCTGCACCAAACACCTCTAAGGTAAAGGCTACTGAATAAATGGGGGATTTCCTTGTAATTCTGCCTTTCCCCAGATAATCAGTATCAATCATAAAAAATAGGAAAGTTCTCTTTCTTCTGCTGTTGCTGTTCTGCCAAGAGGGAAGAGAAAAACCTTCCAACAAGTACAAATAATTTCCTGCACTGCTAGAAGCAGAGTAGTACAAAACCCAGGAATGCTGAGCATTCAGAATAGTAAAGAAAGTCTAGATGTCTCAAACTATTTCCTCCAGTTTCTCACTGAAATTCTTGATGAATGGTTAGCTTTCTTCTGAGTTCCATCTGTTCCACTGAGCCTTATGAAGAAATGACAACACCACTTGATATTTTATTTTCATGTAACCATTAAATAGCTCCCTTCCCCTCAGACTGAGAAATCCACTTCTTCTGTTCAAAATAGGGAACATCTGTCTGAAAAGAAGTGTCATACTTGCTGCCACAAAAGATGCCTCAGATCTGATTGCAAGGGCACTTGTGTATGAATAAAATCACTCAAGTACAAAAGTATTAACCAAATTCTTGTGTACCATTTAAATGACTGATTGATGGTGATGACTGATGATTGCTGTGCATTAATGCCTGAAGTTGTATCAGGCATAAAAGCAGTATTCCGTCTGGTAGGTAAGGAATTATCTGGTAGATTTTGCAGTCTATAGTCCAGATCCAGTGAGAGCATGTGAGGTCTTTCCACAGTCTTTAGCTTATATTTTGTCCTGGGACTGAAATGGCATCTGTTTGCTCTGCACTACCCCAGCCTCATGGTGGGTGTGATTCCCAGCAAGCAGAGCAGTGTCTCATGACCATTTCTCCACCTGATGAATTGGCTTTCTTTCTCTTGTACACGTTGTTCTGAGGAGGCAACACGTCTGTGGTTGTAGTAACATGCTAGTATGAAACCAATTAAACAATAACAGCCTCAGAAAACAGCAGCTCTGAGATAGCCTGTCAAGCCAATTTCATCTTCTCAGTTGTTAAAAATATCATTGACATTGGTAAGATAATTTAACTGTATTTATTAAACTTGTGTGTACTGTTAATCTGCAAACTGAAGAGAGGCTAGGGTGATTTCCACTCTCTAAAGTTAGTCTGGGGGATGTTACAGCAATGTAGATCCAATCCTTTTTATTTTATTGGTGCAGTCTTAGCATTAAAGTGGAAAGATCCTGGAAGGATTGAAATATATACCTGACATTTATCACTTTATGGTGGGCTGACCCTGGTGGATGCCAGGTGCCCACCAAAGCCCCTTTATCAGTCTTCTCCTCAGACAAACAGGGGAGAGAAAATAATGAAAGACTCAAGGACAAGGGAAAATCACTCACCAATTACCATCATAGGTAAACCAGACAACTTGGGGGAAAATAGTTTAATTTAAAAAATTAATTTAGTTTTAAATCAATTGAAGCAAAGTAGGATAATGAGAAATAAACATAAATCTTAAACCACCTTCCCCTCACTCCTCCCTTCTTCCCAGGTTCAACTTTAGCCATGATTTTCTCTATCTCTTCCCCCAGAGACACACAGGGACAGGGCGTGGGGGCTGTGGTCAGTCCATCACACATTGTCTCTGCCGTTCCTTCTGCCTCAGGGGAAGGGCTTCTCACAGCTGTGCCCTTCTCCAGTGTGGGGTTCCTCCCAGTGCACATAGGTCCTTCATGAACTTGCCCAACCTGAGCCTTACCATGGTCTGCCCCACGGGCTGCAGGGGAACTCTCTGCTCCAATGCCTGGGGTACCTCCTCCCCCTCCTTCTGCACTGACCCCGGTGTCTGCAGGATTGTTTCTCTCTGTTTCCTGCTTCCCTGCTCCTGAATTTTGTACCAAAGCCATGTCAGCTGCTTTTAAGCTAGAATCTTAGATCCCTTTTTATTGAAAGTGTTCTGCACAAGTTCATGGCTAAAATTGGAAGGATCATCCAAAGGAGCGATCACGGTTTTTTTAGTCTTGGTGGATACAAATAGTAAACCAGCAGTCTTTAATCTATGTAGGTACTTCATTTAGAAATTCCATTTTCTCTAGTGCAATGAACTGCATTTAGTATGATGTAAAACATGAAGTCTTCCTTAAAATGAATCTGTAGCATTAGATCTGTAGCATCTGTTTTTCCCATGTATTTGAATTAAGTTGTCCCTCTAATCACTCTATATCTCTGTGAAGTCCCTTGACTGGATATTTTATTTCCCTTATAAAGGCTAAAAGTTCCATGTTCTTTAATTCAGTGGGTTCTCTGAAAAAATGTGGTTTGAATTGATGAGATATTGCAAAGCTGCTTAGTTCAAAATACAGACTAGATGGAAACCTCTTATGGTAAATGTAGTAACAAATTATTTGAGTGAAATAAATTTTTCCCTTTGGAAAACTCAGTTAAGTTCTAATAACTACTGCCTACTGCTCTGCCAGCATGGCAGTATATTCAAATGGAAGGAGACAGTCTAGATATTTGATGATAAATTACTGAGTGAGCCCTTTATAAGGGAATAATTTCATTCTCTTTATCAGTGATTAAGTTTTTGAGCTAATTTTTATGTGTGTTTTACAATGTTAGTGAAACTTTACCTTATTAAACTGAGGCTGCTGTTAAGAACTAATTCACCTGACCTAGACAAAGGTTTGGAAAAAGATTTAAAAAAATGTGATACGTTTGCTAAATGCTCAGCTCCTGCTTCAGGCTTCTCTCTGTTGCTTATTGTGACTGGCTGAACAAAACTGTTCCCTCAGAAGATAAACAGATGTGAGGCTTGACTTTTTAATTTCTGCAAAATCCATGGAAGAATGAATGACTAGACCAACCCCCCAAGATACAAATGGCTACTCACTCCATTGGGATGTAAAACCCTGGGATCAGGAACTTGCCTTCTCTTGTTCAGCCTCTTCTGTGGCAGCTGCCTCATTCCCACTGTGTTTGCTGGGTGTCACAGGAGAGCCAGGGAGATTCAGAGCAGGGACAGCATTTGGGAGGCTCTTTTTCTCTCTCTGAACCTCATTCTGGACATGCAAACACTTTGGTGCATCACTTCTTTCAATAGAAATGACAAATGATGATCACCTTTGGCTCTGCTTTATCATTTGGTTCTTATCTCTGCTCCAAACATTTTCTTGTGCTTTCCTATTTCCTATTTTTTTTTTTTCAAATTGGTATTTAGCATAATTCTGCCCTGATCTCCTCTAGCTGTATCTGTAGAAGGTCTTCATCTGGTGCTCATTAATACTATGACTGTCTAAGAGGGGTGCAGGTATTATCCAATGTTTTGAGAGCAATCTATTTAAAGTTCCTGACATAGCTTTGATGTCTATAAGCTTTCTGTCAGAATAAAAACTAGGTAATCAGGTGTCCTTTACCATGCTTGACATTCTTGAATTTGTGTCACAAAATTAAGCTCTGAAATCTCATGTACACTTGATGAGAACTGCTCATGTTGTAAATTGCTTGTGGAGGTACCAAACCCAGAACTTGGTACACCAGTCTGTATAAATCCTGTAGGTAGCCTTCCTCTGCAAGAAATTTACCAGAATAAACATTTGGTGTGTTAGTGAACAAAGAAAGATAGGAAATTTAGACATGGATAAACACTGTAAAAGAACTGGAGTGATCTGAAATTTATTTGGATCCAGGGTTTTAATGTAGGTTTATATAATCATAATAATAACAAAATAATAATAATTGCACTGTATCATGTCATTAAAATGGATCATTTTAATGTGTTGACTTGTAGCAGGTAAGGAATGGCTTGCTGTTACTTTGTTATTTATATTAATGTTATAATTCACACTTTAAAATAATGTAGAAGATGAAATCAATAAAAAAGCAAGTATGCATTTTTATCCCTTTGGATTATCACATAATTTAGAAGAGAGTGGCACATGAAGAGAATAATCAGCAGAGCCAAGATATTGTTTTAAAGCAGTAATGCACTTACAAATAAATAGAGAGGTTCATTCTGAAGGCCCTTCTGATGAAATAAACCCAGATGTCTGAGGCTTCTTTAATGGGAGATGTTTATATTCTGTGGGCATTGATACTGTTAACTTCAATAGTGGGAAATCTCTTGAAAGACAAGTGGCTGTCAAACCCTGCTGTGAATCCCACAGTGACTTTTCTCAGAAAATTGTTTACTGTTAGTGGGATCCAAAATAGAGATTTTCATGAAGACTGACAGATGCTATCATTTATTTTGGTCACTGCTAAAACAGCAAGACCAATTCATTTCAGTAAAGAGAGTCAGGGGAGACATTTCCTTAGAAAATTATACCCTCCCTGTAGAGGAGCAAGTTCACATACAGAGATATGGCTGGAGGCTGCTGTAAAACCCATGGCTGTTGTGTTGGTATTTAAATTATTTATGAGAATGGAAATGTTAACTTTTTATGTAAATAAAAAAGATGAGAAGTACTTACAAAGCAAATGATGTTAATACTCTTGCTCTTCACCCATTACTTTTACTCTCAGAATGACTTTGTCAGAGTCTTTTGAATCAATGGGAGTTTTGCCAATAACATTAGCAGTGGTTGGATCAGATCTACAGCCTCTATAGTATATTACACAGAATATGAGTTACAAAAAACCTATTGAAGCAGTTTTACTGTTTCTTTAGGAGCAAATGAAAGCTTTCTTTGGGAACTAATCAAACCCAAACCTTTTGAAATTGTGCACATCTCTCTCTCTCAGGTTCACTGGCAGGTAGAGACCCTAAAACTCATGATTTATGTTCACAGTTAGATACTTAGCCATTTAAATAAATGGATCTGTGCACACAGTTTACCAGAACTTTAAAATATACATGAATGACTTGGGCAGCTCTGAAATGAACTGGCAAACCAGGATGTAACCCTTCCTTACTATGGCCTTTGAATGTGATTTGTTCATTTACAGAAGAGTTGTAATAAGCAATTAATATTGTTAGGCCTGGAGATACAATAAAGCTCCTTAAAAAGTGGTGAACATAACATTTTAGTCCTCTCAGGCTGAATGAAAGAGCAAATAACTGATCCTCTCTTCTTGAAGTAACTGAAACAACACAAGAGTGTCTTAAACCATGAGCCTGCTCAGGAGCCCTGACTTCTGCCAGCTCTGCTGTGGTGTGACTGCAAGTAAGGTGGAAAAGTGAGCATGCTGTAAGCAAGGAAACATGCATGAAAACCAGAGACTTCAACCACATCCAGAGATGATTTTTGGTACAAACTTGAGAAGAAAAAGGTAATTAAGAGAGATATTAGTTTGGATGCTGATGGAAATTTGGTTTGCATTCATGAGTAAAACAGTATTTATCTGCTGTTTTAATTTTGCTTTTTTTTTTTTCCCTAAGAAAAGCCTGATGTGAAGACAATTTTTTAACAGCAATACTACTTCTTTACAAGACACATTCCATAAAACTTACACCTTTTTTTTTTTTTTTTTTTTTTTTTTTTTTTTTTTTTTTTGTTCTCATATGGTAAAAGATTGGTTTTAATTATGCCCTCAAAACGTGTTTGCCAAATCACCACAAGAATGAGAAGATTCTGATTCTGGTCTTATGGTGCTGTGCTTTATCCCTAACAATGTAAATATTCAATTTATCTTTCTACTAATAGAAGGGAATCTCTGCTATTGAATTTACTTGCCAGGAAAAAAAACAAAAAAAACCCCAAAAAATCAGTTCACTTACAGATCTAATGGAGAATGGTTATTTGTTAAGGAAGACTCTCCTACAAGGCTAAGTAACACTTTTCTCTGCCAATGCCAGCTTGAAAAAGCCCAGACCTTTCTCCTCATTACCTCAGACAATTCTTAGACTCTAAACTGCATCATCCTTTGGTGTGGTGCAACTGCTTGTGTGTCTGTGTGGTTGGAATTATAGCAGGAATCTTACAGAAGAAAATTCCCCCATTTTTTTTTTTTCTTAGCAGTTTGTTTTCCTTCTACTAGCACACAATTTTTAGGCTGAGCTGAGCAGCTCTTCAGCAGCAAGTGGCAATTGGAGCCCGTGGGGAAGCACTGACACACCTCCTGGGCTGTGCAGTGGTACCAGGGGTGGAGGGGATCCACTAAACAAAATTCTCTGCACTGAGCACTCTGTTTTGGAATATGGGTAACTTAGGAAGAGTAACTGCTTTGAAAATCATTTTGGAAAGGATCTTATTTTTTTTCAGTCTGAGTGCTGTCTGTTTTGCAAAGATACAACACTGCAGTGCAGTTCATCATAGCTCTCTGTTTGCAAGGCTCTTCTGACTGCTTTGAAAAGTGAAGGCAAGTAATTTTTCTCTGTGCTTGTCCATTAACCTACACATGTACCATAATCCAGAGACCTTGTATAGTAGGCTTTGTAAAATTCAGTGTCTGATTTGTGTCCTTACTGTGAAACATGTTACTGTTTCATATTGCAGCCTCAAATTCAGATAGAGCTGACCATCAATTATTCATGGAGAGGTTAGCTCAGTTGCAGATGAACTTGGACTGTTGATGCAGAGAACCTCCATCTGCCTTCCTGTATAGCATCTCTGACTCTAATGTGCCACCTAACCTGATTCAGAGACATTTTATCTGCTTTTGGGAGATGCTGCACTTCAGTTAGGAAGCTCAGGTACAGAATTTATAAATCCTGGTGTAATTTTGCTTGGATGCAGGTGTGTTACTTTATCTCAGGAGATACAACCACAGTGTTTTGTTCTGGATCAGGCAGACAGAATAATCCCTGTTAGAATCACATTTGCTCTGAGGGCAGAAGTTCCTCCAACACTCTTACCTTTATTTTCTTCACTACAATTATACTTTATAACTGAATTTTCATTTTCTCAGTCTTTTTGCATTTCTAACATGCCCTTTCTACCTCAGTCCCCAAGTATGAACTTCATAAATTCTTCTTTCTTGGAAGGAAGGGATGACAAGGATGTTTCTGATGTCTTGACTTCAATTTACACAGTGCACACTAAAAAATGGTCTATAAAGACCAGAGCATTTTGGAGTGCAGGTTTAGGTAGCTGCATTTATATTATTGATAGTCCTCTGCTTTATTCAATTCCCAAATGCATTTGAAAAAGAGAAAGAGGGAAAAAAGAACCCCAAATTTCGTTATGTATGTTATACATAGCACTAAGCAATGAAATAATATTTCTACGTGTGATACTAAAATAAGGAATTGTCCTTTCAAGCTTAGCCATTTTAATTACCCTGGATAAATGCTGTATATTTCATCAAAACATCTGTCTAAAATCTCTTTATAAAAAGCAGAATTTATTTATTATTTTGATAAAAAGTCCTTATCAATTAATAAAGCAGAGACGCAAAATATTTCTTGGAAGAAAAACAACTAGTCATCAATTTTTATGGTATCTCAAAAGCTCAGGTTTATGCCTTGTGCCATCTTCCTTTCCTAGGTTCAATAAAATAAGGAAGTGTTAAGGAACATTTTAAGGTAGTAAATACCAAGACAGTTAGGATATAACAGCAGTTTCATTTATTAAATAAGTGATCCAAACAATTTATTCTTTTAGGAAAAAAAAGTGTTTTGAAACCCAAGTGCCTGAGTCTGAAAGAGTAGAAATGGAGGCTTTCTTTCTGTATTTTATTTAAAACCATTCTGTTTCCAGGAGACCAGGTCTGTCCCTCTGTCTGCAGATCCATCCACTCAGCTGTGGGGTCAGGGTGGCAACAAGAGCTCAAACCAATTTTACCTGAGCTGGGAAAACAACTTCCTTGCAAGGAAATGTTCTCCCTTCCACTACAAGGAAGAACCATGAACTGCCCATTGGTTCACATTTCTCCTGTGTGTGTGAATCACACAATCACAGTCAAACATTTCTGTCTTTAAAATCCTGGGAAATCTCTCTGTATAATGAAAACCAGAAGGGGGATGAGAGGGTTAATGCAGACCCAGACTGCCAGAATTGGATGAATAATTTATTCTTTGATTTTTCCTCAGTTTTCTTTCTGCAAATTACCTGCAAACAGTTTACTTTTTTCTTTCATTTAGTATTATTCAAAATTATTTGCTGAATAATTTCTGCAGTTAATTCCTGATCTCCATATCCTTCATGAGCAGCTCAATAGCAATTCCTGTTAAACATTCAGGCTGCCTCAGCTAATTACTGTGGGATATGCAAGCCACGCTGTACCCACCATAAGCTGAGCTGATCAAGTGTTTCTTAACATACTTTAAGACTGTTCCTCCTGGATGACAAAGACCTCCTTGCACTTGAAGAACATTAATTTATTTAGACATTGAAATAAAATCCAGACTAGAAGCTTTAGAGAGAAAAACTAGTAAAGAGTTGAAAGCTAAAATTTTCTTGTGAGCTATGGGCAGATTAAATGATAAACATAAAGCATTGGTATTCCACAGCCACCTCTGGGATAAAACCCATGGACCTACACATCTCTTTCACTCCTGTTTTCCTGTGTTTAAACTGTACTCTGACAAATCCTGAGAATATCCTGCCCTTGAGGCCCATTTGTTATTGTTAAGTACAGGTCTTGCTATCCATAGCTGGGACTCTCTTCAGGATTTTTTCTCTCACATAATTTGTTGATCTCTGTGGACACCAGGGTCATCCTGATGGCCACTCCCATCTATGCCACTTGCAGCACCTCCTGGATTGTTTAATTTCTCAGGTCCTGTGTCAAATTTACCAATTCCTATTTCATTGCTTGTGAGGTAAGGTCTGCAGTAAATCCTAACAGTGTTTTATCCTCTCCTGTCTTGCTATAAATCCTTGTTCTTTTGGGATTAACAAATTTGGACTTTCCTGGTAACACCAATTCAGAGTTTTGCTGTGAGCATTGTTCCTGTAGCCTACCCCATTTCCTCCTTCCACTGGCTCTGCTTTCTGGCTCATTAAGCACAAGTAATGGTCCTTCATGGCCTGCTTCTACTCCACCTATCACTTCTCAGCCATTTGGATGGACTGTGGTGCCAGCCTCCTTCAACAATTCTGATAAATCTTTGAAACAGTGCTCTTCATCTTGTGTTGTTTAATGCTGCTTTCTCCTAAATCTAGGGAGGAGTTTCCCTTTATCACATAAAAAACTGAGTATTCATCATCCTAAAAAAAAATTATTTATAGATATTTTATAATCATTATCAGTAATTTGAATAATTTTCCATCTTTATTCCTTTTTTTTTTTTTTCTCCTTACAAATACTCACTTGCTTTATCTTATATTAAGATAGAAAAGTGTGGGAGCCATAGTCAACTGTTAGTTCTCTATTCAAACAGCATTCACATATTCCAAGCTCAGGACTGCTTGCTTAGAGTCAGAGAGGTGGGAAAAAAAAAGTGGTTTTACTGACATGGAAAGCAAGCTATTATTTAATTTAGTTTTCAATGATTTCCAAGAAGATATTGTGAAATTTTAATTGATACTACTTTGTCAAATATGTAAGTTCAAGAGGCTTCTAGACCCCACATAAGTAAAGTGGAAAATTGAGTGATTCAGTTAGCAGGTGACAATACAAAAAATCATTTTAGAAGTGATGACACACCTGTCTGGACTTCTCACAGTTGATTTCTGAATGAAATAAAAGTAGCTTGGAAAAGATTCAGGTCTCCAAATAAGAGCTGATTAGCAGTCTGATCTGGTATTGAAATCCCCAGTTTCCTGTGTGTAATTGCCTTTCAAATGTTCAAATGCTGAAGGTTGAAAAGTAGCATGCTGTGCTCATAGAGATCAGTGTTTGCAATGAATATACAGATATCTCAAATAACTTGGTTTATTGCCATTTCACCCACATACAAAATTCATAATGAGAGCAAGACATAGGTTATTAAGTGTGACAGAACAATGTATATATTAATATTAATGAGACTATATTTGCCTTGACCTCGCAGCCTTACAGTATTAATTGTATTTCAGATTCTTTGGTTTTCATATATATGTATATAAGAAAGCTATGAGTGGTCATACTTTTACTACTCTTTATATATTTATAGTCAAAATGTCCACAGCCAATTGAATGAAATGGGATTTTTTTTCCAATTATCATAAAACACTGATTTTAAACTTTTGAATAAAGTGACTCACGTTTAGTCCTGAATGAGTGTAAAGGGAACACAGACATTTACTTCTAAAGAAATATCCTGACTCTGATTACAATATTGCCAAGTTTTGCGAAGTTCAGTCTATTTCCTTTTATGAGCTTCCATGGTTTTAAGTGTTCTCTGTTACAACGCCCTAAGCATACAGCTATCAAATATCAGCAATGAAAACGTTCATTTTACAGAATGAACAAAATTCTTGTCTTCTCTTGAAGGGACACAGGTGACCATCTTTTAGCCTATAAAATTCAGGGGTTTTTCCTCAAATATCTCTGGTTGTAGTTTGATTTTGTGCATTTTTTGCTTCTGTGGAAAGCTCTGACTGACTTTCATCACCTCCTGTGGAGAGGATGTTATTGCTATGATTATTTGTTTTGCCATCAGTGGCTCAAACACCGTGTACACAGCAGTCCAAAGACAGACTGTGCCAAGTGCTAGAGTCTGTTATGAATTTATATAGTCACCCAAGTCTGTTTATCTGCAGGATCATTAATTTACTAAAAAAAAATTAACCTAAATCTCGATTATTCTTCTAGCTTTCCAGACCATAAGATTAACTGTTTGTGTCTTTATAAATTAATAAATAGGAAATATTAATGGTTATGAATTTCAGTGATATTTGGAACTCATTACTGTATTTCCAAGTTAATAATAACTTTTGAATAATTTTCCCCTAAATTTGTTTTGAGATCTGTTATTTTGAGGTGTGAGAAATTAAGTAGCTATGGGTCAGACATAGAATTTTGGTCTGAGTCTTCACTCAGTTTCATTCCATATTGCCTACTGCATCTCACCTTTGAGGATCACAAAGTTAGGTTCTCAAGCCAATTCGATCATAAATCAGAGTGCTTTAACTAATTTACATTATGGATATTCCAAATTGCTAAATTACAGTGTCAGCAAGATATTTAATAATATCCTATATTACTATAAATCTTATGTTACTCAAAGAGCTCATTTACTTTTAAAATCTCATAATGAACCTAGTTTTATTTCGAATGAATAATTCACTCCCAAAGTCAAATTTTTGTAATTTAGAATTTATCATTGAGTCCAGGAAAGCTGCTTACAACAGGAAAAGAACCTCTCCAAAGAAGTGAGGAGACTGAAACATCAATGTAGCTGACACATGAAAAGCAGAGGAGGATTTAGGTAGCAGGTTGAAGTGAACCAAAGGAAGGACCAAAGGAACTGGGGCAGGGCTGCATCCTGATGTCAAAGAACAGCAAAAGCAGTGTGTCAAACACAAATGAAGGTAAACACTTAGAAGTGCAAAGCATAAGCCACAATCTTAAAAAAAATCCCAACCCTTTTTCCTGCAACTGGTCTTTGACCCTAATTCTAAGCAGTCCTGAAGAGTTCTTGTGGATGAATACTTTGGAAATATAAAACACCTCTGTATAAGAGTTTGTCTGCCAATCTGAGATTCTCAGGTAAGCAGGAGTTCATGGTACCTTTATATGATGTTGGATATCACACATGCCTGTCCCATGAATATTCTTTATCTAAGAATTAAATATAATTAACCATTTGATATTATTTAACAAAAAAAGTCATATCTTCTACTACTTCTTTCTTTTCTTTTAATTTTTAATTTCATTTATTCATTTATTTATTGTTTTTCAGTCATCCAGTAGTCACTGATATTAGATTGCTTAAGTATTTCTAAATTATTTTAGAGAAGTGATAAGGGATAAATGTACAAGAATTGTTCTTCTATGCATGTTTGAGTGATCAAACTATATGCAGTGAGCCATCAGTCCAACTCTCCTAGTCACAGTTTCTCCTCTGCTACTACAGCAATACTGACTGCTACCCAGGCACATCTATAAGATACTGTGGATTCTACAGAAATCTCTAAGATTTCCATTTCACTTCCCAGTATGCTAAGCATGGAAATGACTTACAGTTTCTTTATGAGGTAAGAAACCAGGCAGTGAAAAGAAAGAAATTCCCATCAGAAATAATCTTACCTTCTCTGCTATTTGCTACATCCTTGCATCAAGATCCTTATCTAATTTCTCTCTTGTTGTTTTGTTCTTTTTTCCTTTTCTTGGAAATGTCATTTCTCCTTAGAACAGGAGTTCTTATCCTAGAGACAGATTATTTATTTACATGGTGTCTAGCTATGGAAGCAAATTGTTAAGAAATGCTTAGTCTGTTTGACACGCTACTTCATCTCACCACAACAATAATCTTTTATACCTAACCCATCTTTTTTCAAAAACAAAGCATTAGACTTCTAACCTCAAAATTGCATGTGGCCATCAATTGCCAGAAGGGGTCTTGGGGAAAGCTGACAATTATGAATGAGGTAAGGAAGGAAAACATTTGAAAACTTGTTAGTGCATCGCTTGAGGGTAGAAGAGGCATTGTAAAGAATATAAAAGAATCATCCCATGTCCCAGCTTTTCTGTTGTTTACTGGAACATCAGCTCACTGCTGTGTCAGTTTGACTACAGTTATAGTGAGATAGCTTTTCCCAGTCTGGACAGATATGGAAGTGTGAAGGTTTTCTTGTGTTACTTGAGGTGAGTGATATGTTTTCTGCTCTTCAAATTCTGGGGGTTTGTGTGTTTCAGAAGAAATAATAGGAACTGTTCCATAATTCTAGAATTTGCTTCCAATAATTGAAATTTTGGAGACTTGTTTATTTAAACAGTACTTCCCCAAATCAACCCAGAAGACAATGGGAGGAAGGTTTCATTCAATTTTGTTGGGGGTGGGGAAGGGTCAGTCTTCTATATCTTTAAGTGTCATACACCTCTCCTTCCTATTAATTTGTGTGGAAAATCACAGAATAAATGAAGTCTTGTCTAGTCTGGGGTTTATATTTAGTCTGTGCCATTTTTAGGTTGTAGATTTTCTGTTTGACCCTGAAAAAAACCAGGAACATATATCTTTCTTCATTTCCCCCTACTAAGTTAGGAATAGTTCTTCTCAGGGATATAGAAATTTCTACAAATGATTGTGAGCTCCTTACAACCTTGCAGTGTTGAAAGCCATGGTAATGCCTAAGCAGAAAGAGTTGAAATATCAGTATTATTGTACTCTTTCCATTGATGTGATTGTTTTCATTTATTTTGCAGGTTTTAATTGTCATAGGAATATTGTTTATTAGCTGTTTTCCAAAATAAGTCTATAGGCCAAATGATGTAGAAATTTGGATGCTGGACACTGATGGAAAAATTAGCTATTATTTTGCTGCTTAGCTAACCACAATTCTCGTGGTTTGATCAGCCCCATAATGTTATTGCAACATTTCATAGTACTTTCAGTTTAATGTTTCTGTTTTATGCATCTAATTTATTTCTTTCATAATGGATATGAGATGTGCATATCTTGTGAAGTGCTGTAGGATGTGTAACATGAAAGGTTCTGTACAGGAACAACTGTTTTTCTTATTAGAGTGATCTGCAACACGACAGATTAAACATTCAATTAAACAGGAAATTTGCCCATGTAAAAAGCTCACAGAAAGGAGCTTTTACGAGGTACTAAAGTTTTTGGAATCTATTTGAAAGTACATCTACTTTGCTTACAGGTAAAAGAATAATCCAGTGGTTTCAGAAAAGGGGCCAAGTGTTGTTTACATAAAGCTCCATTGTAAAAATCTGGGTACTATTTCTTTCCAAGGTTTAAAATACTTTGGTGAGAGAAATGAAAATACTCATAAAAGGCAACCACAGTATGTTATAAACCACCTTTATGGTTCATTATAGATTTGGTTTAATGCTGTTGGATTAACACTAAAGGTTAATGTTTGCATAAAATATGCATGATTAGTTTAATACTCTGGAACTGTGATCGGGTTCTCTAATGTTATGAAAAGGAGTGACATGATACATGGTTAAGGCTGACACAAATAGAAGTGTGATATATTTCCAACAAAACTGGTCAAGGGTATTTTCAAAATCCTCCCTTATGTGATAACACTTCAAAGCCAATCTGTACCAATGGGAGATTTTGTGTTCAGCTCTCATAATTAAACTGTTTTCTGGCTGCAGGAATTGCATGCATATCTAATTTGCAGTGTAGGCAAAGTGCTTGGAGAATGATACACTCAGATTTTCCTCTTGCATTTTTTGACCCTTAGGTATTATGTAGAGTGTTTTTGTTTTAAGCATTGATTATGTTTGTTATGCTTTATTGCCAGGAGAATGATAGTATTTCTTATACATAGACTTAGAAAACTCCATCTAACTGGTAGATTTCACTTATTGCTTGTGTAGAAGTGTTTGCCTAAGCTCTTTGCTTACCAACAAATGATTTATAAGTTTATGATTTATTTTTTCTGTCTTGATTATGCCTTGGAGATAATTACAATTAGGCATTCTTTCATGCTGCCAGGGAAGAACAGCACATTTAGCATGTATTTGGATAAATATCACCCATAAATCTTGGATAGGCCACGAACTTTTGCTGCTGTCAAGGTTCTGGAGAGAAGATGAGAAAAGCCTATGGACTCTCATAAGGTAGGGAAACAACACACAGTAATCACCAGGACATATGGACACATCTACAGGGACATGCACATGTAATGCATTGATTTATATGATTATGCATTGCATGAGTCTCGGGGCAGGTTATGTTTGGTACACCTATGGGTATGGATATTCAACAGAGAAGAAGTTCTAGCAAGACATTTGTACAACCTCTAAATGAATTATGATTCATATCAAAGCCTGTGCTTACAATGATGACCCAGTAGAGATTAAAAAACTTGCTACACTTTCCACTCCCCACCCTTTTTATTTCTGCCTTTTTTGTTTGTTTTTGGAGGGTTTTTGTTTGTTTGTTTGTACACAGATTATTTTAGACATCCAATTTGTACAACAACTTGTGGCCACAAGAAGAGGTGGATGAAAAAAAATGTGGCCATTCATGGGAATAGCAGGGCAGTCAAGACCTTCAAGGGCCAGTGTCCCTGCTGTCATTTGTGTAGAATGCAGCTACAGCCTTTAGTAGGGTGAGTGACTCCTTTCATGCTTAAAAGTGAAGAGTTTGGTGTAAATGGGACTGCAGAATCAGGAATACAACTTCTTCTTCAGTGTTTTTCAAACCTTTATGCGTCGGCCTAATGTGGGCATGCTTCTTTCAGCATGGCAAAAGGCTGCATACCCCTGACATTATTGCCTGCCACAGGTCAGGATCCTGTTTCAGACAACTGGACTACCTGGTGAACTTATTTTGTAAGAAGTGATAGGACTGCCTGTCAAGGACAGAACATTGCCCTTCGCCCAGCTTTGATCTAGCAAATAATTACAACATAATGGCTGCTTCCAAGAACAAAAATACCTTTATGATGATAGCCTTATATCACTTCACACTTGGAAAAGTGACTAGAAAACTGACATTTCAATAAGCAAGAAGCCAAAATAAACAGACTAAACTATAGACAGGTTTTTAATGGGCACTACCATTGGTCCTGTTTATTCATTATCTATTTGTTATACATACTCTAGCCACAGTCCCTAGAGACCAAGAAATTTATAGACTGAATATTCATGTCTCCTTTTTTACCTAGGTTTAGTTCTATAAAAATTCAAAAGCACAAGTGCAAATTCACTGAAAATGGATTTTATGGGGATCTTGTTATAGAGGCTCACTCGTGTTCAGAATGAGTTCTTCAACCCAGAAATTGCTAATTTGTTTTGATTACCAAAATATGAAATACTGGAATCAAACATTTGTGCAACATTTATTAATGCCTGTAAAATGCAGACAGCTCATGGTATATGAGCAGTTTTTTGGGAGATGAGGTAACATTCTTTTGCTAAGTGATATCAATCTTAATGTAATTAGTTTTAACAGCATGCCCTTCATTATTTTTTTTCTATTTTTACCACAGTTATCTTCATTTTCTCTACATTCAGCAATATCTCTTCATCTGTTAGACTGACAAGAACTTTCTCAAAGACAAACAATGCTAATGAACCGGAGACGTGTCTCAATCAATGTCTTTCTTTCCCCATCTTGATGGGAATTGTATATATAGCTGCTAATTTTGTATTAGTGTCCTTATTTTTTCCTCCCTTCCTCCATTCTTGGCCCTGGAGACATGGAAGGAAAGTGGTTTGAGCACTTATCAAATACCTTTTTATCAGACTGACTGGGGGGCATTCAGTGACATGGTTATCACTCCCAGGAGGCACAGTCTCAGCCAGAACAAGCTGACAAAGGTCACTGAAAAACAATTCACCCAGATTATGTTGGAACACACAAAGTCATATGGACCTAAATCACATGTGCATAAAAGCTGGGTTACCAAGTTTAACTCTCCGTGATCTTACGTTTAAATATTGTTAACATTCTGAGAACAGCAGCTGGTACGAGTCATAGGTAGGCTTGGAAATTATTCTGCAAAGAGTCACTGAACTCACATAAATTGTATTTATATGAGAATTTCATGAGCTCAGCTGTTGTTGTTGCCTGACTGCAAAGTCTTAATTAACCAATGCATCACCTTACCTGAGACAACAATGCAAAGTACCCTCCTATTATGTTCAGTGCACACTATTTCAGATTGTTGAAAGGGACAAATAAAATATGCTGGACAGATAAAGTTTTAGGTGCTGAATCTTCTGCTGTAGTTTTTGACTTGGAAAGAGCCACACATTTTAAAAAATTCTATGTTTCTCTTCATATTATATTAGAAATAAATAATTCATAGCATGTTTAGTATATAATATTAGACTATTTATTACACTGATATAATGGTAAAAATTTGGTGCCTGCCTGACTTTATTTTATTTATTGTTTGAAGATCTGTGGTGACTCACAGAGGTTGTAAATCAAGTGTCATTTTCAAGTATGGTTACTCTTGTCCATGCTGAATATTTCATGGTGTAGTTTCTTCATTTGCTGAACTAATTCATTGCACCATGAAGTTGAAGAACCAGAAGGAATCACAGACCTGAGGTGAGGCTGCCTCAGAGCCTGGGAGAGGTGACATGATGGAACACAGCCACTACAAAACATAACATCACCTAACAAGTCAATGGTAAAAGTCACACGAAATGGAAATGAAATCATGTTTATCAAAAATCATGTGACCTTCAAAGTATTGTTCTAATTATTATTTTAGTAGGTGAAAGCATTAAAAAAAAAATATCCAAAACTCAAAACAAATCCACAAGAAAAAAATTTCTTAGTTGCTGGGTGTATCCTAGGCCACCAGGAAGGAATTTAGAAGACCTTCAAGAGTTAAAGATGTCATAGAAATAGGAAATATCCGTTTCCAGATGGAAATAGAAGACCATTAGTAGCATAAAAAGTAGTTTTCATGTTACTTCTATTGTCTGTTTGCTTGAAAGTGGAAGACATAACAGGAAGATTATGCATTACTTTCTGTTTATTAGTAAACAAAGGATATATGAATCAACATCTACTAAGAACATAATTTTTTTTAACGAACACAGTGATTTGCACTAAATAAAATCAAACCAACAAAACATTAAAAGAGTTAACTTAGGGGAACCTTAATCTTCTTTCACTAATAATAATCCCTAAAGTACTGATAAAATTTGGAAAAATGAAAGAATGTGAATTTTGTGCTGATATTAAAAGAGATTAGAGGTGTCGAGCTGAGTGTTCGGAACAGGTTTTTTTTGACTGAAATGTCTTGTCAAAAAAAAAGGGGGAAAATTCATAGAAAATTTAGTAAGCAGTAGTAGAATGTTGATTTAATTATTATGATTCAATGTAGTTTTGTGAAAAAGGTCATGTTGATAAAGATGTAAAGACTTTTAATTAGGTTCTGTCTGATAAGCTGGTACAGCTATGTTAGTTCTATACAATAGCTAACAAAAATGTATGAAATGCAATAAATATTAATGTATAATGGTCTGGATATCTGATTGACTTATGTAATTATGTCATGGAGAAAAGTCTTTTCATTTTTAAAATAATTATCTGGAGACCTAATGAATATCTTTAATTTCAGTGTAGAAGAAATAAAACTATAGGTGATAAAATCTGGGGATGAAAAATATTTTCAAGAAAAACAAATGTAATGAAGAATGCAAGCAGTTTTACAGATGCTCATTTGACAGCTGAGCCTAGAGGATTGTAGTGCAAGAAGGGCCTAAGGTCATCTGCAGTGGGATTTTAACTGTGTTTATTGGTGCTCACATGGGAATTCTGTACTGGAGATGCTCCCTCCTGATTATGGCCAATGGAGTCAGCAAGATCTAGGAAAAGTTTCCTCAGTGTGACAAGAGATGAGAATCAGTTTTCTTAGCAGAAGCACTTTTTGCTGTTTAAAATATCCTAAGATGTATGATACATCTGCCTTATATGGGACTTAACAATTGTTTAGCTCATGGGTATCTCAATAGAAAATTTTGGGGTAGAGACCTGTGGGCATTGGGCATGTGTGTATTTCCAGAGCTTTTTTTTTCTTTTTTTCTTTTTTTTTAATTTTTGAAAAGGTCTAGGTTGATTAGAGCCTGGACTAGGTTTAGCACTAACCTTGACTAAGTCACTAGTGTTTTAACTTCCTAAGTGGGTAAGAAGTAGAAGGAAGTAAAATAAAAGATGAAAACAAAGCAGAAAGGCTCAAAACTCAGTCTATGCTATTTTTTTTTCCAAATGCTTGAGGGTTGCTGAGAGTAAATGTTTGTACAAGCTAGAAATGGAAACTCAGAGATTTACAAGGCTGTTGCAGTTTCAAAAAGAGTGCAGTCTCCAGAATTCAGTAATGGCTGTTCAGTAGCAGGAAACCAGAGTGATGTTCAATGATCTCCTGAGGGTGGCCAAAAAAACAGGCCTGCTGAGCAGACTGTAACATCTTCTCAAGGAGTTTATGTAAAACAGACATATGTTTACACTGTTGGTTGTTTTGAAATGTCTTTTTTCCCAGCATATACTTTGTTCTCAGTGCTTAAATAAACTATGTTTTGGTTCAGAGAAGGCTCGTTTGTTGCTGAGTATCTCCAGTTTCTGACTCTCAAAGGAAAGAAGCCCTGGTGCCAACTCCAGCCACAGGTGATAAATAAACCAGTAGGCAAGAGAGTGTGACCCACCAGCAGGGGACCATGCAGCACAAAAGAAACACAAAGAAAAGGGAAAGCAAAAGAGTGAAGATGCTGATAATTTAGATAGCCCTGTAGTCAGGGTAACTTTTTACAACGTCCTTCTAAGACCCAGTGGAGAAATGGATGTACATAACTTCTATATACAGACGTGAATTTAGATGCAAATTACCTTATAATTGGGTATGTAGCAAGTCATATAATATATTTTCAGCTTAAATAATAATATGTTTTTTAATGTAAGTAACCATTTGGGGGAAACTGGGTGTGTATTCAGATATGGTACCTTTAGATGCAGTTTTCCTGTAAGCAATTTGAACTGGTTCACATTAAATATGATTTCTAGGCCAAGAACCCCCCAAATGCTATGTACTCCTAGATTTGAAGAGAATCAGTTTCTAAAGTACATCAGCTGTATTTTATACCTTTATGACTTGTAACAGAAGTGGTGGGATTCACACCACACATATGTTCTTCGTTTGCTGAAGAAATTAATTAATGCATTACACTTGTGTAATAAGTTTTGATGTTTTGCAGTTGTACTAAATAATTAGTCTTCTTGATGAGCCTTTTTTCCTGTTAAGTCCTCTATTTTTTTCAATACTAATTTTGAATAAAGATGGCAGGGTCATGATGCTCAGAATGGCAGGTCAATAGCAAATTGAAATAAAAATGAGCTTTGGGGGAAAACCAGAAAAATTAATTAGTTGGGGATGTCAGAGCCTCCTTAGCATGCAAAAAGAGTGGAGTTGGTCAGTGAGAAAAAAATATTAATTGGTTTACATAATATGGACTGAAGATGCATTTAATTAGAGGAAGAATATCCTCTCTCATCTCTCAGGCATACTAGGTCAGAACTTTAATTTTTCTTATACATTTCACACCTTTGTTAGTTTCTTGCAGAAACAACTGCGATTTGCCAAAATTTTCGAGATGTGATTAAAAGGAATTGTCACAAAATGCATAGAGGGAATAAGCTTAAAATATACGTTTTTTAAAAAAAGTTAATATTTCCATTACAAATTTCAGGTGATTTATTAACTTTAGAAAATAAGATAGAGGTTTTAAGGGTATTGCAGTAAACATTTCTTCTTACTTTCAGGCAATCACCTCAGGCTACGTAAACCAAAAATATATCAAGTACCATTTAGCTTAGATGACTTTCTGATTAGTAACAACAGAATTTGCATTCCTAAGAAAAGACATAAAACTACTGGAAGCTTCCATAATATTCCATCGCTACACTGTAAAGTCTATAAGTAATAAAATATCTCATTTTCCCAGTAAAATGTGGCTTGTATCTCCCAACACAGCCACAGTGCAGTCATTGGGGTCAAAGATGATAAGATGTGATAAGTGGCAGCAAGAAACAACATCACCTCTCAATCGCAGGACAGATTTCTGGCAAACATATTTCTGAAAAAAAATTATTTCAAAACAATGAAGGATGGCATTGAAATGTTTGTATGCAGTTGAATGACATCTTCAGCAATAATTCTTCAAGACGAAAAACAGAATAAACCAACCCTGACTACTGATCAAAGTGGAGTTAAAGGAAAACACTTTTTTCATGGCTTAGATAACTGACAGCCATTTTCACTTTCAACACAGTTCTTAAGCATCATCAGAAAATGTTGCAAAGTAGATATGTGTTGCCCCTATTTTCCAGATGAGCTGGTCAGGAAACAGAAATAATTTACAAAAGGGGAAGGAGCCAATGAAGCCCAATGAACTGATCAGTCAGTGTGTACCCACAAAGCTCATCTCTGCAAAGGTGGCATGACTCTGGTCCTGACTATTTTTGATAGTTGTGCAGCCTTTGGGTTAGACCAGTGTGTCAGTGAAGAATGTCTGTCTGGAATCAAATTCTGTCATGGCAGTGGCAAGTATGCAGAGAGTGTTTAGCCATAATGAAGACTAATGGTTCCCACCCACACTTGTTTACTTTGTTTTCTAGTTTCAGAGTGTGGTTGCATACTTAGCTGGCATTATTTGATTTCTTTTCAAATATTAAAAATAACCATTTAGGCTTGCTAAGACAACATGTTCCTAGGACACTGTGTTATATTCTCTCAGCTGTCAGTGACAGCACAGAATACTGGGTCATGAAGACTTAACTTTTCAGAAACAAGCACCAATTCTTTTTGAGCTCAGAAAACAGATAAACTACAAACACAAAGGCTTTATCTTGTGTTCCCTAGTTGGTGCTGAACCCAGCTCCATGGTTTGACTGTCTGCATTCCTGTGTGGCTCAGTCCCACCCTGTCTGCCTGTGGGACGGAGTGTTACAGGAGCCCAGGAAATGCTTGGGACGTCACAAGGGGTGCTCAATAGGTAAGTGGTGATGTTGAGGAACATCTGTGGGGGAGTCCTACTCTCCACCACGGAGCTGGAGCAGGACAAAAAACCAGACCTGTTGTTCTGACCCTGCTGTGAGGGACAGACGTTTCTGTGTTAAGGAAGGCCAGGGTAGGAGGTGCACAATAGTTGGTTGGGCATCCTGTTCCACAAGAAACAGCAGCAGCAACCACCCACTGCTTCCCAAAGCAAGAAGTGACATGGGGTGAGCGGAACTAGATGGGGTCAGAATTTATAGATATAACCCAAAAGTTAGGCAGGAAAAAGCTTGTGTCCCACAGTATAAGAAAAGAAGTATGTGCATGTGATACAACTAGAAACCTTTTCTATAGATTCTTCTTCCTAGACAAACTCATTTGCATGAAACTTTCTTCCTCCTCTACAGAAGGTCCTTTCACTCTCTCTGATTCTGTTGAAGTTAACTCAAGGTGCATATTACATTTTGGTTTATTAGGAGGCACAGGTTCTTGGAGGGTTTATTTTCAAAGAAGAATGTGTTTAAAGGCACGAGGTATTACTGGGATGCAGAACAGTCCTGAGAAGTCAGAGTAATTTCATCATTTAACTTAATTCTAGAAAGTTAAATAAGCAAACACAGTTACAGGGTTTGCAAAATAATTAACATTCATATAATTTAAATATGATTTCTATGGCCTGTATGATGTCCTTTGGAAACTCCAGTCTGTTTTCAGGATGGTGTTAAACTAAATTAAGCAACAATAAAAAATGATGGCTAATAAAATGCAAAGTAGAGGGAAATCTCACACATAAGCAAATTTTAACAAATGGACAAAATTATTGTTTTGATGAAGAATAAGACCAATTAGTGAGGGGTCCTTTATACAACTCTTTTTTTTGCCCCTCAATAAATAGCAAGGATTTACATTGAAAATATTACACCACATACGTGAACTGGGGAAGTATTAATATTCAGACAGACTCTGAAAATAGGAAAAGATTCCTTGAAATATTAGTAGCAATTCTGGAGGTGCTTGAGCCACTGGAGTTATATTCTCCAAGAGCTTAGATTCTGTGCAGGCTTTTTTTGTCTAGTTCTAATTAAAACGTTTTCATGAACAACACCTGGAAAAAGCAGAAGTATGGCTTTGGTTTTCCCCTTTGTTTCTCTTAAATGACAGTTGAATCACAATGAAAGTTTTCTTAAAAATTATGCATATCTCAGTATTTTAAAATATTGCATGTCTAAAATAGTTTTTTACTAGTTTTAGTCATGAAAAAGTCTGACTGAATGAGATATCTTGGGGAAACTTGCTGTATATTTACTAGTTTTGAAAACATTTATGATATTTGTGGAATGTCTGTTTTTCCACGATTTGTGAAATGCTGTAATTTGACTTTCCTATGCACAGAATCAAAACAGTCAAACTAGACAAAATGTTACTGTAAGTATTCAGTTGGGGATTTTCAACATCCAGCCAATGGTTCAAAATGTCTGTAAGCAGCTGTCACGTGCTGTGAGTGGGTATGTGGTACATACACCTGTAAAGGTGGCAGATAAAGGGGATAAGGAGAACTGTGAAAGGCTGGACCTAATGACATGACTTTCACTGGTTTCCTGTGGTTTGGGATTTCATTTTCATTATGTTCAGTCTGGCATTTCTTAGAGTCATATATCCAGGTAGAATTTCACCTTTCTTTTGCAGCCTGTCAAAGAGGCTGTTAGAGCCATAAAGGGCAGTGGTTGAGATGTTATTAAAATTTTGGCAATATCTTCCTGGCTTTATGTCCAAAGGTTAGAGTTAAATGCTTATGCCTTAAAAAACCCCCACAATTATCTCATTTTTAGAGACTGCTTTTCTAAAACACCTACTTTACTTATGAAGAATCTCTTCTACATGAAACACATTCCCTGTCCCATTCAAAAAACCTCTAGTGTTCTGCTGTTACACGGTCTCAACAAAGGCCTCAAATTTCCTGTTCTGGCCTACACAGCTTTTGACTGTCAGGAGTGCAAACTTCTATGTTTTCTCCATGTTAAAAAATCATACTTACTGAAGGCAAGTTATAGTTTTTGATAGATTGATACTTTTCCTCTTCCACCACTTTTGATTGGTTTTTTTGGATTTTGCAGATGTCATGCAAGGCATTGGGAGTGTGAGTCTGCATTTTAGTCACTGGTCTATGGGCAGGATAAGAAACCTTTTATCTGAGGACTTTGCCTCAGAAAACAACACAGTCTGTTTGGGAGCTCATTGCTGTTTCATATTCTGCCTGGTACAGGCATTGCCTGCAGAGCTCCACACCTGTGAAACCAAGGAATAATTCTATAAAGAGAATGGTTTGCAGACCTGTGGGTGATAGAGCCATAGGCACTGTCTGGAATGAGCCACTGCCTCACCCTGCCAGCAATCTCTGCTTTTCTCTCAAAAAGGGACCTTCCAAGCTACAAGAAAAATGAAGACTTCTTCATCTTCTTTCCAAAATGCATGGCCATGAGTTTTCTAGAGATTTCTAGCATGACTCTTGCAATTAAAAGCTTATCATGTGACAGTACATCAACAGGCATAATAAATATAACCCTTTTTTTCGTGGTATTGTCAGTATTTCACACTAAGACCCTTCAATATCCAGAAGATACATTTGAAAACCACATGGAAATTTAGGGTTTTGTTGATTTGGGTTTCTTTTTCCCCATATAGCTGAGATTCACAAAGGAGTAAAGTAATCAAAGCCAATGTTCCTGATATTTAGTATTGATCAGCCCTTACTTCAGCTCCCCTTTAAAATATTGTCTAAAGCAAGAACACTTCTAGCTGCAGTTCTAGGTAACAAGTGTCCGGGGCAGAAAGCTGAAAATAGATCTCTCCTTCTTCTTATTATTAGAAATATAATTAATTTCTGCATGTAGTAAAATTCCTCTGTTGACTTGGGATTGTTACTGGCATCTTTCCATTTTCTGTCAACAGGGTAGCACAGGAAATTAGAAGTTCCCCTGGTCTGAATCTCCAATTGTAACAGACACTTTATTATATCCTCTGAGTGCTTCCAGTAGATGATGTTGTTGTAATGCTAATACCAGACACAGATCTAACAGGTTTTGACTTACATAGACTCATAATAAACTCACAGTTTTTGAGAGATTATTTGCTGGTCTGCATGGACTTTGAGCTGATATAATTTTCAGGGAGGTCAAATAGTTTTCACTAAACCATACATCATGTAATTACAGTGGCGATCCTATTCCTGTGGTGAAAAGTAATTGCTGGCAAGAGAAACTGATGCCAATATGCAAAATATTCAAGAATTAGTACCTCAGTTCTCACCACCTCTTTCAGTGATTTGAACTGTCAAATTTCGTGAGTAAAGAAATTGGTGATAATAATGGACCCTGGTAGTATTTCTTATTGAGACAATTATTCTGTAATTTTTGCCTTATATTTCTCTGCTTCTTCCCCTCCCACCCCAGATGTTTCAGTATTTGGGAAAGCACCAAGGACTCAGCAGGATAAACTTAAGATGTTTAGGCAAGCATAAAGAATATATAAAGGTATACATAAAATATATACTTATCTCTAAATGTACTCCCCACATACAAATACACCAGTATTTATAGATAGAAATATATTATGCATAATATCTACTACGTTAAAAATGCTTTGCTCATCCACAGAAAATTGAATCAAAGTATCTAGCTTCCCTTACATTGACAAACTACATTTTCATGGTGTTATTTCTGTACCTCAACCGACCAAACCTGGTGTTTATGCCTGCAGATAAGAAAAGGGAACTTTCTGGTGAAAATTAGCACAGATAGGTGCATTCTGAAGTTCTAGACTCTGAAGCAGATGGACCTTTCATTTGGAAGATTCACAATTAATATTAATCTAAGCCTATACACGTTCATACAATGAGGTTTCTGTATGCTCTTCCTAGATAAAGTATTTGTGATTTTTTTCATTTCTCAGAGAAACAAAGAATTTGAATTCATAATTACTCTTAACAAAGTCTTTTATGAACCTGTGGCATATTATAGTGCATGCATACAGAGAAAAGGATGTGCATATAAACTTTTAAAGAGATAAAGGACATTTACACCTAAAGATATGCTTGGAAAGATAATGGCATATGCTAATCATCTGTATAATAATGAATGTTGCCCTTGGCATGATGGACCCCATTTCTGACATCACAATTTACTTTTAATTCTAACAGTGTCAGTTATTTCATCTGGTTTTTCCTTGTATGCACAAATGCTAAAGCAAAAGAAAACCCCCTTATGTCCTTTTTGAGGTATTGCATTTTCTCTATGTTAAAGGGAAATTTCATTTTACCAGAAAATATTTCTCTTATACTTCTTCATTTTTGAAGTTCTAGTTATATTTTCTCCAATAGATAAATTTTACATCCAACTCAAAGAACTTTTTCTCTCCAGCTGGGAGACTGGAAAGACCTACTTAACCTACTTAGGAAAGAATTTGGACCTACTAAAATGATACAATGTCAAAATAGAATGTGAATGAAAATAAACATCTTAGATATCTATTCTCAGCTGAGCCCACTTAAATGTCAAAATGCAGACTCAGCAATGTCTGTGCATGTCACTGGGGATGACACCCACACTGTCAAATCACAACCAAGTGTTGTTGAAGTAAGTCTATGGAGACTACATTAAGTTGTCAAATGAAACAGATACCAGCACAGATTATATTGCCTCTGAAAGACAAATAATAAGAAATTAAACACAAAGACTCTGATCTTCAATCAAAGTGTACAAGTGCCACATAGAATGCCGCCTGGCTTGGGTTTTTTAATGTTTTTAAAATAATTGTTTTGTGTTTCGAAGAGTTAGAAGCAGTGCTCCTTTTTCCTGTGACATTTACTGTTCAGATTAAATATGCTTATTAAGGAATAATTATTACCATTATTATTAATTATTAATAATAATTATTAATAGAAATACTTCTGAATAGCACTGCTGGATTTCTATTGTTTCAGTGCAAGATCTACCTTTTAGAAATTGCTCAATGGACTATACCAGCTGAGCACTATCAGTTTACCAATTGAAATTAAGCAATCAATAGCACAGAATTATGCATTACCATTCTCAAAACAACATGTTAGCTTCAGCTCTGCTTTAGCTTAACAATTATCAAAACATCAAAACAGTTCACCTGCTGCCAGATTTTCACAGCAATGCTAGCCACTCTGGTAAAACTGTTCCTATTGAAATTCTTGAGGGTAAGACAGGGAGAGTTTTTGTAATAGACAATCATAGTAATACTTGAGTATTTTAGCATGTGGGTTAATGTAAGGACTTTATGTAGATGTTTACATTTTTATATTTTGCCATGTCATAAGGAGAGAGCTTGGGTAAAGCTTTCACAGCATTTTCTGTCAGCTTTAAGAGAAGATCCCACAGCTCTCCTCATTGGGCAAACACCTTTCTTCTGTGGCCTCTGTGACATGCTTGGGTGGCTTTTGTCATCCTGCTGCACCACAAAGTTCACTCCAGAGGAGTAACTCAGTTGTGTGAGCTCTGCCACTGAAACCCTCAGATTTCTCAGTAGCAGTGACTCTGTTCCTGGTGGGCTTGACCCGTGTCCCTATTTTCCCCAAGGCAAACACCCTTAAATGGAGCTGTGCTGCTGCCACCAGAATGGGCTCCCCACCATGTAGTAATTTGAAGGATTTGCTTGCTGCTCTAGAAGGAAACTGCAAATTCTCTGTCTGCCTTTCTTTCAATACAAGGCCATACTGTCCCCACAAATTCTATGCCCCTCAGAAATGTATCACATGTGTCATTTATGCTTTCTTTGCATTCCAGAATCAGCTGTGAATTTTATTTGCCTGCGTTTTTGCAGAGGCATGTCTCAGCCACAATCCTAAACCTTTGCTCAACCCTTATACTGAAAGGCTTGGTGGAAATGGAAACCATAATGTAAAATTCAATAAAGTTAATAATTGTTTTGGGTTTGATTTTTTTTTAATTATGTAATTAGTAATTCTCAAAAAAACCCCATAATAATGCTGTACTGAGAAAGTAATTTGGGCATAAAGTAATCTAGCAGGGTTTGCTTGGATCCATTGTCACAAGTCTGTAACAATTTTAGGTTCTGAACAGGCTCTCACTAACAAAAGTAGCACAGTTTTTGCACCAATATCTGTTTTAGTGGGCTCTGTGCTTTCCATAACAAATTTTTTTCCATTATTTTTCTTCCTCCACAGATTTTGTTACCCAAAACATAGGTTGTTTCCCTCTTCCCTGGTACAGTAAGCTCAGTTTGATCTCCCATTACTTCAGCAGATTGATATGGAAATTTTGTTCCTCTTATGCCTACTCAGTTTGTTTTCTTTTTTTTTTTTTTCATTTACCCCATAATTTGCCAAGTAACAGGAAGTTTCTTAAACACCTCCTAAGGGCTTTGCTACTTTACAAAGAACATTTGCATTCACTGGTTTGCAATCAAAATAAAACCTTTTTGGCTGCAATTTTCATTTTGTGGCCAATTTGTTTCGCATATGTTTCTTAGCCCTTTAGAATGTTAAATAATTGTTATCAGAAGCATCAGTTAATTCAGTTGATCTCAGCTATACTATGACTTATGGTAAGAAAACTGATTTTTGTTATTGTTGGTGTTCTTCTTACTGTTTTTTGGTTGAACTTAACAATAAGCAGGTTTAGCTGACAGGTATTTTGATACCTCTAAAACTTTTCCCTTAGTTCAGAGTTCAATACTTCTAAGGTCTGGGTGATTCCCAGTAACTTCTGATCCAACTGCAGCCCTCAGTCCTAAGAGAATTCAGCACCTGTTTCTCATCTCACTGAGAATTCTTCTACTTTTAGAAATATTATCTCAAATATTTTGCTCTTGGCCACTTAAGGTCCATATCACAAAATTTGAAATGTCTTCAGTATGTTCAAGGCTTTGACCTTCATTTATCTTTTAAATTTTAACTTAATTAGAAAAGACAAAAAGTTTGAAGTTACATTCAGTTCTGGTGTCATTAGTCAAGAGGCCCCTGCAAAAAATAAATCCACATTACCAGTTTTTTTTCTAAAGACCAATACAATTTCCCTTTTGAACTGTGCACTTTCTTCAGTCACACATCTGACAAGCAGACAATATGCAAATTTTCCTTCATTGCAAAAATAAGTTCTCATTCATAAAAATATATGTACAATCTTAATGCTAGACAAAGAGAAAATCTTACTAATTAAACAGCAGTGTGTTAGGAGCTCACTTTTATAGCTTTCACTATAACTCTAACCAGAAATCTTGTTAAGCTGAGATAGCTGTGTGGTGAGACCTACTGTTGGTTATGTTCAGCAAAAATGTTTATTCCTCATTAGACAATGTAATAATAACAGTTTAAGTGGCCCCTTGACATTGCCACAACAGAACAATGGTGAAATCCGCTGTCTGATCAGTTTAGTTTATTCTGTAATTAGCAAGTCAAAATTTAGGTTGGGAAAGTTTGCTGCTGTGGACATAACCTACAAGATACTCCAATAGAATAAATAATAATTGAAAATACCCACAGTGTAGATAATGTTAAAATGAACTTTTCTGGGGAATCCAAAGAACAGCATGAAAATACACACATGCAAGACCTCCTGTTTACAAGATTGTCAGCAGGTAGCAAATACTTTCAGAAAGCACATTTGTGATATTTATAAAACTCTGATATTTAATTCTCAGAACAGTCACATAGTCTTGTGGTCTTTCACTGTGGTACCACACTTAATGTTCCTGTGAGCCTGCTCCAGGTTAGAGCCTTTTGATCATTCTTCCACCCTTGCTCCTTGTCCTTTGGAGGGAAAAATGGACAGGAGGAAGGATGGGTTATATTGGCAATGCACAAGCATTCTTTCTGCTAAAATATCATTATTATGAATAATGTGCTGTATGTGTGTTTCAACATGATTTCAATATAATTATATATTTTAAACATTCCTATCATTTCTTCCTTATTATTTATAACTGCAGCACCCATATTGCATAATTCATGTTCAAATCTTTTGCTGATATAGCAAAGACTTTCTCTTTATAGCAATTGTTTAAAAGAACAAAATGATGGTATTTAAGTGGCTAATCATAGAGTTTGTCTGAGAAAATATGAGCATTTAAATGACATGCTGATAAACTGATCAGAAATGAGTGCTGGCAGCTACTAAAAATATAAAACAAAAGACGATTTCTCTGCATCTGTTGTGTTATTTAAATAATAATTGCATTTTAAACCACATTCTTTTATATTCCTTTATTAAAAAGAACCAATTATGGGAAGAATGGGCACCAAAATTCCTATAATAAAAACCACATCTTACAGTTTGAATAATAGGACGTTGGTTTTATACAAATTATTTAGTCCAGGACTTTCCTGAGAGGAATAAAAATTATCAAATATTTTTGAAAAGAGTGTAGAAAATTTATCTTTTCAATGTGAATTGTATTCCCATGGTTGAAATAAAATCTGATAGCAACAAAATTATTCTAAATGGATCAAATGACACAACTCTCCCCTGTAAAATTAGGAGCCATTTGCTGAATTCCTTTACTGCTTGTGTTTCTGAGAGTTGAAAACTCAGGTACAGGATTCTGCTTGAACACATTTATAATATTTTAAATTGGGGTCTTCTTTGTTTTGACTACTTTTTAGGAATGACCTGATGAAAACATATCAGTTTTCTGTGAAAATCATACAGATATTCACCAAATTACATTTCAATATATAAAGAAAAATTTGAAAGAAAAAAAAAATCCTATGACAGTGTCTAATTATTTCTATGCTTTTCCAACATGTGCCATAGCTCTCAGGAAGTAACAATGTAAGGTTGTTTCTAGCCATGAATGTGATCATTCCCAAGAAGCTACTTCAAAATTTCACTGTACTACTCTGTGAACATCTTGTGAGTAACAGCTACAAAAAAACCAGGCCAGGTCTGGAACTGATTTGTAGCTGACAGAAAAGGGCTGAATTGGCAGTGCTTGTCTAACTTAGTTGTAGCATTCATTAAAGTCTAAATAATTCACAATGACTCTGTGGTCAGACCCCTAAGGTATGGAAAAAGGATTTTGTCAGAAAATTTCCAAGTTTTTCTGAAAGACTTGCAGTATTTCATTCCCCTTCAAATGTAAGTGTTTTGTTTTTTCTAAAGAGGGGTGATAGACTGCACAAATAAAAGTTTTGTACATTAAAAATAGTTTTATTCTCATATAATTCTCAGAGTTGGTCACCGAACCTATTTGATCTCTCAACTAACCAAAAAGATTTGGCAAATTATTGGTGTGTTTTTCCCTTTAGATCTTCAGATGGAGACTAGAGAGCTTCCTGTTAGCCTCCATGCCTAGTCAAACCTTGGATTTTCCTGTGGGGAAGATGTTTGATGAAGCACTTCTGCTCCTGGCCATGCTTCAGCTTCTGCATGCTGAATCAATCCTCCCTTCAGAAGAGAAAGGATTTCAGGTTCCCAAATTTTTTTTTTTTTTTTTTTTAATGATGGACTTTAACAAATGCCCCTCCAGTATCCATTAGAACTTACCATGGTCATTTAAAAATGTTTTTTTAAGGATTGGACTCCTGTCTTTCATATATTTTACAGCTGTTTATTTTTCCTTCCTGTTTGAAATGAGTAGAGCACCTTTATCATTAACATGCTGCACGTGTCTCCTTACTTGACTTTTACATTATTGCTCTAGCTATTACTATGCATGCATTATTTATATGGTTGGCTATCAAGGAAAAAAGGCAAGCAATTTACTTGTCAAAACATATTAGAATGCATGACTTTAAATCAAAGTTGCATGGGTCTGTAAAAAGCTATAATAAATGTTCTTTGGCTAATATGTTAGTGTCATGCAGTGGGCATGGTCAATGTATTGGGTAAGAAACCTGTAATCTCTTTAAAGACTCATTGAATAGGAGAGAATTTTAAATTATTATGCTTTGCTTTTAATTGTATGACATTAAGACTTAATTTATGAAGATTATATTATTTCAGTTTAAGAAAATTCTAACCTGTGTTTTAATGTTACCATCAGATTTAAACAGGTATTTGCTCAGTATGAAAATTATAAACATGGAGCCTAATTATTTAAATCTAACCTACACATACATATCTTTGGACTTAAAATATGTGTCTTCTCTCCTGCAGAATGCATTCCTCTGAGTTAAAGTTCCTGCAGTGTTGATAATTCTGTCCTGCAGGACACAGATTTTGAGGCTCCCATGGCCTTGTGCTTCCTTATTGTAGCACATAAACAAAACTGCAACTGAAATCACTGTATGCAATCCTTACACAACAGGTTCCCAAAAAATTGATGTGAGCCACCTGCTTCATGCAGAAGGGGAATTAGCTCCCCGTGAACTACATTTAGAAAGCATTTTGACAAAACCAGAATACTTTCCAGCTCCCCATTGCCCTTGCCACAATGAGAAACATGCACCTTAAATGCAACTGGTGTTTAGCTAGCACTGTGAAAATTTCCAGTTTAAATTCACTGACTAAACTGAAAACAAGTGGAGAAAAAAAAAAATATAAATATATATATTTAACTTTTCTCAGTAAATAAAACCTGGAAAACAACTGAGAGTCAAAAATCTAGAACAAATATTTTAAAATTAGGTCCAGGAAAATCTTACCAAAGAAAGCTTCCAATTAGAAAATAAACTATAATTCTGAATAATTTTAATTAAATAATAATTGCATTATATTTCTTAAACCTCATTTTAAGAATATAGCTGTTTGTTGGATTCAGAAGAGTCAGTAATATCTTTCCTCAACTTGAAATAGCATTTTGAGTAAAATAAACTTTTCTGGTATAACTTTCAAGCTGCAATCACAAAGGTCTAAGGAATGTTCATCACACTTGCAGACATGCTTATAAATGCAGCCTCTAATTTTTAATCATTGTCCATCATATCAGAGAGTTTTTTTTCATTTCTTTTTCCATAGGTTCTTCCCAAATCATATTGAAATTAGGGAAATGAAAGGGAGTTTAGGTGAATGTTGAAGTAATTATAAAAGTTATACAGATGTGATATCATAGAATCATTATGAAAATGACACTTTTCATAAGGAGAAGGCAGAAATAGGCCATGGTAATGTCCAGTTTTATTAAGATACAGTGGCTTTTTCAAGGTGGCTGAAAAACATTATGGTTGGACAATTAATGGTGTACTATCTTCCCTTCTGGTGTGATGAATTACCCAAATGTTCAGCAAAGCCAAGGTTGTTTTATACCCTCAGAGTGGAGACTGGTCCCTTCTGGAGACACACCACCACTGAATTCTGAATAAGAAGTCATAGTTGAAAAGGTCTGACAGAAAATGCAAGCTTAGTTAAATGTAGGTAAGCAACAGGCTGTGTCCTAATGCCAAGGAGAGTTTGACATTATCCAAGATTCAATTGCACCAAGCACTGTCTGAGCAGTGGGAGGTCTCTGTCCTAAAGAGCTTCTTGCACTTGAGGTATTGTGCAGTGGGCCACAGTGTATGACTTCCTAAAAGTTATGCTCTAGCTTGAGAGAGATTAATCAGCTCTATACCTGTGGTGATAGCTGAGAATTTTTGACCTGTGTTATTACCTGACAATGGGTCAGATTATCCTAATTTATGTACAGGCCATAAGATTTTTTTTTTTTTCATATGGTGAAATAATCACCTTTTTTTTTTTTCTTCTGTCCTCAGCTTCAATCTGTTTCAACATTTAACCGGATGACCTTCAAATTTGTTGTGGGAAAAAAAATTAGTCTTTTTCACATTGTTATTTATGATTTCAGAGGAAGGAAAAGCACATTTTCACCTGGGGGAAATATGCCATTTTTAGAAGGTCTATTTGTCAGATTGTAAAAGGTGTTAAAAGAGGAAGCATTTATTACGGTTCTGCAAGAGGAATCAGGAAAAATAATTCACATAATATTATTTGTCTAAGGTTGCCTCAAAAAATTATACAGATTTGCTAAAGCAAATCTATTAGTTATGTTCCCCATGTGAAAAGAGCAAGAAAATTCTGGGTTAGCTATTTAAAAAGGCTATAAAAAGATGGTGTTTGATATATTGAAATAATATTTGAAAGAGGAGAAAATGCTTACAGACAAAGAAGAAAATTGCAAGGTTTATCAGGGTTTTATTATAACAAGATTGATGGACATTTGTGGGCATATGTAAATAGGTTTAGTCAGTGCTTCACTGAAAATAACATTGGAGATAAGAAAAATGCCATATTCCTTCTGTACAGTGCAAGACTCATGAAGGCTGGTTGGATTTTCTGTCTCTTCACAAACCTGATAAAGTAAAGAAATTATTCCAAACAGACAATAAGTAAATGCCAACCATATATTGTAAGTGGATTACTATGCTTTAAACTGATTGGGGAGTTTGAGAAGGGGAAAAAAAAATAAAAAAGAAGGCAGTGTATGGCATACAGAGTTTATTTTAGATATGATGGACAATGCTCTGGAGCTTTATGGCCTGACTGAATACTGGGAAAACAGTTTGAAGATAGGATGGTGTGTTGGATGACAGACTCATTCAGAAGTTGTGGAAGTGGTAGGTATTTTCCCTGGCCTGTGCATCTGTGATCAGATGTTGTGACTAACCAAGAGTAGGTGCCAGCTTTGCAATGAACTGAGCAATGAACTGTGGGCTGGATCTCTGGTGGTTGCAAGGTGGGCTCTCCTGTCCAGCTCACACAGAAGTCTCTGGCTGTAAATATCTATATAAGGAGGTCCATAGCTAAGGTAAGTCTATGCATAGGGCAGCATGAACTGATAATTTCCAGAAGGTCAGGGAGACTCAGAAAAATTAATACAGGGATGCTGTAGGACAATCCAACCTTGGATTTTGCAACTGGGTTCTGCCCTAGTGAATGCTAGTGACTTGATAGGATGGAATTTCATATTCCACTTAGCAGGGAGTGGCCATTATTCACCCAGGAGTTGTGCAGTGTGATGCTGAGATCTACACTGAGGCAGGGGAAGAGCCAGCTGAGGTTTCTAACACACATAGCTTGCCAGCAGTAGAGACAAGAAAGAGAACTGAAATCTCTTGCCTCCAAGACAGTCTTCTTTACAAAAATCCCCTTGTTTCTATTCTTCCTGAACCTGTCCTTTCTTTTTGCCCTGTATTTTGTAACCTACTTCTGGATTTTCTTCATTTATTTATTGCTATTTATCAAGATGTTTTATCATATTTTTTTAAAGCTATATATAAAATAAAATTAAGAAAAAATTCCTTCACTAATTCTAGAAAGATAATATGATTATATGTAAGGACAAAGTACATTCTGAGACTCCCCAGCCTACCCCTGTGAAAGAAATAGATGATTACATTTAATGAATCTGTTGACAATACAAAAAAGGATCTAGTCTGCCTCGAGCTTTATAAATATACTTTAGCTGGAAGGCTTAGTTATGTAGGGTATGAAAAACTTAAGCTCTATGATCTTAGCTAAGAAGAAATCTCTGTGGAAGCTGGTTATCTGTCATGGGGTTAACACCAAAAGAGTTCAGAGATTATGGCAAAGCTTTGTGAAAACAATATGCATATGGGAGGGAGGAGTTCACGCACAGGATTTTTTATTTTTAATAGTTGAGTATGAGGTGATAAGACTAAGCTAGAGAGACAATAGGATATTTAACAGAATCAGGACTCCTCTGAATATTGCATCATGTCTTTCATCCTCTTAATGAAGCTTGAGAGAGCTGTAGAAAGATAGATATTGACCTGGAGGAGTTAAGAATCCTGTGTATTTTCAGTGATGTTGTCCTTGGCCTTTTTTACGCTTTGCTGAAGGTTAATTATCCATGGGTCTTTTATCTTATTTGTATCTTGGAAGTTTGAGAAAGCAAAATAATAAACAGCTTATGTACTAGTTTTTTATTTCAACATTTTAGATTGGCTTTTTGTACATAAGTCACACAGAGGAAAGTATTCTGAAGGAGGATTTGTATGCAGATGTGTGCTGATCTTTCAGAATGTCTGATAAGGAGAAGTGTGAAGGAACAGCATCCTGGGAGAGAGAGCATTTATCCCAATCTTTGCCCAAAGCAGGGTCACTTGTACTAGAAATATTCTTAATAGGCATTTGCATGTTTTTAAAAACTTATATGGCACAGACTCTACAAATGCTTCTGGTAATATTTTCTAGTGCTTCTCTATCCTTACCACTAGGTAAGTTACAGATATCTTCTATTTTTCAAAAGACAGATGCATGCTGGAGTTTAACACTGGCTGCAGATGGTAACTGTCCTCTGCTGAACCATTCCCAAATCAAGAAAAGCCTTTAAAGATTACTCCAGGTGATGGGTGACCAAGTACTTCTTCTTCCAGAAGGCTTGCTTATAATAAATGGATCAATGTGGAAGATGACAAAGATTTGCTTCAGTCTTTTTCTTAGACTTCACCAGAGAAAATAGACAGGTTGCTATCACTGAAAAAGGTGGATTTATTTGGCCAGAAACTAGACTAGGTAAAGCTGCCAGCAAATGGAAAATACAGACTAAAAATGAAAAATTGGTTATAAAGCAAGTTTCCCTGATTGGCATGTCCAGGGGCCTTTTTCTTTATCAGCTTTAGTTTTGCTCAGAACAGTGGCTTCTGTGTTGCAGTCAATTCTAACTGGTGTCTTCTGAGAATGAGACTTCTTTTTCCTGACACCTCTGAGACACAACCCTGAGATTCTAGAAAGCTCCAGACTCAAGTTCTGGAGAAAACTCTTTCTTTGCCTCCCTGCCATAGTTTTATGTCTGTAGCTTTATTTCTCTATTTTCGATTTTACAGACTTCAGGAACAATATTCATTTTTGAAAAAAGACAAATGATTTTTGACTGAATGTCACCTCATTGAGTCTTTATCAAAGCTTAATTCTGCCATGGACCTTCTTGACCTCCAGCAGTTTGAAGGTAATCAGTTTCCTGAGAATGAAGTTTATCTAAAATTGAGTTAGAAACTTACACAAATTTGAGGACTTAGCAATTACCCTCCCTCTCTGGATGTTATTTTTATTATATATTCTGTGAGAGGGAATTGATTTTTTATATCCTCAGACTTGTACTTAAGACAAAAGAATAAGTGTTAACTTTGCTGGAAATGCATTCAGTGATGTCTCTATTAATCACAGTCATTCTAATTCTCAGATCAAAGTGGAGCACATATACAGGAAGTCCTCTGTATTTTTAGTTAATTCACATATACAGTAACCTGATTACAGGATTCACATCCACAAACCTGATTGAAATCTCTTGTTTTGGATACTGAGCAGGAGACATTATCCCTGCCCCATCTAAGGGAAGGATCTATCTAATCCAAGATCAACAGTGAAACTGTGGGAAAGAATGTAGCAATCAATTTATTCCACATAAACAAATAGAATCCTATTTATTCTATAAAAACAAGTAGAGTCACAGATTATCCTGTATTGCAAGGGACCTGTCAGGGTTATTGAAATCCAGCTCCTGACCCAGGACAGCCCCAAGAGTTCCTACCATGTGGGTCTGACCTATGGAAGTCTTTTTCTTGTTGGTTATCTCAGCTACAGATGTTTGAGGTTTTTTAATGGTTTTGCCCTTGTGTTATTCAAATCATTAGTTTGGCCACTGTATTTATCAGGAGTAGAATTCCTCCAACAGGAATATTGGACAAGCTACATCTCTGAGCTTTTCCTGAGTGCTTAACAGGAGATAACCTTTATTGTCTTCAATTTTTCATCAGCTTAAATTTGATTCTTTTTTCTAACTGACCTTTACAGATAATGGCAAGGGAAGTCCTGATATTTTTTTTCATTTTGAAAAGATATTTAAAACAGAAATAGGGGAATTTTTTCCATTTCCCCCACTGTTCTATTGCTGTTGATTAATTCACCCAAATACACTTTTTATTTTAAGAGACTTTTTGAAAAGCAGCCTGCAGAGTATTCATGTGAGATCATTTTATGCAGTCCTATTGCAAAAGCCAAATTACAATTTAGCAATAAATTTGTGGCAGTGGGTATAATGAAAACATCATTGTTATTTGGGATGCAACTACATGACTGCAGGTATTTATGTTATTTACTGAAAAGTATATTTTCTTAGACTTCATGAGACAAGTTATTACTGCTATGCTGGGATTTGGAAATTAAATATATTTTAGGCAGGCTGGTTCTAGATTAGGACTCTTGTGTGAGGAATATACAAACCTGAAGTAAGCCAAAAAGAGAGTGGATTGTAATCCTACACCAATCAGTGGAAAATAAAATCAGACATTCCATAATTCAAAGATATCTGCATGAAAGACAAGAGAAATGTGAAGGGGATAATGCCTAAGTGATTATTGCAGGGTTTGGGTTTTTTTCAGTTTAATGTTCCTTAGGGCAGGATTTTGTTTATACTATGCTACTTAACTTTTTGTTTCTTGCCACTTACCAACTAGGTCATTCTGCAAAGTTCTGTGCCAAGAATTTTGAGAAAATATATTTCCCTCTGAGGATTTATAACATAATTCTGTCTCATTATGCCTGGTGTTTTTCTCCTCATGTTATCATATCCTCAAAGAGGAAAGAAATAAAACAGCTTGTCTTCTTGTCAGTAAGGCCCAAACAGACTGGAAAAATTAGTTGCAGCAATTGCACAATAGTATGATGCCAGCTCATGTGTGCTTCTGAAATGATCCTAGAACAAAAGGGAACCACTTAAAGAGTGGGGAGGTTCTCTGTGAGGTAAAAATGAAAAGAAAAAATATTGCAAATGATAAGATATTTCAGAAAAAATCAGTTGTGACTTTTTATCTGAAAAACAAGAGATTCATTATATCTTATTCCTGTCTGGTAAGGGCAGGTGTTTGCTGACCTAATGTATGGCAACAAATGAAATATTTACCTATTTTTACTAAAGTGGGAAATACCCTGGAATTTCCATTTAATTCTGTTCATAGGTTCCCATAACAGATGTTCAAATTTTAACTCAAAATGGACAGAGCCATAGTCTATTTCCTGGACATGAAACCAACTATATAGCAAATCTGAACTCAATGCCTTTGGGCACTCTGCTCTTCTCACACACCTGATGAGTGGAGTTTTGGGGGCAGCTGTTCCTACTGCTGGCCTGCAGGCCAACAGGACACACCCTCCAGTGCCCTGCTCAGAGGATGGTCAAGGACAAGTTCAGACACCTCATGACAGCTTACTTGTCCTGTGTGCCCAGGAACACCATCCTGCCCCCCATGGAGGGGACAACACATCCCTAGGAAACCTCTGTTCCACCAGGCTAGGACATATCTGGAAAAACTGCTAATTTGTGGATGGGGACGAGTTACTGGAAAGGAGACCACACACCAGGACTGTGCGAGAGAGGAAAGTCTATAATGACCCACAGAAGAAGAAAATCTATGACTCAGTGGGATATATGTAAATACAAGGCCTTCTTTCTTCCCTGGACAGAGGCTTCAGAAAAAGACATAAAGATTGTTAGTGTGCATGAGGCAGAGCAAACCCAGAGGGCAATGGACATGAAGAAAGGATGTATCTCGTTCTGTACATTCAAATGAAGAGAAAGAACTGAATGACTCATCCAATCCAAGGTTTCAAGGATGAATTCTCATTACACATCTGAGGGGCTCACAAGTCTGTAAAGCTCATCACAGGCACAGTCTGTATCATTAGATACATCAACGAGAGATCCTGGCTTTGAAGCAGATCCCTCTTTTTACACAATGGGATTTTCACTGATGTGGCAGCATCAGTGCACCCCCAACCTGCCTTTTCTCAGATGGTGTTTACTAGCTAACTCAAAAATATGTGCCATCCTTCTGTTTGCCTTTGTAGATAAGTTACATCCTTATGTCCAACACAGTAAAAGAATAAAATTCTAAAGCAAGACAAAGTGGAAAAGGGAACTCAGCAATCACTTTATCTTTAAAATTAAGTGAGGCTTGCAAAACAGTTGCTTTGGAAGTTGAGTATCTTCAAAGGTACCTCAGCCTTCCTTTGTCTCCTAGCACTTGTTGTGTGTAACTTTCCATAACAACTTTCTGGCTTTCCTCCTTCTTCAATCCATTTCAATCTGAACCCTCCCTTCTGCATAAAAAGAAAACTAATAAATAACTGTTTTAATTTGTTCTGTTCCTTGATAAATGCCAGTGAAATACTCCTGGTTTTATTTCTTTATGTTCTAAATTTTAAACTTTGCCCTACCATCAATTCTTATTTAAATAAGATACTTGAGTTCCAAAGTTTAGTTCCTTTTGCTTTTCTCTTGTGGTAGCACCTGATTCCCTTGTCATTCAGCATCCTAGACTTACTTGTTTCAAAACTGAATTAATTTTTGTTTCTTATGTTCAAAATCCCAATGTATTTATCAGAGACAATAGGAAGACCCACACAACTTTAGATGTAAGTTTTCTACTGTCTATAAAGCAAAACAATTACAGTCCTTTAAAGGATACAGTCCTTTGAGTGGATAAATTGGAGAGCACTTCTGTCACTTAAACCTGGCTGTAGTCCCTGAACTAAGCCTCTGTGATCTCTATCAATCAGCTCAAGAATCACCTTCAGTATCCCAGCCAATCTCTTATCTCCTAGCTGACTCTGAGCAGAGCAAACAGACTCTGTTTTATGCAGTGTTTCATGGTGAATGGGCATAAATTGACATTGTAGAAGTGACCTGGAAGTTCTTCAATATTGCTAAATATTTTGCTGATGTCCTTTCAAGACCCTTTTGGAGGAATACCCCTGAAGATGCTCAATTCAAATTTTTGACTCAAAATGAGAAAATCTGACTTAGGATTACAAAACAAAAACAAAGTCAAATGAGATTCCCCAAAACCAACTACGAAACCAGGAGATTTTTTGAATCTATTACATAGATACAAATATTTCAAACCCTGCTCTTGAGAAGACCAGGGACTTCATTTTTTGTGGAGTTGAACAATTGCAATAATTTTGTTCTTGTTTCTCCCCCTTTGGACTGGACATTTGACCTGTCTTGTGCTGCATGTTCCTTATCAGCTCTTACTTAATCATTCTTTTACAATCATTGAATCCTTTTTAAAGCATTTCTAAATCATTTAAGTAATATTACCAAATGACTACTATTAAAATTTCTAAGAAGAGAGAATTGGACTTTAAACAGATTGCAGACTGACATACCCAGGGTAGCTGCTTTGGATGGGCAGCTCCTGGCAAAAACCTTCTGGGTGAAATGTGGGCTGGAATAGCTCATATAAGGATTATTATTTTCTCAGTTTCTTCACTAATGTGAATGAAATCTTTTATTTCATTAGCTACCAAAGGTGAAGGGCAGGCATGTTACTAACCAATGTAGAAAAGGTAAAAGGATTTGTACTGAGCCACTAAAATTGTGGCTGGGAAGGTGGTGGCTGGGAAATCAACTTTACGTAAGAAGGTAAACTTTCCCTCTACTGTTCATGTTCCTCTCTTGCAGTTCAGTACTAACTGATGCATTTATATAGACCAAAAAGAGCTTATCCAAGACTGGAATGCAGGAAAATTTTGTCTGAATATTAATTTAAGTGGACCCATGCACATCTGGGAGTGAAATAAAGGAAAGATTAATTAAAGAAATATATTTAGCTTCATTATCTTCCAACAACTTCTGAGGCTTAATTAATGTTTTTCTGCATTTTGAGATTACCAGATGGGCAGCACTATACAAATGTAAATTGTTTAATTTTATTGTAAAAAGTTTCAAGTTTTGGATGAGCATCAGCTCAGAGAGTTGTGAAATAAAGGTATAGTCAGGTGTTTGGACAAATAAATGAAGGTGCTGGCCAGCCTCTTTGGAAGTAAAAAGGATTTTGTAAGAGTTCTGGTGTTAGTTAAAGAGGATGCCTGTGCAGGCATAATCTGTGAGTTCAATAGACTTCCCTAAAAATACTTCAATGACAAAATCAAGGGTTTGCTTGAAATAACATATTTCTTTAAAATAAACTTATTTTGACTTTGGATTTTTCAGATCTATTTTTTTTTTTGGTGTGTTTGTAAACCTCCTTCAGCCTCAGCTGTACTATAAACTACACAAACACAAAAATACATAATAGATGCATATTTGTTTGTGTAAATATTCACAAGTGTCAAGGTAGAAGTTGAATCCTGATTACAGGTGCAGGTCTGGGTGTATGGGTCAAAGGAATATGCTAAACTGATATCTTATTATCATAGAATAGTTTGGATTGGAAGGGACTTTTAAGGATCATCTAGTCCAACTCTGCCCCCTGAAATAAGCAGGGATCATTTTCAACTAGATCAAGTTAGTCAGAGCCCTGTACTACCTGACCTTGAATGTTTCAGGGATGTGATAATTACCATCTTGCTGGGCAACTCATTTCACCACACTCATTGTAAAAAAATTTTCTTCCTTATATCATGTTTAACTTCTTAGTTTAAAACCTGCAGCTTTGTAGGTTTTGCAACAGGTTGCCCTTTGCAACAGGTTCTGCAAGAAACCGTCTTTCCTGTCTTTACCAAAAAGCCCCCTTTAAATATGGAAAGGCTGCAACAGGATATCCCCAGAGCTTTCTCTTCTCCGGGCTGAAAACTCCCAGCTCACAGCCTGCCTTCATCAAGAGGTGTTCCAGCCCACTGGCCATGCTTGTGGCCCTACACTGGACCCACTCAGCAGATCTACACTCTGCTGAGGACCCCAGAACTGGATGCAGGGATCCAGGGGGAGAGTCACAATAGAGGATGGGGCAGAGAGCTTCAGGATCACTTCCCTTGACATCCTGGCCACTTTGCATGCAGGCCAGGATAGAGTTGGCTTTCTGGGCTGGAAGCAGCCAGATGTGTTATTGGCTCAGGGTCACTTTCTCTTCTAAAGGTACAGCCAAATCCTTCTCCTGCAGGGCTGCTCTCAATCCCTTCATCCCAACCCACCTGCAGACCTTGCACTTGGACACTTTATGATATCTTACAAATGAGAAATGCATAATGATACGCCATGGCTGTGCCATTTGCTTTTTAGGAGAAGAAATAGTGTGATAGATATCCATGAAATGCACACATCCTCGTGGACAGAAGCAGTACTCTACTCTCCAGGGTAGAGTATCAATTTCTTCCTCATTGTTCCAAGAGATGACATAATAGATAGGAGATAAAAGCAGGACTAATGGATGGGCAGTGAGGGATGGAATAGGCTATTAAGGGTTACTTTTGAGACTATTCAAACATTGATATCAGAAAACCCTTCATCTTTTGGCTGGGTCAAAAATCTCATGCTGGAGGGATACTGTGAATATTCAAGGAATGCAAAAGACTATGTTTATTATATCTATTAGAAAATTTAGACTTTTACATACTAAATAGTCTCCTTAATTAAGGTAATGAGTTGTTATGGTTGTTCAACTAATGGCCTTTGTCACTCATAAAGATAGGGCATGACTGTTAGAGAAATACAGTGAGAATTAAAGTGCATACTAGAGGCAAATTCAGAAAATGTAAATGTACCCAAGCCCTCTCTTTCTTCCATGAAGCATCATTCAGATAGAAAGATGACCATCCCATTAATCTGCTCCACAATACAGAAAACCTCCCAAACATCTCAACAGGCCCAAGAAAACATTCCCCAAAGCACTTGTTATTATTACTCTGTAGGCTAATCTGACTCTAGGTTATGGAGTGAAGCATTATAATGGAACGTTTATTCCAAATACCTCACCTTAATAATTTCCTTCCCCCAATCTCATAAATTTAACTTTCTTTTTTCATTGATTTTATTTGGAGCTATTTACCCACAATTTGATAGAGGTTATGAGAGCATTTTAACTTGATCTTGCAGACTTGGAGGATTTTTAACTTATTTTCAGGGACTTGTATGTTTTGAGGGAAGACAGATATTGAGACATCTGAAAATATTGTAATTGTAATGTTCTCACATGGAAAAAACCCAGCAGCTTTATGGTAGCACATCATGTGATGGGCACCTGCTTAACTCAGAGACCCTTCTTTGGGCTGTAGATCCCAGATGGATACACAAATGATTCTTCTGTTTGTCATTATGCTGTTTCTCATAAACTAAAAGTAAGGGAAATACAAGTCCTCATTTACCTGCTCTGTGCCAGTTATGATCCCTGTTCATGGCATTCATGTCAGCTGGAAAAATGTCCCACAGGCTGTCCCCGTTGTGTGTAAAATGAAGTTACAGCTTGGTACAGCCTCTTGGATCTCCAGACATCTTCAGCTGTACAGAAAGAAGCAAATGAGTTACAGCACACAGGTAGACTTAGAAAAAATAAACATGCAACATAGATAGGGGGAGAGTTATTAGGTATTGCTACCTGGTTTATTAAGAAAAGAGAAAAATCCGTTTGCTAAAGTCAATGGAAATGGTGGGTTTTGAATAGAAGACTATGAGAGATGGTGCAGACAGAAAAATAATACTCATGACCATTGAATTATATATAACTCCTCTTGACTTCAAAGAACCAGGGCTTGACCCTGGGACCTTTTATTGACTCTGGTAAGAAGTAAATAACCCAGTTTCAGCCTGTAATATGTATTAACATCCTTGTTAGTTATACATACATGAGAGTTGAATGATTCAGATTTATTGCTCATACAGGAAGATGTGCTAATTTTTTACTCACTTTTTGTTTTTCAGCTTTTATAGATACTTTGTTGCAAATCCCCAGGCTCCTGGAATCTTTAGATAATTAAGTCAATTTACACCAGATTTGTTTTGGGAGTGTTTCTGATTCAGCATTTGCTAGCAGTAGAAGTTTTCCAAGGGCACTGCTGAACAGAGTTTAGGTCATTAATAGACTGAGGCACTGTAGGATCTGTGGGAAGGCACCATCCATGTAATAGTTGCCAAGTCTATCCTGTATTTTATAAACATGTTCATTTCTTTTCCAAGAACAGTTGGAGAAAGATGGATTTAAATGTTTTTGTATCTGTGGCAGATTCTTTCCCTAAGGCAATTAAAATGTGGAAACAAAACATGCACTGCTCCTACTTTTCTCCGGAGAGAGAAAAGAGCATGAGCACAACAAATGTGAAAGTAAATAACACACTGGTGGGTGAAGGCTTTGAACTGATCCCTGTATGGGATCCTAGCTATGAAAGAATAGCTGTGCATTTAATAGCTAGTCCCACTATTAGCTATTTCTTCTTCCTTTCATGTGTAAGTAATTTGTAACATCAGGCATGCTATAAATCTCCCTTCTGTGTTTTGTTGCACTGATAACACAGTACTGCAGTTGCTAACCATGAGTTTAGTTTTCGTCTATAATTATGGAACAAAGAACTCAGACAATGAGCTAAGAGTTTGGCATTTTGTTTGGTGATTATCTGTAATACTTACAAATGAGCTGTGATGAGGGAAGAAGCAACAAAAGACAATCCTGTGCTCACACATTGAAATCAAGGCCAAGATAAATTTTAAACATCCTGGTATAATAACAGCTCAAAAGGGTTTCAATACACTGTGCTACACTCAAACTCTGTATTTTAGGTTCCTACAGCACAACATTTTTGTTTAATTTTGTAAAATTGTAAAATAAAATTTTTCATTTAATTCAAAAAAACATTCAATCATAGTGTTTTCCCAGGACAGCTTAAAACATTCACCCTCCCTCTTCACCCTGTCTTGTCCAGTATTAAGAGCCAAATAGAAGCCAATGTCCATCATCCTGGAAGCCAGGAATAGCATCCACTGTGCTAAGTCACTCCCATAGTTCAGATATTTCTTTTCAAAGTGCTGTTCTATTTTGAAGTCCTGGATGACAATCTTTTTCTCCTGATATTGAGGGACTGTAGAATAATTTAACAGAATACTGTGTGATGTCCTTAAGTGACTATAGAGACATTTCTCTGCTTTGTTTGGAACTGGGAAACCATGTCAAAACTTCAAGAGCTATTTGACAATCTAACCCAGAGTTTTTGAAAGCTCTGAGCACACTTGAATTTAATCCCAGAATTTTCTGCAGCATTTACATATGTATGAGCATGTTATTTCTTGTGCCTCAGTTTGCTGTCTTTGAAAGCAAAAATGGACTCCTTGATTAGAGATCTTTTCTCAATACACACTTGGAGATGCTCAGATGTTGGCTTAACTATTCCAGGAGTGAAGACTTTGCTAAATGCATCTTTTTGTGGTATATAATGAAAACTATGTAAACATACTTTTAAGCAATCAGCATTATTGTGGATTTCAATGTATGAAAGGATGGAAAAAAAATTGCAGAGGAGACTGGAATAAAAAATTACATTTGTCACTAAAATTTTAACTTGTTGAAATATGCTCATTATAGACTGCTGAATTGCATCCAGAATTTGAAACATGCCTTGTGAACATGTTGTATCTCTTAAAAGTCCTGTCTGTGGACACTAAAAATTGGGATGAACCCTAGACACACTCCAATTCCAATCCCCAGCAAAAAGAGTAATGCAGCCCACCACCAAGGAGGAAGGACAGTGCTCCTCTTCCCCACTAGATGAGGGCTCCTGGTCAAACTCCCAGTAGGAAACAGAAATGTTGGCAAGACCCTTTTTGAGAGATATTCAAGCCAATTAGCCTATTTCACCTCTTCTCAAGTAGACTTTTCTCTTTTCCTCCCTGGATTTCCATGATTTATTATTATGGGCTCAGATGGGAATCCTAGGACTTCCATCATCTAGCTGTAAGAGTAATCCTCTTGAGTTAAAAATACTGCAGTCTGAGAAATTCAGAGGACAGAAGTGGTAAACTTCTCCACTGAGGGTTTCTGGCTCTCTTTCAATGCATTATAAAGAATTTATTTTCAAATAATCAGAGTGGACTTGATTTTAAAATATATATGTTAATATCAGACTTTTTTAACAGAAAAAAGGAAATCTGTTTCAAATTGGGAGGAAAACAAATTTCAAAACTTCCTGAATCCTCTGTGGAAGAGAAATTACAGTTCCCTGTTCAGCTTTAAAAAAATGTCACCTTTAAATTCACAGTAAACTAATGAAAAAAACTGAGTTTCTAAAAGTTAATTTTGGCTATTCTTCTGCCTTACTTCATAATTTTGTTATGTGTGTCAGTGACAGGCAATGCACAGTAGTTTAATTATTATCTTCTGCTGTGTGAGCATGCTGTGAAAAAAGATTGTGGGGAACAGAAGAAGGAGGAGATAAAATACCCTGACACAAATTAGTATTGAACATACATTTTGAAATCAGTCTGCTGCTGCTGCCCCTGTTTCTTCAGCTTTTTAGATACAGCATGCCAGAGAACCAATCAATTTTATTTCCTCACCAGAATGTTTTGAGGAAACAACTGCTTTGTTTTGTTTGGTTTTTGTTTTTTTTTTAACATTTAACAACACACTTCCAAAAAAAACCCAGGCATCTGAGGATGATTGCAAACATTCATTCCATCAGTTCTGGGCTCTGTAAGAATCTGACTCTAAATGATTTAGGGAGAATCACTATTTGTCCACTTGTGATGAACATATTTTTCAAGTTAGGGTACCAGGGTTTTCTGTCTGGCAGACAGATGACAGCCACAGTTTAATCAACCTGACAAAGTAAATAAGAACGTGTTCAATATTTAACACACAGCATGTAAATAGCCCGTCTGTGTTCATGTATCTCTTTGATTCTCAAGGAAATTACTGAGTGGATATGCTGTAAGAATACATTAAAACATGAATACCTTTTCATAAACAAAAAGAACTATAGAGTTTAGTTTTAATTAAAGAACTGATGGAAGCAGTTTTGGAATCATGGTTGTTAATTTCTGTCCCTGTAAAATTTATGGACAGCATTATTCACAAAAGGGTGGCAGAAATCACTGTAGTTGGAAATGGCCAACCATAATTTCCCGTGAGGGCTTTGGAGAAGCTGATATAAGGAAAACATCTCTAATCTCACTTGTGTGCTTTATACAGAAGAGTAGTAAGAGGCACTTGGATGAAGATATACAAAATAATCAATAGCATAGGTCATACAGGGTTGGGAATTATGTGATGTTTTCTTATAACAATAAAAAGGAAACATGCATTGAAATAGAAATATGAGAACTGCAAGCTAATGAAACATAAATTCTATCTCACTTCACATTAATTTTTTCTTGTGCAACCCTTGGGCTGAGAGATTTATACAAACCAAGACCTTACAGGTGTTCAGTTGAAGCTGGACATTTAAAAAGAAAAAAAAAACAAAAAAACAAAAACAAAACAAACAAAAAACCCCCAAAAAACAAAACAAAACAACAACAACATTAACAACAACAACAACAAAAACAAACCAAAAAAAACCCAAACCAAACCAAACCAAAACAAAAAACCACAAAAAACCACCCCCAAACAAACAGAAACAAAACAAAACCAACCAAAACCAAAACAAACAAAACAAACAAAACAACCAAAACCAAAACCAAAATAAAAAAACCCAAACAAACAAAAAAACCCACACAAAAACCAAACCAACCAAACAAAAAACCCCCACAAAACCAAAAACCAAAATAACCCCAAAAAACAAGAAGAAAAACAACCAACCACATGGGATAAGGTGCACTTTTCTTTTCAGATGTAATCTGAGTTGTAAAAAGAACATCAAATTATGAATCTATTATTCTTCTGAATGACTGCTTGCCTTTAATTCAGATCTCAGTTGAGGTGAAAAGGTGTACACATAACTTGTAGTGCAGTGCAGTAGAGTTTTCATGTCAAAATTCTGTTAGTATAAAAGCAGAATCACCTTTCTGCAAAACTCTTCTGTTGACAATGGCATGCCAGAAAGAAACCAGTTGTTCTGACATAGCTCAAACAAATTTAGCAAAAATACCACTGGTTCTTCTGCCAGTGCAAACAGATCATCTGCCAAGCTTGGTGTAAAGTAGATCAACTGAGAAATCTAAGCCTTCCTCTGGAAAAAAGACCTTTAAAGATTAGCACTTTTGATTCAGACTTCTATTCCTCTTAGTCAAAAGAATGCACTTTCAATATAATAGAATATATTATTCTATATATGCAGGTTGGTATTTTTGGTTTGTTTTATTTTTTCAGGATTTTTGATTGTGTTCATCCTTCCCTGGCCAATTTACCAAAGCAGTGTTTTCAGCTGCTATTGAAAGATGTAATAATGAAGAGCACCTAACTTCCCACTGAATCAATATTTCAGCTCTGCTTGAGGCCATTTTCAGTAATCATTGGGTTGAATTGTTCTCATTTTAATATTCTTAACAAATGGTTTCATTTTATTGTTTAGAGAAGTAATGTAAAGTTACCAACACCTTTCTTTGGAGTATGTGTTTTTCCTTTATTAATATTTTAAGACAAAATCTTACCCCTAGTAAGACATTGAAGAGTTGCCTTTGAATACAAATGCAGAAGAATTATGAAACAGGAACACAAAATACAAGCAGTTTAGCCTGTTTACAAATTATATGTTAGACATTGAGAATTGCTTTCCGTTTTCTCCTTCCATCCCACCAAAAAGCAGGAAATATGTCTAGCAGCAGCAGCAACAGAGCTCTTCCAAATAGGTGTAATTTGAAGGTGAGTTCAATTCTTTTTTGAAAATGTACACATTATCCTTAGTATTTTTCAGCCAAGAGAGAAAGTATGGATATTCCTCTCTTTTGAATGACATGATTGTCACAAAGGGGAGTTTGGGGGAGGTGGTCTTTTGCCTTTATGAACTAAAGTCAGCATGAAATAAAGGATTGCTACAAACATGCCTGGTCCAAATGAAATCCACTGCATTGAGTCTCACAAAAAAATCAGTTATCTACTCACACCTGGAAGAATGATTCAGGAACAGAAATTATCCCTGGGACTTTGAAGCCATGTGGGCTGCACAGGCATGAAGCTACTATGGTGGGAAGATTTTTTCAGACTATCCCTCCCCAAAGTCTTTTTTTCCCCAGCTCATCACTACTTGATACCTTAAAGGGTTCCCCTCTCTGCCATATTTCCCTCAGACTGCTGCTGCACTCTCTCATTTTGTGGAAGGTATCAAATGGTGCAGGCTGTCTGGCATAATTTTTTTAAGCAGTACATTTTTTAAATGTAGTGATGTCCCTAGAATTTAGGTAATATGCTGGGAAAAGAGTTGCACTTCCTTAATTATTGCATCAGCTTTCCAACTTTGGGCTTACATTGATTTTCAGTAGCTAAAGATCTGCTCATTTGCTTTATAACTTTCCCTGTGCCATAGGTGAGTTCATTCCCTATTTTCCAAGTGTCTTTGTTTAGATATTACGTTTCTTATTTTACATTTGCTTCAGCAAATATTTTTGGGCTGAGTGTTTTGTGGAAAAATACTTCCCTATGCAATGTTTACTTCCAGTCAGGTCTTTTGTTGTTTTGCCTTTGAGCTGTTGCTCTAACTCCTAGAGTCCCACAAGAACAAGAAATGCAGATGGATGCAAGGAATGAAAAAAGCACATTACTCTCCTGCCTGTATAATGACATTTCTGCAAACACTAAATAAAACATTCCTGACAAAGATGTGTCTTGCTTTTGGCTCATTAGGGACTAGATTCTTCTCCATTGAAATCCAATTCCCAAAGTCCCTGAGATTTTGATATAAACAGAATGTTATCCCTTAATCAAAGAATGTATATTTTCTGCTTTTATTGATGTGGCAACCAGATATGTTCCTTTCCCTGTACTTAGAGCATAAAATGAAACCCAAACTGAAATTTTTGGGTTTTAAAGCAAGACAAAGCAAAGATGATCAAACGTCTTTTCTAGTTCTAAGAGATAGAATCTCTATCAGAGTACATTATTTTGAAATGGCTCTATCTTTGATCAGAAAGGTGTTAGCTAAAGCAAATCTGTTGGGGATGTTTTAGGATGTGCCCAGTGAGGCTCCATCACCTTACATAATTTACTTCAAGACCATGTTCCAGCTCCCATTTTCACTGACAACAATCCTATCTCCTCCTCATTTCATTTGTTATGACAAAGAACCCTTTTAGTCATGCACAACCTTAGACAAGAATACTTGAGAAAACCCAATGGTTCTGGGCAAAAAGAAGAATGCCTTGTGCCCTCTTGTTCTCACATTTCTTTTCCCAGATGGCACTGGAGCCCATGCTGGAGAAGGGCAGAAAGACACTCAGGGTGTCAGTGGTGGTGGGGTTTGGTTGTGGTTGTGGTTGGTTGGTTGTTTTTAGTTGGTTGTCTTTAGTTGGTTGTGGGGTTTTTTTGCCTTTTTTTTTTTTTTTTCAAAAAAAGTTGTTTCCTTTCTCATGCCTTCCTGTAACAAGCTTGAATTATGAGATATGCCTTGCAATGATTAGACTTGTACAATTACAGTGCAGACATAGGAGCTCACATTTTGAGAGCAAAATTGTCAAATGATTGTGTCGTACTTACATGTATTCATCATAATGCAAATTGCACAACATAATACCAAGGACCAAAAACAAACTTATACCAAAATATATATTTTAGAAAATATCAGTTTGAATATTTCCAGAATTACATTAAAGATTAAAGACAAATTAAATACTTTAAATAATATACCAGAAATGCCTCACCACTTAATGCAAGAGAAAATATTTCACAGAAATTATTTCATTTCTGTTTTCATCTAGATTTTCCATTTTCTTTTCTATGGCAAGCCTCAGGAAACAGTAAAAGAAAAGGAGAAATATTTTCCATTTATCCTATCATTGCCTTTTTCACAATACTTAGAATTAATTCTCAAAATCCTTGTGATAGATTCATACAACTTTCTCCCATTATGCCATTTTCAGAAAACATCTTTCCCAGTAAGAGGAAGAATTCTTATGTAAGTCTATCATACACAACTTCGTAAAATTATAAAAGTAAAGGTGTTCCTTACTTTGTGGCATAACAGAAGCACTGAACAGTCTCTCAGTATCTTCCCATGAGTCCTCTCTCCCTTACTGAGCTTGACAAAGATTGCAGATTTCTGTGACATGTGGAAACACTAACAGCCTCCATTCAGCCTTTCACATTCTTTTAAAGTATCAGAAGGTGTTAGCAAGTATCTGAGATCATTTGCTAAAACAAAGAATGTTCTTATTCCTTATTCTTGGTTTATTTGTTTAAATAACCTAATTATTGAATTATTAATTCGTATAATCAAGCACAACCGAAAAACAAGTGATTTCTTATCACTTTTTAAAGATATAACCTTTTAATATTTGGAACTTAAGAACAGATGTCTGGAAACAGCTATGATGGGTTTGTTAAAGCCTGTAATAGAATATAATGATATTGCAGTAATGGGCTAGTAACTGAGTCTTGATTCAGCAAAGCACTTACACATGGCCTTAAATTCTCATTTATTTTATATGGCCTGAAGGCTTGCTTTTCATAGCAAGATGGTGTAAAACAGGTTTAGCCAAATGAGAATACAAGCAGGTTAAATTAGAATTGATTTTTAAGCACAAATTGAGGCCTTGAAAACACATTATTTCTTTGTAAAAGCATTCATATACTTATTTCAGGTAGAAAAAGAATTTTGAAAATACATGTCATCAGATTCTCATACATGTTAACAGTTGTAAGGAAGCTGAAACAAAATTAAGAACAACTACGCTGTGATCAGCAAAAAAAAAGCTATTAGAATGGATACAGCTCATTTTTAACAGAATTAGATGTTTCTTATAAGTGCAAAACCTATCTTCTCTTTCTGGAAAAGAGGTTAGCAGTGGTAGTGAGTCATGTATATTGCCTATTTTATGGATTAAAATTCCTCTACCACATCAGTTAAATCATAAATGTGTAAGAAAGGAGAATTCTTTTATAGATGGAGGATGCGACTCTAAATGGTTCTTGCTTTTGTCATAATAGATAGTGCAGTTAAAATCTCTACCCAAAATCAGCCCATTATGAGGAAGACAATTCCATGAAAGGCTACTTAAACAGTAATTCAAAAGAGCTCCTTTCTTTCCCTCCATAGTGGAACAAATGTTAATGAAGCAAACACAAATTTGATCAAAGTTGTCCTGAACTTTCAATAACATTTTAATAGCCTTAAACCAAAATAGGAATGGCATAATTTGAATTAGAATAAGAATCAGACTAAGATTATTTCTATTTTTTATAAACACTGTTCAGTTTTTGGCAATTGCACATATTTGTGCAGTGATATGAAGACTTTATGATGAATTAATGTATTTTAGAATTATCCTGTGAAGGATTACTTTGTCTTACCATTGGTTCATTTTGGAGTATTGGAGTATTTTACTCCAGGTTGAACTGCTGCTCCCAGAAGTGTGCCTTCAGATGTAAGGAAAAGCCTAAGGAGCACAGGTGAGGTCAGTGGGCAGAGCAGGATGTCCAAGGCAGAAACAGGATGGCAATTTCCCTGAGCTCCCCAAGGGACAGCTGGCACAGTGCTGGCTCTCAGGGCACATGGGCTGATGGGGCATCAACCAGGAAATCACAACTTCTTGGAAGGAAATAAAGATCTATTCTTTGTTTATCTTCATGATATGGAAAGGATGTGCTGTCTACATAGAGGGATTAAATGAGCTGCATAGAGGGATTAAATTCCACATGAAGGAGTTAAAGTCCTGCAAGGAATAATTGATAGAATTATTTTTCAGCAATGCTGATAATATTTACATGGACTGGTTTCAATGGATCTAAGCTGGAAGTTGGAAAAAAATCCTTTTAATAGAAAGAGTGAGCAAAATAAGGTAACTGTTTTTAAAAATACTTCCTTACATCTCAAAATTCAGGGGTGTGTTCTTCAGTAGAGCAGGTGAACTGAACAGAGTGGTGAAAGATGCCCTCTGTCCACATGCCAGCTCTGGCTGTGCATCAGTGGCTGACTAAACTGTGGATGGAGACACTTTACAGGACTGCACTGTCTGCTGGGTGGTGAGGGAAAGCTTTCCTTTAAGATGTTGACCCTATAATTGGGCAAAAGAAAAAGTCAGTCCAGGATGTGGATGGCATAATAGCTCACATGAAAGATGTGTGCATGTATCTGCTGAGCTATAGCAATTGCTGGTGCACCATGCACCACATATGTGCTATCTGTACATAGGTATGCATGGTCCACAGCACATGCCAGATAATGCACTGTGACTTCAATTGTAATTTTAAGACTAAACCAAGTAAAACAATTCAACCCTGCCATAAATTGAGATTACAAGAAAACACAGTTACTGCAGGCCAGCCAATGTATAATAATTTCTTATTCTGTAGTATTATGAAAATATGCCAGAACCCAGACCTATTATCTAAATTATCAGTGAAAAAAAAGTGTGAAACATTGAATACCCCTTCTGTCTTCTCTTTCTCCGCATATATATGAGTAACTTATAAATAACCAAGAGACCTTTCAAAGTATCTATAAAATGCATATATTTGTGTATATGAGCATCACAGAGCTAAACAGTTCCATCTGCTGAACTACTAAAGAAAACCAGGCAGATGATAAAACATCTTGGGGTTGGCATGTCTTTCTTCATGGATAGTGACAAGAAAGAAGTCCTAATATAGAGGAAAGGAACAGCATGTGATATTGTCACATTTTTCAAAAAAATAATGAGACAGTGCACCACTGGTATGCAACACATTGTTATTGAGAAACTCTTTCTAGAAGTGTTCAAAGAGAGTTCCTTCACACATTCTTTCTGAAGCTCCACAAAAAAAAAAAGTTACTTTTTCATCAGCCTCTGAAAAACCCTTTTAAATATCAACCAGTGAGGAGGTAAATACGTATTCTTCTGCTTGCTTTTACACTGTGTGCAATGCACAAGTCTTGTGCCATCTCTACCTTTTAACCTGTTAGTTGGTGACACCTGTTCTTAGGTTGCTCTTTTGGAAAAATCATGATGCTTTGAATCCTCTAAAGCTTATTAGGAATAGCAGGAAATCAATGAGCTTTTGTATTTTTCCTCAGTTGTGGCAGTGTTTAATATCATTGCTCTCTATGTAAGATTATGTAATGGAGTGTGGCAGAGACAAAAGTCACTGATTTATGCTACATAAGTTCTATCAAATTTAACCTTACATTTTATTTCAGCAGGGTTTTGTATAATTAGAGCAAAAGCTAGATATCAAATAATTAGTTAGGTTCAGACTTTATCTAATGAAGTTAGCCACTGGATAAATCTGATCTAAACCCCCCTAATTAGATAACTGAGTATTTATTGCCTTTTGAAAATGAAAATGAACAATCAAATAATAACAAAAACCCCACCCCAAACCCATGCACTGAAGAAACCAATAACCTGAAATCAGAATGAAGGAGTGTTGACTCCACATGTAAGTTCTCTTTAAGGACAGAAGGTTATCAAATTTTTCAGTTGATATCTAATATTTCACAAATCATGAAGCTTCCTCAGGATTATTGTTTGCAGCAAGCCTGAAATGCATCTTGGAATGGAGCAGTTCCTTATATCTTACCCTGATGCCTCTGTAAGCCCATACTGAAGTTATGCTGAACATGCAGCTGCAGCATTGGAAAGGGATTAATACCAACACATGAACATAAGCTGATGAATAATTTTTCAAGATCTATAAAGTTACAGTGTTTTTTAGAGTTAAATTTGAAAAAGGCAACTAATACTTTTAGGAATTACTTATAAAGCTCTATTTGTCCCAGACTACCTGAGTTCTGTGCAAATTTGCTGCATAGCATTTTATTTTTCCAGGAACAGAATGTCAAAGATTGAAACATTTTTAAAAAATAGGAGCAGCTAAGAGATCATTCTAGCTGAAGATAACCAGTTTCAGCCTTCCTTCTGTGATTGAACACTTCCCTCCTCCTCATTCTCTCATCTCTGGAGCAGAAAGTAACAGAAGGAAGACTTCTGTATTCTTTACAATGCGTTCAGGAAAATGCACTTATTTTGATGATGGCGTAGACTCAAAAATTAATTTTGACAGAATGAATGACCAAAGACGTAGGAACTCATTTTCATTATAAAAATGTAGGAAGTATATTTCCTTATAATGAAATTTTTGTGACTCACCTTGATCTTAGTGATTCTAGTTGTGGTAGGCTCCTAGCATAATGAATTTCTGAAATTTTTAGACTAAGTGGGTTGCTTAATTAGTCTCACTGACTCCCCTTTCATAAGTAGAAATCTTTTCAAGACTGAGATATATATTTTTCTATAAAAAAAAAAAACAACCCCCCCCCCCAAAAAAAAACCAGGTATAAAACTAAAAACAAACTGCTGGCTCACTTACCACAGTGAGCCAGTTCATCCCTGGAATAAATTGATTGACTAAGACTGAGCTGAAGGAGGAATGACTTTGGCTCATGCAGTCTGACTTGTTAACATATGTAAAAACCCCAAGCTAAACAGGGCAAACATAAAAGCAGCCTAGACCCTCAGTATTAAAATTGTCTGCAGAGACAGATTGTGTAATGTAGGGTTTATTGAATCCCTGCAGCTTTCCAGCAAAGCTCACTGTGTGAGGTGCATGTACAATATCCTGGCGTAATTTGAATGAGAATGTTGACTAGCCCTAAAAGCTCCATTAGGTGGTCTAGACTAAATAGACAGCCATTTGCCATGTCCTCAACACCTGCTACTTAAAACAAGGAGTACTGTTACCAAGGGTTACCAGAAGGTATTATGTATCAATGGTGTAAAGATGAAATTAGAGGAATTCATATTTCTTGGGGGTGAAAACTACAAAACACACAAAACAGTTTTTATTGTGAAAATATAAATAAACATCAGCTCAAATCCGCACTTTGTTCCTGATTTATGGTTTGTACATTTCTTATTGCAGTGCAGAAAACCATCCCACACCCATAAGCTGTAAAGTATCCGGGCTGGGAAAGCTGTGGCAGGCAGACAAGGCTGCCAGGTTCACCTGTCTTTCCAAAAGAAATGTGCTTCATGGACATGAACTGCCACTCTGCTGAGTACCTTGATCTCCCACTGAAACATGGACGTGCTCATCACCTCACAGGAGCTCACTTACACGTGGTCTTTAAAGATTTGGTACTGGACAGCTGTCATCCAATCTCAACAGCTCATCTATAGTCAGCAAGGCATTTTTCTGGCATGTGCTGATGTCCTCTTGACAGTTTAACATATGCTGCTGTGTTTTGTTGAACATGGTTGGACTTGAGCGTGTTGGACTTTTCCTTAATGCTTCACTGAATAGGTAGTTCTTATTGAAACTAACTACTTTGCTAGGCTGGAGCCTGAAAAGTAAGAGATGAATAATATTTCCAATACTGAGGTATGGACTCTAACTTTGTAATCATCAAAGGCCAGCCATACTACAGCAATTATGTTTCTGTGGCTTACTTTACATGAACTTACTTTTTAAATTATGTGATTCTATGTCCAGTGAATAAAAACATTTTGTTATTGTCTTTCAGTCTAATGGACTAGATATAAAAAGTCCCTTTTAGCCTTTGCCTTGATTTTATTCATCAGTGGATTTTCCTATAAATGTGTAAATGATCTGAAAATTAAGTTAAATCTATGAAAAGAGACTGTGGGTTTCCTGGAAGCTGCATAACAACCCTGCAGAACTTTTGGGAAGACACTAGAAACAAATTTCCCAAACATTCTCTGAGTTTACTCTAAAGGATTTTTGAAAACCAGATTTTTTATTAAGGCTCACTACTTTTCACAATAATCCACTCACATAAAAAAACAGCTGGGGGGTAAGAGGGGATGGGGGGGTTGTGGCTGAAACTTAGATAATGTTAAATTCATATATTTAACACTATCACATCATATCATAAATCAGTGCAATCACTGGAGCAATAATAGCTTACATTATAGTCTTCTCTTAATTTTGTAACCTGAAGTGTCAGGGAAACAGCCTTTCTAGTAGGCTTGCCACAGAGAAGGCTAGTGGTGTTTTGGCCTGCATTAGAAGGAGCATTGCCATCAGGTGAGAGGTGATCCTTTCCCTTTCTCAGCACTGTGGGGCCACACCTGGGGTGCTGTGCTCAGTTCTGGGCTCTCCAGCACAAGAGAGAGGCTCAGATGTACTGGAGAGTCCAGCAAAGGGACTGCCACCAAGATGATCAATGTACTGGAGCTTGTCTCCTACAAGGAAAGGCTGCAAGAGCTGAGACTGCTTAGCCTGGAGAAGAGAAGGCTCAGGGGTGACTGTAAATACCTGCAGGGAGAGGGCAAAGCAGATGGAGAAAAGCTGTGTTCAGTGGTGCAGGACCAGAGGCAATGGGCACAAACTGAAACAAGGAAGGTTTCCTCTGAACATCAGGAGACACTTTTTCACTGTGAGGGTGACTGAGCAGTGGCAGAGGGTGCCCAGAGAGGTTGTGGAGTCTCCATCCTCAGAGATACTGAAAGCTGTCTGAACATGATTCTCAGCAACTGACTGAAGGTGTCTCTGCTGGAGCCCAGGCTAGGCAATTCCCAGCAGGAAAGCAGTCCCTTCCAACATCAACATTTCTGATTCTTTGATAGCAAGATTTTGGGCACAGCAGTGTAGTGAGTTGTAAATTTTGAAGGATGGTGTGTGTCACAGGCATGCTCACTGGGCCTTGTCATGCCAGATCTGGCACATTTTTAATGGCTGGAGTTTTAGAAAAGCATTTGTCCTGTAGCAGTACCCTGGGTGAAAGCCCCAGCCTTTTCCTTCCCTCAACACGTTACATTTTACTTTATTAAAAGAGGAAGTTAATTTTCATATGATCAAACTAATATATCTTAAGAGCTTCAGGAAGGTCCTCTGTACATAAAGACATATGAAACAATATGGTGTATGAATGGAAAAGAGCTGCCAGGCTTAGGGAGGAAACATCTCACATGATGGAAATTCTCACACACCCTAGCTAAGTAGAGGCATTGTATTTAGTTCACTAAGCTAACTTTGAAATACTTTAGAATATCCTTAAATTTGATAAAAGGGATAAAAAGCAATGAAAAAGGGACATATGTCCTTTAACCAGAAAAGACTTTCACAGCCAAAGGGCACTAAAATACTTAGACTGAATATGTAATTGCAACCATTGCTTAGCGAAATGAAACTTCAGAATCTATCCTGACAGGTTTGATGCTACTGTAGCAATACACTGAAGCTGATTAAATATTAAAAATATGCTATAAGTGCTTAGTCTTTTCAAAAGTAATTTCATTATTTATTAAGATTTAATCATGTGTATGGATTGCAAATTTTCCCAAAAATTCAAAGTGTAATCAAACATTGTCATTATTATTTTTTCCTCTGTTTTAATTAGGTAAGCTTTCAATTCAGATATCCATCTCTTGAATCTAAAAGAGTTTTAGGTACTTAGAAAACACTGCAAGCCAAGCAGAAGCTGTTGCACTAAGTCTACAATTGTATTACCACAAATTTTTTAAAAAACAAATCTTTTTTGTGACATTTTTAGTGTGGTGATGGACCAAGGTATTAGTCAATGATAATAAAAGTTTTTCTTAGTGATGAAAATTCCTCTGTTGATCTTAAATACAGAATTCAAATGCTTTCATTTCATTTGGTTTCATGACTTAGTGAGTCAAATTAGAATTGAGCTTTTCAGACTTACTGATTTAGGACATTTGTGTTGATAGGCCCTCTTGTGACTTTATTTTAAACATTATGTAATAGTTTCGGATAGCAATCTACAAATTAGAATGAAAACTAAGAGCAGTGCATTTCAACTATATGCTACATACAGCATTATTTCTGATCTTTGATTTGATTAGGGAAACTTCTTGATGAGCAATTGATTCAAAGAAACATACTTACAGCGAGTGAATATCTGTGAGTATGAGATTGCAGAAATGCTGCCAGCCAGCAGCCTTCAGCATCACACTGCTCATAGGAAAGCCTGATCCCCTCTCTGCTCCTGGGTTCTGCCTGGTGGAGCATGGAGGGGATGTAACTTTCAGCAGGGCTGGGATGAGAGGGACAGAGACTCCTGACATATTCATTGTCACCAACAAATCCCAAGTATTCTGGCTAATTAATGCCAAAGTAATATTTCAGTGTTTGGTTTCCCTTAAATACAAACTAAGACTTTGTTTCCCCCTATCTTTACTTGACATGGCAAACAATACTGACTTGCTCATCAAATCGATATTTTTATTTCCAAAACAGGCAACACAAACTCAGGGTTCCCAGGAAGATGCAAATTCCAGAAGATACTTGCAGATGATGACAAATAATCAACTTATATTAAGCTAGCGTTTCTTTAAACATACTTTTATATTGTTATTATTTCACAGCTGGACAAAAGACAAGGCTATGTGCAGTTAATTTCTTTGATTGTGTGCTTGTGGTAATTTTTAAAGGATGGCACAACTGTCTTTGAAATTATCTGTATAGATACAGTTCAAACTTCTGTTTTATGATCTCTATGCCCGTAAAGAAGAAAAGTTGAATGTAATTTTGGTAAAGAAGAAAAGCTTAAAGGTGATCTCTCTAACTGTTAGGCTAATGAGACAATGAAAAATATGTTACTAGGCCTTAGCAGAGCATTTTCAGGGTAAACAAATGTCCACCAGAGGTGGTCATGGAAAGATCAGAGTAAGGAAATGAAATGGATTTTCTCCTGAAATATCTTCCACTTTTATAGCCTAGGCTAATGTTTAACTCCTGGCTTGACCATTTGCAACAAAGAACTCTGTACATGCAATAATCGTAAAAGATGTCACAGAATCACAGAACTAAATTAGAATCACAGAATTAAGTTGGAAAAGACCTTTAAGGTCATTTAGTCCCACCACTAACCCAGCACTGTCCAGTACACCACTAAACCAAGTCTTTGAGTGCCACATTTACATGTCTTTTCAAAAGATTAGTTAATATAGATCTTAAACAGGACCGGCCCCAATACTGACCCCTGGGAACACACCTCTGACCAGCCACCAAGTGGATTTATCTCCTTTCACCATTACTCTCTGGGCTTGACCATCCAGGCCATTTTCTATCCAGGAAAAATACACCCAGCCAAGATGTCAGCAGCCAGTTCCTGCAGGAAAATGCTTTGGGAAATGGCATCAAAGGCTTTATTAAGGTCCAGGTAGACACATCCATAGTCTTTCCCTCACTCACAAGGTGGGTGACACTGTCACAGGAGCAGGTGAGGTTGGTCTCAAGCAGGACCTGTCTTTCCTGAGCCCACGCTCACTGGGCCTGGTTCCCTTGTTGTCCTGTACGGGGCATGTGATGGCACTCAGGATGATCAATCAGCTCCACGATCTTCCCTGGCACTGAGGTCAGACTGACAGGCCTGTATTTCCCTGGAAATCTGCTTCTGGCCCTGCCTGCCGATGTGGATCACATTTGTCAACTTCTAGTCAACTAATGACCCAGGGCAGCCGATAAGTGACAGAGTGTCAGGAAGCACTTCTGCCAGCTCCCTCAGTGTCAGAGATGGAGTAGAATTTTGTCTTGGTTTGGAAAGACAGGTATCTGCCAGGGAAAGCTGGAGTTTCCCTTGGAATGGAGAATGTAAAATCCTCACCCCCTCCAAATTATAATTTTGCAATTAAGGGCTTTCAGGCAAAGATTTGGGAATAAGAATAACAGTTCTTTACTAGGAATATTAACAATACAAATGTAGTAGACAACAAAACCACCCAACCAAACAAGCAATCCTGGAAAACCCTGACAGAGTCAGAGCTACAACCTGACACCCTCTTGGTCAGGGTGTTGGAGGCAGTCCAAAGGTGAGTCCTCCTGGAGTGGCAGATGTGGTTCTGTTGGAGTAGAGATGATCCTGTAGAAAAGGGTCCAGTGATGGTGAGAAGGGTCCAGTCTTCCTCCGGGAATCCGGTGAAGCCAGACAGCTTCTGTTCCTACGTCTCAGTTTTTATCCAGGTAGGAATGGTTGGCTCCCCCCACTGGGTGGAGTACCTCACAATGGGGATGATAAAATATGTTGTGCCCTTAAGTGAGCCTTAATGGCCCATTAGCAGAAAATATCCCCCTGGAGGGAGGACAGGTGGTGAAAGAGACAAGAAACTGCCCCACCTGGTTTTAACAGTTGGCCCATTATCAGAAGGCATCCGCCCCCCTCCCCCAGAGTTAAAAGAGATAAAGAAAAACATCTCCCCAACTGCTTTTAACAGATGAAATAGAATACATATTTTTGGTTCCATAACCCAAGACAAATTTGCAAATTCAGTGCTCTCTAACAAACCTCAAACTTCAGTCTCCCACAGAAAGTAACTCCCAGAGTTTTATCTACTACAGAAATGGCTAAGGTGTTCCAGCTACTTTTGCAGCAACCTCCCACAGACAAGCACAGAGTCAGTATAGTTTATCTGACAGGCTACTGTAAAATAAGGTATCATAAAAAAATTCATTAAACTTAAACCTCATAATAACTTGGTGCCCATTCAAAGAACATCATTGTACTGAATAGAAACTCTTTTAATGGAATAGGAAAAATACTTTTAAAGAAGCAGCAGAAAGATATCTAGATAACAAAGCAAAAACTGAAATTAATTTTTGAAAGTGTTCACTAGTAGATAGTTTCCACATGACTAGACACCTATTATTGGACTAATAAAAATAGCACTGTTTTGAGAAAGTATGTGTTTTATCTCGTGTTTGTAAAAATTTAATTCTGGTTAATTACTTTATACTTATCCACAGAAAAATAATAAGCTTATTTCTCTTACAATATATGCACTAGTGTGTGAAGAGTGTGCACATGTACAAAATCATTCAAATAAGACATTTTCCATTGCTTTTCTTGGCTTCTCTTAGTGAGAAGGGAAATTTCCCCATTAAAAACAAAACAGAATACAACAACAACAAAAAGTCAAAATACCGCAACCAAAGAAAAACAAGCCCAAACTCTGCCTATTTTACAAAACCTTGTAATCACAAAGTCCTCATCACTGTGCCTAATCCAAAAATTTTGGGATTAGTAGTTGTCCAAATAATTTTCAGAGATTGCTTCCAAGCCAAAACTGAGACTCAAAATTGCCAAAACCCAATTTCATACTTCCCAGCCCTTTCCTTTAGATATTGATGGTAAAGAAAACATCTGTACCATTTCAGAAATGGGCTCTACTGGTGCACCTTCTATCATACACTTAAGCAGGTGTGCTAGGAGTGATGAAAGCCAGATCTGTGAGATTGACATGAATTAACAAGAATCACTGCCATATGATGGAGATTTTATTTTCTTGCTGAGCTAATCAGTGAGAACACAGGCACTGAGGGAGTGAGAGGGCTCTGGAGCTGCTTGGCTGTAATCATCAGTGAAGAGTAGAAATGACTGAGATGGGCAGGAAAACAGGAGTTTTCAACTGGAAACAGGCAAGGTACAAGAGGGATTCTGGTTGTTAGTTAAAAAGGAAAAGGAAAAAAAAAAAAAGAAAAAAAAAGAAAAAAAAAATTTTAAAAAAAAGAATTTGCATGGGTAATGGTATATAGTCCAAACAATGAAATTAAGAGTGCTGACAAAGTTCCCAGAAGTGTATTTTGTACATTAGTTGATTATATGTATTATACTGCCACCAGGACTGAAGAAACTTCTCTGAATTTTGTATTTACTTTTCATTGTCATATTTTTTATCTTGTGGAGTGAGCCTTTAGTGTAGACTGGCTTCAGTTTTTCAGTTGATATTATTGATGCTGTAAGGATAAGGAGTAAGAAACAAAGACTGAATTTCTGGGAGTTTTTCTATTAAATACATCAATTTGTGTAAAAAGTGACTAGTTAATATAAAAATATACATTACTGATTTATTCATTTGAAAAAAAAATAGATAGGCACAATGTCCCATTCTTTGCTATGGCTGTGAACAACCAGTCTTTGGGATCTGGGTTGCTAATACAGTAATATGGTCAATTGCTACCTTTTGTGCAGGTGGGAGCCTCTTAAAACAACATTTTCATTTGCCTTTTTATCTGGTGAGATTATATTCCCTTACAACTCTCAAAGAAGTTGACTCCAATTTACTAAAGGCTTTGACACCACACCCTGAGAGCTATGAACAAATCAATGTGTAGAATATTAACCTGTCACAAAGCAGAAATGTGTTTTCTTGCACTGTCTTCTAAAGAGAGTTTTTATCAGGCATCTCTCTCCATCTGTGAACTATAAGTCAAATTCAGCTGAAAAATTGCACACTCAGAGGTGTGAAAATTCCCTGTGAAATGGAGAAAAAAGGCCCAACTGGCAGCCATTAGAATGTCAGAACTCAGCTGGAACTATTGTCCCTTTATGAGAGAGCAAGGCAACTCTGCTGAGATAAATCTGTGCTGGAAACATTGGCAAATCTGGTGGGTGGCAGAAAGTGTTCATGGGAAAAAGAAGGTATTTTGAGCTCTAGTAGCTTTGATAGAAGCAACTGTGCTCTGACATAGTGTGTCTTCCCACAGAGTAGATAAAACACTTGATAAGAAATGTTGAGAATGTTGTATGAGAGACAGCAAGGCTAGACATTGTTTGCTACATCTTTCATCAAAAAAATTTAGTCTGTTTGCCTCAACAATGCTGCTCTTTTCCTTCCCTCCAGCATGAGAAATCATTATGTCCCTCGTGAAAAACAAGGAAATAAAGGAGTCAGGGCAGTTGGGTAAGGGAGAAGAGTAATGCTTCTTCAACACTTCTTACCACCTGGAAAATCCACAGAACAAAAAAACCAAAACCAACCAGTGACACAAAGGTTGTTAATGCTCTCTCTAAAATTCAAGGGAACATTATGTAATGGGGACTCTAACTGTACCCCACTTCTCCCAAAGCACATATATGTGCTTTGATGGTGACTGGTACTGAATAGATCCAATGAACATCTTCCACCTCCAGGTGCCCTGAGGTGGTGAGTAAAAACAGGGTGGATGCTTGCTGGCAAGTTGTTTACGCTACCTGGATCTCTAGGGGAAGATTTTGTGTTAACTTTTTTTTTATGTTACGCAGCTGAAAATCATTATTTCCCTTGGAGGATAATGTAGCAATAACAAACTTTTATTTTCCCAGTCATCTAATATGTGATGCTGGTAAATGTAGTTACTGTCTACATTGTTACAGAAATGGTGTAATTGTAGAACAGAAATTAGTAATTTGCTTTTTGGCCTAAAGGCACATATATCAGCCAGCAGCTAGAGATTTCATAATGATGTCACTGTTGCTAGAAAAATGTTGTGGAGAGTGTAGATGAGAGGTGTCCCATAGCATAGTGTCCCATAGCATTTCAGGGCATTTTTGGCAAAACCAAATCAAAGAATCTTGCTAAAATCTTTCCAGCTACGTTCTTGCAGAAAACATATATATATATATTCCTGGTGAAGATCAGATCTGAATGAGAAGCCTATGAATTAGTTCTGGACAAATCTTTGAATAAAAGTGGTAAATGGAAATATGATCTATATTTTCCATGTGTATGTATATGACAAAGATACCAAACATAGCAGCATTCCTACCACTGAGCACCTTTAAGAGACACTCTGACAAGGTGGGTAAAGTATGTGTGACTGCTTGCTTCATGGAAATGCTTCTCCACCTTCTCAGCTCATTTTGCAGTGGATTTAGCAATAGGAACATGTTCAAATGACCCTTGTTTGCCTTAAGAATGTATGAGCTGTCTGGTGCTTGTGAAGCTATATTAAACACAGAGAGTTGTGCTTGGTAAGGTGCTATAAAACAAACCATTTATTTTATTGGTGCCTATTTCAATGATACTTATGTATACACCTAGTAATACAGTAAATCCATAGCTACAAAAGATAATAAAATTTCTTAGTTTCAGTAATTCAATTTATTATTTCAAAATTTAAGCAAATAAAAGTCTTATGTTTATCAGAAATAATTAAAGTATCAGTATAATAAGTGAAAGAATACAGTGGGGCTACCATTAAGCCTTGCCAACAGTAAATAATCTCAGTTACATAAGAGTTGTGAAAATTATCACTTTCAGTTGCAAATGTAACTAAAACATAGTGATGCTAATAAGCCTCTTCACACTTTATTGGGATGGACTGCACCTATTTGCCTTTGAGCACACAATAAACTGTTATCTAAGGGTTTTACTTTTAGTCTTATCCAATCAGTTAGATGAACAGAGAGTGGCTACATCATTCTTCTGCTTCAGTCTCTGATACCTGCTTTACACTGGTGAAAACAAGTTCTTGCAGCAAGAGAGCAGTTATGAGTAATTCTTTTGATAATTTTCAGGAATAACTGATTAAGTGGAGAAAAGATACATTCCCTTATAGCTAGAAGTGGTGCCAATAATTTATTCTATGAAATTATGTCCAGTATATAGCACCTAAGCTGGTTGGTTGAATTCTATTATAATAAGAGAAATATGTTAGAAATGGCACATAAAAATCTCTGGACTGTGTAACTATTCTGTCAAGGCAACAGAATATCTTTTGAAATCTAAGGTGACAGAGTTTGACACAATGAAGATTCATATTCATAAAAGATTCTTAGGGAAAAGAGACAACGGGAATGGATCAGTGTATTCTGTCAGGGTAAGGCAGACCAAGCAGATGTTGTTTTGACTTTTCCAGTGATTCTTAAAATCAACAAGTTAGTTACTTAACTTTTGCTGTCATTTCAGATAATGGCTGAGTCATGTAGAGTGCAATATTACTGTCAAAGCCTGGTTGCACTGTCTACTTGTTCTATAGCAAGTGAAAGTGTGTTTGAAAATATATGGACGAAAGGAGAGAGTGAAACAGAAGGACTGCATTTCTGTTGAAACACTACAGCATATGGTAAATATGAAACATTTCATATTTGCATTAGGCATAGAGTGAGCATCACTCTTGGTTGGAAATATGAAGTTATTTTATTTAAAGACAAATAGAAGGAACTATCAGTGCTTAAATATGAGTGCTTTTCTACTTCTTATAACTGGAAAATATTACACCTTGTAGCAGAAATAGTTATGATGTATATGAGACACTGGAGCACAACTCTGTGGAAAGGGACCTGTGCGTCCTGGTTGATGACAAATTGAACATGAGCCAGCCATGCCCTGGCAGCCAGGAGGGATAAGCATGTCCTGGGGGCATCAGGCACAGCTGGGCAAGGGAGGGGATTGTCCTGCTCTGCTCTGGGCTGGGGCAGACTCACCTCGAGTGCTGTGTTGCATCTCTGGGTGACACAGTGTAAAAAAGACATTAAACTATGAGAGAGCTTCCCAAGGAAGGCAACAAAGATGGTGAAGAGCCTTGAGGAGAAGCTGTGTGAGGAGGGGCTGAAGTCACTTGGTCTGCTCAGCCTGGAGAAGAGGAGGCTGAGGACAGACCTCACTGCAGTGACAGCTTCCTGTGAGGGGAAGAGGAGGGGCAGGGTCTGATCTCTGCTCTGTGGTGACAGGGACAGGACCCGAGGGAATGGCCTGAAGTTGTGTCAGGGGAGGGTTAGGGTAGATATTAGAAAAAAACTCTTCACCCAGAGGGTGGTTGTGCACTGAACAGACTCCCCAGGGCAGTGGTCACAGTGCCTAACAGGGTTCAAGAAGCATTTGGACAATGGTCTTGGGCATTTGATGTGATTTTTTGGGTTATCCTATTCAGGGCCAGGGGTTGCATTCAATGATCCTCGTGGGCCCTTTCTACGAGTCTCTGATATATTTACTATTTCTTTAATGCCTTCTTCTGTAAGTGCTCTTCCTCACATGTCATTTTCCAGATTGAGACAATGTATTTGGACAGGCAAATCTCATATATAAATTTCAGCTTGCAAATTGCAATTTGAGCTTCTGATTTTTTTATTAAATACTAGATTTCTTCAGGCAGAGTTGGAGGCTTTAAACAGGCTTTGAGTAATGGTAACTTTGCTTAATTTCTTCTCAGTGGATTCAGAGGATCAGCGTGCCTTTACTCATGAAACAAAAGATGGTGCTTTAAACTGGAGTTGTGTCACCCTAATTATACCAATCTTATTCTATTCAAAAGTTATACAAATCGCAACAACTAAAGAATTTCAGCAGATAGTAAAATCAGATTCTTAATTTTAGTGTGAGTCATGAAGATTTAACATTTTACAGCTTTGGACCTGAAATAAGACATCTTAATTATCTTAGCAGTTTCACACAGTGATTTACATGCCACCTCCTACCCATGAACCTGGGGTTTCCTTTCAGTCAATTAAATTTCCAGAAATGCATGTCATATCTGCTGTACTCTGTTACCTTCTTAAATTGTGTACTTCTCTATATATCCTATCCCATTTTGTATGTATAAATGTTGTTAACGAAGGGATTAGTGTCTCTCTGAAGTTTTAGAGAATATCACCATCTTGTCTTTGTTTTGTTTGGGTTTGTTTGTTGCCTGATTGTTTGGGGTTTTTTTTACAGTATTTCTTATTACACAAGCAGTTTCTCTGTTGAATTTAAAAAAAAAAAATTCAAAAGGTTGTGAGGGGCAGGGGTTTAAAAGAAACCCAGATGTTCTGAGAAGGGCTGTTATAATGCCTCAGGAGGTGAGAAGGTAAGCCATCCTCAGCTGGAAACCCAGACCTCAGTAGAATAAGAAAACTGAAATAAATTTCCTGCAAATTTTCCTGCAGCAACATTCCTGAACACAAAACTGTAGGAAGGCACCCTCCACCCCTGAGTAGACATTTCTGTATAAGGAAAGAGTTTCAGTTTACCTCTAGACATTTTAGGAAGTTTAACTAGAACTTTCCATGCCCTTCTCATTGTAACTGGCTCGGTGCCAGCACAGAGGCATTGATTGGGTTTAGGAGGTGTAACTCAAAGCCTGTTGCTGATTGCATTGGGCAAAGGACCAAATAGCCCACCTGAACTATCCAGTACTAAAGAGACAGCACAGAGGTGCTCGGGGCTTTTTAGTGTTTTTAGCAAGGTGTCAGAGGTTTCTCTGACACCCGTGCTCGGCTTTTCCTCTGTTCTATGGTGTTTATTATTTTGCTATTATTAAAACCTTTTGCTTTACAAAACACCTCTGAAGAGCCATCTCGCTGTTATTTTAAGCCATTTCTCTGCAAGGGCTGGAGCCTCAGAGGTGACAGACCTTCGTGGGGTTGATAACATCTGACCCCACGCAAAATTCCATCACAAAACCATCTTCTACCTTCAGTGAAAACGAAAGTATTTTCCACAGAAAGCAAAAACTATATTTTTTTCCTCAAAATACTGAAATATGCACACATACGGAGTCTCCAAGATCAGCACTGAGAAACACTTTCTGAAAGGGAATTTGAAAGTGCCATGGTAAAGTGGGAAATTCTGCAGCACCTACTGCAGGATTACGAAGTTGATGGGTCTCTAGTAGCCTCCTGTGTTTTCACTTATAGGAAATTTCAGCACTAAGATGTTCAAAACATCCTGAAAGGCAATTTTGCAGAGAACCCCACAGGGCTGACTGATGCAGCTCAGTCCAGAGAGATTATATGATTATACTCGGATTTTCAAATGTCCAGTCATGAGGAGAACTCAAAAGATAATGGCAGATTTTACCCTTGGCTTTTTGGAAAAAGGAAGTTTAGTGACTGTAAGATGCTGTTTGAAGGTGAAGTTTTTATTTTTGTCAGTAGACTCACAAATGCCAGCAGATATAGGAATACAGAAAATGAAAGTACTTTATGTTAGGGTGATAATATCAAAGGTATTAGCCCCCTGTAGAAAGTTCTCTTATAAAATAAATGCAGTATCTGGAATTTCATAAATAATAAGAATCAACATAAGACATCCTTTGGTTTTACCTGCATGATTTGAATCTGGCTTAATTTAACCAGGCTCTGAAGGAGCACAGTCTGTCATTTTCCTGAAACAAAACTCAGCTCTTGCCTACAAAGTGCTCTAGGAGTTCATTCTGCCTAAAGGCCTAAATACTAATGGTTATACCCCCTCAAAATTATGAATGAGCTCCTGGTCCCACTGATGTAGTTCACCTTTTCTTCTTTGAACTTCATAAAATAATGATTCAGTCATCTAGGTTAATTTAACCACAATGACAGAAAATTAAAAATGCAAAGTAAAAAAATGATAGAAATTGCCTAGGTAGGTTTATCTCAAGCAAAGGGAAACTTAAATGAAAGGTCCATGTTAAGGTGACATCAAAGAAAGTGTCTCCATTTTTGACAGGTGAAACTGTTATCAACCCCCTTTATTGATAGTATCAGGCTTGTTTTAGTTCCAGACTTTAGAGTTATCAGATAATTTCACAGCCTTCACATTCCCTAGGCTGTATTCAGGTTGACTTTTTGTACCTTTCATCTCTCTAAGGCACATTTTATCATAACTCCCTTTTCTATCTAAATGTGAGAGAAAGAAAATTTGAAAATACTGTTTGGTGCTGAAATAATGAAAAAAAGAGGTATTTTCTTATTGCCCTGATTTAATACACTGACAATTCTATTTGTTATCCAATAAACAAGAAATAATGTAACATACAACTAGACAAAATCTAATATTTTTGGTTTTCAAAGTGAGATGTCTCTGATGTATCTATCTCTACTGCTGGTTTTCTGAAAACTTTCTAAGATGATTAATCTGTAAAATATACTTTGGGAAAGCTGTGGCATCTCTTTTCCTTCCTTCAGACTGCTCTGAAGCACAAGCTGAACTGTTCACTAGAAAATGCAAGCTTTGCTTAAAAATATTATTCCTGGATGCACAGTTGCATCTGAAGTGATCTCAGGCATCTGACCAAACTGATATTACCTTCAATATCCCCTTTTTAATACTTAGAATAAAGTTTTACAGCTATGAGTGTGCACAGATTTTTGTAACATTTTAAGTAACATGATTTTTTTTAAGAAGTAAGACCTTGCAGTGCAGATAAAACAGAAATTACTTGGTTCCTAACAAGAGTACAAGGAGTTCTCAAGACTATGCTAGGAACTTGAAATAAACAGCAAATGTTGGGTTTGCTTGTGAACATAACATTTAGAGAAATAAACAGTCCTAGAAATTGTATTATTATGAAATATTTGAACATTTTGCAGATAGAATATGCAATATCATTACTGATACTGATATAAAAGCTTATAGATTTCTCTACTGATCAAATGAAAAAGGGTTTAAAATTTGTTCTCATAAGTATTAGAGAGATAAGAGAAGAGCCTAAATAAAAAAAATAAAAAAAAAAATTACCCTGGAGCAGAAGATAATGTAGATTTCACAACAATAAAATAAAAAGCTAAACAAGAGAAAAGCAAAACTAGCAACTACAGGTTTGCAAAAGGTAGAATATGAGAAGGTCAGGGAAATGATTAGGGAAGCCAATGGGTCAAAATGCCTATCGAATTAAATTTTGAAGAAACTTTAAATAAAGCTAATTGGAGTTGTCCTTGCACAGAAGGTGGAAATACTTATAAGGAATATCTTTCAGGCCAGATTAATTTGATATCAATCTCTACGTGGTAGTAGAGAATCTCTTGCTACTAGGGGTAAGTAGAGAGTCTGTGAAATAGATACAACAAAGAACAGAACTGCAGAGAATACAATACTCTGGATATATAAAAGATTGGAGAAATGACATGAGAAATTCCAAATTATAAAAACAATGAATTATAAAAATTAGAGCCATATATAAATACGGGGAGATGAATACAGAGATGAAATAGAATAAAATAGATATCTAAGTAGGGTCCCCAAACAGATCTTTCATTTAGTTTTAAGTAAATAATGAAATATGGGACAAGGCAAACAGTTAGGAAAGAGTACACAGAAAAGAATATGTTTGAATTGGAGGTCAAATGTGTGGAATTTTGTACATTTTAATTGGGGAGCCTGAACACTGTGGGTTCTAAATTTTGATAATTTAGTACAAAAAAAAAAAAAAAGATAAAAAAAGACTGGTGGAAAGATGTGAACGGAAAGTGACTAGTTGACTTTGAGTTCAACTAGAAAGGAAAATCAGGAGCTGGTGGAGAGTGTATTTACTTCATGAACACATTGATTATTCTTCTCCAAGTGAATACCTCTTACTTCTTTTTATATACATGAATGCAGCCTGATTTTCTTTATATTAACAGAGAAGGGAAGGGAAGGGAAGGGAAGGGAAGGGAAGGGAAGGGAAGGGAAGGGAAGGGAAGGGAAGGGAAGGGAAGGGAAGGGAAGGGAAGGGAAGGGAAGGGAAGGGAAGGGAAGGGAAGGGAAGGGAAGGGAAGGGAAGGGAAGGGAAGGGAAGGGAAGGGAAGGGAAGGGAAGGGAAGGGAAGGGAGAAAACCTGTGGGAGCTATTGCTTCTCAGTGTGACACTCAGAACTTCAAGCTATACGTGCATTTCTCTTTATCCTTTTCCTGACTCTTCTTTTTTCCCCCCTTTTAACTCTAGTATGCCTCTCATTAGGATTTCTGCTTAATGCCCTAGGAAAGGTTTATGCATTTATAAGAAGCAGATAATAGATGCATGCACTTCACTGTTTGCCATCTTGGCTTCCCTTTAATGTAATTCATTATTCCACAAATATATGGCACATAGTGCTGCCAAGTTAATTTGTATAATAATAATGAGCTATTAATTAACATCCAAGAACACATGTTTCTTCCAACAATTTGTGGTAATAAATTAATTAATGAAATTAAAAATTTCATTCTAGACAGGAAGTCTGACTGTTCTTTGGAACATTGCAATCCTCTTCTCTGTGAATACAATCAATAAATTCCAGTGTTAATCTGCTAAAAAAGGTGGAAAAACAATATATACATGAAGACACAATTGTTGTGTGGTGCTTCTCTTCTCAGAACAGTTACATTACTTTGCTGTTTTATATTAAAAATATTCAAAAGATGTTCCCATCAATAAACACTAGCCTGAGAATAGCACGCTGTTCCCTACTGATTGATAAAAAAATCAATTTTTTCTCAACTAAACAAAAACCTTCTATTTTCTTACTCTTCATACTGGTGTATCATGATCTTCAAAGTCTTTGAAATCACAGAGACATAAGCTGTGAAGGAAGTCCAATGCCTGAGAGCTGTACACTTGACTCTGGGGAAACTGTGGATCATGGTGTTGGCATGGATCTAAAAGTAAAAGAGCAGTATCTTCATTACTCAGCCTGACCTGAACATCAACTGTCTCAACAGCATCATTTGCTTTTCTAGTGATGACTGTCTCAATGGATTGTGGTTTTAAGTGAGTATAATAAAAAATTCTCAAAATCTTTTGAGTACATGAAGCTTATACAAAATTTGGGTCTAATTTCACAGAGAATTCCATTACGTTCAGTGGAAATAGGAACAACTTTCTGGAAAGCCCCTCATGAGCCTTGTAATATGTGCACTTTGCAGAATGTTTAGCACATTATTTTACAAGCCAAATAAATTCAGTTTCTAGTACTCAACAAAGTACCAGAACACAACTGTTTGTTGGTTATTATATATTTGGCAACTAATCCTCCTCAAATGAATCACAGTATGTGATATGAGTTATACTTATAAAACAAATCAATCTCCACTGAAACTTTTATTAAATCAGTTTTTAATCATTTACAGAGGATCTTTTCCAAAATGGAAAATTATGAGGAAAATTGAGAAACACAGCCGCAAGACACTTGTAAAAATTTTTCCTTTTGGCAGATCCTCAGCACTTTTGGGATACACAAATAATTCACCTACTCTTTAGCTGTGCTTTTCAGCTTATCATGAACCATGAGAATAGAATCACACAACCATAGGATGGTTTGTATTGGAAGAGACCTTAAAGGGGATTGCTGCAATCCCCCTACCATGGGCAGGGACACCTCCCACTAAGCCAGGTTGCTCAAAGCCCCATCCAACCTGGCCTTGAACACCTCCAGGGATGGGGCAGCCACAACTTCTCCGGACACCCTGTTCCAGTGCCTCACCACCCTCACTGTAAAGAATAGTTTCTCCTTCAATTATTTATACAGTTTTTCTAAACATATTTGTGCAAAATATATGACCTACAAAAGCTTGAGTGAAGTTATGTTGAAAAGTATACATTCAGATTCCTTTGCCAACCATCTTGCTTCGGAATTTTTTTTCAAAATCAAGAATCAAATTTTTTCTGAAAAGTCATAAACCACATCATATGATTTCTGACAAGATGTGATAAGACAATAAAATATTCCTAATTCTATGTTAAGCCCAAACTGGAGATGCGATAAATGCACAACAATCTTTGCACATCATTTGCATCTTCAAAGATCATTTTCTTGCTGAGAAATGTTCAGCCACTCTACTTTTAGCCTCTACTGAAAACAGAGGATGTAGGTCTATCCCAGAGCTGTTCTAAATGATAATGAGAGGGAAACTGTGTATTAGATGACATATAAAACATATATAACATGCATATCTTCTCTGGTGTTGAACTTTGCCTTGTAGGTAGCCATGCTCATGAAGCTCTTTCCTACAACCAAATTATTGGTACAGATGTTGCAGGAGGTGGCTGTAGAGATAAACCAGGAGTTACACATGGAGAGCAATGAGCAGACACAGCAGCAGTGACAGCCAGCACAGAACAGCAGTGACAACCACCCTCCTCTGTTTGTAATGCTGAGAGCCTCTGGTGGCTCATCTTACCAGTGACTGTTCTATAGCATCATAATATTTAGGAGTGCTGTTCATGTATAAGCTGATGCAAAACGTGAAAAGAAACCCTTGAGGCAGCTGAGGAAACACAATAAATCAGTGTTTTAGAGCATGTCAGAGATAAGGATTCAGAGCAGCTCTGTGGCTGTTTTCTCTAAAACAAGTCACTGCATAATTTGAACACAGAAATATTTTAGCACAAATGTATTTTAGGGACATTAAACTGGAAAGTATGGTGACTGTGATTTGTGAAGGCAGACAAAGCTTCCTGCATCTGCTCTCAAATTCGATGAAAAATGAAATTAATTGCTAATTCTCCTTTTTTTTAACCACTGTTCTAATCTATTTTATCTGCAGACCCCATATGAACTGTGTTTGAATGATGTTAAAATGTGCAATATGTTAATCCTGCATTTATTTTTAATTTAACTAATGATGGTTGATTGTTATTAAAAGAGGAATTTTAGTCTTTAGGTGGTATTATTTGTTACCTTGGGAATCCAGGTCAGAGGTTTTCAATTTTGTTTTTTTTTTTTTTTTTTTTCTATCTGTGACCCTTCTTTTCTTTCTGCTTACAGTATCATACCTTGTGAACTGCTTTTCTCAGTCAGCTTCCATAGAGCGCTTAGAAATACACTGGCAACATCCAAGAATGCCCAGGAAGCAAGCTGGATACCTCTGGTCATATTTTACTTCTTTTAATCATGTAGTGTGGAGGTATCTCCTTTTCAGAACAGATAAATAAGACCAAGAAAAAAGACTTGTGATCTTTGTTATTTAAAAACAAAAAAAATCAAAAAAACCCCAAACAAACAAACAAACAAACAAACAAACCCTCCAGGGCTTTAAAAGTTCATATACTGAAAACTGACAGAGATTTTCCCTCTGGAAAATTTTGGAGACAAGTAACTGCTGGTGCAAATAGGTACTGAATTTCAGAATCGAGTTATCTTGGTATGTATTGTTTTTTGAAGTCCTGGTGTTTATTTAAAGAAATATGGTTCTGTTCAACATTGTAAAAGTGTGAGCTGCTGCCCATAATGTGCCCTATTACCTGCTGTCAGTTATGTACCTATAGTTACCTGCTCCTATGACCAAGTCATTTATAAATGTCTCCTGGCAAGGCAACAACACAAATTGTTCTTTGAACACGGGTTTCTGTTCTTCCTCCTGTAGCCATTGGAATGGGATCCATCAGCTTTTGCATTAGACTCAGAAAATTGGACATATGTCTTAACTAGTTTTAATAATCTTTACAGATGAGTACCAAGACAGTGCTTTCACAATTTTCTTGCTTTTGTTCTCTTGTTTATAAAGGGATATAGAATGAATTAATTTAGGTATACATATCGTGTCTAGATTTAATGGATCCTCATCTATCATATTTTCTACTCCCAAATAATTGAGTTTAGGGGAAACGTTTCTGAAAAGTTCAAAAAATTAAGTTGGGCATTAACTAAGCAAGAAATCAGTATGCAAACAACCTATCATAACTCTCAGCTTTTGTTCCTGGCTGAGTTTGAAAAAGTTAAACCTTTTTCTCTGGGGAAAACTGTCTATTCAACAGTTCTAATAATTATAACAGCATCTTTCAGTAGAAGACATAATAGGCAGTTCTTTGAAAAATCTTGCTCTTCCCATCTTTAAAACACACACTTTGAAAGATGACAAATTGCTAAACCTAGGCTTTATTAAAATGTGAGATGTTGAACATAGCAGCACACATTCAGAAAGCAAGCAAGGTAAAATTAAGAGCAGGGAGAGACAAGTGTTCCCCATGATTATGTCTTAGTGCTGTCCTGCATTGCACACTGCCCTCACCTCTCCTCAAGGTTTCCTGGAACCTCTGATGAGGCCTTCACTCTGGAGCACTTCCTTGTTGCCTCTGATTAAATGTTTCCATCTGTAATGAAGACATAAACATTTCTGTAGCCACTGTCTGCTCTCTTTCTTGTAAGTTCAGTTCTAGTCAATGGCATTGAAGATAGAATCACAGAATCACAGAATCACAGAATCACAGAATCACAGAATCATGGAAAAGACCTCTAAGGTCAAGTCCAGCATCAACCTAGTACCACCACAATCCTGTTTGGCATTAAACCATGTCTCCAAATGCTACATCCAGATTTTTTTAATTCTTCCAGGGGAAAAGACAGATCTTACTTACTATTCATTTGAACTGATCTGATCCTTCCAAAAATACTGTGGTCTTCTCTAACTACAGTCCTGTTAATTCTTAATTGGGAGTCCACCTCTGTGAAAAATGACCATACTTCCTCTCTTTAAAAATACTGTTTTGTCATTTTACAGATGTTAAAAGCTAAATGTGGATAGAGTTGAGCAGAAAATAGATGTGCTGAAAAATCAAAAGTTGTTAGGATGATATTATGTTAATGACCACGTATGCACACAGGTAGGCAGACACAAAACTTGAGCCAAATGTTTATTACTGTGGGATAGTTGTTTTCTATAGAAAAACTAATGCATACAATTTAAAAATAACCTCTGAGCTGTAGCTGAAAAGACAATGATATGACCATATAATATTATTTTGTGAAACCTTTTAATTTTCCATTAATAAGAAATTTCATGTATTTTTATGGAATTACTTTGCTCCTCAAAAAGTGGCTTTTGTAACATTCTTTTTTTGCTTTTAGAAAATTCAGGGATATCTAACAAGTTTCTTTTCAGTACGTGATTAGTTTACTTTTGTCCTTTTTTTTTTGGTTTTCATCTTATTTCCTCTCTCTGCTGTTCTGAGGAGAGAAGAGGCAGGGGATCGAATGAGTGCATGAAGGTAACTCCTCAGATGAACCAGAAACATACCATAATTCAAAAAGGAAAACAGCTGAGAAAGAATAAATCTTGTTTTAATGTGCCTGAGCTTGTATTAAAAAATACAGATGTACTGTATGCATATGAAATTTTTGATTAAAATGTCTCTCACCAGTCTGTCTCTTTAATTAAATAAAACCTGCTTGGTATTAATCAAAGCATAAAGAATTTATGCCCCAAATCCAGATTAATTAAAAGCCCAGAAGCTTGAGGAACAGACTGTGTATAAATACTAAAATAAATCAATCTAAACATAATATTTATGTATTGGGGCTGTGTATTCCAAAAATATAAATAATTCCAGAAAGTGATTTATGGCAGATTCACTGTGGAAATACATTGCTTATTAGGATATATTTAAACATGAAGTTAAGCAAACAGTTTGATTTACAAATTTTCTTTTTAAAACACTTAATTTTTAATTATAGCTCTATTGGAACACTTTCTGATGAACAAATCATTAGTAATGTGCTCTTTAGCCCTCCACTTTAGTTAAAACAAAGGCTGAAAAACATCTTCTGTGGCCATGTGGATTTTACAAAGTCATATTCAAAAAACAATATTTATCTTTCTAGTAACAATGGAACAGAAGTAACTTCGGTACTTCCAGTTCTATTAGTAAAAAATAATTTAGTTTTGGAAGTAAAATATTTTGATTTATGCCTAGAACTGAAGTCTAGGTCAGGAAATGGACATAAAAATAGTGTGAGTGCTCTTTGAAAGAAGGGAGGTGATACCGGGGCCCTTTTGTAATGCACAGGAAGCCACTAATGAAAAAATGAATGAGAAAGCAGAATGTATTCAAGGGAGTTCCTGATCTCCACCAGTTCCTAATCTGTCCCAGAATTAACTATAACTCTCTAAATAGGAAAAGTTTGCCTTGGCATTGGCATTACAGCTCCTTTCCTTTACTTCACAGCTGTGGATCTGATTTTCAGGATCTCTCAAGTCTCGGGGTGGAGATACAGAAATTCTCAGTTCCATGTGAAAATTCAGCTTTGAACCTTCTATCAAAAAACAGTAAACAGGAGACTGTGCTCTTCCAAGGTTGGACAGAAAGGTCACAGTGGATGTTCCAGTCCCGTTCCATCATTAACTGTAATAGCCTGCAGAGCTCATAACTCACGAAGCTGCAGAGATTATGTTCACACATTTACCTAATCCACTAAGTAACCAGTTGATGCAAAGTGCCAGTTTACAAGATAAATGGACTACTGTCTCCACTGATACAAAAGATATTGAATACTCTGCCCAAAGGGTTGACTGATGGCTGCAGTGACTGCACAATAGTAATTTCTATGCAATTGCAAAATAATGCAAATTGTTCTTTCAATTGCCAGCACTTCTTGTGGCAACAATGGCTGCCAGATACCACAGCTGTGAAGACAATGCTTGTCATTGCTATAGCTGTCAAATACCAGATTTAACACCTGTTTGCTAATTTTGAAAATGCACAACATGGACCACAATATAATGGCTTTACTTGGAATGGGATAGGAGTGCAAACCTTTGAAACAGAAAGTTCTTATCTATCTTGAAGACATACACTTTTCTGCAGAGGCCCTCTCTTTTTTTAGTGCCTCTTTCCTCCCTTTGTCCAGAGCAGTCCTACTGCAGGTTTTTAATGGTATTTTTTGTTCCAAACAAGCAGGTCTTCTTTCCAATGTGTTTTATATGAGGTTATTAAAAACCTGACCCAAGATTTTGCAGGTTGTTTGTGGCTCATGCAACCCACCTGAAAGTCCTAATTTTTGACATCTGCACAAAACAGCTGGTAATGAGTGTTTGGATTCTGCAAGTCTCTAGTTTTTAATCTTTTATATTAGGCTTGTTAATAAGGATAGATGGAAAGCAGGTGTGACACTGGTTTGAGAGGGTTATTGGAAGACATAATTGCTTCCACTATTGGTTTAAGCTTTTTTTATTTTTTCCTTCTTTCTGCACAGTTTGTCCTTCTTGCAGCTGTCAGTTGTAGCTAAGTGGAGAATACTCAGCTTTTACATTTTCTTCACTATTTGCAAGTCTAAATGAATACATGGAGAAACTCCAGGATTAATTGGTTTTTTTTCCCTCTCTTCTTGTGGTTTTTTTTTTTTTTTTTTTTTTTTTTTTTTTTTTTTTTTAAATAAAATATCTGAACATTCAAATTGAAGCAGCTGAGCTAAAACGTATTAGCATACACAGTTTAATCTCTTCAGAATGGTGATCTAATGGTATCCAGAAGCCAGGGCTGCTTGTGTTCTGGTTCTGACTCTAACATAGAATCAGAGAATGGGTTGGAAGAGACCTTAGAGATCATCTTGTTCTAACCTGCCTGCCATGGACAAGGACACCTTCCACTAGACCAGGAATATCAATATCAGCTTAGTATGAAGCACACAGAGAAGTTGTTCTGGGTCTGTCTACACTGACACTTCAGCACAGAGAAGAGGACCCCAGACACCCCTGGGTACTGGAAGTCACAGTGGTGTGGAGTGCTAATTCACTCTGCAGAGAACAGGTGTATTGTGCATCAACTCCTTTTTAAACATTGCCTAGAAGAAACCACTTCTGACTTCCTGAGAACAGACATGATTGCTAATGTCAGTGCACACAAGGGGTACAGTATAAATCTATATTTGTTTCATTTTACTTGTTTTGACATCTCAAACTTTCACAAAACCCATCCAGGACTAGCAATAAGTTAGCCAATATGGGTTTGGTTATTAATACATGGATTAGAAACTGCTTTGCAATGAAAAATATTAAGAAGATTTCAAAAATAATTTAAAAAATCATACCATAGCTTTCCACAAGGGAAACAGAAACAGCTATTAATTTGAAGCAGCTAGCTAAATTTTTTTTTTTTTTTTACAATAGAAGAGAGTTGGGATGTCATAAGAGCAAATAAGTATTAAACACGTTAGGAAAAGGAAAGCACTTCTCACTAATGAATTAAGGAAAAATTACATTAAATAGATAAATTACATTACAATAAATTTATTGATTTAGTTTGAAATCCCAAGCTAAATATCAGTATACTATAACATGAAATAGCATTATAAATATCAAAAACTCAGTAAGTGTTTTTGACACAAATTTCTCATTTCATTGTACATGTATTGTTTACATCAAGTATATTGAGCCACTTAACAAACATATTTATAAAAAACTCTTACATATCTCATCAGTTGTTACTGAACAACATTCAGCCAAAGATATTTTAGCCCAATATTTTGCTAGATGATTTGGAAGTTCCTAAGTGGATGACAAACCATTTTTTTTTTCCAGATGCTCTTCTAGTACACAACAGCTGTGACTCAGGAACAGCCTTTCTTTTTAATAACCCACAGTGGACAGTATTGCAGATTTTTCCATCACTTTTTAACACTCATCCTCCACGAGCAACTTCCTATCTCAGCTAAACTCTCTTTAGTTTAGTCTCAGCCTACCACATTCTAGTTCCACTTGACATATCCTTTATATTGAATTATGAGAGGCAATACTATTCTTCCTTATTTGCTCCAGCCATGACACTTCTGTTATAAAGCTTCTCCAGATTGAAGAATCCCAGTTTGCTTCACCAGATATGTCATCTCATGCCTCTGACTGCCCTTGCCTTCCTTCTCTCTACCTTTTCCCATTTTAACACATTTTGAGATAGAAAAACCATAACTGCATGCAGAATTAATTCAAGGAGAATATAAAACCATGTCATTTACATAGAACAGGAATAAAATCACAGTATTTAAGAAGCATCTTTCCTGAGATCATATGCTTGCCCTCCATTCCCCATCCTGTGTAAATACAGAGAAAACTGACTTTCAAAGGCTTGATATTAATATTAAAGATCATATAAACTTATCTTTTTTTTTTTAATACTTGTTCATATATTATGTGTCTGTTTAGAAACGGAACTCTCTATTTCCATTCCATGAACAATTAGATTCAACAGAGAAATTAGGATTGCAAATTTAGCAATGCGGGCAAGAAACTACAGTGGTGCAAAGATTGCCTTTCTTTGCTAAAACCTGTCCTCCAGATGTGCTAAGTTGAAGCATGGTGTGTGTGGGGAAGGGATGGACCTTCACATATTCTCTCCAGCTTTTGCAGTGGAGCATGGATGATAACACTATTTCTCATGACTGTTCTTTGGATCACAGAAATTGTCCACGATCATACAGACATGTATGCTGTTCTCAATTTCTTACAGACAATTTCCTCAAAATTTTGAGTCTTTCCATCACATATTAAGTTGGGGGATTTTTTTTTTTAAATTTTTAGTTCTTTTAAGTTAAAATTTGTATCAGGCAGGGTCCTGACTAATACGATGCAAAAAGAGTTGTTCTCATCTTTGGTGTACTAATCAAATTCTTTTAGTTACAATTATAAAATCCCACTGATTTTAAAAGGACTGCTTAGGTAGCAGTGAGCAGAGTTTAGTTCAATATTTAAAGGAGCTCATATGGGAATGCCATGTGTGCTGAAATATGAGTGACATGGTGTAGATAGCATGTCAAATACTGCCTCACTGTCACAAATGGAGTTGTGATCTCCTCTTAGTCATTCTCTGAGACATTCTTAGCAAGGTTATTACTACTACTGCAGGTATCATGAGATGTTTAATTTTAAATATATCTCTGCCAGAGGCCAAATTATGAATTGTCCTTGTGCAGGTACACTCTGGGATAAAGAAAAAATGTTTCCAAAGTGAAATTAATGACCATAATTTTTCTTTTCATGATATCTTCTTATTTCTTGTTATACAGTGAGAGAATACATATCCTTTTTGCAAAGTAAAAAAAAAAAATTAGAAAAGTAATGACAGCCATATTCTTGATAGCGTTCCAAGTTATTATTTTACCTGAAAAACAAGTTTTATCATTATTTTATTCTCTCTATTACTTCTTTAATTTACTTCACTGTGATCAGTATAAAGCCCAGAGCAGATTGTGTTCCTAGTCCGTTAATAAAATTATCAAGTAATTGCTTCATTTTTATGAAACCATTCTTTCTTAATATTTATATTTGATACCCTTCTTCATTGCAGCCAGCATTATCTGTCTGTATATGTAGTCATGTCTCACTCATCATTACGGGATCATGATCCTATAGACTTGACAACATGTTATTCAAACATTACTCCAGCATCTTATTTTGAGTTTGATGTGTGGGAATGAGAAGACATAACACCCTGAAGTTATCACAGTCCTTTGAAAATGTCCATCACTCTGACGGGAGCCAACAACTGAATCTCAAATGAAGTGAATCTTTTTGGCAGGTCACTTTTGCCATAGTTCATCTGTTTTACAGTTTTGCTGTCTAGAGAACTGTAACTTGCCTCCAGTCTGGAACATAAGAACCACAACTGTGGGACAATTCCAATTATAAACATTTACAAGTTCTTTAAGCCGTCTGTGGTCTGATTTTCAGAGGAATAGAGCACCGACAGCTCCTGCTGGGAGTTCATCACTAAACCGAGCACAAAACCCCCATGAACAGATTCCATCCCTTCTTCCCAGCCTCTTATTTGAATACTTGCTTCTGTTTCTGGGCCCTTTCAGGAAAGGGAAGCTGCTCTAAGCTCCTGTACTTCTTTTGGCCAAGCTAAGCACCCAAGCTAATCCAGATCCAGTCACAGCAGGGTCCAAGTAGCTTTATTAATTTTGCCTACCTGGTAATTGTTGTATTCCTCTGGGGAAAATGGTTTCTCCCCAGGAGACCCCCTGGTGTCTGTACCTATTAGTTTGACCCTGTTCTCCCCTTATCTCTGACCTATTGGCTTGATGCCAGCTATCTATCTTGAGACAGAGAATAGATAAAAACCCATGTTCTTCCTTGTTCGCTCTCTTTGGCCTTGGGTAACCCTTCAAGAATAAAGCCTTGGAATGATCCCCTGAGGTAAGGGCCTCTTTTGAATCTTTTACCCTATCCCTGTTGTACTCTCCCCAAAGCTCCCCAGAAACTGAGCTAGCACAGGACCCCAGGGGGGCAGGGGGGAGTACTTCAGGTAATAATATTTCCAGCAGGACTAAGTGGCGGCAGTGGTCCCAGCAGGTAGTGCAGCAAGGTCCCTGCAGCACTGGGTGCCAGGAGAGGAAGGACATCACTATGGTTTAGAGCTAACTGTGGTAGTATTGTTACAATGGATACATTCAGCTGACTTGAAAGAAAATACTTTATAGAATGTAATATTTTTCTGAAAATAATTTGAACTGTTTAGGCTCCTAATTGTTCCTGAACAAAGTAAGAGGTGACAGACTGAATATTTTAGTACCTTGGTTAACAATATGCTATTGGTGCAATCCACGTTGTGGTTTAAAAGGCCTGGCTGATCAGGGCTCCAGAACATGTCTCTGAATCTCTCTGCTTGTCTGGAATTCCAGAAATAGCTCCTTAAGCATAATATGTGGAATTCCAATGAGTTTATACTTCCTGATTAACATGCTATTTTGTCAAGTTGTTGACTCTATACCATTAACTTTTTAACCTTAATTGGAAAAAAAGTATTTCTGTGTGGCACAGATAATCAAAGGTAAAATCAATCTTGCTTCCTATGAAGAGAATTATTCACCATGTGTTTGATATTTTGCATTATTTAGAGGGTACTTGTTTTTTCCACAGCTATTTGATTCAATAAATCATCTTTTAGAAGCCTGGGAAAGATATAGAACTTGAAAGTGGAGATTAAAATGGTGCACACCTAAACTCTTGTGAGTTAATTCAAAGCACTTTGTAAACTATTTATTTGTATTACCTCTCTCAAAGAAAAGTGAAATATTTAAATTGATGACATAAGTATCAAAGTGCAAGTGATTGTTTAAATGTTGGGGTTTTTCTCATGTTAGTCTAGCAGGAGTCACCAGACCCCACATGAGAGACTGAAAATCTCTTAAATTCATTGTAGGTGGATGCTTTTTCTGAATGCACATGCCAGAGAGAAAGAGCAGGGCAGTGTTGAAAAGGCTTAAGTGCACATTGCAGGCAAGGGAATATCATCCTGGTGCCTCTCCTCTGGTCTTGATTTTAACCACTTAGTGAAAAGTGCCTAATATATCTGAGCCTAATATATCACAAAGTCTGTCTTTCTGCAGAACATCCTGTTAATATCTGTGTCAAAATATATCAATATTAATTTATTTTTCAATTGAAAACCAGAAAACAGAAACTAGAAATTGTGAAATTTTATGTTTTACCAAAAATTATTTTAAGAATGTCTAGGCTAGGTCTATTACACAGTGATTTCTCTTAGCACAAAAAAAATGACATATACATGTGGTTTTTCACAAATATGTATAGAGATATCCACCTGCAGCCAGTGGAGGATCCCACATCAAAGCAGAGGGATGCCCAAAGGAGGCTGTGACCTCATGGGAAGCCTGCACTGGAACAGGCTCCAAGCAAGACCTGTGGCCCCATGGAGACCATGATGGAGCAGGTTTGCTGGTAGAACTGTGTGGAAGGTGGCCACACTGGAGCAGGCTGTTCCTGAAGGATTGCACTCCATGGAAGGGACCCACACTGGAGCAGTTATTGAAGAACTGCAGCCTGTGGGAAGGACTCATTTTGGACAAGTTCATGGAGAGCTCTCTGTCATGGGAGGGATCCCACTCCCCATCCCCTGGTGCTGGTGGTGGGCAGGAGGGACAGAATTCAAGAGTAAATTTAAGCCAGAGAAGAGAGAAGGAGTGGGGGGAAGGTCTTTAAAGTTTTGTGTTTGTTTCTCGTTTCCCTATTTGATTGGTAATAACTTAATTTTCCCCAAGTCTGTTTTACCCATGATGGTAACTAGTAAGTGATCTCTTGTCCTTATCTCCATCCATCTTTCACTACATTCTCTCTCCCTTGTCCACCTGAGGAGGGTACAGGTGGCTTTGGTGGGCACCTTGTCTGCAGCTACATTAAACCCATAGTGACAGTAACAAAAACTGGAACATTTGATAAAAATACATTTGATATTTGCGCTTGTAGTGGAATTCTGTACACCATTTAGGGGCTTGTTGTGGCTGAGAACAGACAGCCCCAGGGTTTCTTAGGGTTTCTCTAAATTTCTACAGAGGATCTGTAGTGATAAATAGCACTATGCAAATCAGGCTTGCCCTATTTCACTCCTAAAAAATACACCAACCCTATAAAAAGCACCTCTGAAAGGAGAGGAAAAAGAAACAGCTCGAGGGATTTTATTGTACTTCTCCAGCATTTTCAGACTGTGATATGCATCTTTATTCTTAATGCAGAAGGCTCCTCTTAGCCCACTCCTTTGCTGTCACCCTTGAATTTTGCCTTTCCTGAGATGGGTGGGCAGGGTTAGCCCAGCCCAGGCTGGCACAGGCTCAGCAGAGCTGTCACCAGGCTCCTGTTGGCTCCAAGGATGTGGTTGTGGCTCTTCATGTTTGCCAGCTTCTGAGCAGCAGAGCTTTGTCTGCTGCTCCATGAAACACAGCAGGGCTGGAGACAGGTTATCATCAGAGTTATCAATCATTGCTATAGCCTGGGCCAATACAATAATTGATAATTAAGTATATGCCTAACTTTAAATGTAATTTTCAATTGGATTTAACCATCTGCTCCCCTTGTATGTATTAATTATTTTTATGCTGTGACACATTTATAAAAAGAGTAACAATATATTTGTTTCCCAAATCCTTGTGCAATTTGGGTGTTTTGTTCCCTTTTGCTATTAGTATGAAATTTTATAATTATGTGTTGATATCAAACAATGCTGAGAGGAACTTCGTGAGATTTCTGCTTTTCAGGGCTGAGTTTCATCCTTAACTCCTGGAAGCAACTGTCTGCTTCACTAGTAATCCATGCACCTTTCAATATCTGGTCCTTTTGCCCTCAAAGGTGTTGAGACTCCTAAATCACATTTAGATGCTCCCCCTAAATACCTTCCTCAGGATCAGATTAAAAATATCTGAAGAGCAGAACCAGTCTTTTCTCATGCCATGATGGCAAGTCGATTAATTCTTTGTCTCTTAAATGGTAACTAGATCCAAAGATGTGGATCTGGAGTGATGGTTCAAGATAATTCCTTCAACTCAGATGCATTACACAGTCTTTTCAAAGTGCTGCTGAGGTAATTATTTTCTTTGTTTTATTCTCTCCCTCAACAAAAGAGTTCAAAGCTTTTCTAATTGCAAATGACCTTGAAAGGTTCTCCCTAGACAAGGAAGGGACAAATTAAAATGCAGCTTTCTGAGTTCTTTTGTGTCCAGAATTCAAAAATATTTTAATTTATTTATGGATTTTTGCATTGTTTTTTATATTGAGGAAGAAAAGAGCCTTGAGGCTTTTTTTTTAGAAATTTTTTTAGCAGCAAATAAAAACACCTATTTCAAGACAAGGGGAATCAGTTGATAAAGGATGGGAACTGTCATTAAAACACATTTTAATTCAAAGTTCAAAATGTTCTTCAAAATGTTTGGGTTTTTTTTCCTAACTCCTTTTCTTTTTAAAATCACTTAAGAGTTTTTGTTTTTTTTTTTAAATTCTACCTATAGTTATTAAATATTAAAGATGTCAAATAAGAAGGCCCAAAATAGCCCTATTAGGCCCTGTTTTAGGTGCTTATAATTACTACATTTTAATGATTTTTTTTTTTTCAGAATACTTCACTGCTAGATGTCTTCAGGTTTTGTTGGAAAAAATCATATCAGTTTTAGTAAAAATACTACAGCCACTTCAGGGAATGGGTAACAGAAGTGCTCAGTGATTTGCCTGAGTAGATGGATACAGAAAACAGAGGAAATGTCTGTAAGATTTTTCCCAGAGATTCTGTATTTGGATGAGTTATGAGCTTCAGAAAATAATGATTTACAAATACCCAGCAGAGAAAATGTGAGATTTTCTAGTCATTTTCTATAGTTGATGTGTTCTTCCCCTTTGAGATGCCACAGTGAGTGTGGGCCCTCTGCAGGGAGCTGCAGAGTATCCCTTTGCTCAGGGTGGCTGTGTCTAATCACAGGATAGGTGCCAAAGCTGAAAACAAGATCTTGGGACAAAACCTGTCTGAGGTATTTCCTGTTCACAAGTAACATTTCCTGGAGGAAATGGTCTCAGGCTGTGCCAGGGATGTTTCAATTGTATATTAGGAAAAATATTTTTGCCAAGAGGGTTGTCATGCACCTGGGAACAGGCTGCCCAGGGAAGTGATTGAGTCACCATCTCTGGAGGTATTTAAAAGGCTTTTAGATGTGGCTCTTAAGAACATGGCTTAGTGGTGGGCTTGGCAGTGCTGGGTTACCATTTTGAGTGTTAGAGGTCTTTTCCAACCTAAAAAGATTGCATTATTCTCTGATCCATAGTAATCATCATGGCTACTCATTTCTAAGTAAATCAGTTTACCCTGACTATTCTGTTCACTGATCTCACTAACTATATGGTCACTGTACTTTTTAAATTTGGAATACAATTTAGGGCTTCAATCCCTAATCTTACAGTTTATTTATCCCCTTGGTTTTATAGTTGTTTAAATCTTTTTACCTGGAAATCCAAGAACATTTCAGGTAATATGGATCCTATGTATCACCTGATCATTCACTTTACAGGTACAATTTTACTTGTCTGCTTGTCAAGTTCTCCTAGGTTTTGCTAGACTGACCAACTCTTGTCACCTTTCCTGTGCCTCATGCTGTGTAATAATATGGGAGGGCTCACTGTTTCTTGAGATGACCTGGCTCTTGAGACCAGGTTTTTCTTTTAAAAAATGCTTTGATAGAATTGAGATGGGCACACAGGCACAAAATCTTTTAGTGCCCTACTTGCCACCATCAGAAATTCTCCCATCAAAGTCCAAGATTGCTTACTAGGGCAAAATACTGTAATAGAAGTGTTTCAAAGTGTAAATGTTCTATTTTATGTTGTATTTTTTTTGTACTTGATGCTCAAAATCTTAATATTTTGACTGTGAGACTGTGTGTTTTCTTAATTCAGTGACAACTGATATTTTGGATCAGGAAGGAAAAAATATTTACTTACAATCAAAGAACTCTGGAGACAGATGTGCTCTTGAGAACAGGATATAGGTATGTGAAAAGCAACTGCTGACAGATCAGTGAATTGCAGATATTTCTTCCCTCTACAAGAGACTAAGTATATCATGTTAAGATGGTACTTGGTCAACAAGATCCCCTATAATGTTCTGATGGCTGCTCCTGCTAAGTAGAAAAGTACAGTGTTTTTTTACTGCAACATATCAAGATACTGTTACTGGAACCAGCAGTTCTTTCATTTTAATGCAATTTTCTCCAAAGCGAAGAACATAGTGCAGAATGGACAGCTGAGAAATGAGAATATGTGTTGTCATTGTAACCCATGGGAGTTTCATTTATTTTCCTCTTATTGTTATCGAGCTTTCTTATCTTTTCTGCTGCCTTTTTAAGGAAGACAACAGGCAATATCAGATTTGTTGGTGGCCAAATATTATGGAATTCTGTTTAGGTTTCTCTAAATGTAAAATCAAAAGCTGTTGCATAGGGATTTCAGTATGACCTTAGTGGAGAGCCGTATTTTTTTTTAACTTTGCTTGTCTTGTTCATGAATAACGTAAGCTCTGTTGTTTGAAAATCACCTCCTACAGTATGTGGGTGTGTGCTGCTGACTCTAATGGGTCCTGGTTGTACTCAAGACATTCAGGTGCTCTAATAACATAATTTACGAGTACTGCCTTTTCCTTAAATAAATTCTTTTGGAGGGCTAAGTGTAGACCACACATGATTTTGCTGTAAATTACGGTAATGTAATTTTTTATAATTTTAATAATTTCTCTGATTCTGGAAAAAGATGTAGGTTGTGAGATTATAATTTAGAACTCAGCTGTTTACGGAATAAAAAACCTGTTTTCAGTAATAAACAATGGCTTTCAGAATGAAAACACATAGGAAAGAAATACATCACCTTCTATTAAAATCTATTTTGGCCAAAGATGTGTGATCTATAAATTTCTTTTAACAACTGCCAGAAAGAGAAACTGCAAACAAGAGATTCTCATGTGACAGTATTCCTGAGCCTTGCAGCATGGTAGAGGGAAGGCAGTGGCATTTTTTGTGGTTAAAACACCAGTCAACAGAAGGAGTGCAAGATCTTATACACCTTGCAGCAAATAAAATTATTTTTAACTCTCAATATAGAATTAACAATTCTTCCCAAGTCTACCCCCAGCTTGGCTCTGTTTCCCCTTCTCTGTTTATTCCGCTGATAGAAACATTTTATTGGGGATTTTGTACTGTGTTCTGAATTTTCATGTGCCAGCAGGTCAGGAATGATGTTGCTTGTTAATTAGGGGGACTGGTAGCAATGCCTGAAGTTAAGACTATGCAATTGATCATTACTGTCTTCCAATTGTTTTCCAAACAGAAAATCTAGGCTGCATTTTTGTGTGTTTGCTTCAGGGTGAAAGTGCTTGGAGAGCCTTGTCAGGAGATGTAGCGAGTGATTTAGAAATTCCTCACAATGAGTTGCTGAAAACTTGGTTTGTTTACACTTCCTTAAATTGTTTGCTGAAATAAAGGCCCAGAGAACACTAAAAACCTGTAATATTTTTGTATTAAGGATGCCTTCTCCAAAGCTGTGTCCGATAAAATGGTCAGTCCAGGCAGTTTCAAGCAGAGCCTGTAAGACTTTGGCAACTAAACCCTTAGCTGATTCCCTCTGTGCTGGGTCTGCTACAAGCCAATTGGGAATTAACATTCAGGAATTTTCCTGCTGTTCCACCTCCTCAAAGAGGAGCAATTCCAGCTGCAATTTTTCTACAGTTAAGTGCAGTAGTTCTTCATAGTTCTTAGTGGTTCTATGCAGAACTCGATATGTGTCAGAACTGACCTCATGTCAGATGGCACTAGGTACTACAGTCAGGGAGATGCATTTTACTTTAAGATCAGATAGCCTGGTGAAACTTCTGTTTCATGTAAAAATATTCAAATGACATATTTAGAAATGAGACACATAGCAGCACAAATGAGTCCTCAAAATTAAAAGCAAATTAAATATACAGGTCAGGTTTAGCAAGATCACGTTAGGAACTGGACAATAAATTGCTGGGGGGGTTACAGATGTTATTGATTCTCTGCAGTTTAAACTAAGGTTTCCTTAATTTTGATTTAAAAGATGAGACTATCAATTTTAAATTATTTCTAGTAATTTATAAAACTGCTTATTCTGGTATTTTTATTTGTACAGTCAATGAAGCAAGCTTGCTCTTCCAGGAAAATTGGTAAATTCTAAACAGAGTTCATTAGGCTAGAAACAATCCCACAGTTCCCCCTTCCCCTAACCCCCCAAAAATCCCAAACAAAAAACAGGAAGCAGAAGCAGATAGAGAAAAATAGAAAAGATAGACTATTGAGATTTAAAATAAAGTGAAAGATTTTAAAGAATTTTCATTTGCAATCTCTATAAATTATGTAAATCTAGAATCAAGCTCTATGAAAGACCAAGCCTTATATCTAAAAATCCTAGATTTTATGGAATTTAATATGAAAATAGCTTGTTAAAGATGTCTCTTATGATATTATTCTACCCCTTGATATTATGGGTAGAATTCAACAGAATCCACAAAAATTTCTAGACAAATATTGTATATAGCAAGAGATTATAATTCCAGCCTCCCTTAGAAGCATTTTTAAATCTCCTTTCTCTCCCTTTATTATCTCTTTCTAGCAATTAAAATATTTTCTTAATATTTTTTCTCCCTGTTCCTGGATTTTGAAATTTTTTCTATGGTTTCTGATAAAGCATTCTTCCCAAAATCAGGCAAAATGTTTCAGTGGCTAGGTAGGACAGAACAGTTACCCCCTATGCCTTCCTCTTCTGAGGGTGAGTTTTATCTTTGTTTGAGCCCCTTATGCTATTCCTTTATAAATAGTCTGCTGTCAATTGAGAGTCTCAGACTTTCAGACTGCTGCTTTAGTGATGCTTTGTCAACCACTCATTATCCAAGAAGTAAGAAAGGTATCCAGGCCTCTGTCCTCTGGTTGTTTCTGCATGGAACAGTGGCAGAGCATGCACTTATGTGGCTAATAAGACCACTGGCTTTGCAAGGATCTCCTTTAGCTGCAACCTTAAAATCAGCCTGGCTTTGTTGCAGCAACACCCACAATAACTCCCTGACTCCTTTTATCAGGTCTGACCAATGCGGGTTTTTACAGGGCTGTCCATCTCTATATGACCATTAGCTGTGAAATTAGCACCCTATCAAGATGCTCAGCTATGACTGTGTTGGTGAAGAAGGAACAACAGGACAACACAGTTCTAAACAATGCTCCAGGGGAGCTCCCATGCCTGCTTTCCTCACATGTTGTGGAACAGGGCTGTGGCCAGCTGGGGTGAGGTTCTTCTCCTCAGGGACCACATCTCCGAGCTGCCTGACACTCACCTTTACCCACAGTCACCTACGCCTGCTCCAGGCTTGTTCTGGAATAGTCACCTGCTCCCAGGCTAAGCCTGCATCTGGAACTTTTGGATGCTTATCTGAAATGGCATTTCCAGTTCATCATCCAGCTCACTGGGGGAGTATTCAGTGTGCTCTGCTGCACAGGCAGTGACACAGGGTGGCACTCGGTGGGAGAGTGGCTGCCAGCCACAGCCACTGTGCCAATTTGGTGGTGGAAACATCCGGAAAGCCCGATAAGAGACTGATTCTTGGAGGCATAAAAATTTAATGCATGAAGTTCTTGTGTGTGTGTCTATGTTTATGCAGAATGTGGTACTGCTTGCACGGTTTGCAATATTTATAGTTTTGCTCCAAGAGCTGGCTTAAAATAGATTAAAATAAACAGAGTGTGGGTCAGCAGGTGACAGAAATACACATGCAGCTTCACTAGAGTTGTGTTAGTTTACAGCAAAGACCTGGCTCAGGCATTGAGGAAACTGGAAAGTAGAAGTTTGCAAATAAATACCTCTAAAATGTATTTTGGATTCCCCAGGCCAGTGAGATAGGGAGCCATGTGTAATTTTACTCAACAGTCATAATTATTGCTAACTGAAAAAAAAAAAATCAACTGATCAAAACAAAATACATAAAAAAATCTCAAAATATTAGCTATTTACAGGGAAATCTCAGTGACTCAAACTCAAGTTTTTAAAAATGACTCTTGATTATTCAAATAAATTTAAACACTTGAAATCTCAGCTTTTTTATTCCTTCTCAAAGGTACTTTTGTGATGTGTTAAGGCAAAATCCATTTGTCAACAAATAACAAAGGAAAAGTTTTCCTGCATCATTTTACTGCTAAGAACCTGCTAAGATGCAGTTGATTTCCATCCTTTTTGTAAGACTGGTAGGAATTATGGGCACAAAGACTTGCTGCAATTATCTTTGCATCTATGTTAAAAGCTGGTACGTATGTCTTGATTTTGAATTTTGGAGGTATTTCAACTAATAAAACATTGTGGCTATTATGAAATAGCTTTTTCTCAATTCCAGACAAGGTTTTGCAAAATCAAAAAGAATAAAACTACAGGCTATGTTTTTGAAGCTGTCTCTAATGGTGAAAAGGTTTTTAGATTTCTTAGGGTTTAGAAAATATCAGTCACCATAAGGAAAAGAGGACTTTAAAACCAGTTACTAAAAATGTGAAAGATGTGAACAGTCTCAACAGGAGTTTCTTGTAAACAGTGATGCAAAATGTAAAAAAAATACAAGGGATGGACAAAATCAACAGTTACAGGTATCTATTGCTCTGAAAAAACTGCATTTATACAAATATTTAGAGGTAGTAAGAACAGCAACCTCCTTTTGAGGACTAAAACCATATTTTCTCATTAAATACCAAGACGACAAAATAATAAAACCATCATTAAATATATATAAATAATTTGTGCATTTAACTGATGCTACCTCAACAATGCCTACTAGACAAGAATTTATCCCCTTCTTTGGGCTGTCAATATTTGGCAGCATGTCACAATAGCATACCCCACTCCAGAACAAAAAATGTATTTTACATGGTGGAATGAGAATGAAGACAATATTGAAAAAAAGTCTGATGGATATTGGAAATATCCCCTACCTACCTGCAAGAAAAACATGGTTAGGGTACAATTAATTTCCTCACTCACTAAAGGCTATATCATCACAAGATCAGAATCATTACACTTTTCTTAAGTGGATTTGTTTTTTGTTTTGTTTTGGTTTGGTTTTGGGTTTTTTGGGGTTTTTTTTTGAGAAATATTTTCCTGTCTGAAGATATATTTTTCAACAGGCAGACTTGGAACATTGAATAAAGGCATCCTGACAAAGTTTACTACTTTAGCTTAAATTAAGCACAAACAAAAAAGACAGAATAGTCTCTCCACCATCTTTGCTGAGACAAAGTAGTGACAGCTCTCCCCAGACTCTCATAAAGTTTGAGGAAAAAACTGAGAGATTGCAGATGAATGAGGATTTGGGTGGCTGTTTAAGGGCAGCAGCTGGACCATTTCAGCTGAGCATTTTAACAGAAGGCCACCAGCAAACAGGATCAGAACTTCTGATTATTATGGGGTATATAATACCCCATATGTTATTATGGTTATTATGGGGTATATAATAAATGATAATAATATAATATTTGATGTCTTCAGGAGAGCAGAGAGATGATAATGTGGTATGTCCTATTGATATCATCCCTGCTCTCATGTTAAACCTAACTTTGTTAATGCAAAAAACCAGAGGTTTTTGCAAGCTGTTTAGAATTCCCTGAATTATTATTATTTTTGTGGTTTGGGTATATCTTGACAGGATCTACATAAAATTATGCTTTTTCATTCCATTTAAGTTTACAAATTTCAGAAAGCTAATTTTTTTTGTTTCCAATTGGAGAGCGAGTCAAAGCGATCGTATTAGTTTACAAGTTTCTGCAGCACTATACAAGCAAAATTGCTTAATTAATTTTCAAATAGCATGAAAACTGATTTTTATTTGTATTTACAATGAAATGGAGAAAGTGTACCTCTTGAGTATTTGTTGTCATTTCAGAGTCTAGTCTGCAAAAAATGCTAATTAAAGCAGTGGGTCGTATCTTGCAGTGTGAACAAGATCTGAGTTTTCTTTTTCTTGAAAACAATAGCACCCTGTTGACTGCTACTGAAGTACAAATCTGACAGTTCCAGGAAAGGGCAAGGCAACCACATACTGACAGGATTTTCACTTGTTCAGTATTATGTGGAAGGCCTAAGGAAAATGAACATCCAAGGAGCAAAGCCATTGTGTTGTGATAAAACTGAGACAAATGTTTACAGCTCCTTCTATATGAACTGGGCTTTACATAAATGCACAGTGAGTTTCTAAATAGATTTACAGTACTGAAAATGTACTCATATGGGTGGTATGTTTGCACAAGTGACATTATAAATGGTGGGTAATATTCTAGGAGCTGCAGGATATCCATAAATGTCAGCAGCATTGCCTTAAAGCCATTTATGTCTAGATTTCTCCAGGAGAAGAAATATCTTTCAGTCTACAAAAAAAAAGTTCTGCTTACAGAAAACAAAAACCAACAACACCAAAAACACCAAACCCCCCCTGACCAGGAAAAAGCCCCAAAACACCTTCTCCAAAATTTAAAATACTAGAGAAATAAACAGTTGCTGTGTCATTTCTTAAGCTGACAGAACTCTTGACTGATCTTGAGAACAGTAGCTTGGCTTGCAGATGGGCAGGGTGAGGGGCTTTGATTCCTTTCCAATTCATCACCCTCCCCTGAACACAGCTACAGACATCAGGACATCAGTCCTGCAGCCAAGGTACATGACTCTGCTCAAAAAAGCTTGCCTAGCAGGTCAGACAGCTCAGCTGACCCTCAGGAGCCCCATTTTCCTCCAAGACATCAGCTGCTAAGTACTTTCATTACTTGTCAGGAACATTTTCCTCTTAAAACCAGTGGTGCTGGATTTCTGGCAGTGTTTGATGCTATGAGCCTTTAATTCCCCTTCAGGCTATTCTTTCTTACCAGGCAAGAAAAGCTCTGGATTTCATCAAACCACAGACAAGTACTATGGTTGTAGATTTTGGAAATAATTGTAAGGAAAACAAATGCTCTTCTGTTCAGTTTTGCATAAGGCAACAGTTTATGTTGTGAAGGGAAACCCTGAATCTTGCACTGACCAATGAAATAATACAGGTAGTGCTTCAAACTTTGATACAGTTGTGTCCACTGTGCACTCAAAGAATCTGCTTTGAGAGAAGGATAAGAAGGATCCTGCTGAAGCATTTTCCTTTACCCCAAATAATTTTTTCTTGGTTTTTAGTATATATCTTAGAAAGTTGAGAGTGGAATTTTATATACTTTTTGTCTTATTTGTATGTGAATTTGGTAGATTTTCGTGAAACCTGAGCCATCACCAGCTCTTCCATTCTTCCTTGGAAGAGAAAAAATAAGGCAAAGAGGCACAAAAATTAAGGAAAATTTATTTTGAAGAAAAATCTGAATTTAGAATGTTTAAATAATGGAAGAAAAGATTGTGCTTAGAGGCTAGCAACATTCAGAATGCCTTTTATTTATTAGACAAATGAAATATAAGTTTGGTTTTTACTATTAAGTCTTATTTTTTGTGAAGTTAATGGGTATCTGAATATCAGCATGATTTTGTTTTGAATGGTGCTGTTCTAGTGTTCTTCCTCTTGCTATAGACAGTTTTATTGATTTAAATAACATCTCTGCATTCAGTCTAATTATGAGATGAAGCACTAAATGATGTAAAAATCTAGAATCCACTCTATAATTTCCCTAAGAATTTAGTATTCTGCAGTTTTATGCCTTCAGATATCTCCCAGATCATGTGCTAATTCAGAGCTAAGGTCATTCTGAAATCCCAGATATATGCAAAACCCAAGGAACTGTCATTCCATTTCTGATCCATTTTTTATGTTTTTACCTTAGTGATCCAGGAAAGATTGCAACATGATCTTAAAATGAGCAATGTAAATACATGGCATACTTGGAATAAGGTGAGAAGTGTTCTTTATAATTTACTTCTGCTCTGCAAAGATATTGCCTTCCTGGCAGGTAAGGACTTGATTGCAAACTACACTGAAGTCATGGAAAAAAGAATATTATAGATGTTGATGATCTTTCTATCAGGTAATTTTATTTCAAGTGCCATGGAAGTATTTACACTATTTATAAAAAGTTTTGAAATGAGCAGATTGTGCTTCCCAGTTTTTATTTTAATCCCTTTTAAGTATACATAAAGTGATGTTAGCAGTTTTATCAATCTTTCTGATAGAGTCAAAATTGTTTTTTATTCATCTCAAATTTCTTTTTTTTTTCTTTTTCAAGGGGGAAAACAAGTCAAATTCCTTAAACTTAGCACATGTTTTATAGTAAATCTGCTGCATCAAATCTGTTGTTCAGACTCAGTTTCATTCGTCTTGCCCTATGCTGCACTTTCTCTAAGGGAATAACACAGTTTTCTTTAACTGATTTATGCTAGGAATGTAATTATGAAGTTCCAAGTCTGCATCCTACACTCCTGCCTCAGGCTGTTCCACAACAAAACTAAAAGCCCCTTGGAAACAGAAAGAAAAGGAGCCAAGTCTACAACAAGGCCATTTCCTCCATGTTTGGAAAATCTTTTACACCAGTTCATGATGTGAAGTCCTGCAAATACTCTTTTTGTGGCCAAGCAGGAGTCATGGGGGGAAAAGGGTAGGAAGATAGACAGAACAGTGGGAATTGTTTTCATCTCTGAGATACATGGAAAAGCAAATTCATCCTGTTCTCCATGAGCATGGTAGACCTGCTTTGGTTGTGGGTGGCTGAAAGACTTACAGATTTTTCCAAGAAAGACATCCTCAGCTCTGATGACCTGAAGGCACTTTTTGCTCTAAAAGTTCAATAGCTGTCAGAGACAGCTAAAAACTAAGTCCCATCACCCCCATTGCATTACCCTTGGAAATTAAGACAGCTCTGCTTCCAAAGAAATTAAGAGATAAATGTAATTAACCATTTTTGGGTTTTTGCTGTTAAGTCTTTCTCTCCTGAATTTAAGGGGTATCTAAATATCAGCATGAGTGTTTATCAAATTGTACTGTTCTTTTTTTCTTTTTTTTCAGGAGGTCTCTCCACGACCCACATTAATGACAACTAAAAATCTAAGAATGAGTTGAACCATGAAAATGTAAACAAAACATTAATTAGGGGAAAAAAACCCCCTCATTTCATACCTATTATATGAAACACAACAAAGTAGAAAGAATAAAAATACAACATAATTTGATCTTGAAAATGCAGAGAAGACAAAAGAAAGAAGTAGCCTGACTAATTATGAAAAAAAAAAAGAGACATTTAAAAGAAACTTTAGGCAGAACTGACAAACACGTGAGGCAGACCACAGTTGTCAAAAGCAGCTTGCAGAAACTGAGTAAGATTGCAGAACAAACCTCCTATGTGCTGGGACAAAGCTCAAGGCAGTGAAAGAGAGGCTTATTTCCATTACTAATAATCACACAGGAAACAACTGTTACAGATGAAAAAAGGTTAGATAAAAAGCCAAGGATGACTAAAAGAGAGTTCTGGAGAATTGCTACTTGAGGTCATCCATGCAAAAAGCAAAAATCAGAATATATGGAAGGTGAGAAATGGAACAAAGATATTCCCAATTTTTACATTTGTCTACTGCCCAAAATTACAAGCCTAGTTACTTTCTTATGCTTCTCCTCACCTGAGCCATGCTTCAGAAATATGCATGTCATGACATAGTCATGGAATCTGACCCCATTAAGGCATAAACATGCATCTAGCATTATAGCCTTTGTTTATGTCTTACACTGAGGGATTATGAAATAAAAGTAGTGTCAAAAACTGTTTTGAATAATTAAAAAAGAATTAGGCTGCTATGATAGGGTTGATAATTGTAGACCTATTAGTTCCTGAATTGACTTCCTTTGCCAAATTTTCTGATATAAAATATAAGTGAAAGAAAAGAACTCTGGAAAGAATTATGCAAAGGGATAATATTCATTCACATTCAGAAACTAGTAGTGAGAATAATAAATACTATTATAAGAAAATGCCACCTTTCACACCTCAGCATGTAAACCATTTTAAGCATAACACTCATTTGCAAACTCAGGGAATCAAGGCTGTAGCCATGAGATTATTCTCTAAAGTAATAATTGGGGCTATGAATGTGTTTGAAAAAATTATGAAACCTTAACATTATAGTGCTACAAATATTAAACAGGGCAATCCAAATGCTCATTTTCACTCCAAGATGTTATACTCAACACAGAGTATCATTGTTAATGTGAAAGGCTTGGTTAATCAAAGTCTTTCCTTACACAGAGTAAAGGAGATGCAGTGAAGTGATTTAACCTTCAGAGCATCAGCTCCTGTAATTGAACCACACATTTTTATTCACTGGCAAACAAGGCAGACTATCAGTGGTTTATTGAAAATGACAGAATAAAGAGGACAAGGTTTTAAGTTCAAAAAAGAAAGAGTATCATATTTTAGCATAGGTCTATGGAACTATCAGGCAGCTATTGAATATACCTATAAGAATATGAGTGCAAACAATGCATTTTCAAGTGCAGAGAAGTAAAATACAGTTATTGTTATCAAAACAGAAATAATCAGGTGCAGGATGATATCCTTTTATTGATCAATCATTAAGACATTCAATGTATCAGAGAACTATAAATAAAGCCTGTCACAGTGGAAAACATATGAAATAACACCTGAATATAGTTTCTTTTCCTTTGGATGCAGTGCTTGCTAGAAGAAAGCCTTCTTCACAGGAAAAAATTAACTCTAATTGAATAAAAAAAAATACAATTAGCTATGGATGCACCAGTGGGGAAAACTCACTGCAGAAAGTCCATGAAAGTAGGAGAGATCAAGAAGAGACTAGAGGAATAATCAGGGATCTGAAAACAAAACAAAACAAAAAAACCAAAATAAACCCACCACAAAAAAAGAAAAAAAAAAATTGTAAATCACAAACAAAACAAAGGAAGCATGAAATATTTTAAAAATAAAATAAGCAAAGAAAAATACCTATATGAGAACTTGGGAACTTAGTGAGTGATTACTTGCTGTTAATTCTGTCATTTAAAACTGGCTTCTGAGATGCCTTAAATCTTACAGATCATGAATCCTTGGTCTCACACCATGAATAATTCTTTCTTTTTTTTTTTTTTTTTTTTTTTTTTTTTTAACATGACTATTTTCTACAGGCATTGTCAAATTCATCATTTGAATCTGTCCATTGAATGAGTGAAGTCACTTGCCTTACTTAAACACATGGGCTCAGGGCCAGTCCCTGGTCCCACACCTCAGGCAGGCTGCCAGGTGTTGTACTGAGGTGCTTGCCATGGCCAAGCTGGACACGACCTTCCCTGGGCTCCAGCTCCTGGTACAAGGGTCCCAGCCTGGCCAGGTGGATGACAATTCCCAGCTGGAGCTTATCAAACACCCACATCCTCGGATACACAGAAACAACTTAGAAAAGGAGGGGTTCTCTCTGCCTTTGAAACACAAATCAGTTCTCTGATAATTGGGTAATCCTTTCCATGGCTTTGAACTTTACACTTCAGATCTTTTCAATCTGAAGAACACTGGGCTGATATCTATAGCCTCTCAGGAGATTAGCTAAACTGTAAGGTAGCTGAGATGTAAGTTTGTGTAGGAACACTTGTCCTACACCCACCTGAAACAGAGTAAATGTGCAACCAGAATAAACAACAAAAGAAACTTCCTGCAACGGCTCTGAACTCTGGTTCATTTTATAAGTAACATAAAAATGCAAAAAGTAGGACAATAAGAAAGAAATATATAGATGTTGCTTAATGCAAGCAGAGAAAATAAGTAGTAAAATCAAAGTAGAAATGGTATAACTTATTTTCTTAAACCTCTTAGCAAGTTTCTTTATCTTTGTTAACACTTGTTCCTTTGTGAAGTATAATGGTAATAGGGTACTCAGAGCGATCATTGCTAATAACAAAATGTTAAGTTCAAAGTAAGGCAAGGAATTAATTACAGGATCAGCAATATATATGCAGCTTCTAGAATATGAAGTCTTCCAGACACAGAGGGGGCACTGGATCTGGGAAAGAGTGCAGAGTGTACTGACTGTAGACTGAAGGGCTGTTTGATTGACCCCTGCCTGGGTGCCAGATATGCACTCTGATAGTTTCTATCAGTAGGATGCTCTAGGCCTACAGAGGTGTTCATGTGGATATGTTCAGAAGTGCCAAAGCTCTCTACAGGTGTCTTTTACTTATTAATCCCAAAATCTTCTTTAAGAATACACAGTAGAAAACAGTTTTCTCATTATTTGTATGCCTTTATGGGTAGACACATAGATAGTGAGGGTTGGTCAAAATAAAGACATGCTTTCCCTCTTTTCTTAGATCAATAACCCTTGGGACTGTCTGATAACATATATATTCATTGATTATTTGCATTTGAAATTGTACATAGTGCTACCTGACTGTCTATATTTGTATAGTTGTTCAAAACTTGTGCTACCTGGTGTGACTTCACCTGCCATGAGTAACAGGGAAATGTCTCTTGCAATTTTAACTGGAGGCTGAGAAAGGTCAGGAAGGAACTGAATCCAGGAAGGATGTCCATCTCTCCTAATAGGTGTAAGAATTGTATAGACATACTTTCATGCTTTCATAGGGTAGGAAGTTGGTGAGGTTGAGGAGGTGTCAAGATAAAAACAGCACATATTTTGCTTCTCATAGAGCCAAACCCTTATACATTTATGAATAAATCTGCTCTGGTACCATTCCCGAGTATAAATCCCAAGGATAAAGAGTAAGAAAGAAAAACAACAGAACAATGAGTGTCAGAAACCTTGATAAAAGACTTTTCTCACAGAATTTGTACTCTGATTTTGCTAACAGAACAAATGTGGGTGGCACAGATAAGCCTTTTGCATTCTGGGTACTGAACCATACTGCTTAGCCCAAAACTTTTGAAGCATCCAATTCCTGTAGTTATAAGTGTAGCTTTATTATCAAATTTATAGAGCAGAGCTTTTAAGGAGTTATTCAAACTCTTATATTTTTCTTTAAAAAATGCTGTTTCAGCAAAATGTAAAGCTGATTTCAAGGAAAGTTTCAGCTCAAAGTATTTCTCTGAGCCAAAGAATTTATCTGAAAAAAGAAAAATGGTGTTTAGCCTTCCACGTCAGAATAGCCAATATTTTGTCATAATGATATCAATCTCTCAGATTGGGATTTTTTTTTAAATTCAAGCTCTGATTGGCCGAGAGAAAAACCTGATACTGAGCCCAGAGAATGTCCCCATGCTGTTCTGACTTTGGTCTTCAGCTAAATCTTTGTTTATATTAATACACGGAGCCCCAACTGAACCCCACTAGAGACAAAATGGTTGTGATTTGCTTTTACAGGAAAAATTATAAGGTGTAATGCTTCACTGTTCAGAAAGCCCTCATTCCCCTCCCCCATCCCACTTATTTAGGTTTCCAAGCAGTGAAAAGGGGCAGAGTAGCTCTTACTCCTGGGATGATGCTAGTGTAGCATTTGCTAATGGGATCACAGTGGGTTGCTCAGTCTGCAATTGCTTAGCTCTGGAACATGTTTGTCACTGGATCTAAGACTGGAAAACTGAAGTGTTCCCACACCAAGGGCTCTAGAGCTCTCTCTAGTAATTCACCTCAAGTGCTATTGTGTGATCAATGGAGTTGCCCTCTGAAGACAACTGCTCTCTCCTCATTGACCATTAAGAGAGTTTATAGACTCCTCTAAAACTATGCTTCTACTTGACAAGTGGAGATGAATCACATTTCCTCTTTGTTTCTCTCCATTTTCAAAACAAAAGCTGTGAATAGTAACACAGTCCTGCATCCACAAATCCTTGTAAACATAAATACATTAAAGGATGCAAGAAACTATATTATAATTACTGCCAACAAATAAATGTTATGGAAAGAGAGAGTTTAGGATTTTAGAAAGATCTTTCACAAATACTGACCCCGGGAGAGCATGACAGTATCACGTCTGGAAAGATCTTGGTGATCATAAAACCACCAAAACCAAAAAAAATTAGAGTTATTGACTTAAGTTTGGTGTTTAAAAACAATCTATCTACACCTGTCTTATGTGTTTTCTTCTTTAAGTGGACTGTGTACTTCAGTAATGTTATCCTTCAAGTCTCAAAAAATGCATACAAAAGGAAAAAGAGAATTTTTTGGTTCATCAGTGAGAAGTCAAAATTTCACCAGCTGCAAAACCTGCCATGACCACCAAAAATGTTTGATCCAGTACAAAAGGAATTTTAAATATTGGAGTGTCTCACATAATTTCTTTAAGCTTGGTATGTGACAACAGAAATCTAGGTGCAGGAAAAACTCTCTTAATTTTCAGAACTGACCTAAAATATTATGCAACACTTTTCATTTCTCACTTTTAGATATCCTAAGTGAGAATGACTAAACACATTCCTTTCTGGGTCAGAGTTCTTTAGTCTGTATCCATTTAAGGGATAAACCCTTTTCATTCTTCTGAACTTTCTGTTTCAGATTCATTGCCTACACTAAATTGTCCTCAATGTCCTGGTTTTTGTCAAGATCCATTCACTCCTAAGATAGCCTCGAGACACTAAAACTGGTCAGCACATTGCTTGGAAAATAAATCCTTTGCAACTTTCTCAAACACATTTGTCTCTTTAGCCCTGAAACAGTTCTTATCCAAATCAATACCGGTATCAGGATAATTAAAATCCACCATGTTTAAAGTCTGGCATTCTTGCAAGTCTCTCTTATCTATGAAACCATTTCCTGAAGACTTTGCTTACTGCCCTTGAAATCCAGGGCTACATTTTTAAACCATCTCAACACCATAGTGTTATACACATAGTTGTTATTTAAAACCTGCTTACCTTAGCTGAAATATTTTGATTGATTAATCTTTTTCTCCATTACTGATGCTGACAATTGTCTTCTCTTTTGTTGCCCATAGATGTCCAGCCGTGTTAAATTTTTAATAATTTTCCTGATTTACCCGTGATTGCATGACTCCATTATTAAAGTTTCAGGGAAATACATTCTAGCTCAGAAATGTGGATGTGTCTTCTTGTTACATTTACATAGATGACAGTTTAACTCTCATTTAAATCTTCATTCTTCTTCAGAGTACAACAGACAAAACAGAATCCTGCACGGACAAGGCACTGAACCACTCAGAGGTTCCTGATCAAAAAGTGCTTTGATATTTACTATTTTTAAACATGTTAACAGTTGTATTGTCTTGACATTAATAATATGCCAAAAGGATTGTGTAAGTAAGTACCTTGCTGACTTGGCATCTCAGTTCGTAAAAGGGATTTAGTTTTAACTAGTACAGTGTCTACTGTCAACAGCTGACATGTCAAGAGCTCCAAATTTAAGAAGTAAAACAGTTTACATGTTGGGATCTAGACAGTTTTCCTATAAAATTGCCTTTTCTCACTTTGCTGATCTAAAAACTGGCCCAGGTAATTTTCTATATTAGCAGGAAAAAAAGAAAAATCAATACATGATTATAAAATTGTATTTCTTATCTTCTAGTGCTTTCACTATCAGTAAAAAATCTAGTTATCACAAGCCATCCAACCTTCACAAGGTTAGTGTGAATTTGCAGTACAGTTGTTGTATCTGTGCTATTTTTTTATTGTAGAACCGCTGCATGTACCTTTTAATTTGGTTGTCAGGGGAGACAGGAAGCAATAATTAAGGCTAAAAGATGGGGTATGGAAGCTTTATTAAAGGATATATTGAAGATGGGAATTTGATCTGAGAATTAGATTATGATTAGAGTTGTTAATGCAGCTGTGCCACTCTTGAGTGACAGAGCAGCAGATGAACTGAACAGGCAATTATAACTACAGGAGTCTCCCTAATCTTTACAATCCCAACCTCACAGTCACATCCATTTAAATTAATTTTCATGAAGGCTGCAAATTTACAGCTTCACCAGATTGGAAATTTGTTTGTTTATTATCCACAGGAAATATTCTTAGGGAAGTAAATAGCACTGAGAGCCATCTTGTCTTTCTGCTTGTCTTTTTAACTTGCAGAATTAATAATATGAGATTAATCTGAAGACTGCTGCCTTTATGAAAACTGATTGATTCTCAGCAGCCCAGTGTTATTATGATTATCTGTGGGAAGGTCAGAGGGAAGGCATGTAAAAGTCATAGCTGATTCATGAGTTCCCTATATTAAGCAGAAGATAAAAAAGGAGGCTTGTGTTGATCAGCGTTATAAGTGAGGAATCAGTCTTCCCTGCATTACTGAAACTGAAATTCTAGGAAAAGGATTTTAAACAACTTTAGACATAGTTATTTAAAGATGTCTGTTGCAGAGAGATAGCAATAGTTCATTACTATGCATGCTGGAAACCTTTTTAAGGAGTTCTTTGCTGCACAAAGATTAATTTACCACTACATTTTCCCTCCTTCACTACTAATATAAATAATGGTTGTGGCTTAAATTGGCATTATATTTTGATAGCCTAGTTTTGAACATACAAAAGAATATGCAACTGAACTGCAGAAACTTGGAAATGGAAACCACGAAACACTGCATTTCAGTTCCAGAATGTTATTTTGGAATGTCTGTAATGAATGGAATAAAGTATGAACATTTAGAAACTAGGCATTATTTTCCCAATATGTTCAGCAGAGAGCTGTGGCAAAGAAAAAGGGAAACCTTCACTAGCAAAACCAGTGACAGAAAAATATTTCTCTGCTGGTTGTCATTCATGGAACTCGGACAATAATTACAGAAAATTATTATCTGCAGTTGCCAGATCAACAAAATAGTGGAACAGCTGCCCTTAAGCATGCAAAAAATTCCATTCAAGAACAGGCAATAGGTATGCCCAACCTTCTCAAATACTGAAGTTTTTGCTGTGGCCTTGCCTTACCTCCGTGACAGAGTAAGACTCAATCACACATCATCATCACTGCTGTTTCTTTCAGAGGAAAATGTGGGCTAATACTCTGACAGGAAGCTGTGGGACATCCTTACTATGTCTCTGATCTGATCACCTAGGTGACTAGGTCTTGTAAAACACCAGAATTTATCTATAACCAAGGTAATTTAATAAAATTCAAAGCTCAGAGACTGCCCAGTCAACCTACTTCTCATAGAACATATTTACAAGCTCAAAGTATATTCACAATTAGTTGAAGAATCTCCAGTTTGGTCTAACATGGTTCTAGGTTAGTTTACAAGAGAGTGATGTACTAGAAAATACACCTTGGACTTCATATTTTGCTCTTAAATAGAGGAACATTTATTTTCCTCTGAACTTGAAAGTGTCAGCCAGGTGAAATTTTATGTTCAGGTAGATTATTTACATTCTTCTGAGGAAAATTACTGAAACCAGCTATAAGAAAAACGCTGAGAGTACATCCTTATATCTTTGTTTATTGTCAATATTTTAAGTTACTCATACTCTCAATTGATCTGAGATGGGAGAGTAGGTGTCAGTGAAGCAGAATACTTCATAAAAGCAGCTGACATGAGAATGCTCCCTGCAAAGAAGCCATGGTGAAATATATATTAAAAAATATGAAAAATTGTACTGGAATTAGGTGAGCAAAATGTATTAACAGTTGGAAGCAGTGGAATTTCTTTTGTTATGACATATATTAATTTTTTTTTCAGAAGATTAATATATTTGAGACTTGTACTTTTTCAATATTTGGATTTATTTAAGAAATGTTGAAAAATTGCTGTCACATTTGGCTTATTTATTCAGCAAGATTGTTTGCTGTCATTGACCCTAGCTTTTCTGGATCAAGGCTTCAAGGATGACATCTAACATATTTTCTCAGATGCTCTGCTTTGGTAGGTGCCTCCAAAGTTCATCTTTTAACTCAGAATCCATGTGGGATAACAGTAATATTTCAAAATGTATAGGAAAAAAATGAAGATGCTTTTTTCAAAAAAATTAAGTCTTTGCCAGCTCCTAAATGCAAAACCTGATTTTCTCTTGCAGAAACAAAAAGATATTAATTGGTCTGAAATATGATGGGGAAAATCAGAGACTTACTGTAACCTGAGTTGAGAGAGCATGTTTGTCTTTTTTTTTTTTTTTTTTTTTTTTTTTTTTTTTTTTTTTTGTGGCAAAGTAATTCCACAAATTTTTTTTTGAGATTTATTTTAAGTAATTGATAATTCTTTGACATTATTATTGTTATAATTTGAAAGCATTCCTCGCATGCTTAGTCAGGTCACATAGGCAAATGAAAATTGGTATGCACAAATGGCTGGCAAAGAATCTGACAAAACTCTGCTCCCTATATTTTATTTTCTCATCACTCTTCCTGTCTGATTAACATTGTGCAATTATGACTCTTCAGTATTTCCTTATATCCGAATATTAGTTGATTAATCTTGATGATAATGAATTGAGAACTGGTTTTAAAAACTGAACATATGAAGTCTTCTATTCAAGAAGTTATGACTTATCTTTTGAAACATCCTTGACTTATTTGGCAATTATACTATTTATAGGAGGTGAGTATTTATCAGCTGTTGCTATTAAGAAGTGTGGAGTAGATGAATGAGAATTTTTTTTTCTCTAGAAAATATTGAATATTTTAAATTTGAAGGTCATATGTTTTCTGCTGTAACCTATCTTCCTTGTTTAGGGCTAAGAAGCAATATTATTAACCTGGATTTAGCTCCTGCTGCATTAGGGCTCTGTGCCAAACAGGAGAGAGGTGCCCCACCACTTCCCTGATGCAGAGGAATTTTCTGGGAGTAATTTTCATTGCAGCTCCTGCATTTTTGACATTCCTGTGAATCTGTCACCATCAAAGAGTAAAGGATTCCTTTTGCTGCTCTTTCTTCCTGGACCTGTGTGAGCAGGAATCATATGAAACTGAGTTGTCCTTTGAGCAGTTTCACCTGAATTATGGCTCCTCTGTAGGAAGAGAGAAAGGAATTTTTAAGTGCTTAAGAAATTGGATCCACACAGTGTATGCATTTCTGTGTTAAACCACATTTGTAGGTTGAGATCCTTCAGGCCCTCTTTGTTGTCTTTTTAAAAATTAGAGTTTCTCAGATAGGAAATTAGCAAGGCCTGATTCAAAGATTATCAGTGGGAAATCCACACTATCGTACTGGTAGCTCAATTCCTGACGTGTTTAAATGAATCTCTGTCAGCAACTTCATTAGTTGTCATTATTATGTATTACATTTTTAAAGTTTGTGTGTTTCTAATGCTAGAAATAATACTGAAATAAATACATTATTATCTTATTTATGGCTTAAACCCACAGGCATCTGAGTAGTTCAATTCTGTGGCATTGTGATCTAAGCTTTTCACTTTCAGTGATAAAAATCCATTGTCCACCTGCTTGAAGATTTCTGAACATCAGCCATAAGATGGAATGACAAGGTCAAAACATTCTTCCATTTACAAATCCATGGTGATTAATTATAATAATAGTTTGACCTGATACTGACATCATCAAGAAAAAGAAAGTTGGTTGCTATCCAGCAACTTTTAGGTTTGTAATCAATAAAGTACATAGAGACACTCCCATTTCCAAAAACCCAGAAGCTCCTGGATTTAGATCTGGGGGCAGAGTTGCACTCATTATCAGATGGACAAATTCTCTAAATAAAGGAAGACAAAAACATTGTTGGCATTACCTAAAAACTTTTCTTTTTGAGGATACATGTGGTTTACTACTCAGTTTAGGCACTTCTACATGTTAACATGCCATGTCACTGAATCCATGGAATATACATGTTTTTTCAATGTAACCCAAGTATTTAAGTCAATTTTTGTAGTTACTAGGCATTTAGGTGCTTTTAAAAGTGCAACTAAGTAAATATCTCTTTTATCTGCCCCCAAAGCTTTTTGAAAAGAGGTAATAGGTTTATTGATTAATACAGATGAAATAGCCAGAGTAAAATCCGACTTATCAGGTGTCCTTTAATTTATTTTAGTTCCTTGATCCTTCAGAAAGCTTCTTCTCTTTGCATGTACCAAATCATCCAGTGATCCAGATCTGCAAAGCTCTCAGTTTAGTCTCTGCATCTACTTTGAGAGGAAAAAACTGCATCGTAAACTAGTAGTATTTTAAGTGTGCAAAAACCCCAGGACAAACTCTAAAATAAACTTTCATTAAGTCCACAACATGGTGTTCAATAACAAACTTCCTTCTGATGGCATGATTAATTTATTGATTATGATAGATCTTCAGGAAAAAGAAAAATATCTTTTGATATTTTGACAACCTCAACAACAAGAGAACCTGATCTGAACAAGGGATCTGCAGAGAATATTGAAACAAAGACATGGACAGAAAAGAAGTAGCAGTAGTAACTCTGACATTCTGCTGACCCATTTAAGAGGAAGAAAAAGTAGTATAATATATCTTAAAGAGTCTCTTAGCTGTTGATGTTTTGACTATGTTCAGTATTTAAAAGCAACCAGAAACCAGATGGAGCATGAGATTTAAAGCTGCATGTATGTTTCTGTATTCTCAGTAAAACATAACTCATGGGAACCAAGATATGCCACTGTTGTTGTTGTTGAACTAGGAAAATATTAATTTTTTAGTTGTCTATGGTAATTAAATTTTGCTACCTCACATCAAAAGATGTGATGATCATGTCATTATTCCCATTCCAGTATAAATATAGAAGGATAATTTAGAGTTGAAATAATACCCTCCCACACAGCATCACCCAGGCATTGTGTGCATTTCTAGAGAGTAAATAGTTTTTATCGGTTTTTTTTTAGAAATGAAGAGACTTGGTTTGAGAGATGTAAATCATGACATATATATTTAAAAGTTACAGAATAATGATAATAGAATATTATAATAGTAGAATACAATAATTGTTAATAATTAAGTGAACCATCTATTCAGTACCAAGAATGAATCATGAATCTCAGTATTTTCAGGGTTAAAATGTTCATTTCACACAAATTATGAAATATCTGCAATAAATTCAAGTAATTATGCTATTAAGCAGTTCTTCATCTATTGAATTAATTAAACTTTGTGTTCATTTCATAACCACTTTAGATACCCTCAGCTACTGCAGATTTAATCCTCTTTGAACCTTTCTATATTTAGTTTTCCAAAGATTGACTAAGACCAATCACTGAGTGCTGTAAGAATGAGATTGTTCTTTCATTATGTTGTTCTTTTCCCCACATGCCACCTCCTTTTTTTGTACATTGGGTTGTGAAATCAGAGCACCTGCATCAAAATCTCCTCAAGGTCTATAAATGTGAAATGCTGTTCCATATGCATAGGAGGTTTAGTCACAATGTTCATGAATTTGGTTTTTCTCCTTTTTTTTTTTTTTTTTTTTTTTTTTTTTTTTGATGTCTTTGTCATCTTCTTGCCTGGTGTGTGCTGAGATTAATCTCAATAGTACAGCTAACTGGAACTAAAAAATATAAGAAAAAAAAAGAGCTATGTCATCTCTCCTAAAAGGCAACAAAGTGTACGTTCTCCCAGTGTCTTGCTGTCAGTACAACTTGCTAAGACTGTTCAGTACAAAAAGAAAAGATGGATATGTACTTATGGAACCAGATGGAACCAACTTATTTAGATGCCTGACTTTCTGCATCCAGATTTCCACTTGACATCATCAGTAATGGTAGTAAATATATCCTTGTATCTGGTATTAAAAAAGAGATATTTTTGTGCATTATTTGAAGGCAAACAAAAACCAGCAAGTGAGTGACCTCTGTTATTTTGCTGCCTTGACTTGTTAGTGCATTAGTCACTCCCTTTAGCTGTTGTCCTACATGAGGAGAGGAACTGGAGCTACCTAGATTGGGATGAGGGGGATTGTGACAGGAAAACTGCAGAATATGTCTTTTTCCAATTGAGGTGGAAGCAAGACTAAGCCTTCAACAAAACTTCATACCTCATATAATTAATTTTATTTGGAAGGAGAGATCACAGTTATAAAGGAGAAAAAGTTACAGTACTGGAAATGAACAAGTGAAAAACTGAATCTGATACTGTTTCTTAATGCAAATAATAGTTATACTACCTTGTTCCTAAAAAAGAAATTAAAACATGAACAAAATCTTAATCCATGCCCTTAAAGTTTTCTTCAATGATGTGTTAAAACAATGCACAGATTTGAGGTACTGCTGAAAAAATATCAGAAAATTAGCAGTCTTGGGAGCTTTGGTTTGCAGCAATTCTGAATTTTGGAATTACGTAGGAGTAAGGAAAATACCTTTAAAATTTACCAAGATGGGAAGGAATTTTTATGTGCTTTGCCTCACTTTAGAAATTAGGGCTGGAACAAAATTAAAAAAGCTTTCAAAAAGTCACAGATAATAAAAAAAAAAAAATACATCTATTAAATTAATAATAATATTCCTTCAGAGGAATTTCCTTTAAAATTTAGAGAATTTTATCTATCTATCTATGGGAGATTTATTTAATATTCTCATTATTCCAAAGAAAATAAAACCCCAAATATACTATCTAGATAATCTGCCAGATTACAAAAATCTTAGTTCTTCACATCAAATTAGTAAACAAATTAGTTTGTTTACTAGTTTGTTATTCAATTAGTTTGTTAATCAAAACAAATTAGTAAATTTACATGAAACATTTCTTAAGTGTATTTTTATTTCAGTTTCTGGAAACCAAATATTTTCTCAATAAATTAATAATTCTGCCAAATTTTATATCAGGGAAAATTTACTAGATATGAGATTAAAACTTCCATTAAACATAAAATTGAGAAATAGACTGCAATCATTTCTTCAGAAAAAAAAAAAATGTCTGGTCTTCTTCATACACTGTCTTGGATTTCCTTTTTTAAATACCTCCCTTCCCCATTCTCCACCCTCTTCCCTCAGCACAGAGGAAAATTACTTATGTTGTGGAAACTTCTTTCCTGACAAATTTCAAATTCCATGTTTATCGTGTTTTGTTTTATTTTCACAGAAACTTTATTTATTTAATTTATGTGATGATAATTTCTGCAGGGTTTCATTTCCTCACATACTATTAATTTTTTATTTTTTTTAAATTCCAGTTCTGGTAATTTTTACTGCTCAATATGTTGTTATTCTAGGAAAAACAAAGCAGCCAACAAAAACTGACCAAGAAGGAAAGATAAAAGTTTCTGAGCTCTGCATGTGCAAGGACACAAATCCAATGCCCCTCCTATCTGGCTAGAATTTGGTGCATTGATTGTGGCTTCTTTCTAAGTGTTCTACCAAATGTGGGACTTGTGATAGCCCTGAGAAAACAGGCTCAGAAGGTGCTGATAACCTATGATCTCACACTGGGAACAGATTTTACCTGTTGCTGGAAGCAGCCATCAGCTTCTATATTGTACACCAGCAAGACACAGTGTGGGAGCACACTGTGCCCAAAAATGTTCTGCTCTGCACAATGATGTGAAGTCACTGAACCCCATTGGACACGTTTAGGATGTTTATAAGAGAAAAAATCTGTAAAGAGCTTCCTTGGGGATAATTGTGTCTAACTTGGATAAAGCAGGCTTTTGACAAATCACTTTTTTTTTGCTAAGGATTTCTGTATCTAGATGACAGATCAGAGTCTTCAAATCACCGAACTGCAGCCACACTTTAATCAGACAGATCCTTGATGAGACAAGTATCCAGGCAACCCTGCATAAAAGCAGCAGCAGAAGAAATTGCTCAGTGCTGCAGTCAGACAGAGGAGACCTTTGAAAAGTTGGAATTAGTGCAGATTAAAAATCCAGCTGCTTCTTTTCAGGTCTGTCTGGCTGCAGTAATGTGCAGGAGTCAAGGGATTGATTTCTGCACAACTTGTGTGGGCCTCTGTTGCATGGAGTAAAGCCCTCCCTTTCTGCTCATGGCATGAGAGGTGATGCTTCTCTCCTTAGTCTTACTCCCACCTTCCATATCAAGACCTCTTTACAACCTTCTCCATGGTCAGCAGTAGAGCTGAGACTTGTGGCATACCACAGGTCTGTAACCTTCCACCAAGGTCTGTATTTTCAAACAAAAATTAGGTAATTCCCTGACATCTTAATGGGAATTAGGATCTCCCAGCCACGTGTGCCTTTAGTAATGTCTCTTCATGATACCATAGTGAAAAGCATTTCACACATATGCACATCAAGCCTTTAGAAATACCTAATTCCACAGTTGCCATAGCTTTTTCTAATCTTTACTCCATGGAAAATAAAAATTGTCCTGTTATTGTGGCTGCTGTTACACTTCCAACAGTGATGACAGAAGAACTATTTGATATTTACTTGAACATTCATTAGAGAAAGATTTCATCCACAACACCTGAGAAATTGTCTCAGAATTTTCGCTGATGGATTAAGCCCTGAAAGTTGAATTTAACTCCACTGTATCACAGGAAAGTATCCCTTAGTTAAATGGCATTCTTTTAAGCCTTCTTGGGAAGCAGGACACTGTTTACTTGCTGCTGCTCTGAGTCCCTTGTCAGTACCACTGTAAGATAAAATCCTTTCCTCTCTCAGCCAACATTCTGATCTAGTGAATTGTCTTGTGATATTGTCAGTAATGCAAGATACAAGACTGATATAATAAATGGAATTAAGCTTATTTTTAAAATCACTAATGATTTAGAGCCTTTGTTCTGTGTTCACAAGAAAAATATTGATTTGACATAACACAAGCTCTAGTCTTGTACGTTTTGTAAGGGGTAATGGTAGAAATAAGCAGTGCAGTAGGCTGATTTCTCTTGGTTGGTGACATTTGCAGCTTTTTGGGAAGCAAGATACTGAGACTGCCTTTCCAGCTGACAAGAAATTGCTTCAGTGGCAGACACCTCCAGAGGATCATCTTCTCTCTGACCTCAGGTGGGGACCACCCATGTCAATCTGTACCTAAGCTTGGAATATTTGTCGTGTCTATGTTAATCAGCCCAGGGGTTCTGAACCAGCTCTTTTGTTGGCTCTTGAAATAAGCAAAGAGGAGCAGAAGCAGCTGAGGAGCAGTCAAGTGTGGCAAGAATGTGCCTGGAAAGCAGGATCGAATCTGTGGTGTGACAGACTGCTTAGCTCAGACAAGTTTGGGACTGTGAAATAGTAAGGGATCATGGCAGAGAGGCTCCTGTATTGTAAAGAGTGAAGTTGAAGGATGTAGTTAGCAATGCCTTTAGTGAGGCAAGGAAGCTCATGGGTGGATGACCAGAGTGGGAGATGTAGGAAGCACTGTGGAGACAAGGCTGTGATGGAGGGGGCAAAGCAGCTGTGCTCTGTTCCAGCTGTGCTCTGAGGGAGCACAGGGACTGACTGGCATTTCAAAGTTGCACATTGTCCTCCTGGCCCTCCTGGATTCCCCATCCTGCAGCTCTCACTTTATCAGATTCAAGTGAGCCAGTAGGGTTCACATGGTTCAATCACACCTCCAGTCCAGATAGATATATTTTGTTAGTGCCTTCTACTGCCAGCTGAAGTAGGTAACACAACCACAAGGCTGCCTCAGCTATAAACAATCTGTAAACAATATGATTATAGCAATAGCAATAACAGAGCTTCCATCCCTATGACAAGTGGAGGGGTTGCTGATGAGATCTTGGAGAATAATTCTGCCTTCTATGGGAAGAAATGAACTCTTTGCTATTAACTTTCATGATAAAAGTTATCTTAACATGAAAGACTTCTCATTTCACTGTTGTAATATTTTAAAGCCTAAAGTCCATAGTCTAAAATGTTAAGGATGGACCTCCTTTCCTTAGGGGTGAGCTGGTAGGAAGTTGAACTCTCATGTGGAAAACATCTGGACTTTTTTTTTCTATCTAATTCAAAGACAATTTGTAGACTGCTACAGTTGTCTTTTCTTGGATTTTTTCAGAAGGAGCACATCTACTGTACAACTCTCATTTCCTATAACTAGGAAAATTTCTTGTGATGTACAGTATTTTTTATTACAATAAATACACGAGAATTCTGATAACTGAATGTGAGGTGCAGTAGCAACTACTATTCTGAGTTTCAGCAAAAGAAAAGATTAGTAAAATCTATAAATACAAGGAGTGTTTCTCTAAGATGATAAACTATAGCAGTTGAAAGAAACAAGTTGCAAGACTACAATCTACAAACTAATCCTACAAGTATCTTGATATATCTAGTAGAACAATTCTCTTTTATATCTTCATTAAAAAGAAACAAAACCACAAACATTCAGAAGCAACATTAATGAGAAGATACAGTCTTTCTTAAAAGAATTGATTTTCTTCTACGTGGGAGTGATTTTCTTCTATGCAATAAATGATTAAAGGGTCATCAGTTTTGTTTACATATTTGCAAAAATTAAAAAAAAATCTATATTTTCAGGCAGTTTAACAAATTTGTTTTTGCATATTTGTTAGCATTAGACAGATTTCTAGAAATGATTGTTCTTCCTTATCATTCAGAATGTACTAAAAACCAAATGCCTTGTATGCCTTTTACAAAGTGCTCATTTACTTTCTATGATAAGCAATAATTGTGTATAAGGGCTGAAGAATGTGAATGTCTAATGTTGCTGTTGGTTCCTTTCTGATTTCTTTTCATACTTCACTATACCTGGAGTTCTCTGGGGTATTCATTTCCTCTTTTCTGATGTTCCTATCAAACACATATTTTGGAAAAATTGAGGCCTTACCTCACAATTTCTATGACTATTTAGCAAGTTCTGCCCCGCTCCCCTCCCTGCCCCTATATAATCACCTGGAAAAAAAGACCCCTATTTTCAATTTTTGCACTGAAGTCCTTTCTATTCTCAAAATAGTGATGCCACTCAGCCCAGGGCTGGTTAGCAGCACATCACATCAGACTGAAATCACACAGATAGTAAATCACATCAGTCAGCCATGAGGGTCCTCAGGAATGAAAGGAGTCTTCTTGTGTGAGAGGTGTCAGTGCTAAATCATTAAATCGGTGCATTAGTACTAAAGAAGGAAAAAAGTTGATTTTGTCCTTCTTACCTTACAGCACTTCAGCAGCTTTTAATGGCAGAAATATGCCATGTTATTTATTAGCTCCAGTAACCCAGGGGTTCTTTTTCATTTTAGTCAGCAAGCTGTGAATCACCCACTGGGCATCTGACATGTACTGCAGGACTTCAGGGACTTAAGACAAATTAGACTCAGTTATTAGAGTCTCATCTTAGAATGTGTGTTTGTTTATAGGCTACTTAGCAGCTATGACTCCAGATTTACCAGCTGAAAGTTATTTTCCATGTACATAAAACACAAATTTGCTAAAATAGTCTAGTAAATGAAGTTAACTCCCAGAATTACTCTAACTACTGTAAGGCAAAGTCTGCTTAATTGTGGTAATGAGATACTTGATGAGAGTCAGGGCACTTCTTGAGGCATGAGTGTTTTAATATCATGAGTATGTCAGCTGGAATGCCATGCTCTTGAAGCATAAAGAGTATCTCAAGACATTTTCTGTTTTCTTTTGATTTGCATTGCACCGAATTTCTTCCTTGTGACAATGCTTAGGACTGCAAAAGGCCTAGACTCTGCTAGCAAATTCATTGATGAGCTTGAACATACTAACAAGCCCATTCTTTTTGTGCCCCCATTTCATATTTAAGGACTGCAAAAAAGCAAAAATTTTGGTTTTGAAAGTTTAAAATATTTTTGAATTGTAATATTTCATTAAAATTACAACACTTGAAAGAACGAATAAAAATTGATCTGAATGTTATTTTTGACTGTGAAACTGTCCTTTGTGTGGCTTTTGCAGATTAATGGATTCAGAGAGGCATCTTCTCAGGATCTATGAATTTCCTAAGTAGCTGATCACTCCATGGTGTCTGCAGAATAGGTGCTGCTAGATATCACAATAACAGCTTGTGGCAACTGGAATTCCTATGGATATGCAATACAAAGTTTTGTACTAAAATCATTCTTTAACACTTCCAAATGGAAAATTGCCTAACTACAGTGTTTCTTGTATAGAAGTATGCAAAATAAGATAAACACTGCCAAATTTAATTATAGTAAACACAAAAAACTTGTTTAGGATCATGATTTCCAGATATGATTACTATTATGGACATTAAGATTGTATCTAGGAACCACCATAAAAGGTAAACAGATAACAGGGGAAATTTGCAACTTCCCATACCTTCAGAGGGAAGGCTTAAACAAAACTTAATAGTAAAGATAAGGGCAGAAATTACAGAAACATGGAAGAGGCAAGTGTAAGAAATGCTGGAAGGTTCTGTGTGACGTACCTGCTATGCCTCTGTCTAAGCAGAGTTCTCTATGCCAGAAATATCAGAAGTTCTGGCCTTCCGAGTTATGTGACTGCATGGAGGCATAAGGAGCCTTATTGTAGTCACAGTCACATTTTAGGCTGATAACCGTGACTGGGAAACAGTGCTAGAAGCCATGCAGAAACAGCAGATAACAGCAGAAACAGACATAAATGTCAAGCTTTGCATTTTCATTTCAGCACATAAAGAACAGTAATCCTTCACTCAGTGTCCCAGTGACAAGATTTATTGCATGTGTTGCAGGCCACCCAAAATGCTTCGGGATTGCAGTATTCTGAGAAATAGCAAATGAGAGATCTCAAGTGCATGAGTAAAGTAGATGAGATATTGGATTTAGGTTAGACATTGGGAAATAATTTCTAGCTGCAAGGACAGATGGGTGCTGGGATTCATTGCTTGCATAATTGTGCAAGGTCTCTCACTGGGGACATCTGCAAACAGGTTAGAGGAATGTCTGCCAGAAATTGTTTATGGGAAGCTGAGGTTCCTGTTTGGGGGGAGGTGGATGACTTATATGATACTGCCAGGTGTACTCTGTGAATGATTTTGGGATGTGACATACAAAAAGCTGACAAAGGAAAATAATTTTTTTCTTTGTGTTCCTTTTATGGACACGTTAAATGACTGTTTTCCAAAGCCAGTATTCAAAGTATTGTTGGTCATTGTGAACCATTGTGCAATCCTTCTTTATGGGCACAAATATAAAATGTTTCTAGTGGTAGGACTAGGGTTCAAACCTCATGGTGGCATATGCCACTCATTTTACCAAGCAAGCACATTCCTCTTCAATGGATCCCATGGCTCTCTCATTAAATATGCTGTCCACTGGTCATTTTATGGAAAATTTGGAATATTCTTACTTAGTAAAAACACCCCAGAGGTTATAAAATGATATAATTTTCTCAATTGTAAAATAGTTCTTTCTCACCTTTGAACTTTCAAAGGTTTATGACTCATTATCTCACTTCACATTTCCATATCCCAAAGTACTGTTGAACTGCCAAATGTCACTAGTTAAATTACTTTAATTTTGACCCATAAATTGGTCAGTTTGCTCCAAAAATTCATCATCCATGTCAAATTTCTTGAAAAAAAAGTGGTCAAATATTTGATTTTTCATGAGAATATAAAGTAGAGCTTACATGGGGTCATTTTGTACATCTCTTTTGAGACAACCCCCTTCTATTACCTGAAAGCACCACAAAAATTCCTAGGTCTGATTTGACTCTATTATTGAGGAAAATAAATAATTCAAGCAGTTACTCTGAAAAGTTACTGATTTTATGTCCATTTAAGTGAGATGGAAATCATATGGTTCAGCTGTGTCACAAATTGAAAAATAAAGTAAAAAAGTGACTCTAACTACAACTACCATTGGTAATATACAACTGGTATGAATAACCTTTGGAAAATTTTCCTTTTATTATCATAGAATAATAGATTTAAAGAATAACTTGAGCTAGAATGGACCTATAGGGATCATCTTTTCCTAATAACATTCTCATTTGGTGTCTCTACTCTTAGAGATTCCCCAACATTCAGATGTTCCATTGTTGGGAGAGGTGTTACCACAGCTAAATTCTCTACTGTGATTAATTTAAATGCACAAAAAAGGAAGAACTTTGCATGTTAAGTTCTTTTGACCTGAACATTCTCTCCATAGGTGTGTATTTAAAGCTTGCAGATTAACTCTTGCCACAACAAATATGTGGCAGACTTGCAGTTAAACATAATTTTGTAGTGCCCATAGCTGCAACAAAGAAAATTGATACTCATGACAATGGCTTGCTTCTCTTGAATGCTTATAAAAAGCAGAGCTGCTCCAGCTGATATCTGAAAGCTCACTAATGTGCAGCTAATTACATGCTTTTCAGAAATGTCAGTCAGCCTTTTAGTCTTTGCAAAAGCTCTATCAGTGGCAATATAAAAGACAAAATGAGACAGAAGGTGACCAAAGTCCTTTAGAGACATCTTCTTAAAGGAAGAAAAAGGACACAACTTGATAGTCACTGGTGACATGTTTGCAGCACAGTTAGCCAAAATTTTCTTTTTTAACCTTTGCATTTATTTTTTATATTAACCTTGTATTTTTATATCACCCCTATCACTTAACATACAGTTATTCTTGTAATTATAATGTACAAAATCAGAGGATGCAAAGCTAGTTTATTATCTTGCTTTGAATTATCTGTACTGGCCTCAGAAACAGCCACTTACCTGCTTTAGGACACTGTTTAGTGCTTGGTAAATGTCAAAGGAGGTTCATGAAAGGTGCTGTGATTGATTGCAGGAAATGGTCTTCTACAAAAGCAATATTAGTCTGAAGACATTTTGTGATTTGGTATAGATGGGGAGATGATTGTTTGAGTTCTATTAGGGCAAATCATAAACTTGTGTTTTGTGGAGAGAATCAGAATGTTGGTACATTATTTTTGAACAATTAAAATTAATATCCTTATCCATTTAATAGAAATTGTATTCCATAAAAGCTACAGGCTCACTGCTCAAATGCAACTTTGAGAATGAGCAATAGTTGTAGATAAAGATTGAAAATATCTGACCTTAAACTTTGTTAAAAGATGTGGATTATATACTGCTGTATGAATATAGAATAAATTTAGCATGCAAATTAAACAAAATCTGAAAAAAAAAAAAAGAAACTTGTACCACTGATGCCATTCACTTTACTGATTTTTGCCCTCAGTAATTCCTGTTTACTCCCTGAATTTCTCACAATTAACACTAGGCACTTCAGCTGCTTCACCAGGATTTTGAGGTGATGTCACACACGTGGGATCTGTCACTCTTTTGTGTCAGACCCTCCCACTAATATGATGGGAAATACTGTAATGTATGTTGCCCTACCACTGATATTCAGTGAAGGAAAAAAATGGCATCTCCTATTGCTAAGAGAAGGAAAAAATACCATCTCTTATTGCTAAATATGTACAACAAGGCAAGATGTAAGACAGGAGAACCCAATCCACTTTTGTTAGACCAGGCATTCCAAATTCCTCTTGATATGTTCATTACAGCAGTCTCTAGAACTGCTGTTTGCTTTTCTTATTGCTAAGAGAGGAGAATTTGCTCCCCGGTGATTGAATATCTCTGTCTCCAAGGTACCCAGTGCTCCTTCTGGACAACATTCAAATTTTGTGCTATAAACAAAGTTCTGGTCTCAATTCAGTAACTCAGCAGCATCCATAGGTAAGGTCAAGAAATGTGTGAGATACACACAAAAATAATGGGGACAACACAAACTGGCAGAGGCTGGAAAAATATATGGGAAATATATGGAATATATGGAATATATGGAAAAATATAAACCATTATTTTCTAAAGGTTCTCTATATATCAGATGAGTAGTGGTAATAAGTCTGTGGAAATCTTTGTGAGAAAAGTCATAGATGACATCTAGCCTATGGTCCAAAGAAACGGGAAGATGGTGAGCTCCACATATCCATTAGAAACGTTAGAATAATTGCTATTTAAAAGCCATGTAAAAAGTGCCTCATAATGCCATTTCCATTCTCTTTCTTCATAATATATATACAATAAATATATTCACAGAAATAAACGGGAAATAAGACATTTTTTTCTCTTTAGAAAAGTGCAGATGGCATCCTATCTTTTAGCATGGTAATCTATCCAATTTTTTTCACTAGTAATATCATGGAGAAATACAGGACAGAAGAGAAACAGACTGATTTTATTTTCATATGTGCCACTTCAACACCAACTTCAAGCCTAACAGTAAAATAAATGAGGGGAAGCTAATGATATTCAGTTTTCCACAGCTGTAACAAGTCTTGAAGTCTTATTGCAGCTGATATGCCTCTTTAGGTAAAATAGTACCTAGTTCTCTCAGACTACTGTAAAGCTGGCCTATCTGCAGAGACTGCTAGGGAATTGCCAACTTACACTGAATTAACTGAGCTCAGAATTGGAAACAAAGAAGGGACAGAGTTGTCCTTTCCCATTTCCCATGTTGTGCTGTTGTGTTCATTTTGCCTTCCTCCCCCTGCACCTCCTACAGTGATAATTTTAAGTTAAAGAACAAATTCACAAAAATGAAGAATCCCTGATTCTCACTTATATGAGAAGTTTTTTCCTCATAATGAAATTGGGGCATTAAGATCAAATCCCCAAAAGCAGATATCTGAATTCATATTACTGAAAGGATTGTATTTCTCCTGACCTAGCTTGTGATAGCTTTTGGGCATTGATACTATTCAAAGTTTGGCAACACATGATGCAAGGCCTTGTTGCAACTCCACTTTGTAGCCAGTCCTTACATCTCAATACCAAAGTGTGTGCTGAGAGAAGAGAGTTTCATGACTTTTATTCACTAGATCTTAAAGCTTTTGGGAAGTGATTTTTATTTAGTTGTTAGTAAGTTAGGAAGATGTGTTCAGATCTTGTGATCACTGACTCAGTTTTATCACTTAAATAAGGTCTGAATTTAGACTGTTAAAGCACATTTTTATACTCAGGGACTTCAGTGATGGAACAACTGGTCTCTTTTCTGTCATAAAAGCCTCTGTGGCAATTCACAGAGAAAACTTCATTAGCCTGAATTGTCAGAGAATGCTTATACCCCGGTTACAGATATCACTTCTTATTTTGGCTGGTGCTGAGAGACTGTGATCCTTTTCTCCTGGGAAATCTTCCTTGTAAAGTAGAACTTTAAAGTCAAAGCCACCAAAGTTTTAAAGATCAGAGTGACAAAATGGCAGTTCTTTCATCTATAGAGTAAGAATCTGATGGTTAGAGATAAACAAGAAACAAAAAACACAGCCCACAAACCAGAGTGATCAGCCAGCCACATGAATACATCTACCACTGGACTCCTACAATTGTGCCAAAGTACAGCTTCACTTCAGCCTCCTTCAACACCACAAACCAGCATAGAAGGGGCTAGAGAAGCTGGGGTTTGTTAATACTCAGAGTTAAAAGTTTGCATTGTATTTACCTGTAATTTTCCTTCAGTCGTAACTGGATTCAGGATGAATCTTTAAGGAGACTCAGCTTAATAACAAAAGGCTACCTGGACCTACCTTCTGTAAGCTACAATTGCAAAGCTTTTAGCAGAACAGCTCAACAAATCAAGAGCATCTGGTTAGATAGAGTCTTGCACAGAAATAGGCAAAAGAAAATGGAAAATAAAGAATTTTGATGTATGTATGCCATTAAGCCCATTTTTTTTTTTAACTGTCGATTAGGGACCCTGATACAAAGGCAACGAAAATAAATAACGAAAAATTAAACAATCATTTCTAAGAAATGGAAACTGATGCAGTGTAAAAATAAGTTACTGACTGAAATAATTTGGAGGTACTTACAGGTCATCTAGTGAAGGATTTTTATGTTTTTTTTATCTACTTTATGGAGACTTGTACATCAACACTTTTGCACAAATGACAGGTGCCAGAATATGATTCTTTCCTTGTTTGTTTCATAAGTTCCAATAGAACCATGAAATATCCTGTCCTCCTCTGTTGTTCCATGTGTAAATGGCAGTTGCCAAGAATGAAATTTCAGGTGTTTTGAAAATTTTGAGTGTCATAATCCAGAAAGCCGTATCATCACCTAACGCAGCAACCACACTCTATTGATCATTCTCTGGTTATTTGGAACAAGGTCCTGCATAGCTGACATATTTCTGCACTGTCCTCCCACTGCTTACTGAATTTCTGAATGGTTTAGGAGAACGGGGAGGCCACTAATGTTTTTCAGACTGCAGGTATGTTCAGAGTCTTGCATAATTCTTGGCTTCATGGGCTGTAAGTGAAAAATTTTATGGAAACAACTTCCTTTCACGTGAGGATCAGAGCTGACCTCTATCTTGGAAGCTAGCTGACCACAGGAGTAAGAAGGCTGCTGAAAGTGCCTGCAGAAGCACTGAGAGGATAAACGATTTGGAAACAAATGAAACTTCTTCTGTGGTTGAAAAACAACAGCCTGAGAGGAAGCAGATGAGGGAGCATCGCACTTGAAATGAGGCAATGGTGGTGGAAGCTCTGGTGGAAGCAGCATTTTCTCTGTGCTGGGATGCACTAAGTCTCTGGCCAGTATTTCTGTTCTCTGGTGAAGTCCTGCTCTGCATGACTCATTTGAAAGAGAAAGCCCTGTTCTTAGAACTAAAACCTCAACAATGTCAGGAAATGCACAGAAGTTCCACACCCCCACTAATGCTTTCATCTGTATCATATTATTCAATTCCTAGTCACACTTCTGAGATGCTTTCTTTGTCCAGGTAGTGCAGAAGACATCTCCCTTATATCACTTCTTGCAGCACAACACAGTAGTTACAGCACAGGAGGCAAATTGCATACAGGATTGCCACTGCTACAAATGTGAGGTGTGGTACGTGTGAAAATCCTTTGGGGTAGCTATTAGTGGAGCTATACAAGAGTAAACCTATACAATAGGTTTTTTCCTCAATGAGAGGAGCCACCACAAAGCATTTCAGATGATTTCCAACAAAGCCAGAGGAAATGACACAGGCAGAGATAATTTAGAGGAAAAAAATTGACAATTGCTGCAGATTTCACAAAGTTTATGATTTAAATGACAGAATTGAGTACAGTTCAGATTTAGACTTTTTCTTTTGTCTAATGTTTGCATTTTTTTTCCTTTCTTTTTTGATGTCAAAGATGGCTCTGTTTTGAGCAGGAGATTGGAATAGACACTTTGATGTTCCTTCCCAGCAGGATTATTCAATGATAAATATGTGTTGACAACTATTTTTCTTTTCCTGAGTATGTTGCACTGAGGATGTTGAAAGATCAGCTGACTACCTCCCACACAAGGCAAGTGTTTATCCATTCTGACTGATCCCATTCCCACTGCCCTAGTCATCACCACATAGCCCAGCAAATTACTTTTTTTCCCAATTCTACAGAACTTCTCTCTTCCTCATGTGGAACAGAGTCCTGACCCTTTTCAGACCAACTCCCTCATTCCAGGTACACCCTTTCCAATAATATTTTATCACTAGCATCTTTTTCTGCTCCAGGAAAAGTGAAGTTGGGAATACAGAAACAGGAATAATTTCTGAACCTGATGAGAAGAGAGATAACCATCAGATTGTGGCAACAGGGCTAGTGTGTCATGCTTAGCATTATCTGAAATATTTATACTGAGGTGGAAAAGGGAAAAAAAAAAACCTCTCTGCCAACTAACCTTTTCTTCAGCTTTTTTCCAGTGCTGCAAAGTCTGTTTCACTTGGCTACATAAAAGGCCATCTGATCTTGACAGCCACTACAGCAGAAGGGTTTGTAAGTGATATGTGCAGCCCACAAAGTCGTTATGGATGCACAAGGAGGACTGAACCATACAGTGAGCCCAAGCCCCACTTACAGCCCAAAGGCTTATCCTAACAGCCATAGAGCCACAGTGCAGAAAACCCAAGTGATTTTGCTGAAATGAAATAAGGCCCTAGAGCTTGCTAACCCAACTTTAGTGTAAGGTTTAATTCCTTTTCCCAGCTTTGTCACATCAATAACAACCATTCACTCTGCCCTCCTCTACCAGAGCAGCAAATGAAAGAGCTGTAAATCAATGTCCCTTTGGATACATTTCTGTTGAAGGGAATTTCCCTCTATTATTATAACACTGTGAGAAAAGACTGTGCAGTGTGAACTTTTTAATAAAAGTGCTTTTTACAAATTACTTAAGACGCCTGTTAAAACAGATGTTAAATTTCAAACATTCTTTTAGCACTGTTTCATTTCTCTTGCACTTATGTGCTCCACTGCACCATTAAGTTACAAACACTGAGGAAAGGGGAGCCATACCACAGGGTCTGTGTAGGTCATGGATTGCTCCTGGAAATATTCCTGAGCACAAAGCTCAGCACTGATGCTGAGGAATAAGCTCCAGTAAAACTCCAAAGTGTTATTTGAATGGAATTAAATTCAATTACTTTATAATTAACTTCCACTTAAGTCAGGAATTCATTAGCTTTAGGAAAAAACAAGGACAGTTATGCAACCCATCTAACACAGTTGTTCCACACAGGACCCTATTTAGCACAAAGCACAGGTTAGTTTTCTAGAAATTTCATAGCATGACCTGTAATATTTTGTGGCATATACTCATGTCAGTAAGATACTGGAGTGTACAATTTCCAGGTCTTTCTAAAGAGGTATTATTTTTATTACAATTTGTATGGTAGAATGAATGAAATTATATCAGCTTCCATAAGCTTATCTGAAAGCACTATTAAAGGAGATTAGTGTATTGCAAATGGAGTAAGAGAGGAAAGATGAACTGTGAATTTGCCTCCTGTATCATCAGGCTGAAGGACATCTCTGAATAACATTATAACCCATTGCTCTAGGAATTTTGACTGTGGCCTTTGATAGTACTCAACAACACAAACAGCAGACCTAATTTTGTAAATGCTTAGAGATGCACTGTTTAAGCTGATGCTATCTCTCTCTCTTTTTTTAAATTTTTATTTTTATTTTTTATTTTTTATTAAAAGGAGAGAGAATCCTTGCCAAAAAACTCCTTGCTTTAAAAAAATACCAAGAGACTTACCTTTATGTAAAACAAATAAAAACTTGTTTTTCGTGTTTTAATAGAAAAGTTATTTTCATGTTTGATTTGTTCTCACAGTGAGAAAAAAAAATCATTTAGATAGCACTTTTAATGTGTTCCAGTAATTTCTATGAAAGCTTTAAATGTGGAAATAAATTTTTTAGAAATTAAAGCAAACACCTGTAACTTCATATGTTTCTATCTGTTAAAGTCTCTCCAAAGACATTTTTACTATAAAAAAGTACTGAGCTCTTGTTATGGTTTAAGCCTTATAAGATTTAAAGCTACCTTACCTATGACTGTGTCTATTCATAAATGCCCTGCTTTGCACATGTATAAGGATTTTATTCTCTTTGGGGTCAATGGAGATTATATGTCCTTTTGTCAAGGATTAGTTTAAAAATCTGTGGAAAAGTTCCCTTTTGAGAATTTTTGAAGCATCAGAATGTTTATTTTCTGGTTTTTTTTGGTCACAGTATCTACCCGTTCAGATTTCAGAAACATTGCAGATAATTCAGTTTCCGATACTTCAGCAGTGGTTTTGGATATTTTACTGTGGATCTGAATTTCTAAAAGCTAAGTACTACCTGGGAAATGAGGTTTTGTGGCCTCTCCATGGTAACTCAAATAAAGCTTTCCTCTTGTACCTTCCTGTGAATTTCTATCTGAACGCCATGTGTAAGGGAATTCAGCAGAATAGAAATGGCCTGCCTAAAGGGAAAGAGGTACATTTAGGGAAGTCTGCAGAATGCACGCCACAGATTAAGAGGGTCATCTCAAAGATTTGTCTGTAGCTGAGTTTCACAACCTACCTCACATGTCATTGCTGGAAACCAACTTACCTATTCTTGACTCATACACATGTCAGAAAATACCAGTACCAGCTGCCTTCTTTAGATCCTGCCTTTTCATAGGGAGAAAACTCCACTGACAGATCTACTGGATAGAACTAGAAATCTGCCCAGCAGCTACATCCTCCTACCATCCCCTCTGCTGACAGCAACGAGGGGACTGGTTCCCTTTCTCTGTGAGTACAGTGGAACAGGGACCATGTTTCCCAAATTAGAATTTTTGTCTCCAAAAAGCACACAGCAAAAAAGATAAACACATGAAGCAATCAAAGAAGAAACTTCTGAAAAGTGGGTGTTTTAATGCTCTGTGTGGAATGGGTAAAAATGGAATAAATCAAGGTGCTGAAAAGCATCCCTATTCCCGTGTTTTAACTTTGAAGGAATTTTCATGTCTACCTGTTCTGTAATTTGACAGTCAAAATGCTCATGGTTCCCTATAAAATTCCAACAAAAATTATATTCTGGACAGTCTTAATAAATGTTATTTTAATTAAAAGAGATTTCCACTCTTTTCTGTTTGCTAATTAAATTGAAAGACAACTCTGACAATTCCAATTATCATTTACCACAAAACATGTATATGCAAATATAACAGAAGGTAAATACAGATTTGAAACAACAAAATCATACCACAGCAAGACAATTAGTCAGAACATTGTTGCCAAATTTTCTTATTTAAATAAGTCATCAGCAATACGTAACAGATGCTGAAAGTATATGTTAAACATTTAAAATAAAAACAAGTCATCCAAAGATTATACAAACAAAAAATTTGAAACATATTCACAATTAAAATGTAGTGCAAGATGTTTCAAAACTAGGGATTTTGTTTTGTTCTGGATCTGAAATTAGTTTTCAAAGAAATTGATACTTACATTAATTGAATTAATAGAAATATACCTAATATTTTGGAAGAGAATAGTTAACCTTTCATGGAAATGCTCTGGAACTTTAAAATTCTAAAAGCACATGGAGGCACTTTAGGCCTTGAAACAATAAAGAGAAACATGTAAATCCTACTGTAAAAGAAGCATGTTGAGGAGTATGGACAACAAGCTGCCTGGCTTATTCTGGACATCAATTTCTGGCCTTGTCTGACAAGTTCAGCAGTGACAGTACAGCTTGATCACCCCTGGTTTATCAAACGGGAATAATTTAAGAAGTTAACTAGATGCCATTAATAGTCTGCAGAGCTCATTATGTTCCCACTCTGCAAACTCAGACATTTCACCTTGAACTGCCCAGAGACGAAATTTGAGATAACCTCATTGCCCTGAACTGGATTGGGAAGCACTCATCTATTCTGATCTGGTGATACTCAGAAGAATGTCTAATCACTGGGACGTAACAGTAGGACAATAAAGAAATTCCATCCTAAGTTGTCAGCAGAAATTCCTTTACAATACAGACATTTTTGCTGACAAACTGTAGGGCTTAAGAGGAGTTCCTCATGCTCTCCCCTGGGTGATGCCTGGAGTAGCATTTTTGTTTTCCTTCTGGGCCCCACCAATAAACTGCAGTGCTCACCTCACCCATCATGCTGTGGCCACTCTTAGGGATATGATTTAGATGAGCCTACAGTTTATCCCAATTAATAAAGCATGGAAATGTAGGATAAGGAATTGACAGCCAAATCACCTAACCTTGGTTTGTCCTTTGAAAGGGCTCTGCAGAGTCTCAGAGCCACTGTTTATTGTGGTCTGTGCTGCATGATATTATTATTTTTTCACTGGTAAATAACTCAGACACTGCTGCTGAACAGACAGACATACTTTTTGTTTCTACCGTACTGAGATAGGTAGAAGAAATTTTGAGAAACTGACACTAATTGCTTCTACTGCATGTGTTTCTTAATATATTGAATTATTTTTCCATTAACCCCACAGGGATCCTATTTTATGAGTCATCAACGGCCAGAAAATCTCATTTCTAAAGGACTAGAGCCAATGTTGCTGAAGACATCCAAGAGTGTGTCAGATCCTTTCCTAATGGAGAGCAAATGCCCTCACAATAAAAGGATAGACAAAATAGAATTAAGGACAGCCTGGTGTGAGGGGAGAAGATAATTCCCTGCTTCTCATCTAGGTAGTACTAAATAGGGTTTGTGTTCTACATTTTGTTTATTTTTGATGGTTCCTTGGTGGCTTGACACTAAATGGAACTACATAAGTTAGGTAAACAAGTGAAAATTTAAAGTATGAGCTTTTATTGCAGTTACTTAAAGAATCTCCTTGGTGCTGCAGGGAATGTTCCTCAATTAGACCTGCTGTCTGGACTGTGGTCAAACCATGGGTCAGAAAGCCATAACCTTCAGGCCTGGGCTGCTTGGGAAGAAGATCATTCTTGATCATCACCCACATTTTCTGCTTTCTTCCTCTTGAAATTCAATTGCATTTCTTTACAAAATCTTTTGCTAAACTTGATGTTTTACTAACTGAGAGGATCGAAACTTTGGGCTCCAAAACCTCCTGTCTGAGACCAATTACTTTTTAAATTCTTCCTTCCCTCATCACAGTAATAAAGATGTTTCCTCCTTTCAGAGAAAAAGTAGAAGTTGCTTAGATTCACCTTTAAACTCCAGACACTTCACTTGTGCATCAAGGATGGGGTAAGGCTCCAATGGACGTATTTAGTGGGTGATTTGGATCCAAGCAACCATCCTCCTTGCCCCATCACTGAAAAAAAGGAGAAACCACCTGGCGGAGGACTGTACTCTGTCCAGGACACAGATGCAAATTTGATGGTTGTTACTTACAGACCATTTTGGGTTGGACTTCTTCATCCACCACTTGCATGGTTGTCCAACAGCCTTTCCACTATTTTTTTAGCACCCTCCCTCTCTCTCTGCTTATAAACAACTGTACATTTCAGGAAGATTCAAAGAGGAGTGGCCTACAGCAGAAAGTGGAAGTTTTCACACACCCAGCAAAAAGACAGTGATATGGACATGTTGATAAAAATACATCCATTGTTAATACTTAGTTTTTAAAACACAACTCTGTTTATTACAGTGTATCCATTTTTGTTCTTTGCAAGGACCATAGGTGACAACTGTAGAATGTTCATCAGAAAACTAATTAACCTGCTCATCCACAAAAACCCTTCACATATGTTTTTGCACGGCTTTAAGGGAAGGAGAGTAAAACTATCTATAAGTTATCAGCTTCATTAACAGAAGTGTAATTCTTCATTAATGAGCAAAAAACCCTCTTTATTTTTTCTCATTTGGGCAGCCAAAAAGACTCTATACTCTCCTTAACCCTCTCATACCACAAGCCTGAGGGATTTCCCAACACAAAAGACCGTAATTGTACACTAATGGAACATGTATACACTCACCGTACTTAAACCGACTTAAAGTGCAGAAAAGAGGATTTAGGTTAAACATGAGAACAAACTCTCAAACCTATACATGGGAGAGGTTTGCCAAGAGGCTGGGACCTTTCTAACATGGCTACTTGCTAAAATAAACTATGAATGTCTTTCAGAAATCACACAGGAACAGCAGATCCTTCTCCAGAAGGGAGAATTAATTAACTTTCCCAACTCCTTTCCAGATCAATTTTCTAAGATTTTTTTTTCAATAATGATATTTTGCTAGGTTACTTACAATATTAATCCTTGCATGAGTGTTAGCGTCGGAAACACATAATCACGGAATGATTATATGCAGGTGCTTTTATTGAGGAGCTCCGGGAGCCGGGGTACACATACAGACCCAAATCTGACTCCAACAGTAACTAACAACACACACATTTTTATACCCCTCAGCCACACAGCTACATATCGATTGGTTGCCCCAAATTGTTCCTAAGCAAAATTTCTTGTAATTTAGCCAAACAGTAATCGTATTCGATTCCCCAAACAAAGTCATACTTGATTTAGTTAAAACAAAGGCCTTAGCTACAGCAACTATAGCAAAGCTAATGTTCTATTCTCAAAGCCCGGTTAACCAGCAAACCCGGGTCTTTCCCTTCCCAACCGTTACCTTTCCTAACCACCACCCCCCTTTAGCTACCCACTTGCAGTTATACAGAAAAATCATTTTAACCCTATACTATCATGAGGAAAAAAAAGAGAATTATTCCAAAACTTTTAGGATATTGAAATAGTTCTTCTAACTGAAAAACTCAAACAAACAACAAACCCTACACAGTTCTGGAAACTCAAGTAATAACTTAGTCTGGGTTGCGGATGGATTGTAAAGTGCAAAGAGAGCTCAGAAAAAAAGGAGGTAAGTAGTAACTCATTTTGTGGTTTATTACATTCAACCAACTATTCAATACAGACTTGGTGATCCTTTTGGGTCCCTTCCAACTCAGGATATTCCATCATAGCAGCATCTGGAAGAAAGAACATGTGTCTGCCTTTGTGAAGACATCTCTTTAATTTTTTCTTCTGTTTCTACTTTACACTGGACTATTGTCTTGGTTTGGAAAGACAGGTATCTGCCAGGGAAAGCTGGAGTTTCCTTTAGAATGGAGAATGTAAACCCCTCACCCCCGCCAATTAAATTTTGCAATTAAGGGCTTTCAGGCAAAGATTTGGGAATAGGAATAACAGTTCTTTACTAGGAATATTAACAATACAAATGTAGTAGACAACAAAACCACCCAACCAAACAAGCAAACAAATAAACAATAATCCTGGAAAACCCTGACAGAGTCAGAGCTACAACCTGACACCCTGTTGGTCAGGGTGTTGGAAGCAGTCCACAAGTGAGTCCTCCTGGAGTGGCAGATGTGGTTCTGTTGGAGTAGAGATGATCCTGAAGAAAACGGGTCCAGTGATGGTGAGAGGGGTCCAGTCTTCCTCCGGTAATCGGGCAAAGCCAGAGAGCTTCGTGTTCCTGAGTCTCAGTTTTTTCCAGGTAGGAATGGTTGGCTCCCCCCACTGGGATCTCACAATAGGATGATGGAATGTGGATGTTCTCTTTTGGGAAGGGGAACAGCTTGAGGAAGAAAACAGCTTGGGGAGTCTTAATGGCACATTGTGAAAAGAGATAAGAAACAATGCCCTACCTGGTGTTAACAGTTGGGCCATTATCAAAAGGCATCCCCCCCCGCCCCCCTCCCAGAGTTACAAGAAATAAAGAAGAAAATCTTCCCAACTGCTTTCAGCAGATGAAATAGAATACGCATTTTTGGTTCCATAACCCAAGACAACTATGAAACAATCTCAAACAATTCTAAAAGTCTACCCACTTTCTGATCAATGTAGTCTTGATTCCTTTTTCTGCTAGGAACAGTTGAAAAATCTAAGAAACAGGACTGAGAGAAAATTATAAACACCCTAAAATATGTGGCAAAGATCATACTTTGTAAAAAATGGAGTCTGAGGTTACATATTAGAGAAAATTTCTTTAATTTTTAATCTCTCTAATTTAGTGGGTTTTGAATTTGATAATAATAGATCCTACCTGATGGCAAGGTGGTAGACAAATGGCCTTTTCAAGTCCCTTCCAGTGCTTTTTTAATATTCTGAATTTATTAACTAGTTACTATTCCCTGCGGAGCAAAGGCCCTTATACATTGAATTATACTTTAATCCTGGATGCTAAACCAGTATAAAGTAAATGAAAAGATGCTTTCTAAAAAGGTTTGGCCACTACTACAGGTTTTTCTCTCACTAACAATAAAAGAAATATATTGCTATACAATCTATGTTGTAAGCTAAAGAAATTAGCTACTAAAACTTGGTAACATAGTTAAGCAATAGTTCCTGCTAGGAAATAATAGATAGGAAAGAGAATTTTACATGCTGAAATGTATTTATGGCACATAAAGTTGCAATGTCCTATTACTGCTTGGTAAAATCTTCAGAGGAATGGATTTATTTTTCTGTAAGGGTGAGGAATTTTTTTCCTAATTAATTTAAAGTTTTCATATTAATAAAAAAAACTCTGATATTTCTGTTCCTGATGTTTAAAATCTAGATGCCCTCAGAACATGGAATCAGAGTAAGGCAATACTTTCAGATCAGGACTCAGTAATGTTTTTCATCTGGCAAACTGATGGGATCTCATCCATTTAGTACAGTTTCAGTGATTTAGCAACAGCAACCATATTTTTAAAGCAAAAATTGACAAAGTGCTTTTGATTCAAAGAAGGAGAAAATAAAGATTCACAGATAATTTTTATTAATTTATTATTACTAGATGTTCTCTCAGGTCTCTTCCAACCCAAGCCATTCTACGATTCTATGATTCTGTGATTTATTTATGCTATGGAGTATATCAAGTTCCCTTGCAAGTCCCAATTCACTGTTTTGTTTGTTTTCTAAATAAAATAAAGGCACCAAAAAATTCTGTCTCCTTGGAAATACTGTTACTTAAAAATATTTTCTGTATTTGGAGTAGTAGTGGTACCATAAATATCCTTTGAATATATGTGTTGGGCAGAAGGAGTACGTGTCACTTAGCCTAGAAATTGAGCATTTGGATTAGTCTGCTAATGTTTAAAGAGTTAGGGAAGATTTTGTGAAAAAATCAATGGTCCAAGAGCGATCTGAAGCCTGCTTAGTTTTGTTCTTTCTGCAGCTGAAGTGGGGAATCTCTGTTAGGTCTGGAATTTCCTGCCATCACTAAGAAAGACTGAGTGCACCTGAGCACTGAGATGAGGCAGCCAGCTCCAGCACTGCAGGTGGGCAGATTTCTGGAAGAAGAAAGCCTCTAGTTTTCAGGAGCTCCACTCTTCATAAAATGGCTTATCCCACCTGAAGAACACTGTAACAGAACCACTTCAGCCATCACATTTTCTTGATTCTTTCTAACATGGGTGATTTAGATTCCCAAAAAGGCTCTTTCATCAAATATGAATGCAGTTTTGATTAAACACAGTACAGATCAAATTAGAAGACAGAGAATTCCCTTCAATCTATACCTGTGAAAAGTTCTTTATCTTTGTGGTTAAATACAATTACAGACAGTTTATATCCTTTTTTGCTTTTGAACTAATTAAAAGGAGAAGTTAGAGAAGAAAGTGTCTGCAATAGTCTTCCAATACACATTCAGGAGACAAAGCTTTTATTTCCTATCCAAAAAATGGGATTTTTTTTGTATAGAAATTCATTGTGTGATTGTTTGATAATGAAATGGTGAAATGAAGAAAGGATTTAGTTTTATCCTTAAACATCTGCTACATCACCTCATTCTACCTGGACTACTGGGCTGGGTTACTTGTACTATACAAATGGGTGCAATTATCTTATTCTTAAATCAAGCATCCATTTTCTGAAGGACTTTATTTTTCTCTGCTCTGTGTCCTGTCTACACCCTTATCTCAAGGTATCATTAGAACAGAATCTGTGGCAGGGGAAGAGAGCAGTGCTGATGTCACATTGAAGGTACAGTACACGAAGCTTTTATGTGTAGGAAAAGACTTTTTTAGGGGGTACCTCAGAAAAATCCAGATATAATAACATTAACTTTCCCAATGTCTGTTCTGGCATATGTTAACTTTTCTAAACAATTGATAAAATTAATTAAAAAAAATAATTGGAATTACAGACCTTTTGTGCAAAGAAAAAGCCCTGAATTAAAAAAAAAAAAATCCTAAGATAAAAACTGACTTTGTGAGCTTGTGAATTTTTTTACATTGGTTCTCTGTTTTTTACATTGGCTCTCTATTTCCTCATTAGACAGACAAAAATAATTAAGGATATGTATTCCAAATCCTCTCATGTTACTCATCTTAATAACAGGAGATACAGTAGCATATCTTGCAATTATTAACTGCCTTATCTTTATCATTTCATTTTCATGCTGAGAAATATTTTGCTGCTTGATTGCTAGAGGCAAAATAGAACAATATTTTTAACAGCATGTACCAACTTAACTGTAATATTCAGCAGCCAAAGGGTCATCCAGAAGAGATACCTTTGCAGAAATATAAATTAGCAAGAATTGGTTTATTATGATCATGTCCTTTCTAGGAAAAGAAGCATTTTGCTTTACATTTTTTAGGTACGTGGGCAGAGGAAGATATTACTGACATCAGCTGAATAAGTAACTCCTGTCGAAATACTTCTATGTACTATCAAGGTTTCAGTCTATTTTTTGGCTCTAATAGGCTGTCCAGATCCAGGCTGGAGCTCAGAAAAAGAATGAGGAAGGTGTGAGAGAAAATAGCAAGGCATATGTGAAGAGAAAAGTTATAAGAAAACTGTGGTAACCTGGACACTGAAGGATTCTTTTATCTTACTGAGACATTCTTTGGTGCTAAGCTGTTACCTAGAAGTTTGGTATAGACCTGAAAAACTGAGCATAGTAAACACACTTCTGCCAGTCAACAATTCTTTCAAAATAGAAACCATTATTCAGAGCAATTTGAGGTCTTATATATAAAGAAAGTTGGTAATGATATCTTTGTCCATGCAAGTAACTTTTTGATCATGAGAGGATGCATCTTCTCCATGGTGTAGAGCCCTTCCTTTAAAATCTCAGAGCTTTTCTGTGGAAGACTGAACCATACAAGTGGATGCATGTAATGACCTTGCTCCAAATGAGTTAAAACACTGTGAGAAGAGAGAGAATTTCTCATTCCTGAGAATGCCATACAGGCTCATAATGCACAAATCAAACCTTGGGCATGCTGGTGTGAATGGGATACTTCCAACAATTTCAGAGGATCAGGATCCTCCTTAACTGTTTGAACCTAGCAGAAGACAGAGTGGAGCTTATTGCTCAGAGCTGACCTTAACCCTTGTGCCTGGGAAGATTGAAAAAGCTCTGCTGTACCTGACCTTCTACCCTTGAGTGTTTTTTTTTTAATTAGGCACATTGCAGTGTGCAGTACATGGCACAGCTTGCCTGTGTCACAGTGGTCCTGTAACCTGGAGCCATTGTTTTGCAAACTGCACATTCCAGAATCAGTTTGTGCCTTTATTTTTAATTATATGAATTACTTTGATCACTTTTTCAGTGCTACAGAAATGAGGCCTGATCTGTATGTGAAATGTGGAGAACTAACATCTGTCAGTTAAATGATTCCTAGCCTTTCCACAATGACATTGAAAAAGTAGTAAAAAATTACACTTGAGCTAAATGAGACCATGCCTGACATGCTCAAAGTAGTATCATCTCAGTGATGGCAGCTTCAGATCTTAATTATATTGAAAATCTGAATAACTGGTGTCTGTATTCTAAACTTTTCAAGGAGAACAGGATTGCATATTGATCAGAAAAAAAAAAAAAAACACCAAAAAACACCAACAAACAAACTACAAGACAATGAGATAAAATGGAAAGGGATGAAAAATCTTAATTCAACTAAAATACCATAGACTGTAGGATATTTTAGTATTCCCCAGGCTGGGGGAATCCTTAATGTTTTTGTTTTTTCAGTCTTCCGGAAATTGTGATTTTAGCTTTTACAGATGACTTTGCTCTTGGCATAATTTATAAATTTAAACCAATCCAAGCAAATATAAACCAGCCTCTAATTTACATGCAACAACAAAATAATATTTTCCAGATTTTTAATAAAAACAAACAAACAAGCAAACAAAACCAAACAAAACAAAACAAAACCAAACCAAACAAAACAGGAGCTGAACATACCCAGTTCCATATCATAATTATAAATTGGTGGGTTTATTTTTGCAGATTTTCTGTTTGCAAATATACACATTTCGTATTAATGGTGTTTCAAATCTAAAGCTTTTTCAAACCTTTTCAAACCTAAAGTATACTAAGAAAATATTTTTAAAATGTATTCCCTGAAGGTGCTGAAATCATTCTGTTCTGCTATATCAGAAAACTGTTTTGTTGGTGTTCCCTTCCTCTAGCTCTGGCTCCTGCACAACAAGAAGACAAGATGTAATTTCTATTGAATTGCATGTCTGTGTTTAATCTTAGAAGATGAAATTATGTTTAATGTTCTAAGAAATTCTGCACATACAGAGAAACCCTCTTCTGCCCCACAACAAAATATTTAGTATGAAACCTGTTCTACACAGTGCTGGTTGGTAAGATTGTGTTTTAGACTTCAGGTCCAGAGAGCAAATCATGTATTTTGCTCAGCCAATACACCAATATTTCAGTTTAATGTGCTGTGCAATATGTATTTTCTTGATGCAAAATATATTCAATCACATATGATCCTGAAATGTTGGTATTTTCTGTAGAAAGAAAGGAGGTACAAATACCACTTATCAAAATATTCATAGCATTAGTGAAAAAGCTTGGTTTTGAAGTCTAAACCATATCTAGCCTACCACGTTCATATTCTTTCTCCATTTTTTTAGTTCAGTAAAAGATACAACATGCAGCGATGTAAATTTGGAACACACTTGTCTTCAGCCACATTGGATTGTCTTAACTCATTTCAGCATGAACACAAGGACTCATTATCAGGGAACACCTTAGGGATCTTAATACCCTTTCTTTTTTGTTGTTTTTTACTTTCCTCAGAGATAAAATCAGCTAATAAGTATTTTTTAACTGGAAGTTTAACACAATATTTGAGGTGTTGTGCTATCCACATACAGTAACACAGAAAACCCCTTTTTTTTTACAGTTCAAACTTGAAAGATGGGAGAGAAGCTTTTTCACCAGTCATGACCCACACTTTTATAACAAGGAACCATTTCTGCTGTTCTGGTTTGGACTGGGATAGAGCTGATTTTCTTTGTAGCAGCTTGTAGGGTGCTGTGCTTTGGATTTGTGACCAAAACAGAGTTGATAACACACTGATGTTTTAGCTGTTGCTGAATAATTCTGACACAGCATCAAGGCCTTTTCTGCTTCTCACTCCACCATGTCAGTGAGGATGCTGGAGGTGCACAAGAGACTGGGAGGGGCCACAGCCAGGACAGCTGACCCCACTTGGCCAGAGGGATGTCCCACACCATGACATGTCATGCTCAGCAATAACAGCTGGGGGGAGAAGGAGCAAGGGGAAATATTTGGAGTGATGGTATTGTTCTGTAATTATGTTTATGATTGGAAGCAGAACTTTTGGTATGGTTCATTCAATATGAAATATGAAGATTGAAATGAAGTTTCTAAAAAAGTTTATGGAATTGCTTGCAAAAAAATTTTGTGTTTATAAAAAATATAGGCATTACTTTCAGGTTTAAAAAAATCTAATTTTCTTAACTAATGTGCATTCAAAAAAAATGCTACTTTGAGTTTTATGAGTTAACATTAGAAAATTTGTCCTGTGCATGGTTGCTTTGAGTGTGTACTAAAGAACACTGATTCTTGCTGTTTTGAAAAGAAAAATACAGAAAAGCCTTTCTTTGAATGCCCATAGGAAATGTCTGTCCTACACTGTCGATTTCATTATAGTATAAGAAACACTTTTGCCCTAAGTGCTTCTTCCAGCCCTGGTTCTTAATTGTTGTTATTTGGCAGCATGAAATATTGATGACATTGGTCAAAAAGATTGACAGCTGCATGAATTGTTATTAACCAGCCTGTTGGTTGTAGCTTAAAGTTCAATAAATACCAAGTTGCAGTAAAAGCCTCAGGGAGCCGTTTTTTTTTCTGAAGAACTGGAAATTAACTATTTGATGTCTTTATAAACTGTCTTTTTCCCATCACCCCTTCACCCCTCCAATAGTTTTGATGACACTAAGAAGAAATGGCTGGTTTGGTAATGCTCTCATAACTGGGGATCATGGCCCCTTCTTGATCCTGAAGGAGATAATGGCCAAGCATTACAGGAGATGTAACTACTCATCCCTTCTCATTGTCATTCATCACCACAGAAAACAACAGGAAAATCACTCAGAAATGTTAGGATCTGAAAGAGCACAGGGGACAGAACGATTTCTGAAGTGAGTCAGGAATAACTTGTGTAATACTGGTACATGAGAATGCATTTCATCCTCCACATACAAGTACTGTCATGCTGTTATGATTTGCAGTTGTACATATATTCAATCACATAATAACTTGCTGGAGAGCTTTAATAATTGTGTATTAGGTGGGAGAGAAAATCTTTACCAACATACAGATTCTTAACATTTTTAATGGTGCCGTGTACCTTGCCTTTTTAAAATGTGCACATCTGCTGTCTCTGTCTTAAATCCCAGTTGATTTTTTTTTTTTTCCCCAGAGCAAATATGCTACTTTTCTTGCTCCAAGCAAACTCAGATTTTTAACACCTGTTTCTCTGCTGGTTCAGAGATCTCTGGTATCTATACCCATTACTTGTCTTGTTCAGTTCCCTGTATGCCTCAGCTGTTCAGTATTCTGTGTTATTACTGCTTGTGATGTGACATACTGTCATTTTGACTTTGATCAAAATAAGGTAATTGTAGCAACAGGAAGAATCCATTAAAGCTCCTCAATGTCTGATTTAGTCAGGGTGAAGAGATGGAAAAAACGCCTTGCTGACTCAGTAAATGCTAAATTTTACCACTTAGGGAAAAACATGAATAGTGTATTTATATGTATATCTATGAATATTCCAAAGCTTCATCCTTTCAGATGTGCTTGAATCAATCATCAGTTTGAATAGGCATGAATGATTCAGATAAACACCATGGTGTCCCATAACTTAATTGCTGCCACTGATCAGGCAGGCTGGTCTGACCACTATAGTGCAGAGCTTTTTAACTTGTACTTAACTTACTTAACTTGTCACATGTGAATAATACGACATATGCACTGTGTACATGCTGGACTGCTGGACTGAAATTTTGAGGCAGCACCATAGTAAAGTAGTTTTGACATTTTGAGTCACTGATTTTTTTTTTTTTTTTTAGAGAATTTTGTCACTCATGGGCTATAAAATCTCCTGGGAGATTTTAATATTAAGTGTGTTGCTGTTAGGGTTAGAATGGATATTTAATGTGTATTAATAATGACAGAAAATTAAGTTTTTTCACTGGGATTTAATTGGACAATCTCTCTACGTGCCATAACCACTTTTACAGTCTGTCTATTCAGTTATACTGAGGCAAGGTTTTAATTTTATTTGCTCCAATATCAATCACTTATTATCCCATGAACATCTTGAATTCTCTCTTATGTTGCAAGAGTATTTTCCCCAGATTTACTGTACTCTGCAAATTAGCATGCAGTAAAAGAATTAATAATGTTTGCAAGTTCAAACGTAAATAACTTTATTCACAACTTTCAAAATGTTTTATTATTTGAGTTTCCTTTTGGTAAAACAAGAAAATCTAATTATATGCTAAAAGGAATTGATAAGCAACTTGTTTAAGCAATGGTTACAGTCTCCTGTCTTTGTTCACAGCATCTGTAGCAATAGAACCTACTGCATTTCAATGCTGACATTTAATCAATGCATGTAAATCACCTTGGAGACCTATTATTCTTGTATTCATTAATTCTGTCATGCAGAATACAAGCATGTAGGAGAATTATATACAAAGTTTTCTCAGCTGAGGTCAAAAAGTGGCATGTGTAACTGTCTGCTCTTGAAGTTCCAAACTGCTTCTGACACATGGCATGGTATATACCACAATCTGTATGAATAAAATCATAGGATCTCTGAATTAAAATTTTATCAGAGTTTTATTTAAGGGACTTTTTGTGTTAGGAAATTGTCAGCTGGATGGAAGTCTTTCCTACTGACTATATAATATATTCCTTCTATTTGTTAACTTCTGGAGGTAGGTAGAGATGAAAATAAATACAGAGGTGGCTGCTTCTGTATGGAAAAACTAAACTTTTTAAATCAAATGCCTGGGATATACTATAAACAAATACAATAAAGCCATAAATTACATGAAGGTAACCCAAATAATTTCCAGTCAGGCAGTGGTATCTCAACATTTTCAAGTAAGTATGCTGTAAGAAATTAGAGATGCTGGTGTCTGAACATTTATAATGCACTGGAAGTGAACAATGAATCTGTATTCAAGCAAGTGTTTGGAGGGAGAGTGACTGAATACATCAGAGAAAACAGTGAGCAGCCAACAACAATGGCACAGCAGATGGGCTTGCATTGGTACCTGCACCTCTGCTGGGGTAAGTCCACTCAGTGTTACACCATCTTGAGACAAAGAGTGTTTTACTGGTGAAGCATCACTTTGTCCAAATAAATCTGTCATGTAGAAACTAAGACAACCAGCTTTGGCCTATCAGGTAGCTGAGCTGGCACCACACCTGGAGCAGAGCCCAGAACTTGAAGGTGGCCTGAAACCAGGAGAGCAGATGCAGCAGGACATGAAGGGTAAGTAGAGAAACATGCTACTCACCTGCCTCTCAAGTAACTTCCTCCACTGAGTGGTAGCTATGGCAACTCGTGGAAGAAATCTGGGAAAATTAAACATGGTAGATTTTCTGTCCTTGACCACCTTCCAAATTTTGCCATTCAATTTTTTCTTTAATTTCCATGAGTGAGCCATTCAACCCAAAAGTTCAGATCAAAGCATTCTAAATCTTTACAACAAATAATTTTGAAATATTTCCTTTCATCTTTCTCTTTAAATGCAAAGACATTTAATTATAGCTGATAAATAGTTTGGAAGCCATTCTATGGTTCTCTGAATTCTAGCAGAAACTCAGTAACCCTATAATTTGCTTTTCTTTGTTATTATGTGAACCTGATCTTTTTCCTTGACAATTTCCACTTTAAGAACATTTTTATCATAAGGAACATTTACCAACTTTCATTTATCAAACATTCTTGCCACATGAAATTTTAAAGGGTTTATTACAGAAATTTTCAAGTATATACACATATATATACAAAAATAATGATAACATACTGTAATTTTTCTCAGTGGATTCAGGATATAGTTGGAATCTATGAAGTCTTCTTCTGGTCTGGTCTATAAATCATGAGAAATCAGCTGCAGAGAGACAGTCACTCCTGATTTTTAACCAGGAGTGAGTAAAAGGCACCAGGCTACATACATAATACAGCAACAAACCATGGAGTTTTAGTCTAAATTTTGAATGTGGTACACAGGTCACTGCTTTACATTTCACTGGGCCCAGACATGGTAACTCTTTCACCAGAAGAGTAAATTTAATGCAGTTTTGTTACTGATCCTGCAATGTCAAATGTGGGATTGCCACCCACCCAGGAACACAATTTCCTATCTTGTGCTTTCCTGGTCTTTGTCACGAGTAAGTCGTAACACTGCTCTTGTGCTAACCCCTCTGTTCTGCTTATGGCAATTCATTGAGAAAATACAGCCTTCAAGTCAGATGCACAGGACCAATTTATATAACTGTACCAGCCCTCTCTCCCCAGATACACCAGTTTAATGTATGGAGATGAGAGGGAGATGCCCTGAGCTCTGGGGTGCTCTTTTCCTCTGCCACAGACCCAAGTGGCAGAGATCCCTGGCACTGAGCCATCAGCTCAGAGCTTGTCCCAGTGGCACCAAGGCTGGGACCTGCTCTGCACCAGCCACTGGAGAAAGAATAGGTTTAGATTATAAAAAACTGTGGCTTCCTCACAGGAGATCTATCTGAGGTTATCTAAGCTCAGGCCTTGATTCACTGTTGGGAAAGGATTGTGAAGCAGTGAGAAGAGAGGCTAAAGCAGACAAAATAAATAAGAGAGCAAAATGGAAAGGGATTATAGAGTTTGGCAATGAGGCCTTTGTTATTATAGAGCCTCTGTGACCTTTAAGAGAGTCTGACTTGACTGGTTGCCTGAACAAGTTTCCACCCTGCAGTCCTGAGTCCAGTTACATACCTGGTAGCTCATTTTAAAACAAACATGCCTTGCCACCAGCTTCGGAAGCTGCAGCGCATGCTGGCTGAACAGACTGTGCCTCGCAGGCACCCTTGACAGTGACCTCCTTTTCAAGCAGGTCAGAACAGTTACCTGCCCAAGAGGCACTGTCTTATTGATTCATCTGCCTCCAAACAGATGTACCACGTATCTGTTTGAGATGCACCTGCTTCTCAGGGACTGAAAATTGAGCACATATTTATTATACCTGCAAAGTATTCAGCCATAGATGATGACTGTAGCTTGCAGCAGGTATGAACATGTGAATCTCTCTAAGGGGCAACACATACAAAGAATATGCCCCTTTTGGGGGTCTAAAGCAATTATTGGAGATATTTTTAACTGTGTCCTCCAGGCATCTGCCAAGTCATGTCTGATTTACCTGTTGTGTTCCTAAACACATAATTTTTCTATGCATAATTTTTGTGCATATTAAAATTGTACTTGTGAACATATGCAGACATTAATTTTCATATCTGAACCTCCATATAATTCATTTTATTTGCTGATCCTTTGCCCTTTGAACTTCAAAGATTGTATGATGATACTAGTGAAAGATTTACCAGCTTCAAAGATGAAACAAAGATGCACCTGAATCTTCAGAAGAATCTCGATTCTGGTCAATAAATAAAATTCTGAGGAAAAAACCCTGAACAAACATTGAATTACAGCATACAAATTCTATTACCTATAGTAAAATTTATTCTGAGCCACAGCCTGAGCTTTGCTTTGGGAATGCTAAAAACAGCAGAAATCTAAGAGTCTGTGACTGCAATGACATGAGGGATAAAGTCAAAGGATCAACTATTGAAAGTGGACACAGGAGAAAACCCAAAGGAAATATGATGTTTTCTCTAACAAAAGAGGTTGAGATTCTGATTTTTGAGCTACTTTATTTTAAGAGATTATGTATTTCATGGGGACCAAAATTGCTTGTACCTGCTATTTACTGAAGAGAAAATGAAGAGCCTTAGTGGCTTGAGAATTCCTTTATTGAAGTTAAGAAGTTTTTGATGATCTGCAGCTGAGGGATTCAGTGCATTATCATTTTATTCCAGGAAAGAAAATAAGTGACAGGGAAAGTGAAGCTAGACTTTTGTTCTGTTTTTCTGATAGTCCACTGAATTGTAGTCAGTGCTCTGTGTAGGACTGCCCTTGGAACAAGCGAGCCACAACCACATGTGCCACCCTCTTTTCTGTGGCACCAAGCACAGAGAGGACAACCTGATTCTAAACCATTTACAAACTGCTAAAAATAGCTGGCAGTTAGTTTGATCCTTTTTACCCTTGGCTTTTAGCTTCTCCTATGACAAAGGATAAATACATGAGGAAGTTTAGGTCACACAAATTTATATGAGGGCTATATGTAAAATGATCGTGCAACATCTCTGAACATAAGGTCCTTCTGCCAAATGGAGACTTGTCATTATTTTTTTTCTTCTTTGCACAAACAAGCAAGTGCAAGGTGATATAAAATGAGGAAATGTTGAAAAGTGCAAACCATTTGTAGTAGAGGCTATAACATTAGGTGGATAGAATTAAGTAGAAGCTTCTCATTTATAATCAGTTTTAATCACATTCAATACTCTAAACCAGATTGAAACTGAACATCAGTGGTTTAGGATAAAACCACGCTTTGCTCCACCCTACATTAACATGTTTTAGATGTCAGTGTTTTGCTTTCACAGCTGTGTGCTCTCTCAGAAGGGATATGTTTCTGATGAGAAGAAGGTCATTCATTAATATCAGAGATTGCAAGGGACAGAATCAGCCTTTTTTGTTGTTGCGAGGAACAAAGACAAAATGAAGAGTCTCTGTTTCAGAAAGTAAAAGGAATATGCCCAAGCAACAAATGTTTCAGTACCTCCACCCATGGCTGTTTCCTTGGGACAAGTCTACTTAGCCTGGAACAAAGGAAGTAAAACATTTTGAGCAGAATGTGAAATAAATTTTCTTCCTCTAGAAACAGAAAATACAGATGTGTCTACTTGATAGGTTATTTCAATAATCCATCTGTGATCTTTCTCAGCCAATTTATCTACGGTGGACTTTTGGACTTCTTTCTGCAAGTTTGATAGGGATTTTTGAATGAAAGATAAGGGGCAAAAATGTATGGAAATTGAAAAAAATTGTCTTAATTTTGAAAATGTCTTTATCACAGTAAATGCAAACTATTGTGATGATAAATGAAGGTTATAGTCACGATTACTTTAGCTGTTCATGTATCTGTCAGATCAAAAAGAACAGAACTTGACCTGTTCTAAAGGCAAAAAAAAAAAAAAAGTTTAAATGGGGGATATGAAAGGCAGAGCTTAGGCAGCTATGAAGTCAGCCTGGGTTTTCTTCCACCTCACTGTCTTTGAATATTTCCTTTTGAAGCTTTTAAGACTAGTAAAGATATTTTCAGTGTTCTGAGTGTAGCATTCTTCTGTCTTCCATGTTTACTAATTTTGGATTTATCACTATCATTGTACTCTGGTTGGTTAGAGGATATTCTAAATTTTGCATTTTAGATCCATTTTTACAACCATTGCAATTCGTGTTGCAATAAGTACAACAGTGAATGTGAGCTGCATCATTTTCCCCATTAAGACTTGAAAACACTGCAGATCCAATTTAGAAGAAAAAAAAATCAGTATTCCAACAAGTTAAAAATTAAGTATTATTCACAACACTACAAAGCATGTTATGAAATTTCAAGCTGGTTTCAAATCAGTACTTTACTAATAACAATTATTTCAAAATTGTCTTCTTAATATCAATGCCTTTGTGAGTTACTGACAGAAATCATTGTTTTTACTAAATTGAAAATTAAATTATTTCATAACTTGGTGGTTTAATAAGATAATGTGAAAGAAAATACAGTTGATTAAAATAACATTGATTTTCCCCCTTTTAGGATTTAATATTAGGTGTCATAATTGCCACCCACCAAAATTGGAACCAATCATTTCCTGTAACACAACAGCTCATTTATGATGTACAACTTGCCTCTGCATTTAGAAAACTGACAGGGACAAAATTCTTCTTTCTTTCACTTTGTCTTCCCAATTAAGTCCTATTTCCTTTCATCAGGACCCATAATGATAAGCACACCTGAGAACAAGCATGTCATGCATGGATTCACTGAACAGGGAGATCCAGATATCAAGAAGACTTTAACACCACACTTCTTCTGTAAATCAAACCTCAGTCTTCTACAAGACACTGGGTGCATCCCTAAAGTATCACATACTGCTGCTAAAAGATATAAAATTTCTGAGGATTGAAATGCTTGCTATAGAATTTTAGCTGGGAGTCATGAAAATAGTTAATAATTCTCTTTTCCACTTTCACAAAACTTTTCTTTCCATCGTTTCAAGTAATCTTCAAGAATTTTACTGTGAGTATCTCTTGAAGAAATAAGAATGACTAAATAATGTGCATAATTATTTTATTAAGATAATTTTATTAAAGTACTAAAAAAAGGCAATTTAGAATCTTGAATTCAAAAGTTTTTACATTTTTAGCAGTATCATCTTTACATATTCTGCCTTGCTGTCTAGAACAATACATAAATTTGTGGAAATTATGCACTGGTTTGTATCTAAATGTTTAGATACACTTGTTTTTCTGATCAATCTCAAAATAATGAAAACATAACAGGAGCAAAGGCTTGTCCTTCCTAAAGAACTCTCTTAGGAGTCTTTAGGCATATTAATTCTTCCTTATTTGGAAGTTGATTGTAAAACTCAGGAAAAACATTGGAAACATTACCTTAACTAAGTCAAAGCAATGCCAGGTAAAAGTGTCAATGGAGGCTTCACAGATTCTCACTGAGATTTTGATTCCACTGTGTTTTGATGTTTTTCGGCACTTTTTTTTTTCTGTAAACATGGACTTACAGTGTTAGAGGTAGTTTTTATTGGTAGGTTTTAAGAACCAAAAGGGTATATCTATCTTTGAACAAGTATATTTATGGGCTTGTCACACAGGGATGATGGTTCTGATGAGTGATGGGCAAGCATTACTTTCCAACTCTGCATTTACAAGTATACAGAGTCTGTAGGATGTCTAAGACAATACACATAATCCCCCATGCTCAGACAGATTAAAAAAAATGACAAGGGAAGGCTGTTAAAGCCTTCACAGGCACAACCACCCACATGTAAATTAAAGAGTTTGTGGCAGGATCTCAAATAATGGAACTGATTTTGATTTTGATTTTCGTTTTGCCATCAAACATTTATAAGAAACCTCACTAATGACTCATAATGAGTAAGATAGACAAATTCCAGTAAAATTGCAGATGATTCCATCCTTAGTACACAGGATTACTTAAATGCTTACTCAGAATATTTTTTAGATGTTGGTACACAGACATTAAAGGGAAAGAAGAACTTTATACTATTCATTGGTGTTTGTCTGGGATCAACAAGTGTTTGGTAAGAAATTGTGTTTGACATCTCATTCAGACTTGATTGTTGGCCTAATGCTTTACAAGTGGTTTAACGAGTCCACAGGGAATAGGGTTCATCTCTGGCACTGTGGTATCAGGGACAAACACAGAAAATGCCACCCTGGCCTTGACAAAGGAGTTATGACTTGTTTTACAACCTCTTAAGGGCAACAAGGACTCCACAACCCCATTGCAGCAGCCTCTCCTGAGGTCTTGCTTCCATTTGTTGGTGTTTCCACTGGAAGCAGTGACTGTTGCCTTGCAACAAGGAGAGATGTCAGACAGTTAAATATATGATAGCAGATGCCTTTTGTCTTCTCCTTTGCTCCAGGTTTAGCACCATGACAGGATTCCCTCACTGAAGCATTATGAATAAGTACTGTTGGAGTAATTTTGGGTTTTTAATTTGTTCAGTGCCAGGGACTTGGGATTCAGCTTGTTATGGCCCCAGGAAAACCACGGCTGAACACATATTTTTCTCCCTGCATGCATAAATGTCATGATTTAGGTGAGTAAGAATGCACATTTACTGCCCTGGCAGGCCCTTATTGTGGAGCAGGACATTCAACAACAAACACTTTGGCTCCATCAGTTCAGGATCTGCCTAACAATTGGTGCATGCCAGTGCACAAATCATGGTGTCCCCTGCACATGCAGAGGAAACAGAAGGAAGGGTTGCATGAACTCAATTTTTCTACTTTTATGCTCATTACTGTCACACACCACATGTAAGAAGGGATTAATATGATAAATAGAAAAGAATGAAAATACTTGGTTGCATTGCATCCAATGCATCATTCACACCCATGCTAAAGATTATCTGTTAGTTTTTTTCTAGGCCTTTTAATCCTGCTGTAGCAGCTTTGTGATCTGCTCAAAGTCATCCAGAGCATATCTACTTTGGGTAAATATCTTGAACCTAGTACTTTTAGTCCAAGAAACAGACACATTATATGCATATTGATGTTACACTGGGTGAAAATAACTGGTCTTATCAAAAGCAGAGGTGATTAGCTCAGGAGTGGTATCACACTGGTGTAATGAGAATGCCTTTCAGGCTTAGAAATTCATCTCTATGAAGCTTAGCTGAGAGCAGATAGAAATACTTATTCATGTAGTAGAAAATCCAGGATGCACGGCATGTTTTTGAGATTGAACCACAGTGACTTTGTGGCAGAACTGGCATGGTAAACTAAAATCCTCTCTCCTCTCCTCTCCTCTCCTCTCCTCTCCTCTCCTCTCCTCTCCTCTCCTCTCCTCTCCTCTCCTCTCCTCTCCTCTCCTCTCCTCTCCTCTCCTCTCCTCTCCTCTCCTCTCCTCTCCTCTCCTCTCCTCTCCTCTCCTCTCCTCTCCTCTCCTCTCCTCTCCTCTCCCTCTTGTTTAGTAGCACCTGCTAGGGCTGGCTATTGTTCTGAATGCACTACAATGGACCTGCATGAACTTTGCCCTGGGTAACACAAGGCTTGCTATAATATATAATAATATATATAATATATAATATATAATATATAATATATAATATATAATATATAATATATAATATATAATATATAATATACATATATAATATAATATTATTATATACGATAGATGATAGATGATGATGATAGATGATAGATGATAGATGATATATTATTATATACTATATATTATATATTATATATTATATTTTATATTTTATATTTTATATCTTATATTTTATATAACTTCAAAATTATGTCACTGTGGGCAAATATTGTCAAAAAAGACTTAGCTCAGTTACGAGAAATATTCACAACACATGAGGCCTGCCACATTAACAAGATTATTTTAGAAACATTGTAAACATTAATCTTTTCTGTGTTTTGCCTTCACTATAGGAAGAAAGTCCTCTAAGCTCTGAACAAAAGAAAGTCCTAAGCAACACATTTTTTCCCCACCTTGTTCCCTTGTTCCCACACTTTCTATCGAGGTTTAGCAGTGAGCTAAGATGTGACGGTACTTTTAGTCTCTTATAGACCAACGTTGTGACACACCATAAAGAAATAGGTGAGGAAACAAAAGGGGAAAGCAGTAGGAATTGTAAGGTTTTTGCCTGCATGATAAACCAAAATGTAGGCAGGCTGGGAGGACAAATGGAAGGGGTGATTGGCTTTTGGTAAACCTTCCTGTTTGGGCACAGGGATGCCATATTTCAGCTTTTGCTCACTTACTTCTCAGAAGGGCATTGCAGCTTTCTAGGAGACCTATGTCTTCTTAAGAGTTTAAATCTAAGCTCCATTTAAAATGCAATTTATATATTATATTAGCTTATATAATGCATTTCTTATTTTCGTGCTTCTTTTTTCCATTTTTTTTACTTGTGGGTATTTTGGTTTCTTTATTCCAGATGTTAGTTATTTCATAAACAGTTAAATTACTTGTTTGCTGTTTATTTAATTTGTGACACAGTACAAAATATCTATACTTTAGAAAAGGGAATGATAACAGCATAAACCTGGGGGCAACACATGCAGTGGCATCAAAACTGAATCTGACCCTTGAATTTGGTTAAATGATAATCCTGGTGATTTGCCACTTTTTAACATGTTATTTTTTGCTACATTTTTGCTTTATCATGAATAGTTATGCTTCATGTGGTTTGGATATCAGGAGTTAATGCAGGAAAGGCTGAAATTAAAAAAAAGTAATCACTGCTCATCAGAAGAGAGAACACAGGAAAAATTACACAAAATACAAAATATAACATATGTTTTTCAGTACTTGAGAACAATGGGACCGAGATGTTCATCACTATTAGCAAGACCATAAACCAGTGATCCAATTCTCTTTAGTGAGCTATTTTCACCTTTAAAAGTCTTCTCTGAAATTTTTTGTCAGCATATCAAATATTGATCACTTTAGCCTTGTCCATGTACAAATTTTATAGCTATGTATAAAATTGATATTAGTATGCCTTTTAAGCTGTTCATTGTGGAATGACTTAACTTGCACTTTTCAGCAGTATTTGCAAATATGAATGTGACAATTTCAGTTTTAAAATGTTTTCAGTTAGATCATTTAAAGTCAGGTTGAGACCCCTACATATATTGCCTCTGATATTAACCATGTTTTCTGACTCCATCATTTATTCATCTCTGCCTTTGCACAAACCGGAGTGTATTGTAAAATATTTTACAAGCATAAAATATATTGTTCCCATTTCATCAAAAATAGAAGAAACTGCCTATTTTGGAATGCAATTCAAGCTAATACAATCAAGTTTGTTTTTACACAGGAATCTCTGGTAACATACATTTCCTAATGTGCTGCTATACATGTGATTTCATTGAGCACCAGTGCATTCACATAAATTTAATTTATTTTTTCCTTCAGAACTTGGTAAACGATAGTATATTTCACAAAAATTATATTAGACTTATTGCTGCAAGCTTAATCAAAACTACTGGATAAGCTAGGTATCAGCTTTTGATCAGTTAGATCTCACTGGAGGGCAACTTCTTATGTGTTTTTACTCAAGCCAGAAAGCTGGGACACAAACCTCTGGTGAATTTCAGGATGCAATAAATAGCATGTAGAAATAGCTGAAGCCTTCAGTAAATATGGACTGGATGGGAAATCAGACGACCCGAGCTCCATTATTTACCACGATTATTGTAGTGAACAAATCAGTACTTTGTTTTATTTCACAGCATCAGAGTTCTAACGTTTATCTAACATAATAAAATATTTTGGCACGGAGGATGAGAAGTGTTGTATAAATGTTAAGTACAAATAAATATTTACTCCTGTTCTGCAGTGATTTAGTTGGTTAATCTCTGAAACACTGTTTCCTATTATGCAGAGGAAAGATAAAAATACATTATGGATCAGGCAGACAAGTTTTATTGGAGAGGGAAACACGGACACCTCTGCTTATTTAAATCATGCTCATGGTGGGTGTTTCTCTTTTCAAACATGCAGGTGCCTCAGCTAATTGCAAATTTAAACCACCTGGCTCTGGTTTTCTTTCTGCTCAAGTCCTGAAAGCTGCAGAGAAGATGATTTGAACTTTAAACTGTGCTTTGTAGGAGCAGTAACTCTCTCTGCAAGTAACACATTACACTTTGTGATCTCTTTTGTATTTTCTTACAAAGAGTCTTGATATGAAATCTCACATGGTGGAAACCTTAAGTTAATGGCCTGTGAAAGAAAAAAAAATAGTACAGGAGGCATCATGGGATGTGTGCTTTCCTTTTCATATAAAATGTGCTAGGTTCAACAAAATCAAGTTCACTGTAGTCTAGGTCAAGTATATTTTTTTCATTTACTGTAGATGTTCAAACTGATGGTCCTTGGATTTCCCTGTGATGGGCAATGACAGCAATTGTCTTCACCTGTCCATTCTGTACTCAGACCAGAGGTTGCCATCCCCTCACAGAAGCATCACAAATGGCAGTTTGTCCATTCCTTAGCCATCATAACTTGCAATCTGTCACATTAAATTAAAATGCCATTGATTTCAGTTTGCATTAACACAGCAGGCAGGACATGTTGAGTGGAACCTGGAGTCCTAGGATGATGAATATTCTGTAAGTCCAAGCTAGAAGAAATCCTATTTTATAGAGCTTGGAACTCAATTCTTAGAAAAAAAAAAAATTGGGCATTTATACATTGGTTTTACTGAGTGACTTAATTGGGAAAAGCATGAATTTTCTCTTCCATGCAGCATGTTTTCTTTACTTTCATTTAATATTTTTCCCTCTGCACAGAAGTAAACTTATCTACACTATGCACCCAGCACAGTTTTTGAATGGCAGAGAGCGAAGGGCTGACATCAGGCACAAGAATTCTATACTGACAGAAATGCCAGAGTTCATCAAAGCTACACTATTTCCCTGCCAACTCCCTGAAATATCCCTACTTGCTTTCTTATCATCATCTGGCCCCCTCAGATGTTCTCCAATAAGATTCTGAGGTGCTTAAACTAACTGCATGCACACAAGAAATTTTATAGAGGAATAGAAAATTCTGCCTACAAAGAGGTTCTTGCTCTTGCTGGAGCCATAGAAAAGTCCTTTTCTCCTTCCCTTGTGAATATTTGGCTATTTCAAGTGAAGAAATTGTGTTATTTTCCTTCCACTTACTGCCTAGAAAACTGTGTTTTGAAAGTAGCTTACCTGGATGTACAGCAATGACTTGGTTATATTCCTGAATTTCTGGAATATACAAATAAGAAACTCAACAGAAGCATTTAATGAAGTTTACTTACCTTACCCCTGACGATGTGAAAAGCCTGCACGTGAACATGGTGTGTTAAGCTTCAGTGCAGAGATACAGCAGGCAGAAGAAAATATTGCAAAGCATTTTACTTGTTTATTATAATATTAGAGATGTGAGGTTTAACCTTCAGATGACCTTAAGGTTGACTCACTATAGAAAATGGATCAGTAAAATATGAAATGGGCAGCAGACTAGGCATCTGAAATTAGGAAAGAACAAAGTTCTGCTGAACTCTTTAGCATGACTTTCCCCTTAGATCCAAGCTCACATACTCAGAGAATTTATAAACTGTATCTAGTAATAGGTTAGCTTGCAATTGCAAAAAATGTATTTATTCATTTAAATAGCATATTCATTTTAGCATAATAATAGGACTTGCTGTACACCAAAGTGTAATCATAGCTCTATGTGCATAATAAACCAATAAAAATATACAGTTTATCATTCTGCTATGATAACCATTTCTCAAGTATAATATTCATTGGCTATCTTAAACACCTGTCTTGCAACACAACCATTGTTTGCATATTGGTTCCTTGAAGGTCACTTGACTGTAAAACTAAGACCTTGTGCAGTACAGAGGCATTTTACAACATGTTCAATATAATACATAATGACAGGAAAATCACATTTTGATTGTGGATGTACTTTTCAAAAAACTTACTTGGGATATGCCCCATGAATAAAAATGAAAAAAACCCTGACACTTGAGACAGAAACATTGTCCTAAAGGTCTTCTAAATATTCTTCTAAAGGTCTGAAACCAAATCAAACTTGTTTATTGATTCCATATTCACCATAGCTCTGCCACTGGGCCTGCTAAACTAAGGAAGCTGCATTAGCATTTTTAAACTATACAACTGAACAGAACTCCTGAGAAACTTTCTTCACTTAGAACACAAATATATTTTTTCTTCTGTAGGCCACTTAGAAATAAAAAAAAAAAATTCATCACTATTTGTGTTACAGTAGTCAAGAGTAAGACAGTAGCAAATATAAAATGTCACTGCAGAATTACAAAATATGGAACCTGCCTCCTGTCCACCTTTGGAAAGACTGATACTCTGCTCCTCTTTTCTCTCTTCTTATCCAAAGTAATTTTAATAACTGCAAAAGTAAATGCCACTTTCATGTCTTTGGGATCTCTAGCTGCCTCATTTCAAATTCTCCAGCAAAGAAATTCTGAACCATTCTCTTCCAGCTGCTTTTATTCTGCTTTGTTATGTTAATGCTCCATGAAAAGATGTCATGGAGGATCAAATAATTTTGTGCATACAATTTATATTAAAAATAATTTTGATTTAAACTTGAAGATTAAAGTAACTTTCCATTTTCAATAATGTAGAAAATTAAGAGTGAAATCATCTATGTGACTGCATCTGGAAGTGTGGGTGAATCCAACAAAGGACAAAACCAAAGACCAGTGAGATGCTTGTGTTTCAAATATGGCAGAACTTTACATTTAAAAATAGGTAAAATAACTTTTTTTTTCCTTAAATCAATAAAGGATCTTTTATGAGAGTAAAAATAGAGAGATTTACCAGTCCAGGGTGAGCAGGGTTTGTGGTGCAGTAGGGCCTGTTTATAAAACAGATCTGTTATCCAGGAAGCCAAGCATGATTGTGAAAGCTAAAAGGATAATTTTAAACAAGTCTTTTTTTCTTGTCCCATAAAAGCCAGAATTTTCCTTGTCATGTTTTAAAATATTGTATGGAAAAAGCTAGCCACACTGAAATAAATAAATCATTAAAGATTATTGTGATTCTAGATTATTGTCACTGAATATCATGGAGAGAGTTTGATCATTGAAAGCTGAGTCTGTTGTGCTGTTGTTGCACTGAACATACTAATCATAGTCTTTCTTCTTTCTTTCTTTTTTTCCTTTTTTTTTTTTTTTTTTTTTTTTTGTTTTTGTTTTTGTTTTTGTTTTTGTTTTTCAAAACTGATTGTGAACTCAAACTCTTCCAAACAGAAGGCGAAGAGATGATGAGGAGGGTGATTTGGTGAGATGCAATCTCAGTCCCAGCAGTGGGCAGAATTTTTACCTTCTGAATGCTGAAGGAGGAAGGAGGGAGATGAAGGAGGTGGACAATGACTGCTAACATTAATTGAAATTAATTGTGGTTATAAAATATCTGTTGAGCAAGTCAGTGATGAGGGTCAGCTTCAGCACTTCTTCTAAGAGGGAAAGTGGAATGTCCAAGGAGCTATGGCACTTGAATATTGGCAGCTTCAGAGCTTCTGTAAAGATTAGATGAGCTTCAGTGGAAGCTCCCTTTGTCAACATTGCACTAAAACAGCCACATTTCACTGCCTGAAAGCTGTTAGAAGCAGAACTCGGTCATTGTAACAGCAATGTGAAGGCTCCATCCTTCCATAAATATCACATTAAACCCTCAGTGTTAAGTCATAAGTCAAATTTGATACCACAAAGCAGCAATAAAAAAAGCCAGCTCTGAAATCTTGCCTGTGAAAACAGATATTCCACATGGTTTAAAGGGATGGGGTCAGTAACAAAATTTTAATAAACCTCTGATGGTTACATTATTTTTGCATCACATGCATGGGAGTATTAAAATCACCTGAAGCCAAGGGACTACCTAACTTCAGCTATACAAAGTTTTTTGTCATAACAATAATGTTACACTGGGTAAGCAAATAAAAAAGTAATATATGTGCAATTTAATCAGAGTGATACCTTGGGGAAAAACAGTCTATTATCTGCATCTCTGTAAATATCAGAAGACTGAAGTTTAAACTGTGATTCAGATCAGTGATAACCCTTCATGAGAATAAAATTAATCAAAAAATTATTGTGCTTTTTTTCTTTGAACATACATGTCCATATAAACTTCTGCCTTTCTGGCAAATATGTAAATGAAAATGCACAGATCTTATGAGAAACACAATAAAAAAAAAATACTACAGTGTTCTTAGCTACTCCTCACTTATGATCATAGCATAAAATGAAATGTGGGACTTTCTTTAATGGTCTTTTCCTAGTATTCTAATGTCATAACACATGTATCCACTCTACAATGTAAAGATTCTAGAAAATACAGCATTACATGGGAGGGACTCTACATTTAGATTATCTAAGATCTTCAATATTTACTAGAGGAGGGAAATGGATCATAAAAAATTATTAGAAAGAGTTCATTTTTCTCCTAAACTACATATTCCTATGATGTTTTTGTTGTGCCTAAAAACATGGCTGTAAGTGGGACTGAATATGATTTTTGTGGGATGCATGTGTATGTCTAAAGGATCAAGCAAAATGCACACCTTACTTTGTGTAGTTTGTGGGGAGGAGTGAAGGAAAGGAGAAACAAAATGAAAGTTATTACAGATATAAAGAATTTAACAAAAAAATTAAAAGCACTTACTGTTTAAGATAGTACAAAACATCTTTTTTTCTTGTTAGGTGCTCAATTTAAGTAGATCTAACAAGTTTTGTGTAGCATCTCCCATGACATCCCTTTAGATATAGCAAGTTATGTCTACCCAACACTTGGCCAAACCAGATCTACAAATCATTTGTCTCCCCCACCAGTTCTATTCTGATAAATTATCTGTTAAATATGAAATGAAATCAACATTTGATGAGAGCCTGTGACTTGTAAAGATTTGGTAGACATTCAGTTTGATCCAGACACTGAAAGAAAAAAAAAAAAGAAGAAACTCAATCTGCATCCATTACTGCATATTATGAAATTCAAGTATTTTGTGTCTATTCTTTAAACTTAGTTTTTCACACAGCTTAATTACTCTGATTCTTCTATTCATTTAAACATTGCTGCTACTAGATGCTAGATCATCTAGAAAACTATGAATTCTAAATGCTTAGGGAATTGGATAATAATTATTTTCACAGTTGTGAGTTGAATGAATTAAGGCAGATTGGCTGTTATTTTAGCACTAGTTTTTACATGTCTCCATTTTGTTAATCTGTGTCTATATAACTGCTGGCATAAATTTTAGTTAGTAAATATTTTTTTTTTTCTTTCCAACCTTTCAACTTGATGCAGAAAAATAATTTGGCATCTACATGGCTCTTTTAAATACAAAGAGGATTGATTGCAATTACTTTGGATTTACAATTTATGTTGTAGTCCAATAGTTGGATTTTAATCCCATTGCAACAGATTGCTATTCAAGCAAGTGTTTTTCTTGAAATAAAAAATGAGCCCCAGGACGTGGTACTCTCACATATGTCCTGCTGCTCAGGAGGTTGCAGAAGGTACTAAACTTCTCCACCCGTCTCCACAAAGTTGTTACGTGGTGGTATCACCAGAAGGGAATGACATTTTTCCTTCAAGTACTCATTTCAAATCAATCCACTGGTGACTTTCGATCACTAAGTGAACTGGGGAGGAAGGAGAAGACATTTCCTTGTGCTGACTGTAGAAGTAGAAGGACACAGCAAGACGAGGAGTCAGCCTCTCATAGAATATAGATGAAAATAGGTACAACCTAAAGATTATTGTAGCTATGATAATGCTATTCTATGATTTTTTAATTTCTCCAGAACAGAAATGGGTTTGAAAACACATGTTGATGAATAAGTTTAGAGTTCTATTGTTCATTCCTCTGTATAGCAAAATATGGACATAATCTAGTTAGTCTGTTGGACACAAATTTTCAATTCACCCACTTTGAGATAGGAAAATAGCTGTCACATGACATCCATAACTTCACATTTTTGCTAGTAACACTTGCTAACTCATGGGAACTGAACACAAATAACAGCTGAAACTAAAAAATAAAAACCTATAAATTAGCCATAATTAAGAAGGGGAGTCAACTCTTCTGGTATTGCCTCCATTAAACCAAAGGGACTGATTATACCTGACAATAAACAATCCTTTAAAGAATTAATTGACCATATGTTGGGTTGCATGGAACTGAAACAGGTCTCTGCAAGAACACTACCTGCTGACAGATATTTTGTCATTTTAAAAAATAAATAAATGTAAAGAAAATGTTAATCTTCATTTCAGCAGCACTGCATACATGTTCACAGTAACCCTCAAAACTTAGCGTGACACATTTAAAAAAAAAAACAACCCAGACATTAATAAATTAGACTATCAGGCACAGTTCCACTGACTAGGATAACAATTACAGGGACAAGTAATGTTCATGCTTTGTAGCATTAGTTGAGCAACAGACAGAATCAAAAAGCAATTTCCTTCCATGGTTAAATTCCGTGTGCATGCCAAGGCCTCATGCTTTCCTCTGAAGCGTGCAACCACTGCCTCAGGCAGGATGCTGGACTGGATGGACCATTGCTTCTGTCCTGTTATGGAAATTCTATTGTTCTTAGCTGCAGTGCCAATGACACATCAAAACACACCATCTAAATTGCATTTGATATATATACTGTGTCACACTCCAACTCAGCCAAGCAACACGGACAGCGTGATTCATGTGGAGAATGTGCTTGAGTTGCTTTAGACACGAGGAAAACAATATCAGAGCTGGGTCTGCAACCTAGTGCACACAGCAGGATCTGGAAATCTGTGATGTGCTTGGGCCATATGGAAGTGAAAAAGTATTCAAGTGCTATCAATAAAAACAACAGAATGTGTCTGTTTCTGAGCAGCACACATCACCAAGTTGCAGTTCCTGGGAGCAAGTGTAAACACAGAAGCTGATACTCCCAGTAGAAAAAGCAGTCACAGACGTCTTCGTTACTATTCACTGATTTAAAAAATGCTCCAGCTTCTCCAGAGTAAAACTTCCTTGCTGTTCCATTAAATGTTCTGTTCTCAAGAAAGAGAACCGGAGAAAAAAAGAAGCAAAAAAAAAAAAAAAAATCTTAGGAAATATTTATTCTTTCTAATAGAAGAACTCTAAAAACAAACAAACAAACAAACCTCCTCATTATCGCCATAACTTGAGACTCATATATTTAAAAATTTTTGGAATCTGTAGAATTTACTAGAGATTTTTACATTAAGAAATAAGAAACTGCAAATATTTTAAAAGGTGAATTACAGAATAGAATAGGCCTAATTTACTTTTGTAACATTGTTTATAGTGATGTATAAAGCATTGATAGAATTACCCTTTAACCTGTGTGTACAGAACTTTAGGCATGGTTGCAACACTGCATCCTTTGAAGCTTATAATTCACTATCTGCCACATGGCATCCAAATTACAGAGAATTACATCCTTACTAAGGCTCCCATCTCAAAGGATAAAATGTGTTTGTCTTTGCTGATGGTCTTATGGTTGAAGAGGGATGGCTATTTTATAAGAGATGCGATTGGTTTCAGTTTATTTCCAATGGTGTGTTTCATAAAGGCCAGATTTTATTAAAGTTGTCACCATAATCAACAGCTACTTTATAGGTGGTGAGGCACTGGAACAGGTTGCCCAGACAATTTGTGGATGCCCCATCCCTGGAAGTGTTTAAGGCCACGCTGGATGGGGCTTTCAGTAACTTGGTCTAGTGGAAGTGGTTGGAAGCAGATGATCTTTAAAACCCATTTCCAACACAAACCATTCTGTGAATGTTTTGACAAACTTCTTGTAGCTGATCAGGGCGAATTTTTTAAAATATATTCAGACAATAAGAGAGGTAAATTCTGTCATAAGGAAGAAATCCATCAAAAATTTCCCAGAAAGGAAATCACTTGAAAGTCGATATCAAGAAAGCAAATTTCTGGTAGAATATCAAGTTTATGGGGAATAATTTCTTTATTTCTGTTCAAAATATTATATCTGCTTAAGAGGGTATAATTAAACTAGAAATTCAGACTGATTATCTCCCTATAGAACTTCAGACAGCAGGAGTTCCTGTTATGAAAAACCCCTCACGTTTTATTCTGAGAACAAAAGTCGCAGATGCCATATCATAGTGTATGGTGGTCCTGGCCTAGAAGACAGCAGTAGTCTGTGGTCAATATTGTGCAGTGCAAAATTATAGATTTCCATGGTGATGAACCATCCACAGAAGGAAGAACACTACTCAGGCAATATGGGAAACACAACTTAACTCAGACATTTCTAATTTTTCTTTTGTTTTGGTTAGGTTTGGTTTGGTTTTTTGTTTTATTTTAATTTAATTATTTAGTGAACTTCTATTCAGTGATTGGTAGGTGATGCTTTTGTTGAACTTTTCTTGCAGTCCAGCTCTTCATTTTCCAGGAATCTGAGCACAGTTTGCTTTGCAAATAAGTCTCAATTACAGGAAAACAACCCTTTTCTATCAAAAGTGATCTATTATTCAACTGAAAGTTCCTGAGATTTATAGGAGGTTCTGTACAAAAAATGCTTTAGGTTTAGCGAAAGGTTGTGTTGATTTTAAGTGCTCTTTAATAGGGTGCCACCTACCAATCCAAAACTGTCCCACATGTAACCCAAAGCAGTATCCTCATAGTCAGAGCTGTGGAAATAGATTTCTAATGAATCATTTATTTCTAATAAGCCTGAAGTCTAAGAATGTATGATTTCAGATTTACTACAATGCTTCCTGATTGTCTTCCTTCTGAGTAAAGTTTCAATCAACCACTCAGCAGTTCCCAGAGAAACAAAATATAATGGTTTGTTCTTTCTTTGTTTGTCCCCTGTTCTCTTGCACAACAATATTCATCTGTGTAATTTTCTAATAGAATTTGTCATTAAAACTTAACCCCAGTGTTGCCAGGAATCAAAAGACAAAACTTTCAAAACAATAGTAAGAGTGATGAGATAAAAAGTGATTTTTTATTGAAAGCTTTCAGGTGCACAAATATGACTATATGTGCATGTGTGATACAGGATTTTTACAATTTTTAATGAGGTTAATTAATTAGTTTATCTAGCAGATACATCCAATAAGAGATCAGTTGCCCCAGTAACCCATCCTTGGGTCAATCTCTTGGAGTTGGTCTGGGAGCTTCCTTGCCCTATTTTTTTGTTATGTCTCTTCAGTACTGGTGGAAAACAAGATGTTCTTGTCAGAAATTCTCTTCTTAAGAGTAAGACTAAACAGAATTTCAAGAATGCATTTAGAAAGAGTTTGCTTGTTATTCTAAAATGTGAGAAAGGGCAGGAAAAGTATAAAAAACTAAATACAATTATATATTAAAAATCTATAAAGCTAAAAATATATGAAGAAACTAAAAATGTTTAAACATTACTAGGAAAAAAAATCCACTACATACTTTGGCTCTGTGTATTTGAGCCCCTAAACAATGCGGCATCAGAATAGGACATCACGCACATCAAAGTCACAAATTTTGTCATTGCAAAAATGCTGCAAAGCAAGCAAAACCTGCTCCCATCTAACAGTCATGGGACAGAGGAAAAAAATGCAAATACTTTTGCCTGCAGACACATTTGCCTGTAGATACATAGCAACTGAGTTCTGCAATGAAACACAGTTTTACTCTCAACAGCACATTTTCCCTATTTATCTGAATCATCAGAGACAGCTCAGACTTTGAAGACTGAGTGAACCTTAATCATGACTTTCAAGTAGATGCCTTCCTTCTCTTCACTGCAAAGAGGTTTTGCTCATGGTTAATAATTCTCCAAAAGGTAGCATAACCCTAGAATGACATGTTAATTACTAATTTCAAGTGAAAATTCAGGTTGAGAATTGTTCACTTGGCATCTTTGAAAGTTAAACATAGGTTGCTACAACCCTGAGGATCATCATCTTCAGGCAAGACCTACCTGGGCTCTTTGCCTGTTCTCATTTGCTAAGGTTCAGTAGAGCAGCTTCAGAGCAAGCAAGGAAATATTCTTGTAAGCAAGAGTCCAAACCAAACAAATATTTCTGAGAAAAATATAAAAGTACCTTCTCTTTAATAATCTAAAAAGAAAATCACAACCCTCGTCAAGGAGCAAAATATTTACATCTTTCCTCATATTGGTGATGGGTGTTTGATGGCTTTAGGCACTGGAGGGCTATTAGTCTCTAATTTGAGATATGCTGCAAGGAAAAAAAAAGAAGAAAATGGTAAGCACTGACATTGGAACAATTTATCACCTATTGTTATGAGGAATAAAAGGTTCCTCTTTAAAGATAGTCCATTATCTATTTCTAGCTGGCTTCCTCCTGTCATATTATCTTGCAGAAATAATAAATTTGGGAAGATCACATTGTGAGAATAAGTACTGCTATATATCTAAGTATATACATTGTTCTTTTATTTACAGTCGCTTTTGCCCATTCTCTAGAAGAAAACACAGGTTTTACATTTGTTATTTGTGGTTTCCTCACAGACATTATTTTTTCCTCTCAGGTAGTGAAAGGAGAGGTGGTAGTGAAGGAAGCCTGGAATAGCATAAAAGAAAATTCATGCAATAAATTATTTTCTTACAAGAAAAACTCCAGCTAAAGCAATATCAATTTCTGTTCTGTAATGGTAGGAAAGGATTTCCATTAGGAAATGTATATTTGAATATAATACATATTCCCCACATAATGTGTGTCTCTGTGTATATATCTACATACATGGGTATGGATTTATGTGCATATATACACAGTATTAGCACTGTTCAAAAATAATTTTGCAGATCCTATGAATCAGCCAGAGTAGCAATAACAAGGTTGCCAGTGTGATGAGGCCTTTCTGTCTCTGAGCATTTCTTCATCTTCATTTGTATATCACTCCTCACAGTTCCATTTTCAGATGCCATCAATGGCTTGGATAGTAAAATTGATCATTTACTAAACAAAAAACAAGTTGCAGATACTTACTTTTAGATAAACAGCAAATGAAATTGAGAGTAATTTGCACATACATAACTCATTTTGTTCAGGAAACAAAAAAAAAGATCAAGTGAGGATTTGCCAAATATAATGTCCTACAGAAGGATTAGTTTATCTTTCCTTTAAGGCAGAGTATGAAATCAATGTGTTAATCTACTTGAAAAGGAGGATTTGCTTTAGCTAGGAATTTTTTAAGATATGAAATTTAATCTATATTTGTGTTTATAATTATTAATCCTAAGGGTATCTCAAGCAGGAACCCTTTTTTCCTAGTATAGAAAATTTTAAAAAGCAAAGAGGGTAAAGGACATAAGTCCCATTGAATTTACCATGGCAAAATTTATTGGGGTTAAGGGCAAATCTGCAGAACTCTTCTGTCCTCCTTTTCAAATTCTCTCCCATATCTATTTTTTTTTCCAGCTTATAGACAATTTTTTCTGTGTTCTTTCAGTTAATGAATGACAGCCCCATGCACAGGCTTCCTGCCTTTCTCTCACACACAAACATCCTGCCTGCATCACCAACAGCAAACTCCACCCAAATCCCAGGGCACAGCTGAACAGTGGCCCTGGCAGTGGTTTGTCTTTTTTAGAGACTCAGGTGTTATAACTTCTGTGTCAACGAGGTTCTTGGCATAAGGTCTGTGTTTTCTCTAAAACAGAGGTCTTGTGGCTTGTTGGAGTAGTTTTCAGAACTCAAAATAAGGTTGTTGTAGGATGTTCAGTATTTCCTCTCAGCAGAATAAAATTTCTGCACTTGCAACCTTGCATGGATAACAACTCATCCTGCCCACCCATGTCCAGATAAAAGTAGCCATCTCCTCATCTCCCGGCCCAACACAATCTTAAAAATGCATGGATGTAGCTGAAGATTTAAATTAATTTTCCTAATTTCCATGTGCATTTCGAGATAATGCCAAAAAATCAGAGTTTTATTGAAAGTATGCCTCCTATATTTAATTTCTAAGATTGTAAGTGAGACATTAGGAAAACATAACCAGGCTGCAGTCCAAGTTTGTTGAAGTAGCCTCTGTGTCTGTGCTGAGAGTTCTGTGAACAAACTGGGGAGCAACAGGAAAAAAAATCACAGACCTGAGGAGATGAGGAGGGGGCTGAGGTGGTTTCTCAGCAGATGTTGCTCTGTGGCTCTTCACAGTGGTACCAGGGAGGAGTTGGATCATTTTACCACACTAAGATATCACAGTGATGTCTTTCTAAGTTGCTTTAGATGTGTAATTTGCTGTTGTTACTAAGGAACACTTGTAAATTTATCACAACAAAAAGACTAACATTTTCTTTCTTTTACTAAATGTACATTCTTTATTTCCTTTATTAGGAATAGTATTAAATTATATCACAAATTTTGACCCACTAAAATGTCATGGTACTTACAGCACAAAAGTACACTTTTTGAAAGGAATGTATCTGACTTTTGCTAATATTTTGCTATCTGACTTTTGCTTTAACCAATAAAAATTATTGATGTATCATAAATCATTTCCTTGCTCTAGCTGAGTGCCTTTAGGACCAGACATGAAAGTCAGATTTCCCCATCTGTACTAAGCCATGATTGTATTTGAACACTATTGCTTCCTGATAATGTTACAAAAATTCTTTAAGATTGGAAAAAACTGTCAAGAATTTTCTTTCTGGTATATAGTGTATTCTCAGCCCATCCTAATCAGTAGTAAATGAAGTATCAAGATTCCCCCAGTAAGACTGGAGTTAGTTACTGCAACCTTTACATCCAGAGACATTTTGCCATTAAGAAAACAGTGTTTCTGCCCAAACCTGACAATATTTTCTGTTTCAACACCATTTTCTCTGTTTTAATGATTAAAGCAATGACTAGCTTGTCTGTTATTTTCCAGTCTAGTCTGCATGTAACATTTAAGACAGATCCTGTATTTTAATATGAATATTTACCTGCTAAGGGTTTTTCTGCTGATGTTATAAAATCATGGCAGTTGCTTGGTTTAGAATGTAAAAGCACTTAAATGACACATCTCATTTTTCCTTCTGTCATTACCTCATTTGAAATTGGAATAGTAGATTAATTGCCCCTTTAATGACAAGTGCTTGCCTAGATAAAGCTAAGATCAGGGTTAGTAGTGTGCCAGGCAATTTAGGTAGTCAGCAAACCATGAATTTCACATTGACAATGCTAGAGGCATTAATCACATATACTTTTCCTTTTCTTTCCTCTAGTCAAAAACCTGATTATTTGGGTTACTTTAGGACTTTAGTTCCCCAAGAATATGCAGGATTTTTAGTTTTACCTTCCGTGATAACATTTTTGCTTTGGCTTTCCTTTTTTTTCCCCCTTGGGGACCGTCTCAGTTCCTCTTTGTTTTTGGTTAGTGTGTTTGGGTTTTTTTATCCATGTAATTCAGTTCAGCATGATATAGAGTGCTCTAAACACCACAGGGATCTGTGTGACTGGAGTGCCTTTGGCAAGAAGGTGTTTTAGATGTAAGGCCAGGAAAGGGGATAATAAAGCCAAGCACCAATGCTTGAGCTGCTCTGTGACAATGCAAGGGGCAATAACACATGATACATGTTTGCTGTTGCATCAATTCTACCTTTGCTGGTTCAAAATTGTCCTCATTACAATCAACAGAACACAGTACCAGATGGATAATTCAAGAGACAAAACTGAGAGATGCTGGTGCTTGGTTTCAGAGTCAGCTGATTGAGAAATGAATAGGAAATTCTTTGGATATTCCCAACAAAGAATTTTCATGGAATTAAGCTGTGAAGAAAACAAGCTTTTATCCTCAGCAAAACCTCTGCCAAATACAATATCCTCACAAAGCCTTTTTTCCTCATGTACCTGCACTTTGTTCTTCAGCAGCAGCTCAGTCTGGCCTGCGGTGCCTGCCTGTGAAAGATGACTCTGATGGTGCTCTCTGAGTGTCAGTGTGAATGGCAAGGCTGCCCTTGTTTTCCTTAGAAACACAAGGTATTTAATGTAGCTGGCCCTGCTAGCTCCCAAACACAGAAGCTGCAGTCCATTTCTTCTTTTGCTATTCTTGTTTATGTTTGAAAGGCAGAACGGGCATCTCTCTCCTGAGGGACTCTCTTTCCTCTCTCAGAATAAGGGCAGAGAAGAGTCAAGAAGACTAAATCACCCCTCAGCTCTTAGGAAAGGTGATGTTTGATCTTCCCAGCCAAAATACATGTCATGAGTAAACTTGGAGGCAATACAACTACATGTTCCTTGAGCAGAGCTGCATAGGGCACAAGATAGGTATCGAGAGCGTGTGCAGGTTTGAAAAGCAGCAGTACTGCATTTCATAGAGGGGAAGATACTCTAAAGTGATAAACCGGTTAAATAAAGTTCTCTGTCTCTATAAATAATTAAATCTAGATTACAAGTCCTGATGCAAAACTTCAGATTTTGTTTGAACTGTTTTTCAAAGCCTCTGAAAAGTATGGTGACTACATCTGTAGGTTGTATCTATATATAAACAAAAAGCCTGGAGAATTGTGTTGAAGATATTCAAACACACAGTGTTCATCTCCAGTGCTACCTACCAGTCTCTCATCTCTAAAAGGACAACAGCTCTTATATCTGTATGAATATGGCTGGCATATTCTGGCTGGCAACATCCTCTTGGCTTTTCTGTATGCTTCTGCATTTTTATTCTTTTAACAATACCTTGCCTGTAAAAGAGTGCTGGCAGATCTAATTCTAGGTTTGTTGTATAAGACTCAAGTATACCTTCCTAAGAAACAAAGCAAATTGTATTGGGTGTTTAAACACAAGAATTGTCTTTAGAATTCAGTCCTATTAATTTCTTTCATGACTTTATCGCACCTAGGCATCATTGGCATCAACTTCCATGGAAAGCAAAGGATACAAAAGGTTTTAGTACCTTCTGAATGGCTATAACCTCACAGATGCCTCTAGAGATACGAGGTTTTTGCAGTGCTTCAGAGATTCAGGGTAAAAATTCAGATAAGAAACATTGGAAGTAATAAGCCAGATTCACCACTGGGGTCTCTATTGACTTTGAGGGAAAGATATCAGGGACAACTTTGGCCCATCCTATTAAAATAGTAGCCAAGGTGTTCCTGGTGAGTAATTCAGGAACCTTTTTTTAAAGTTCAAAGAACTAATAATTTCAGGATCTTTAATATAAATTCTAATACAATTACTATTTAATCCCTTTTAATGCATTCCAGTTTCATTAATTTGAAAGCCCTGATGCTATCAGGAGCCTACCTACTCTGGGTCCCTGAAGTAGTTTCCCTAGCTGAGGATGCAGTGTCACTATCTAATACCTCCTCATTCACCACCTCTATTGTTCTGCTTCAGCTTAAGCTTTCCCACTTAATATCAGCATGATATAATTGTGCCATAGGTGACAAAAATATTATTCCTTCTTGTTATACTGAACTTCCTGTCTTAATTACCAAACTCATTTTTCCTCCACATCCCACTTGCTCGTTATTCATTTTCAATTATTATACGGATTTCCCTTAGACTTTAATTACTTCTTGTGCTTAAAAGGATAAATTAATTTTCTTATTAACCCTTTGACATCTCATTAAGATCACTGAATAGGACAATTCTGTTTTCTTGTGGCAGGCCATCCACATTATGTCAGTTTGCAAAAATACTAGAAGGTTTAGAAGGAATTTGATAAAAACATTAATAATTCTTTCTGGTGTGGCATCAACATCTGTGTCATATGAATTTTTTTGCTTTCATTGAGCCACTAGTTAAACTGGAACTGTGTTTGTCTAACGTGGAGGAAACTTCGGCTTCTAACATTAATGCTGTTGTGTTTACTTTGCTCTTTGAGTTTAGTTTGCACTTTGACTTTCAGAAATGTTCATGGGATGAGGGAGAGCACAAAGGATCTCCCTTGAGCTTGGACCAGTCTCTGATAGGATGGGTATCAGACAGAATGAGAATTCAAGGTTTTTCTCCCTTCTGTATACAGGAGCTTGTAGTAGTTCCTTGTTCATGTACAATGAAAATAATATCTCTTCAAAAGCCTTAAAAGGAATACCATGTTCCAATTCCTCTTTACCTTTTGGTACACAAATCTCTACCATGGTGTTAGACCATCCCCATGAATTTGATATTACAGTTTGTAAACTGCTAACTTTTTCTCATTGAAACATGTACTAAAATTGCTCAATGCTTTGGCTGAGTTATTCCTTCTGCAATATTCCCAGTGCTGCTGTCTCCTTGCCCCTTTGGCCCTTTTGGATCCCCCACTGCTTACAGCTTTGCCCACGGGCTGTAAGCTCCCTGTGGGTTATGTGCCCCAGCTTCCCTCTTCTGCCTCCTTGCTTTCCTGAGACCTCTGGATCCAGGCAGCTCACCATGATCCCTGCTGATTCACCAAACCTGCAAGTGTGAGTCACTGACACAGAACTCTCAGTGCAGCTGAGAAGACATTGATTCCTGATGCAAAAAGGAATCATGAAATGGAAACCTTGCAACAATTAAAATGTAGTTACTTTTTTTAGATATCATGGAACTAGAAATAGTAAATATTTCATGTATCTAGCTGGTTTCAGTGCCTAGGGCTCGCTGCATGTTTCTCTGCCTATCAGATCTCCATGCCTGGAGATTCTCACATCTATTTTTTAAGAATGATCTGTCCCACATACAAGTCACATATTGGGTCTGTTGAATGCTATTAAGCGTCATACAGAGGAACACTGATTAAAATGAGCAGATTTGGGGCTAGAATGGGATGAAATATGCATGGACAAATTGTTTTATGGATTAAAAATTTATTTTTTAAGTGTCTTACTGAAACATCTGGCCTCAATTGGGAAAAAATATTATTTTGATATTTCTTTGTGGAACAAACAGCTGTCATTTCAGAGGAAAAGTTCATTTCCTTTTAACAAAGATAGCAATGGAAATCCCAGGCAGGATTGAAATAATTATGACATTTGAAATAGGCCAAGGCAGAAACATGTCTTCAGAGTTCAGCTCTCTGAAAAAAATATTGAGGTGATTTAGTGATATTAAACTTACCAAAATACTCAAGATATCTGTTATTTGATTTTGGATGGTTGGCACAAAAAAAATCTGGTATAAAGGTACTGGACATACAATAAATTATTCCCTATCAAACTCAGAAACATACAAAGTGAAAAGTATTTCCAAATAACACTACATATATATATATGGAAAAAATCTAACTGAAAAATTTCTATTACAAAACACAGGATCCAATCACTTATTTTGCCTTTGGAACAAACGCTGAGGGAAAGATTGATAAAGACATGCCTGTAGACAAAAAAAATGGGATAAAATGATGAGAGTTTTACCAAAGATAAGTTTTGCGAAACAATTCTGTTATCTTACATATATTAGTGACTAAATAAAAATCATCTAAAATAAGCAAACTTCAAAAAAACAGCTGTCCCCCCCCAAGCAAAAACAAAAACAAAAGCCTTGAACAAAATACCAAACCATTTATTGGATTTGTGTCACAGGAAAATTTGTTAACCAAGCAGTTTTGTTCAGCAGAACACTCTTATCAGGAGTAAAATCTGGGAGAGGTGTTGGCAAAGGACTGGATTAAATAGTAAAAATTGCTCCAGGAGAGGAAAGTTTGAGGTCCTTTTTTCAGTAATGAACTTTGCAAAAAGATAAAAAAGGATCAAGGGGTACCACTGGTGTTTTCAGATGATGTGGGCAGTGCCAGAGAAAAAGGGAATCAGGATATTACACAGAAGGAGATGAGCTGGGGAACTGGAGTCAAAGGAATGAAATTACTTGTGGTAGAAAAAAGTGCACTTGAGGACCAATGAAAACAGAAGAAGATGACTTCCAAAATTCCTGCTGCTGGCACATTGCCATCCAGATAACAATATCTAAGTTATTATGTTCATATCTATAGCTATGTTTTGGATGATACAAAATTGTAGCTCTTTATTTCCTAGACTAGCCTTTTCCTTGTAGGTTTGAGGCTTGAACTCGAGTGTGCAGTTTGTAAAAACTATTCATACTACTTAATACTTAAAAATAATGCTATAATCCTTTTCAAAACAAATGATAAGACTGATTACTGTGGCTTGCATTTTGCATCCATTTTGCCATTGCATTATGAAATTGGAAAAATAATGGTTTTAAATTAATTCAATTTTTCCCCACTTCTTCAAAACCATAGTCTAGTCTAGAGGTCGAAAAATATAATGAAACTTTTATATATTGCAATTCTAGCTTTATCATAGAGATCTTGATTCTCTATTTAAAAAAAGTCACGTTCCTTTGGCACATTAAGTACAGTCTAAAGGTAAATACAGTGATCTCACCAAATACAATTTCCAAAAACATATTTCCCAAACCCTGTGTCCCCAGGTTCTTAGAAATGGCATTCTGTAATGAGCTGTAGGTACTTTTTGATTAGCATAGGGATGAACATTCTTCTGTTTATCATTTTTCTTGCACCAATGTGACGTCTCTGCTGATTACTCACATTATGGTTAATTTGCAACTGATAATCAGTCCTAGTTTCTTAATAAACTTCTCATTAAGAGACTGGAGCTGTCACTTCACCTCCATGTTACTCTTCCTAAGTATAATCTGTGACCATTATGCAAAAGAAAGGACTGCTGGACGTCACACATGTCATTTGCAATCATGTACAAAAGCTTCAAAAGGAGCTTGTTAAGTAAATGCCCTTCATAAATCATTACTGTAAAACAGAAAGGTATAACTAATCACCATATTGCCACCCTGGTGCTGTATTTGGCTTTTTTTGAAGAAGAGGAATGTTCAGCCAGCAGACATTTTAAAAGATCTTTATTCAATGCTTTCAGGGAACTCCCTGAATGTTTTGTGCTCTGCCTACACCACAGCAAAAACAGCAGTTTCATAGCAGGAGGCTCAGGCTGAGTCACCTGGAAGATGCTTTAAGGTTCATTCTGAAACTGTTGACTTCAGGAAAAAGTGATATGATTGAGTTTTGATGCCCAGGAACTTATCTTGCACCAACTGGTCGAAGGTAAATTTTCAAATTAATATTCTGAGCCCAGAGTAAGAATGAAGTAATTCAATGTCATCTGCAAAGAAATAAATTGCAGATATTAGTGTTAGTTCATACTATAAAAGAATAAATATATGCTTATGGATAATTGTCACATTTCAGGGCATGTGCAGTTGCAGTAGCAGTTAGGTTACAGTAGTCTCTCAATATTGCCTGCATTACCACTGAAAAATAGTCTTTGGTACAGAGCTTTCCTGAATAAAATTATTTAGTTCAGTCTTCTGTGCAACTATGTGACTCTGAAACCCCACCCCAGGTTGTACCAGCCATGAGTTTTGACATTCCTTCATGAAGAAGAAAAAATTAAACCATGAGAGTTGGAGTGAGATTTGAAGTTAAGATGCAGTACTTTGAAGGATTTCTGTTTGGGTTTTTTTTTTTTTTTACCCAGTTGAGTGGGTTTCATCTTGACAGGGACAGCATAAGTAATAATAAATGCAGGGTAGAGCTTTGAAAGAGAATTAAAGATAAAATCAAGACAAGTCAGCCAGAAATAATCAAAAACTCCTTCCTCTTCTGCAAGGGATCCCTGCATCTGTGCTTCCTTTGCATTCAGAAACCCTCAATAGCACATCACTATTATTTTCTCACAGGAAAATATTTGGGGCACAGTTACTTCTAAAATATGCATTCATGATGTTTACTCATTGTCTTGCTTCCAATCATGATTTTTAATCATGATTTTGGTTTGGTCAAAAAAAAAAAAAAAGTAAAACCAAAAACCCACAATCAAAAAAAAAAAAATACCCCCCCCCAAAAAAAAAACGAAAAAAGAAAAATAATTCCCAGATAAATATTCGAGAGTTTAGCAGGGAGTTGCAGCTCCTGTATCTGAGCTATGACCAGACAAATGGTATCTTTAAAACCTACTTATCCTTTGGCTTATGTGAATCTTCCTTTCTTAAATTATCTAGAGAAGCTCATTTCCAGTGTGTTCACATAAATTAAATGCTGCATCTCTGCATCTAACCTAAATTTGTTCTGCTTCTAATGTCTTGCCACTGCTTTCTGAGATAAAGATTCTTTGCCTCTAAAAAGATTTTCATTTTATTCTTTCCATATCTTCCTGAAAATGGTAAAAACTTAACAAACAAACAAAAAGAAAAAAAGAAAAAAAACCCCACAAGACAATAAAGTAGTCAGGATTTGTAGATTGTAGTAAACTGATTCAAAGTTTTCCCTCTTGGGTTTTATGATGACTTTACAGAAATTGTCACAACTGATGTCAGCAGCAAATACAGCTTTATCCATTAGGACATAATGTGTGAAGTGATGACATTCCATGTTTTTCAAGAACTACAAAACTTTCAACACAGAAGTGCATTTCAACATCTCTTATTTTCTCTCAGGGATTTTCAGGTGATGACACCCCAATATTCATTTTTAATATGTTTTAGGAACAGAAAAGGTTTCTTTTAGAACTGATCTCATTCCTCCTATTTTACCATTATCCTGCTGTGCACTGGCCATTCCATGGTATTTATTTTACATTATTTAATTTTCTTTTTTCTGCACTTTTAGCAAATAACATTTTGGATTTTATCACAACATCCACTAACAAATTAAAGCTGATAAGAAGTGATTATAAAATACTACAATACTCTATTTCTCTTTACACTGTAAATTAAAATGTTTAACTCGGGAACAAGACTCTTGTCTAGTTCCATATGTTCTTTGATTGTGGCTATAAAATAAGCTAATTATTTCCAGAAACCAATTGCTTTTCATTAAGAAACAATTGCAAAGATTCGATTGTCTATGAGTGTGCTGCAAAGATATTTTGACTGGATTAAATTTTTAGTTACACACCATCATCAAGTTCCTGTCACATTTCAGTGTTATTGATTTGAAACAGAAGTGGAATTTTGATATTATTTTTTCTGCACTGCATATTGTGTAATTATTCAGATGCCTCATTTTCATTTGTGCTTTCCTACTTGTTTTAAATGCTATTACTTGCTTCGATGCTTTTTCATTTTAGTGAACACACTGATAAATATTTCTATCAATTGCAGATGTGATTTTTGCATAAGTAACTGAAATCCTGCTACCATGGTTTAATACAATATTAGACATCAGAGGAACTTGTAGAAGCAATTAGAAAGTCTGTGCGTGTACTTGTTTATTGAGTTACTTAAAAATGCTCTAAAGGGATTGCTTGAGCAGAAAAAAGGACATTAAAGCTGTTACTTTTGCTGTCAGATTTTTAGATGTCCTCACTGTGGGTAAAGTGCTCTCACAGTCTCTCCAGTTTTCCTGCAAACTGCAATTCCTTTTTATTCTCCCAAGGAAGGGATGAGCACATCTGTGTGCAGTGGGACTGGCAAGGCAACTCCCCCAGCTGCAGAGGAATGGTTGTGCTTCAGGTTACCCTGAAATGCAGCTCTTCAAACTAGAAACATACCTGGGATATCTTCATGCATTTTGTGCTTTTCTCCTCATTGAGACTGGGATTTAATATGGGAATACAACGTTCCTCCATGAGCAGCCATTCTGAAATCAGTGGGAGTATTTCAATAACTAGAAGACTCAAACTTCCAGCTCAGGCTTCACCTTCCTTTCCAAATTCAGTCACAGAGAGGAGTTGTCTGAATAATTCTAAGGTGAACCTTATTATTACTACTGTTGTTTTTTTCCCCTCCACTTTTCAGACTAATAAAAAAAACACAGTGGAAAATTTAAAAATTCCACTGTATTTTCTACTTCTGCCTCTCCAATGGGGTACTTAAACGGTTGGTGGGAAAAACAGTGGGGAAAATATATGACCTTGAAACTGATAAAATAAATATCAATGAAAAATTAATTTGTTTGAATGAAAAATCATTCTGTATATAAAACTGGAAAACATCTATTTCAATTTTTAGTTATGATACTAACTTAGGAACAGAAAATGCTTTCGAAATAACTTGTGGAAGTAACACATGGGTCACTTTGTGTCCCATCACACACAGAATTTATGTATGTTAGAGACCCTCTTGGGTACTGTTGCAGTCAGTGGAGAGGCCAGTGCACCTTTTGGTGGCCACAAAACAGGAATGGGAATATTTTTCTTGTTACTCAGTTCTCCACAGCTAAATATTGTCCAGAGAGGACTGTGAGATAGATGATGGCCACAGAACCCTCTGCAGGGAATCATCCAGGTATTGACTGAGCCCCAGCAACGCACAGCAGAGTGTTTGTGCAGAGTTCAGTGTAGATGATGTTCAGGAGTATTGCAGGAGCAGAAGCCTAATGCTTGAGCTTTCCTTCTGGATCTCACCTTTTTGAAATCATACTTTAGAATATCATAGATCTCATGACTGTTAAATTTTCATTAGTTATATAAGAAGTACTAGTCCAGAAACAAAGAATTACAGGCTCAATACTTATTATCCATGTAGAAGGACTATTTGTAACTCAGTGGTTGGCATTACAGTATAATCATTAATTTCCTTTGCTTTTCTCTTCCCAAAAGGAAGTCTTCACAGCTAGCAAGGAGGAACTGTTTTCAGAACATCACTTGGTAATACTTTTAATTTCCTTTGCATATTTTAATGCAATCAGCACAGCTTACATCTGTGTAGCAATCAAATTACAAAGTCAACTTAATCCAATGAAAAGCTGAAGAGCCAAATAATCAAATTCAGATTAATATTAATTGCTGTAGTTTCTGCACCTGGATTTAAAAAAAAAAACAAAAACAAGAAAACCACCACATAGAACTTCCTCTATTTAATTACAGTGTTTTAACTAAAAAAATCCCAAACAACAAAACCAAATCAGAAAAATAACCACCACCCCTCTCCCTGCAAGATCCAACCCCAAAACTTTGGATGTTCTATTTTGCCCTTGTATCAGGAATAGATCTTGTCAATATACAGATTTAGATACATAAACCTCAGACATCCCAATGAAGCTATTTATCATTTTTCCTTTCCTAGCAACTTTTATTAACTAATTATCAATCTTTAAGATGGAAATATTATCCTTATTTGACACAGCCATGGATTCCTGCTAAAAATTTGTGGTTCTGGTTCTGGAACTAAATTAGTATTGCATGCCCATTACTGAAGCAGGCCACAAAGTCAACAGGGTTCTTATTTTCACTTGTTCACACAACCAACAGTGAATACAGAAAGCCCAGCAAACAAAAAATAAATTACCATTTCCAGTTCTCCTTCCCAGAGGTGCCTTTACCCTTCCATTGGAGAGCAGCTGCACATACAATTAATTCAACATTGATCCTTGTGGGTCCCTTCCAACTCAGAAAATTCTGTCATTTTGTGAAGTAAATGCGAGGGGTGGGATCTCCAGTAGAGAGAGAAATGAGCTCTTGGGGATGAGGGCAGAGGCCTAGTGATACAGATTTAATAGCTACAAATGGAGAAAAATCACTACTCTGCTAGCTACTCATGCATTTTAGTTTTCTGCCCTCATTCATCCTCTTTGGTTGCATCACCTGCCTGGTGAGGTGTTACACACTGTTACACAGAATGGGAGCAAAGCCTTCCAGTGGAGGAGCTTCACAGGAAAAAGGTGCAAATGGGAAGCTGGAGAAATGTCACTTTTCTGAAAACAATAGTTAAAAGAATAAAAATATTATTGATTGGACTACAACCATCAGGCTGGTTCTGCAGGTTTGCAGCCTTTCTCCCACTCCCTGTCCTTCACCCAAAGCACTAAACCAAACATATCCTTGTTTTGTATATTCTACCAAAAGTTCAATAGCTAAGGCAGATGGAACTTTAATATTGTGTCAAGATTTAACAGTGGACCATGCTGATGAAGAGTTTAGTTTTCAGGGTTCCATAAGTTTCTTGCAGAAGTAGGAGACAGCAACTGCAATTAAAGCATAATTGGATAGAAAATGCTTCTTACACAGACAGAATGTGAGATGTAGGAACAGGACTTTGCTTCTTTAACAAGAACTTCCACTAGTCATTTAGGGCTCCCTTTGAACTAAAGGAAATGGCTGCAGGTGTAATTACATCCCCTCTCATTTAATTACCTTTGGAATTCAGAGAAGATGATAGCAAGTAATTGAGAAGTTATCAATTACTACATTAACACACTTGTGACCAGTAAGATCTCACAGAAAACTCTAAATCTGGAGAGTTAGGTTTCAGCAGTTATTCAATCATAAAGAAGTATTAAAAATTGCTGAAATATGTACTTCTAGCACCAGTGAGATTCATAACAATAACCTGAAAGTGTTAAAGTGCAAAATTAATTTGTAGATTGAATTTCAAAATCAGGTAGAGCTGCCAATGGTCAAGTGGTAAAACAGAAGTATTTGCTCCTTACCACTGCAGGTTAACCTTCTCAATTACATACAGAGCACACAAAGCAAGAGAACTTCAAATATTGCAGTGGTCCTTTCTTTCCAAAGAATGACTTTAAAAGTGAGGAGAAAGCTTCCTGATCAAAGCAGAAGGATTTGATTTTGCATTTTCAGTGCTAAGACTTCCCTCTTGACATTGCCACTTGAGTTTGAATACAAGCATACTCAGTATAAGGGAGAAACAAGAGTTTGTGTCTGTAAAAACTTCAAACAAGCACAACCCAAATTTGCAGGACAAATTCAAACTTATATCCAGTTGTCAGCACTGTGAGTGCCAGCCAGTGCAACACTTTCTAGGACATGAGTCCTTTCTCTTTGTGCTTGATGACCTCCCAAATCACCTCTCTCCTTTCCATGACGGGGCTGCAAGTGAGAAGAAAAAATGAGAGCTTCACATCCTACCTGATGAGGTTGTTTCAGTTCTATAACGATTTTCATCTGGACAGAAAAAGGAAGTGTAAGGAATAGGAATGCCAGGTCCTGATCCGTGCAAGGAAATTCATAAGTGCATCTTATATGTATTAGTAATGTTAAGACAGACTTTATATAATGACAGAAGGTCTTTGAAAATAGCATAAAAAATTAGAAGTTCTTGTCACTAGGTGTGTGTCAAATATCAAGTTATTAATAGGTGTGCATAAAAAATGTCCCTAAAGAGCTGTGCAACCTGAAGGTAGAAACAGCTTCCTGTAAAGGTTATCAGCTTTGGGATCCAGTCACAGGTCAGTCCAGATTCTCAACATCATGTCCATGTGTTTAAGAACCAGACATCCTTCAGATCTCAGCCTTCTCCAGACCACTGCACTGTGAGAAGTCTCTCAATTCCTGCATTTACAGAACAAGACAGACAGGCAGTAGCACCATTACTCACAGGGGTACAGTAGTGCCTTCAGGACTGCAGATAGCCATGGAGTGAGACACACAGCTGTCAGTAAGGCCTTGTGTAAAATTGAGTTAACACAATTTTATTCTTAATATTTATTATCATTATTACTGGAAATTATTATTACAAAACATACTAGTTCCCAAAGACTGAGGCCCTGGGGGTTTGGTAAAACCAGCACTAACAAGGACAGTGATTATCTGACCTGTGTGAAACACAGGTTATACTGTAAATTCAGATGTGACACTGCAGAACACTGACAAAAGCACACAAGACAAAAGAGGTTGCCTTGCACTTTGCTGATCAGACCTTTGCTTTACTGACTCAGCCTTCTCCCTTATCACTGTGGGCTAGGGAGGGATCAGCACTGCTCTCTGGGTCCAACCAGGGCTGCTGGACACGCTCTGCTCCTCTTGTCTGGGTACTCTGTGAGAGCATCCCCACTTGGTGAGGGCACTGCCCTGGTGTCACCTCCATCCCAGCTCATCTTCCTTCGTGGAGCAGTCTACTCTTGCTGCTCCCTGATGGAAAAAGACATCAAACACCTGCTCTTGCTGCCTGTGGATGTGTAAATCAATTTGTACAAATGTAATTGTGCCTGCATATGCAGTTGGCACTTTCTCCTGGGCATATAAAACTCAAAGGAACCACATGTAAGGGCAGAATCCTTTGCATTCTGACAACCTCCCTGGTTAGACTGCTGATCAAATTATTTTTTCAATAATCTTTCTGACTGGCCTGAAGTGTTGAAGTATAAGGACAATAGTTCCTACCCCCTACATAATGCTTTTTGTCTTTCAAGCTATTTGATAGCTGTAATAACTGAAACCACTCCTTCAGGTACCCTTGTAACAATTAATCCTTTATACCTCTATTGTGTCTGACAACTGATGTTCTCAAAGTATTTTATGTATTTAACAGATAAAGCCTCATGCAGTTTCTGTGTATGAAGCTTTACAGGACTGAGTTTTAGAACACAAACAACTTTAGAAAAATTCAGCAGTCTCCCTTGCACAACAAAGGGAAATAAGAGTGATCTTCATGAATCTCTGTTGAGATATAAAACTTTACAACTTTTGTGAGTTGTGTCTTGTAGCTGCTTTAGCTGCTTTTTTTTTTTTTTTTTTTTTTTTTTTTTTTTTTTTCCCCCGGGAGGACAAGTTGAAGCACAGAATGATGAAACAAATAGCTAATATCTGAAAACAGGCTTCCCATTGACCCATACAGCCTTGCCTGTGAGGCATGAATTTGTCCTCTAATGTGGGTCAGGGACACTGTTCCTGTCCTCATCAATGAGGCCTCAAAGGACTGTGAAGGTGGAGAGTCTCTGTGTCACAGGACATTATGAAAAATCCCCATATTCCCTCCCTCCATGATTTTTCCACCAACATGATATTGGGACGGTTTCTTTATCTCCTCCAATTTTCCCCAATATTATAAATAATGTAATGAATGTAGAGTTCTGGCAGAGGTTGAAACACCTTTGATTAATACCAGTTTAAGAAAAGTTTAAATTAAATATGCTGTACTACATATACTTTCAGATTCGAAATAGCAAAACATAACTGTGGTAAAAAAAAATTGCAAGGAATTTGGTGCTACTTAGAAGCAAACATAGAGCACTCAGGAAATCTCTCAAGCTGAAGCCACAGCTGGCAATGTGAAAACTGGAGTAGTGCCAGAAGTCCACCCTTCTCCTGTAAAACAATAAAACACTTGTCTTGGTGTGAGACATAATAGACTAAGCCCCAAACTATTGAGTCTTCCAGGAGATTCTGTGCACCATGGTGATGCATCAGAGCCCCTGCTGATAACATGGCAAGCCACACAGATTGTTTTGTTTGTGCAACTCAATGCTAAACCCTAACAACAAAAGGCTGTAAACCCCTCTTCCATGCAGTTAAATTTTTTAGAGCACTTCCCAGGCTTGATGCATCGCTGAGATGGTAAAACATGCCTCATTGCACTGTGACACTGTGTCAGCAGCACAGATTGCCACTGGCTTTCTCCCTCACTTCCCAAGTACAGAACTGCTGCTCAGTGTCACTGCTTTCTTTCAGGAAATTGGAAGAGAAAAGACAAGGAAAGCAAATTCACCAGGTGCACTGGAAGGGATGGTTTCTTTCCTCTCTAGTATGCACAAAAAAATTATTTCATTTTTTAAGCAGGTGTCTACAAGTTCCTCTCAACATGCCAGCTACCAGAAAAAAGTATGTAACACAACTGCTGGTTCACCCTGAACACAGGTCAAAAAAGTACGACAGGAGCAGTGCAAGACATTCAGTGCACTGATAGGAGGAGAGGAATCAGGCCTATGCTTCACTTATGTCCAGTTACATTCATCTGCCTAACAGACTCTTCTCAGGTGTGCTAAAATTTGCAAGTGAGAAAGGACACAGACAACCTTTAGACCTCAAACTTTGGCTCATAGCTTTGGGTTTTGTGATATTCTTGCATAAGCCTACCTACCTGGGAGCCTGCAGAGGAGTAATCATTTCACAGGGGCTGGGAAGCAGCTAGAAGTTTCTCTCTTACTGCTCCGTCTTGTTTTGGCAGGCTGGGGGCAGAGGGGGCACCAAGAGTGGCACCAGGAAAACCTGTGAGATGCTGCAAGACTTGTGGCAGCAGGGACCTCCCTCCTGCTCAGGTCTGAGCACAGGGAGATGCAACATTTTTTGGGAGCACTGATTAAGAAAGGCATGCAAGTCATTACAAGCACGTGAATAATCAGTGTAACTGCATTTTAAATAAGGCACAGGGAAAAATGAAATTATAATTACACTAGTAAGAGCCATCAGTTGATAGCACTACCAGGGACCCTTGCTCTTTGAGGACCCAGTTAGCAAAGCTTGAGGGAGGGTGAGTTTTAATGATTTTAACTTTCCCATCTTAAATAGTGGCACTGGTCAGACACTTAGAAGGTGCTCAAGCATCCTGATGAGTAAGGCTTTGAATCACCAATTCCTCTGGTTGACTAACTGGGATGGGATCCAGCCACAGCAATCTAACAACCTTTTGATGGCCTAAAGTCTGAGAAATTAATTCCTCTGATGTCCAGCCTCACAACTGGCCATGCCTGCTTGCTGTGCACATAAAAGACCTCCGGGATTGGCAGAGGCCTCCTGGAGTACCTAACAGAGAAGGCAAGCAGGTGCACACAGTTTGTTGGAGATTCAGGCATCAAAGTCTATTCGTGTTAGCAAGAACAAGTATGGATAATACTGGCACACATATATACCAAGAATATTTTGAAAGTTCTGAGTGTCCTTTAACGCAAAGTCAGGGCAGTCTTAAAGAATTTGAATGTCTTCTTTGCATTTGGCTTTTCCTAAGTGTGGAATTCCTCTTATGCTACAGTGAAATTATATTCTCTTCTGGTTTTGCCCTCTGCCAAATATATGTTTCTTTCCACTGCCAAATTTTCCAGTGTTTTTATAAGCCTGAGTGAGCTGTTCCTTCTTTCTACCTGCCAAGATCAAGCATTAACACCTATGTCTTTGTTCTTCACTTAAAAGTCTTTTCCTTTTACAAACCCAAAATTAAACATGTATTTACTGTTACTATTAGCAGGCCTGATATACTTGAGCATAAAGCTGAAAATATGTACCTAAGGACTGAGAATTCTCTAGCAATTTCACTTTGGTGTGATTAGTTGTTGAATAGTATAGATTAATTTATTCTGTGAGATTCCTTGTCACATAAAGGAAATGCTCAGCGACTTAGGGCAGACTCAGAAATCTGTTCTTAACCATGTTGGAAACATTGCAAATGCATGAATTAAGAAATAGCTTTATACTTTAAAGAAAGCGTTTGATTTTATTAGCCTGGGGCATTAGAAGACATAAAAGATGCAGTGAAGTTATTCCCTCGCCTCTTTTTTTGTTATGAGGAACTGAAATATAACACATATACTTCTAGCATACATTTCTCTCTTCTTTGTGACAAGCCTTTAAAGAAATGCTTGACCTAAATGTCAAAAATTTGTCTATAATTTTTAACTGAAAGACCAAAGAGGAGATATGTTCCTGAGATGGTGTATCTTAATTTTTCAAGAAGGAAAAAGACAAAACCATGATGTGTTAAAAAAAAAAAAAAAAAAAAGTTGCAAGAAAATTCAGATGAGAAAGTAGAGGTAAGAAAATCTAATTGGATTACATGGGTACAGATGCACTGCTGCACTGGAGGTCAGTGCCTGAGCACTGCTGAGAAGAGTTTAGAGCACGAGCTCGCTGCCTGTTACTAACCAGTGCATACCATTGCAGATAAATTGTGCATTTCTATGTGTACTCATGCTAAATTCTGCATCCAGGGTGCATCTTAACTGAAGACCCTCTTGGGATTGGAGATAGAGTGGGGATTGGAAATAGAGTGCAAATTTGTGTTGGAAATAACACTCCAGAGGCCCCTGCTCATGGCTCTGACAACCCCGATGTGCGTTTTTCACAGGCGCCAAAGGCTGGCTGCAGATCCAGCAGCCCAGTCACTCACACCCTCTTCAGCAGGGTTTCCCACAGGTGCTATCTACTTACCCTTGTGTTTTCCCATTTCCTGTTGTGATTCATCTTTCCTAAATGGTTCTGTTCTCCGCTAACATGTACGGTTCATTACCAAGTTGTTGTAAACCACCCCCCAAGTTGTCATTCATTGTAACCCCATTGTTACCCAACCCCTCCTACCCTCAGTATCCCATTGATCCAAGCCTTGGGTCTGCCCCCTGGCTGGAAAAGCCTTTTTAAACTGAAGAGATGATGGGGAGGGTCTTTTTGCTTGCCCTCTCTTGCTCTTGCCCTCTCTCTCCCTTCTCCCCACTTCTCTCCCTCCCCCTCTCTCCTGTGGGAGCCATGCCGCTCCCCCCCGGTGTGGGACCCCCAAATAAACCCTGTCTGATCAACACCCTCGAGAGCCCTGTGGTGTCTTTCCTGCCTGTGTGCTGCCATTAGCTGCTACATGTTGCCAAGAGAATCCTCCCTGAAAGCGCTGGTAAGGCTCCTGTACCCCACCTCCCTTCAAAGACCCAAAAAGACTTGTTGCCAGTTCTCCTGCAGAGCTAGCCGGGCAGGGGAGAAAAGCAGGAGAAAGCAACAATTTCCCCAGCAGCCACATTTTGATGGATCTATGCTGCAGTGCACCCCCACACCCGAGCAGGTGTTCCCATATTAGGAAAGAGTTCAAGCCTCACCCCTGAACTTTTAAGGAGGAAGAACCAGAAACTTCCATGCTTCTCTCACCACAATTGGCCCAGTGCCATGTCAAAAGCACCTGTTGGACCCTTGAGCTGTTTCTCCAAAGATGTAACTATTTTCTATTGAGCAGCATGCCAAAACACCTCCTACCAGCCATCTCACTAATTATTCTTAAGCTGTTTCTGGGAGGTTGCTGGTCACCCTCAGAGCTTGATACACCTTTGTGGGGCTAAAAACATGCTGGCTTCACGCAGCCATGTATCAGATCTATTTATCTAATTTCTGTTTTGCAAGCTGAGGTGTCTTAGAAGTTATTGTCCTGTGGCTTTGCTGCTAGAGGTGGAGTTCATCGCTTGGTACACCACTTGTGCTGAGCTGTTTTCAGTTCCTCCCTCCTTCTCCCCTCTATGACATTGTGCTTTTTGTGCTCTCCAAATATTGGAGACATCTTTGGAGCTCATTTTTTAATTTAAGTATGTAATGTGTCCATTCTGATTTGGTAATCTCTTATGGCAGCAATAAGTACATTGTGTTGGATTGGTGGCACATTTACAAGTTTTTCATGACTTCAGGATATTCCCTGGGAGTCACAGATCCAGGAAGTTGTTCCATTCAATCTCTCACACAAAACCAGACAAAAAGGAAGCTTAGCTAATATTTTGCCCCAGTAACTTGTGACAGTTAAAAGCAGGTAAGGTAAACAGATCTGATGAGTGAACCATGCTGAAAGTCAAAAGAAAGCACTTTACCTTGGAACACTATTTCCTTTGGTATATCATCTAGCCTTTTTTTTTCCCTTAAAAATGACATCATTTAGATTAATCACCATAAACAGCAATCTACTTTAAAACATTATTTGCTATCAGTATATACATGTACTTGTATACCACACATAACATTATTATAATTATATATGATTATATTTTTTTCATTATCACATAAAGTGTTTTATATTACCAAATGAAATTGCCTTAAATTGGATTGTCTGTCTCTAGATTCAATATTTATCACATTTCTTAAATCCTGTCCTAAACTGAAATACACACAAAGAACATATTATTTTAGGCTCTGTGTTTGTCATTGAAGGGATATCTTCTATATAGCATTCACGCAAATTGCATAGAATTGATCATTAAATCATTCTCCAATTTACATGAACATCTGATCGTGATGAGCTAACTTTTATTACAAAAAAAAAGGTTTTTTTAACCTGGATCACCTAAAATATTTAGGGTTGATTTCCCTTTTGATTTGATTGTGTGCTTTTGTGTTTTTTTAAAAATTTTGTGGGGATTTGGGGGGGAAGGGGGATTTGGTGTTTTTTTGGTGGTGGTGGTGGTATTTTCCCCTAGAAAAAGTGGACCAATAAAGTTAAAACTAGTATGTCTGTAGGAAGCAAAATGTGAAGTGTATTATCTGCAATCTGCTGTGCACCATTAAACTAAACCTTTACTTCTTTTCTTATGCTTTGCCCCAACATGTTTTAGATAAGAGTTATTTATATTTATGACCAAAGACTAAGTCATTGAGCATTTTACACTTTCTTGCATTCATTGTATGCCAAATTTTAGCTCATAGAGGACCACTTACCTCTAATTTTAAAACTGGAGTTTAAAATCTTAATAATGCTTAAAAGAATTTCAGCAAACTGCCAAATAAAGAAAAATAATTTCACATTGCCATCTTCATCAATTCAGTCGAAATTTTAAAAAATACAGTTGATAAGGCCTTTCATGCTGTGCAAAGATAATTCTAATATCTAGAAAGCTTTTAAAGATACTTTCAACTTCATGGTTTAAAGATAAACATCCTTTGGGAACACATTCATATTTCTCTGTGTTCAGTTCTGGCAAAATGAGCCATGTCCTGCAGTTCTGAAGCTCTTTGAGGAGAGGTAATTGAAAGCTTTCGACACTCAGTCTAAAAAATCAGATGAAGACCTATCTATCACTCATTTTACAATATTAGGAGAAAACAAAGTGGACAAATAGCTGGAAGCAAATTTGTACACTTCTTTATACAGACTAAATAGTATCTCCTACCTTGGATTTAGCATTTACAAACGATGAGACATTTTTAAAATTCAGAGCAATCTGTTTCAAACACTTTGTTTTTCAAATATTCCTAATGCAACTTCTATTTTGTCTAAAAAATGCTAAAGGAGTAAACAATAAGCTGTTTCTATTTCAGCAGTACAGAAAATGACAACTATGTAGACTATTTATTGCCATATGCATGATATGAGGTGTTGGCAACTGTAAGAAAAATATGCTGTTTTCAGAAAAGATTTCTATTTAATTTTAATCAATAGCTAGATTGCTAAATTTTTCTTTGAAGATCTTGGACTGGTTCAGACTTTCTTTTACACATGATAGAAATAAGAAAGGGAATGTTCTATGTTGGGCAGGAAATATGTCACAAAAATAACAAGTCAAGCTCCTTTCAATAAAGGACAAGGGATTACCCTTTGAGTTACCTGTGATCAGAGAATCTCAGAGAGCTGAAAAAACCGTGTCTTCCTGTAAGAAATTTCTTTGGACAGAACGTGTCATCTCCTTTGCACATAGGTGATTGTCCACGACAGAAATACAGATACAGAAGAAAAGATTTTCCATTCCAACAAGGTGATTTAAAGTATCTGTATGCTTCCATAATAACTGATGCTATCAAAATGCATTGTTTGCCTCCTTTACTGAGGATCAGAATCCAAATAATATAGATAAAATAGACATACAAACAATATGCTGGGCAATACTTACAGTAGCTACTCGTTCTGATCAGATTTGAGCATTCTACCTTGACATTCCACCTCACATACCATTGGTAAAGACTTAAGTAGGTGGTGGAAATGGTGGAAATGAGAAGCAAAGAATTAGATTTAGAATAAGCTTCTAAGGTCAGATATCTTTTTGGTATATTATTGTTTGAGACAAAATACTAGGTAAAGTATTTCAGCATTCTGTAATTTTACAGTAACAAATACTTAGATGAAAGGAAATATACAGAAAAAGTGTATTTTTACAAAAAACTTTATAACATCCCAAATATTTTCCAGGTATCATTGCAAAATATCATATCATAGTTAAAAGAAAATAGTCAAGACAAGATTAACAACAAACACAATGAAAAGTAGGAGGGAGAGAAATTCTGGTCAGACCAACTTGAAATAAATAAATAAATAAAATTATATATTTAAAAAATCAACTTAAAATATTTGATTTTAAAGTCACAGATAAAAATCTGCACACGTATATAAAAAATGCCTCCAAACCAACAAAAAGCATTGGTACCAAATTTAGTCTCTGCTAGAGTAGAAAGCTTTGGCAATCCAGACACAAGTAACTGGGAGATAGATGTTTTTTCTTTTTAAATCCGAGGAGGTGCATAACTGCAGCTGAAGGTGGTGAACTGTTAGGCACTGCAGTAGCCAACCAATTAACATAATTTTTCCTTAAGGTTACTTACTACTTATTTCAGTACATACACCGTCTGAAATATATGCAAATGCTGCTGAGAGTCACTAGGGACTGTTTTGTTAGAAGTGATAATCAACCTGAGCAGTACAAACATGCTGCAGGCTAAACAAGTTGGCCTATAGCACTTCAACAGGCACTTTGCTTTGAAAACCCTCATAATCATTGCCAATACATCTATGTCACAGAAACGAAGCAGAAGAAGGGTTTAATCAAGCCAAGCTGAGCATGTAAAGAATCATATGGGACATGGGAGTAGCAGCCACTTCTGTATAGTGAACTTCTGTGTTCAAGCCAGATGTTTTACTGACAACACTTTCAGAGGCTGCATGAATATTTCAGTGCAAAATGAGCACAAGCTACAAATTAATGAGTTCTTTTTTCAAAGCCACTTAGATATGCTATTACAGCTAACAACATTCTCCCTTTCAGACACAGGTATTTTATTTGAATGAGACAGAATGCCTTATTCAGCTCAGGAAAAAAAATCTCTATTAAAAATGTATTGGAATGCAAAAAAAATTTATGTAAGCATTTGTAACAAAAGACCTTTAAAAGTATAGAGACTCTCAGAAAAAAATACCACAGCTGAACAAATAGAGGACAAGTTAATGACGTCCACAGAGTGGTATGGTCTGAAGTTGCAGCCCTTTTCTTGTATGAGTAGTTTCCTCATACCATATCCATAATGCATTCAAATATCTTTTGTCCCCATAAGAAAATAAAATAAAATAAAAAAGCCTCTGCCTGTTTAATACATGAAGTTGAATGTTTCACCTGAAAGTCTGGAACTAAAATCTTGAGCTATGGTAAGAGTTACCCCTCCTATGGCAGATTTTAAGACAGTAGACTTGTGCTTTTTAGTGTATATTGCAATAGTTATCTGTATTTCAAGAACAGAAGCAGTAATCTTGGGCCTCTGCATTCACAGATATTTTTGTCTTGGATGTACCAGATGTAATATTTTACACATGAAATTAAATTTTAACACTGTTATGGTAGAATCCATTTTTAAGAATATCATGTCATATGATTATCTGCTTCAATCAGATGTGTAAATAAAAGAAATTGGTCCTGATTAAGAAATTCAGTGACCATCTGTCCATCAACTTTTCTTCATTACTTCTTTCATGTAATTTATTTCTATAGTGTATTTGATAAAAGCTTTTAGATACCTAAAACATATTTTCCTGACTTACATTTTTGTGAACTATACATTCATTAGTGGACTACACTTTGAAGGTAGTCAAACCTTCAAATTTATTTCAAATAAATTAAGGAGTTAGTCTGTGTTAATCTTAATGGAACTTATCAGCTAAATTAAAAGTGAAGAAGTCTGTATGTCCAAATGTGTCTTTTTCTCTAATGCTACTTTCATTTATAAAGTCTTGAAGAAACCCCAAATTTCCGTGCCTTGGAAACAGGAGATTTTATTAGTGAGCAAAAAGAAATCAAGATTCTGTGATGTGATCTCCAAGAAACAGGTGTAATAAAAAGATTCCTTTTACACTAAGCCTAAATCATTAGTGCAGATTTACCTCCTTTTCCTGGAGGTAAAATACCAAAAATGTGATTCAAGAACCTTGTCCCTGCCAGACCTAACAGTAGCTGTTAAGGTTTTACCTGTCTGACAGCAAATTGTTTTCCATTGTTATTTTTGGTGCTGTCATTACAGATAAACTTGGGACAGGTGATTTGGGACAAAATTCTCAATAGAGACGATCCCAAATCCAGAAATATGGATGACTGGAGGTTGTCTAAGTCCTATCATTTTCTTACAGTACTATGTTACAATGTGGCTTCTCCCTGTGTAACCTTCCAGTTTTGTCTTTGCTTTTCAAATCCTGGCTAATTAGAGGATTTCTCTTCTTTGTGACACCAGACTCTCATGTCACACTTTAATTACAAGGACTATGTAGTGTTCTATTAACTGTGGATTTTTGCTTCTTAGAATTGTCTGTTAATTGGTAATATCAGCATTCAACTTTTTCTTTTTTTTCCAAAAATATTCTCCATTATAGCAGTTAACCACATAGCCACAACAGCCAAAATTAACCATTTATGAACTTATTTCTTCAGCCAACATCTATGAAGATCTTGTGTTTCTATTCCTGCTTATGCTGTGAAAATGAAGAGTAAAAAAATACATGCCATGAAAATAATTTATCTTTTTAGAGAAAGCATCTTCTGAAATACTCATGCATCTTGCATTTAAAATACTCGGATTAGTTAGGTGTTTGGTTTTGTTTTGGTTTTAATTATTGCAGTTATTTTGCATTTTTAATTATATTTGAATCACATTACTGAGCTTTTCTTTCCAGCTATTACATCAATACATTATAATAGTATAGGAAATATAATATGTATATTAAGCCACTTGTATTCATATAATTTTGAAAACTTTCGTCAAAGGTAAAATCAAAAATTGTCATAAAAGCAAGAATAGGCAACACAATACTGAATAAACACATACAATTACATAATTTCTCTTCCTCAATATTGGTATTTTGAACTGGGAAGCTTTTCTTGTAGTCTTGTAGTTTGCAATCTCTGTCCAATGTTTTTTGCTCTCTTCCTGCCACAGACCCTATATTTGAAATAAGGTAATTTTCCTTAATTGTATCTATCATGCCTGTTTCATTGAAATTCCTTGGAGAAGGGTGCTTGTATGTGCTTGTTTTCCTGTGCTTGTACATGCTTTTCTTAGTCTCTAGTATAATATAGCCTAATATAATGCAGTACAATGCCATTCTCTAGGTGGTTTCACCACTTGAAATGAGCTTGAAATTCACCTTTCACTAACTGTTGCTTCAAGTTTAGGAAGCTGGCCGCTTGTGTTAACAACAGAAAACATAAGAAAGGATATAACATGATAGACAATGTGTGTCTAGGTATTTTCTGAGGGATAAATTGCTCATTCAGAGCAAAATAATTTAAAAAAATTGACATGGTTAACTAGGAAGCCCTTAACAAGGCTGTTGTTGTTTTGAAAGGCACACAGTACTTTGGCTGGAGACAGCTGGGTTTGTAATTCACCTGTGGAAAGGTTGGATATTGCACACGTAGCTCAAAACATGACTGCAAGATGCTCAGAAATGGCAATAGTACACTTGGAATAGAGCAAAGCAGAAGATGGAAAATATATGCTATAGATACTGACTGGATTTTCAGTGGTACTCAAATTGCTGATTTTCTTTACTGTGGTGGAGGAGAACAAAATTCTGGAGAAGAAACATAAATGCTGACTGGATTTTTCTTTATAATATGTACCAAAAATATTACATAATCTCAGTGGAAACTCAGTTTTCTGTACCTTTCAATGTGACTAATTTATTAGGGTTTTTTGGGTTTTCTTTTTTAAACTTAACAAGCAGTCTTTCCAATATCTTCATATTGAGAAAAAAAGAAATCATTTTCTAGGCACCCAAAATATTCTCAACAAGGTTTTCCATGAGCACTGTTTTTCTGCCAACTCCCAAACAACCTGTAATCACAAAGTCTATTACTCTGAGCTATTAAGAAGAAACTTTACTGCCAAAATCTGATGACAATCAACTTTTTAGACCAGAGTTTCTCTCTGGTGTACAAAACTGGAAGCACCTTTGGGCAAGTTATCCATGCTTCTGGTTATTTAAGTAGGAATAGTCAAAGGATTGTGTATTGGTGATTAGTATATTATATAACACAAAAAAATATTAGATTTTGTATTTCAATTTCAAATCCATGGCTTCAATGATACTTGCAAGGAGTGGAAAAATATAAACAGAGGGAAAATAACAAGGGAACTCAGTGCTACCTGGTAGGAAGGATAAAGGGTGATGGAGATGCAAAGCCCATGTGCTAAAGGCCATGAAACCAAGAAATATGGCCTATTTATATATTTACCATTCTCCTGGAAAAAGGCAGGCTGTATCTGCTTTTCTAGGAGCTGAGCAATATGAAATTTCGAAATATGAAATTATGAAATAAGAATCTGCATGCTACATTTTCTTTATATGCCTCTTTTGCTTTTGTTCTTGAATTGGATACAGTGTGGATGTGATTATCATGCACTCAGTTCTCTTTCCTTTAATTGAATACGAATTAAGATCCTCAAGCATGAAAACATTTGCTTCTCTGGAGTAACAGCAAGGCTAGAAGTAGGTAAAACCTAGCAGTCTGACTAATATATATATATTTATGTCTCTGTGTGTTTGTACATATATATTCAAATCAGCATTCCAAGGGCAGCTGTTGCTATTAAGGACATTTCACTTACAAGCACAATATTAAATTAGATTAGCTTACAGAACCCATAAACATGTTATGTCGGTGTGTTATAACAAAGATAATAGAAGCAATAACAAATAGAATTTAGAATCACATTTTAATTAGTCATATGAGCAGTTTAACATAGAAATACTGACAAAGCAGAACTAACAGTGTAATGAAGCTGCTTAAAGGTGTAGATAGGAGCATTCCTTGCAATATAAATGCAGTGTTTAATAAGAATTTTTACTTAAAATAATGATTTCACTAAATCACTGTAACTAAATAAAGGCCAAATGAGAAGAATGCCCTGGTTGACTTTACCTATGGGAACAAAGACCTTTTTTTCCTCACTGTGAAACTTCCTATGGAAAAAAATGCAATTCATGCATAAAATTGCTCATGTATTTGCTAGGATATCTGATTTGTAGTTCAAATAAAGAGAAGTCATTGAGAGGTGTGATGTTCCTCTCTTCTGGATAATTTCTTTATTTTTGAATTTGAGTGGTATTAATGTATAATAATTATTTGTCTGTATAACCATTTCAACTGTTTCAGAAATGGTCATCTGTAAACTATATTTTTTTATCAAAATCATTGCTATATAGTCAATGTCCAGACAAAATTCAGCAAATAATTCATTGACAAATTCAGTTCTTGTCACTAAACAAAGTAATGAAAAGGAAGGACTCAGCGTTTTGTAAAACAGTAATTGTGAAGCACTCACATATATACTGTCCAAATGATCCACTTAGATGAAATTTAAATTAATTTGTTGATATTCTAAATGTTTTCTGAAACAGTGATATTTCTGCACCACACTGGGTGATGTGGTATATAGCCATAAATGTAGACAAAAGGAAATTAATATATAAATGAAAAAATGAAGCAAGAGGAAGCTTTTTCATTAATTAATGTAGTGAGTTCTACGTAATAGCAATTAGCATATGTCTAAATCCATCATCCTCACTAACGGAATCATATAAATAAGAAACCCTGCAAATAAAAATGTAAGGATTAAAATAAGAAAGGAAAAATGAGTCTAACCAAAGCAATAACTTATAAAAAGTAGTGACATTATCTTTTTAATACACTTAGAGGGAACCCCAGCTACCACACTGGGCATAGCCAAATGCATTTTAAGATATAAAATGTTATTATTCCCTTTGTACAGATGAGTCACTGGGGCAAAGCTCCTCAATGATTTGCTCAGGATTATATAGACAGAAGTTTCACAACAAGGAAATCCAAAGGTGACACCTTGACCTCTGAACCTGCTTTTCCTTTAAAAACCTATAATAATAAAAATAATTTTTTCAAAAAATGAGGAAATGCATATCTAAATGGACAGCAGTCAAGAGGTTAACTGAACATGACTTTCAAAGAAGTGGGTGTTCCTTTTTAAGTAAATTCTGCAGTAAAAAATGGCAGGTGAAATGTACTTTGAAAACGTAGGCTAAGAGGGATTTTAAATAGTCAAAGGCTCAATAATATGTTATTAGAACCCATTGTCACAATACAGCATTCAGACCAAGAGCTTAGCAGGAATTAAAAAAGGATTAAGCCTTTATAGGGATAATGAGAACATCCATAGTTACTTTAGATAGGACATAAAGTAGTATTTGTAGAAAAAGAAATACAGGCATTCCTTGAGGCATCCTAAACCATCAGTTTAGGAAGGTAGGCCAAAAACATCACCAATAACACAATTATTGTGCAGATTGCAACTTCCTTTGAAGAAACTTTGAAGAGGATTCCATTAGACATAGAAAAACATTGCAGAAGGCCTATTTTTAATTTATAGACATTTTAATTTCCTAAGGGACCAAATGAGAAAACAAAAGTAAAACCTCCAGAATCACCTGTGTTACATCCATACTGCAAAATTCATCCATCTCAGCTTGGACAGAATAGCCTGCATTCCCTCTTCATCCACACACACTCACCTTCCCTAAGTAGGTAGGCCACACCACACAATATTTGACTCTGGATGTAATTTGGGCCCCATATGCTGCCTCTGCAATCCTAAGGAATAATTATTTTGTATCTATATTGGCATTGGGTTTTTTGGTTTTGTTTGTTTTTTTTTTTTTTTCACTTTTGGGCACCTGAAAGAGTAAGTATACATATTTTGGAATAGCATTGAGCTACACTGGAGAAGGGTGTATGCAGTCAAACGAGGTAGACTCCTCCATACTACCTCCTATGAGCAATTTCTGCAGTGAACTATACCCAGACTAGCAGATTGTTCACAAAAAGGGAGGCTGAGAATCACATAACATTTTGTGTTCAATGCACACAGTAGGGAACTGGACCTGATAATGTACTGAGGAGACATTATTCACCAATATAGTTGTACCCACAAAGAATATTTCCTGTTTCCCACTCACAGGGAATCTTCTGACATTCACAGAGCCTTCTGACTTTCCAAGTTACTCAGACACTCAGAATGAAAATGCCCTACACAGCAAACTCTGAGCTATGAATGTCTCCTGCTGCCCCCACAAGTAAGGCTTTGTGCCCTAAATGATGGCAAAACACCCAAGAGAGCACCAGTCTGTGAAGCATGGTGTCTTCTCTGTATTCAAACAAATCAGCACTGTGACCAGAATTGAAAATTTTCTTACAGGAAAATAATTCCTGAGGTGGTGAGGACTTCTGAGTTTTGCTTTCAGGAATAGCATATTGACTTACCACTGCAAATGACCCTTTAGCTGGAAGACAGGATGGATCTCCTTCAATTCTGTTTCTTCAGGGACTGCTATATGCATCATCACAAATTGCCAACCTCTGAATATGGGTTATTTGGTGTTTTTAACATTAACACAGCAAACAAAGGCATGATTTGTATCTTGCAGTCATGACCTTTGTAAAGGTAGCATACATGAGCAACCACTTGGTGTACATGGAAAAGTGGTAGAGCTAAAAACATGATTCTTCTGCATACTACAACTCACCAAATATATGAAATGTATAATATTTTTCAGAAGATTTTTACACATTAGAAATTACAGGGAAATATGGTTTAAAATTTTGTGTAACAAGTTCTGGTTTAGATACGTGCCAACAATTTTTTGAAGTTAGTTCTAAGTGTTCAGACAAGATGTGAATATAAATGAGCTACCCAGCAGATGAAAAAGGCTAATAAGATTTTGATCTTTCTTCTTTAAGTGAAATTAAATTTAATTTTCAGCTGCTCTGAAAATACACTTGTATTTCCTCCTCTTTTTTTCCCCCAAAATTCTGTGAAATCGTGATTAAACCTGTAGAAGAAGCTGAACATGTATGCCAATATCCAAACTGCTATAGGAGAAGGTACTTAACATGTATGGTTTAAGAATAGAATTTGTCATAATGGATCCATGAAACATTTTGGATGCAACATCAGGTTGCCAGAGACTAGGAGGTAAACAGCTGTTGCCCCTTTTCCATGTTTTTTCCCCAGGAAGTCCTGTACCTGCCACTACAATAAGTAGAGTTGGATCACACACTGCATCTGTTCTTGCCCCCTTGTAAAGACTGCAACAACTCATAATAAAGTTTTTGTTATAACGAAGTTGTCAGAATAAACCAATCAGTTCTCCTTTTCTTTTTCTTCTAACTCCTAGTATTCCAGGCACAAATGATTTTATTGAAGTTATTTACATTTAGACTAGCATGCAGTCCCTTGCAAGAGGAAACTATTTCCCTGACTCATAAATCAAGTAAAAAATATAAGAGTCTACATTGTGTAATGGTGTTTGTAATAATAAGATTTTGACTAGTCAAATTTGTTGTTTTTAACATCAGAAGCTGTTGGTGCAGGGGATTTTGTTGTTTTGTTTTGTTTCGTTTTTTAAATGGCAACTACTATTTTGGTTTAGATTTGCTAGCTTAAAAATCACAAATCCATTTTCACAGCTCATATAAAGCTCACTGTACAATTTCTAGCACAGCAAGGGGAAACTCAGAAGATAAGTAGAGAAAATGATTTTGAAACTAAGTCAGCATTTTTAAGGAATTTGATTTATAAAATGCAATTTTTTGCCTTCAGCAAATCCTTGAAAGTCATTATGGCTTTTTTTTTTTTCTAGTTAACTTTCTCCAACATGCCTGGTGATGGAAATTGCTGTTTACAATATTTAAAGTGGTTTTACAAATGCTATAGGAAAACCATAGTTACCTTTTTTTCTCTTTTTTTCTCTGGTACTATTTTCATTAATATTTTGGGAAAAAAAGAAATTATATTTTCACAAAAGCAAAACGTATGTAGGAGCTAAACCCTGTCAAATTCAAATCAGGGATGTAAATATGAATGAAACAAGAGTTTTATCATGAATATATTGCAAAGTAACTACCATTTTATCTTAGAGAAAGCTAGAATAAAATTTCTACTGGGTCTAGAGAAGTCTGGAAAATGTGTCTGTAATGTAATTTGAGGTTCTTTTCTATTTTAATTTTGTGGTCACAATTTCTGAGTATATCCTAGTGCTGCTCTGAAGGACATAATCCTTTACCATGTCCAAGAGGTGCCAGGCCTGCCTGGATGTACCTGCAGGGTGGTGACACCTTCACAGCAGCCTACACTAGCAGTATCCCCCCCTAGAACATGCATATTGAATAAAAAGTGTTGGTACAAGACTTTTCTGAAGTGATTTTTCAGGTAAATTTGGGCTTGGCATCGTCTCATATGACAAAGTGTGGCAGAATATGGGGTTTGATAGGTCTTTGCTGCATGAAGGTCTCCATGACTGCATGCATACACCCTCCTGGTGCCTGAAGGGACTGTGGTTTTCCCTGAATAATGGAAAACCAGACCACAAAGCCAGAGAGGAATAGTGATGTTAGCACACTGGGAGATGAATAGGCTGTATGTGCTTTTGTTGCTGCTGCTTTTACTAATTTATTTAGTGTTCAGACTAGAATGTAGTGAGGAATCTTTTGTCACATCATTTTTTAGAGCCAGACACCAGAGAGATGGGAGTTAAACAAATTAAAAACCTGTTCGTTGCCCCAGGCATGTTTTACTTTGTTATTTGGTTCAGTTCATTTCAGCATTACACTTTTAATGGCTCACTTAGTTAAACTTGAACTTATGATTACTGTTACTACTTCTAATAAAGGCCTGTTTTGTGAGAGCTTCATTGCTGTTGCCTCAGGATAACAGCTGCTAATTTGTTTTATTACTATAATATATTTTATTTAGATTTTTCTCTTAAAAACTGCTGGCTGTGCTGCTTGCAGTTGTTTTCTACTCTAGCAGCTAGTTTGCAGAGCTGGCATAGCTTACAGGACACTGTATATGGCAAAACTGTGGACTGATGAGTCAGATCTACAAATTGTCTACTTTGTACCACAGATTTGCTTCTGACTTTGACAAAACTAATTTTTCCCTCCTGTAAAACACAGACAGGAATATCTGTATCCCTTGTTAGTGCTAGAGATGCTTGCTGATGAACACTTCCAGGTAAGACCAGCATATTTTCTAGCAGAGGTTATACACTGCTTTTTTATACCACTTTTACACTTGAGCCAACTCAGTGTCCTCAGTCCAGTTATTATATTCACCAGTTATCTGGTGAACTCTGGTGTAATAGGTTTATGGGAGAAATTCAGTTTTTATTTACACTGGTGCAATAATTAAAAAGTATTGCATTGTTATCATGCAGTAGTTATCTTGGAAATGTAGAATTGATAGATGAACCCAAATTAATAATCCAAGGGCAGAAGGCAAGCTGGGTTCTGAACTATGTATTTTAGCACTTGCAATTTTCTCTCACGTGCCACTTCAACACATTATCATTCCCTGTCAGACTCATGAAGCTTGGCTGCTCTGGCTATGCTTAGCAAGCATAAAAACTTCACATTGCCCAAAAGGGTCCTGAGGCAGCATAAAAGAATGGCAACCCCTCCCAGGACAGCTGGGTACTCTGCATGGAGCTGGGCCTCCAGCACACCATCCTCTCTCAAGGTTGCACAGAGAAGTTGACCTGCATTTTCAGAGGAAAGAGATGATCTTGATTGTCTTTCCTGTACTTGTACCTCTCTGTGCTTTATCTTAGGATCAGGCTATAAACTGTAGTTTTAATTTTTTTTTTTTTGGATGTATCATGCAGGTTGCCTATTTTATCTAAAGCTGTCCATTGAAGTCTTCACAGTAACCAAGAATGAAGACATGATTCAATGAGCCAAAATCACTTTCTATTTATTGGGCAGATGTCAGTCTTTCCAAAACATCTGGATGAAGCACCTGGCAACTATTCTGCCCAGCACTCATGTTCTTATGCAGAAAAAAGTGAGCCACTGGACATTACTCCCCAGCATACCATCAGGACCAAAACTAAATCTAACCTATGTAAATGCCAAGCTTGCATTCAGTGAGAAGAGATGGACTAAAGAAACCTCATAATACAAATTAACTCTCCACACAACAGAATCTTTCAGATTTATAGACACAGAGAAAGTGAATCATATCTTGTGCAATGAGAATCTGGAAACTTGGGTACATGCCTTAGGAACAGAACATGAAAAAAATTCCACTGTTTATTGGTAAATAAACCTTCCCAAATCTTGTTATTAAAGAGGACTGATTGTATCAGTAAACCTGGCATGATGAATTTGTGGCTATTCATCTCTGACAACTCAAAGACAAGTGATTATGAGACTTAGGCCACCTGGTTTAGATAACCAGTTTTGAGAAGCTTGGTCTCAATGTATTTTTGGGACAACTAAAATCATAATAAACTGCACCACTGACCTCTGCTGAAGATAATAAGAACTGCTTACTTTTTAAAATGGCTTCTTATCAGTAAGAACTACAAGGGATTCTCCCTTCAGGTTAAACTGGAATGGCTGGAAATTGAAGCTAAGACTGGTGATTCATTCAACGAAGTAAAGAACATAGATGGGAGAGAATGGCCTGAGCTAAGGGAAAATATTGGCATAAACCCACCAAAGAACACATTTGTCATGGAAACACTTATGCTGCAAGTGGAAAGAAATATCCCTCTGTGCAGCCAAAAATGTCAAACTGGATAGTGCTGGAGTTTGTGAAAAGAACTGTATTTCATACAGATATGAAGGAGGCATAGATTTAAGCTTTGGTAAATCCTTTCCAGTCTTAAGTTCTTGTCACGGTTTCCAATGTGTATCACAGTGCTCCCTTTGAGTTTAGCTGCAATGCTAAGTCACTGAAAACCTCTCATTCTGTTCTGAAGTGACTTGTAGTCACCAAACATCTGACACATAATAAACTTTTTTCCTCAGAGGTGATTATGAGAGGAATCATATATCACACAGTTCCTACTCTGAGTACAATTAAAAACTTCATTTTCTGATCTGTCAGTACAACCTCAAGTTTTCCTTTCAGATAGCCAGTATTTAACAAACCAAGACAGCTATATTTTACAGTGTCATTACCAATCTGTTATTCCAAACCTGGAACTTCATTATGATTCATGGAGAATTCAAACTTGGATATGCCTGCAGCAAAAAAAAAAAAAAAAAAAAAAAAAAAAAAAAAAAAAAAAAAAAAAAAAGTGGGGAAAAACATAATGTGACATCATGATCATCTAGTAAGTTGCACAGGTTTCTTGATGTGATGGTTTAATCACGTTCTATATTTTATTTGACTGGAAGAATATAAAGCAAACCAGGCCTATCTTTAAATTACAAAGATAGTTTATTAATACACACAAAAACAACAAGAAAAGGGAAAAAAGACAACAACAACAACAAATGAAACTTCTAAAACATCTTTCTTTCTCTTTCTAAGTTTTTTACCTTTCTTCACTCAACATAAAAAGACATGACTTGCAACTTCAGCCAGTTTTACCATTTTAAAAATAACTTTTTATCAGTTCTTTTAGGAAAGGAGTCTCTCTGGGTTCTATATAGACATACCATACCCATTAGCAGTTTTTTCAACACTGCACATAGGCCATATTTGCTTACTGGGGTACTGTTTAAGGATGCCTCCTCTAGTATGACACAAAGATTCTCTTTTTCTATTTCCAAAATCATCTCAAGACTCAAAAACAAATCTCCTCTTTCTTTAGGAGCAAAAAAGCTTCATATCACTTTTAACTAGAACTTTACATCCCCCCAAAAGCATTTATATGTTACAGGAAACAAAGCCAATTCAGTCTTTATAGTTTACCAGAAATGTCCAGCCAAAATTAGGCTACTCCTTGTCCTTTTGCTTTAAAGTCCTTTTTACTCTTCCCTTACCGACTGTAGCTTCATGCCGTGTCTTTCCATTCGCTATATTTGTTCTTCTTCTGGAGAAAGATGATGTTTAGGAAAGTCCATCTGCTAACAACAAAGGGTTAAACTTTTCGGGCTGCTGGGCTGTCCACGTGGCTCTGCGGCGGGAAACTGAGTCGTTTAGAAGCCGTGCGCTGGTTTCTTCGGCTTGAAAAGAAGAACAAGGGCGAAGGGGCACTCCGTCCGAGCTCTCTCTCTCTCTCTCCATGCTGTCCGCCTCTCCGCGAGACAGCGGCTCCTAAAGCTCCGACCCGGCTTGCCCGGCTCCGGCAGCATTGGGGCCCGGCCCGGCCCGCCGCAGCCGCCCGGGGTGGGGGGGCACCGAGGCCGGCCGGCCCGACCCGGCCCGCCGCAGCCGCCCCGGGGTGGGGGGGCACCGAGGCCAGCCGGCCCCGGTGGCCCCCTGTCTTTAGTCTGCCACCCTAAAAACGAAGAGACCGCTCCTCCCCCCCACCCAGCCTTTTTAAGCATTCCGCCAAAAGTCGCAGCTTGTCTTCTACTGGATAAATTGCTTGTCAATCAAAAAAACTGACCCCGATTGGAACAAAATCAGGCTTTTCCTAGCCTATGACACTTGATTAAATCCAGGACACAACCAAAAGCACTCAGGAAGCAAACAAATTTAAATGAAAGACTGGGATAATATTTTTAAAAGTTTTAAGGAAAGGCAGAAGGAAGAAGATGGGATATACTATGAAGGGAGAATTGGATGGCTACAGAGGGGGAGCTGCAATTCATTTCTGAGGGTTCATACTCTCACTGCATGCTTCCATTTCTCCTTTCTTTTCAACTTCTATTCCAACCCATTTCCTTAAAAAAATAACAGTGAAACAAGGCATCAGCAATATTATGCAGCCATTTTTGCAGCATTTTTTTTCTTCATTTTATGCCCCTGAGATTTCCCAAAGAAGTCTGAGTAAGACTCAGCGCTGAATACACAATTAAAAATAAACAATTTTCATTATGGAAAACAATATCAAAATAAGACTGTCATAATGACATAATTTTGGTCAGTTTGTGTGTAAATTTTTGGAAAAGCAGTAGTAATCTTCATGTTTCAGTGAAAGAGGATAAAACAACTCTCTTCCTTGTTCCTCCAGGGAGCTAAAAGAATTTGTCACTGATAAGGAAGTCATTTAGAAGGCATTTCTAGGATATCAGTCAGGCTTATAAGCAGCACAGCAGGAACCATATCAAGGAGACCAAAGCAATTAGCAAGAAAAAGTCAATTCCCTGGTGAGACTGAGAGATGTCTGAATTCTACTACTAACTGGTGTAATCTGAAGTTTTGACTCAGTCTTGCCTGAGTTTATTCCTGATTAGAAAGGCAGTAAATGTTGTCCTTTTGAAAAATGGTAGAAATACAAAGCATATTTGACAGTCATAGGCAATATATTTTAAATGATTAAGCAGTGCTGCTCCTCCAACCCCTCAAGGAATTTAGGACCTGTATTTTGGAGAGTTTAGAGTCTCCAAAACTGATCAATTCAATAGTTGAATTAACTATAATGCTCTGAATAATCCTTAATGGCCTACATCTCCAGGAAACAGTAAGGATAGGCATGTGGAGTCCTAAATAAGTTTGCTGCTTCTTCATCCTAAGATAATTGTCTTCAAAATCTTCATTCAAAATCCACTTCCTCGATCAGTGCAGATTTTTTTACAAGTCAGAAGCTTCTCCAAACATATGTCATTTTATTCCCAAATATTACCTAATATTACTCCTTATTACCAACACCTGAAATATTTGTCATATTGTTGAGGATGTTCCTGCACTTGTGACAAATTTTCACTTGCAGCAGTTGTTGAAATCAAAATAATTTTTGAGCAATCAAAGGATTCATTACCACATGCAGTCAAAGAAATTTTGTAATTTAATTACAGAGAGCTTGGGCTGCTCAAAACTTTACGTCTAGACCTGAGCAGAATCCTAGCTCATCTTCCTAATTAGAGATCATATATCTTCTCTGTATCTTTGTTGTCTGGGTTTTTGCTGTTCTCCTCTGTCTCTTTAAGAAGTTTTCTAAAGTTCTATTTTAGTCTTCTGTGTTTACCTTTTGCAATGGAGTCAGACATGATTTTACATAAACAACTTTCTTGTTATTGTAACAGTATAACCATGTTTACATTCTTCTCATGAAGAAGAGACTGTTGATGGACTGTTGGGTTGCCCAGTGTGGTTGAAGAGGAAGATTTTCTTCCTCCAATCCATGGTCACTGCTGGAATTCTATAAATGTTGAAATTTGTAAATAAACTGTCTCTTTTCTGCCTTGGATATCTGAGTGTGTGGGTGTCATTTCTTTATGTTGTGTGTGACATATCTTCCCTTTTCCATAGGTTGTTCTGGATCTGGACAGAGATGGAGGGGAAATGTTGGACTGTAGCTGGAGTATAGAAGAAAGAAAAAGGTGAGAGAAAAGGTAGAAGAATGAGAGAAGATCTATGAAAGAGGGAAAGACAAAACCACATTTTGCATGTGCTGGGTTTGTCACAACACTAAGAAATTTCTGTCTGTACTATTATTTGCCCTGATCTCCTCAATGGAGTTTACCAGTGAGAGTCCTGAGATGGCATAAACCATCATGAGGGCTTTACAAACATGCTACGGAAAAATCTGCAAGAGAGTGATCATGTGGCTTGTCTGGGCATTATTTATTTTAAAGTATCTAATCTATAACATATAATTCTTTGTTATTCTGACTCCCAGATTTATGTGCACTCTAATTTATCAGATATAATCATGGCAAAGCTCTGGTACTATGTTATTGAATATTTTTTCATGAATCGTAGACTGTTTGTGAAAGGGTCCTTAAAATTCACCTCATTTCAATATCAAGCCCTGCTGATCATGTTTCTTTTAATGCTGCCCAGGTCACCTTTGGCTTCCTGGTCTGTGAGTGCATGTTGCTGTGTCATGTTGAACTCCTTGACAACCAACACCCCAAATTCTTCTACTCAGAGCTGCTCTTAATCCATTCTCTGTCCAGCCTGTGTTTCTGTTTTGGATTGCCCTGACACAGGTACAGGACCTTGCAGTTGTTCTTCTTAAGCTTCGGTAGGTTCCCATGGGCCCACCTCTCCAGCCTCAGGAGGTCCCTGTGGATGGCATCCCTGCCCTCCAGGGTGTCTATCCCACACAGCTTGGTGTTGTCAGCAAATTGCTGAGAGTGTGCTGGATCCCACTGTCCATGTCACTGATAAAGATGTTAACAGTGCCCACCCCAAAACTGATACCTGTGGGGTTGAGATTTTTAATTGTTTTGAACTATTTTACTCTTTAAGGGCTATTTTTCTAATTTCTGGGGTTTTTTAAGTTCATGTCTTGATTCAGTTTGTTAATCATTTGCAACCACTAACATCTCAGATACTCTCAGGTCTCCTGTTAGATTTTCTACTGCTGGATTACTCACAAATCTAGTGATATTATGCCATCCTGTTAAGGATTCCTTGAATAGCTCTACTCACCAATGTTTAGGTAACTGAATTATGTTCATATCCAGTTTCCACGGACACTGAATGCTTCCACAGGCATTTTGACAAGATTATTATTTCTACCTATCTTAAATGTCATATTTTGGTCTCTCAGGTACCACTCTCGTCTATATTGCACTTCCTGGGCTACCTAAATGTCTCCATTAAGCATAGAGTAATTTAGCATAAATATTTGATTTTTGGAGAGTTAAAATCAGTTTAAGTGAAATTTATCCCATTTGTCTGTTTGCCAACTGGTTGTACTGACATTCATTGTTTTAGGTTACAAGTCACAGTGAATTTTCACTCACATCTCAGGTTTGAGCTGCAAATTAATGTATCTTTTCTTTGGTAATGCTTTTAAGTAATATTGAACCCAAAATATAGTGGTTGAGGCCTTGTAATTGTATTTAGAACACATCTTAACATCTTAATTCTTTGCTTCTACATGTTGCTAAACTGTCACGGAACACACATGACAGTGTAAAATTATGGCAAAAATTATGTCAAAAAAACTTTCAGGGAGTCTGTTACTAGACAGTTAAAGCATATGAAATACTACTGATGTCCTCCCTCTGCTTCATCTTAAAAAATTAACAAAAAGGAAAATAGTAATTTTGCCACCCGGATATAAATTTATCCTTACCATGGATATAGTAATTCATAAGTAAATCTGCTATAGTCACTTAACCATTCCATATGTCAGTCTTATGATATGAGAATGTCAAGGAAAAATATGAGATTTTTTTAAAACAACAACTAGAAATGGAGGAAAGAAAAAACCCAACAAATAAAAAAACCCACCCAAAACAAAACAAAAACAAACAAACAAAAACACAAGCAAACAAAGAAAAAAGCCCCAAGCAGCAGTTCTAGGAAGAATCCCCTTGCCTAGATTGTATCTATACTGTAGCAGTTTTAGTTCAGTGCAGAAATTACCTACTTGGCTTCATGGGAACAGGCTAAATGGTAATCTAGCACACCAAAAAATTTGGTATATCCCCTATATCTTGACAAGAAGCAAAGTAAATTAGCCTTATTCTCAGCTTGATGTTGCGCAGAAAGACAATTTCTGTTATCCAAGCTAGCTTGTTTATCACAAATGTGGGAATCCTTCCACAAGTCACTCAGGTCTATTGTTTTAATAGTAGCTGTAAGAGTTATTCCCCCAGTAATTCCTGATTTTTTTTCCTAACTAAATAAGACACTTATGATGTCTGTCTAAATCAATCTGTCTGTATGTATTGGTTAGTATCTGACATTTGCAGGCAGTAGAAACAGAGGCTTTTAAACCAGAGATGAAAAGATTACAGCTACCCCAATGGAGCTGTTCTATCTGGCATCACCTGTATTGCCAAGGGCTGCATAAGGAGTGCCTTGATGCATTTATTAGATGTTTGTGTTTAGAATATATCTCTTGATACTGGATGTAAAAGGTTATTCTGCATCAAGTTAATGGGCAAATCTAAAGTAATTTGTAAGTACCTCAGTCAGGCTGACAAATAGGGTTGTTGACAGTGCTGCCAATGGGGGAGGAATTCCTCACACAGAAAACAATCTGGCACTAAAAAACTCAAATCACCTGAGACATGAAAATGTCTCCAAATTACACTGCGTAGTGTTGAATTGTGTGCAATTATGTCTGTAGATCTCTGAAGAAATTCTGCATAGTGACTGGCTTAATACCACCACCACAGACATGTTGTGGGCTTTTCTTTTGTCATTATTTCACAATAGACCTCGGTTTTGAAATTAAGTGTGTTTTCAGATTACACTTGAGAATGTCTAACATGGATAAATAAAGGCAAAGAACAGAAGATGTTGCTGACACGAAAAGGGCAATACACAGTTTAAAATGAAGTTTCTTACACATAATTTTCCAGTAACACAGTTCAGTTGCATTATGTTCATAAAGAGCCCAAGGCAAAGTTTCCCTGTAGGTACAAGTTCTGTTCAGTATGTAGCCAGTAGGATCAGCTACAGGGACACCTTGACTCTGACATTTCTGTAATCCAAAAGAAAACAAATGCTCAGACATGTTAAAAAAACCCCACCATACACATTTCTTCACTGGTGAAAATTCCCTATACTCTGATTCCAAACAGAAAGTATAATTGGACAATTAGACACAATATTAAAAATATTTATGGATATCAATATAGAATTAATATACTGCATATAACTATATATCTTATTGTGTTAATATGTAATCAATACATCATTATGACTATCAGCTGTATTACTGAACTAATTTTCTCTTCCCAGGTATTTTGTTAGCCTTAATTCACTGACACAAGGTAATGACATGTCATGCAATACAATTATTCAAATCAATAACCTTCCACTTAATAAAGACAAAGTATAACATTAACATTGGATACTAGATCCTAGTTTGTCCTGCTCTTTTAACCATCTGTGAAAAGGCAAAGTTTTCCTATTCTAATATGGAATAAATTGCAAGTACTGTAAAAGCTATTCACACCAATATAGGGTATCTATTCTCCATTGATGATGCTCTTCTTCACGTATCCATGGTCTAGATCCAGAAGGGACACAAGTATTATGGTGCTGCATACTATTGCCAGAGAGGGGTATGCAATCTCCAGTCAGATTTCTCTTTTTATAAAGGAGGGAAAAATGATGCATCACTTTAAGCAGTTAATCCAATAGATCAGAGCATATGTCAACCTAATTACACTGTGTGATGCACTCACTTCATTTGCCTAAGGGTAGTAACCAACTGCTATCTAGGATGTCCTCAGGTAACATAGTCCAGCATTCAGGTCCAGAGACACAAATGTCCCTTGTGGGTTTTTTTTTTCTTAAATGTCCCATAGCATCCCAAATGGCAATCCTAGTATATCACTTTTTTGCATTTCCCAAAAGAATTCTCTTAAAAATGTGGCAATAAAAAAGAGATGTTTAGGTTCTGTGCATCAAAGAAATGCACAGAATAACTTTCTACTTATTATTTGCAGCCATAAGCATTAGAAGGTATATCTTCTTCCTTTAAAGTGAGGATGAAAGTTCAGAGAATTGCATTATCTTGTGAATCTGAAAGTATATCCTTAAGAAGTCATCAAAATAACTGCAAGGCAAGCAGTGAAGAAATGACATTAGCAGAAGGAGTTTTCTTAAATCATTTATGCAGTAAAGCTTCTGAGATATCTTAGAATAATAAAAAAAAGCTAAAATTCTGTGTGAATTAATGTCTCCATCCATCCATCCATCCATCCATCCATTCATTCATTCATTCCTTACCTGAAACTCTTTCCAAAATTCATAGTACTTTTGGTCTTTTCTCCCCCTCATCCCACCTTTTTGGCCCACAGACTAACTATGAGAAGAAAACAAAGAAATATAATTATGGTAATATGATTTCAATTCACTCCTGAGTTAAAAAACATCCTAATCCATATCTCCCTAGCTAGAACCCTCCTTTAAAAGTGCATTAATCCCTTTGTGGGAAAAAGACTTCACTGGAGAGATCTTTCTTATTTGATCACAAAATTTGATCTTTTCAGTCTTAAATGATTCTGAGCAGAGCCATCACACCCAAATACCTGGAATGACCTGTGCCTGGTAATTCAGGTCACTGGCCTAACTGTGTTTTGCATATGCTCAATTTCTTTCAGGCGTTTTGGACTTGTTACAAAGGATCAATCTGTCTGACAACTGTTACACTGGTGTTACACTTACCATGCACTTTATATATCTGTATATAAAACATAGTTTGTTTTTCAACACTACATTTGCTGCTCATAATCACTTATTTGCACAGGACTGCAATGAGAATCATAGAAGCAATGAGCAAGAAAAAAAGTAAAAAGAAAGTCCTGAGTGCTTTAATAAAAGCCGATATTGAGACTTTAAATTCCTGAAAGATTTTTCAGTCAGGTATTCAAAATTAAAGTACACAAATTAATTCTGTGCTTACTAAGGAAAAAAAAAAAAAAAAAAAAGAAAAAAAGAAAAAAAGAAAAGGAAAAATAAAGAGAAAGAAAGTATTTTTTCTCTAGCTCTCTAAGTATATTTTTACAAATAAGTGTAATTTGTGGATGAAAATAAAGCAGCTGAAAAGGATACACAGTGGTTTACTAAATTATTCATTCAAACATTATTGATCTCAGATGAATTAGCAAATGGCATGCTCTAGCTGAGCACATAGTTATTCATCTTTGATTTTAATCTTAGAGAAAGCTGAGTTACATTATATTAATGAAAACCACAACAAAACACAATAAGCAATTTCCTCACAAAATGTTTAACAACATAAATTAAGAAACTGGTTATGCTCACATAGTTCAATAGCAAAAATCAGAATTGTGACATTTGTGCTCCAATCTTATCAAAAGGATTTAGGAAAAGTACAGTGTGGTAAAAGTACTTTAAAGAGAAGGTGCAGGCCTATGATTGTAACTTTGCCAGGAACCTGGAATGTTAAATTGCTATTATAGATTAACCATCACAGCCATAGAACTCAGACTTTCATAGTTTTGTCTAAAAGGAGATAATATAATTTCACTTCCAGCACAAGTGAGAGTTTTTTGTTTGTTTGTTTGTTTTGTCCAATGATCCCTGAATCACAGGTGAGAATTGCATTATGAAAACTTTGTGTTAGATTTACATTTTGAGTGCCTCTGAGTGTTTGAGAAGATATTTGAGAGAATATAGGTGGGAGAAGCAGGGAAACAAACCAAACAAACCCAAACAAACCATGGCAAACAGATAAGAATTGTTGGTTATTAGGTGTATCAACAAATTCAGTCCAAGAACAAGGCAGAGCCATCTTGGTAGCTGTGCACAGAATGTGTATAAGATGAAGAACTTAGCAACAGACCATATGGAGGAATCAATGAGGAAGATGAATTTTTATTTTAAAAGTGGTTGGCCCACAGTTATGGTAGGATTATTGTCTAGCACAGTGTCCTGCCTGACCTCCTGGTGCTACCCAGTGAGTTACATGTCTCCAGCACAGACTCTGTGATATTCATTCATCCTTAAAGAGGCTCTTCAGGTACCCTGAAATACCACAGCAACAACAACAAAACTTTATGGATATAAAATCAAAACCCACTCTTCAGGTTCATTTTCTCTAAGCTTGAGAAATTCAGAATACAAACAGGCACCTGGTCAAAATATTCTTGGCTACAGCCAAGAACAAGCTTCACCCCGTCTCTGAAAGCTGCACTGTTCTGCAGCACAAGATTTATATAGTCATGAAAAAAGAAAAAAATAGAGAATGGGAATTTTGAAGGGTTTTTTGTGTGGTGTTTAGTTAACTCTGCTAATATAGATAAATCTTTGGATATGATTTTATAGGAAGAAGTTCTGATTTCTACATTAAATAATGTTAAGCCTTATTACAAGAATCATATTTCAAAAGTAATTTCTCTTAGACGAATTCCCTAATTCCTATGCTACAAAATCTGTCTTACTCCATCACCAGACAGAAAAGGAATTTGTCCTTCCTTTTCCACATTGTGGCAAAGATACAAGTAGCAAAAAGCACCCATCTTTTTACACCATAGCTGCTGTTTTCCCCCTAAATTAGGTCTGAAGTGTCTTCTGACTCACCTAGATCTACTAGGTTAATGCTGTATTCTTCTAGCCATTTTATAAAAGGTACAAAAACCTTTAGACTCTTCTATAAAACCCAGAGTTCATAGTGGACCCCCAAGGGGATCTCAAAATGAGACGTGTCTGGTGGTCTCAGTGATAATGTCCATTCTGCAAACCAGCCCAGGATGGGCAGCTGCAGAGCTGACACTGACCCAGGTGAGCTCACCCTGAAGGAAAACCAGGCAGAGGGGTGTTGGTGTGCACTGTGTGTGTCAGCAATCTGCTGGCCAGTGGACAGAGAGGGACCAGCCAGAGCAAAGGGGCACCGTGCTCCTTGCTGACATCTCACTCCTGGGGAGAGCATCGTGGCAAACCAGCAGGGTTCCCTGGATTAACACAGGAAAGACCAGTTTTCACTATGATACAGGAGAACCTTTTTTAGTTTATCCTGCAGACAAAATACTATTGTCTTAATAATTTTTGGTTTTATATATGTGAAACACAGATACATTTTGAGTACATGAAGTCAGATTTAGACCCATATACTCAAGGATGTTCAAATGAGAACATTTTCATAGAAAGACAAGCACAAAAACCTTATGAGTAATCCAACATTCACTGTTGTAGTACAGCTGTGCAGGAAAAGCAGTTAAGAGTTCTCATTGCACATATAAAGGAGCTGTCAAAGGCTTATTAAAAGAGAGCTCAGAGGATATTTGAGGCCCTCTGCCCCCTTGGTTGTTGTGTCAGCTCACCTACTCCATCTGCAGAAAGAGTCTCCAGTCTGTTTTGTCAAAGGGTGTACTGTAAGAGTGTCTGTTTGCAGGACCTATAAACATTTGACAAAGAATTAGCTTATAAATTGGAAATTTAACACAAATCTGGTCATACATACACTTTATAGGAAGGACAACAGAAGTTTACCTGCAAAACATGACTAGAGGCAGAGTAGTCATGGGGTGCCTTCTGCTCTTCCATTACAGGACCTGGATGGACTCTTTTGTCAGCTGTGACATGAGACATTCAGTTGATAAACTAAAATAGTGGAAATCTATACCTTGCCCCATAAATAGATTTTTATTTCAGAGTAATTAATTTTTAATCCACAAATCATAAGAATTTTGGTTCAAGCAAACCATTAAAATTTTTTCAAGTAAAAGATATTTTCTAGTGGTCTTTTAATTTATTAGTTTATTGAACTTTAACATCAAGACGCCAAAACATTTGTAAAACTTCAGCCCAAACAGTAGACAGTTTGCCCCATTTAGTACAAGTTTTACATATGCTAGAGTAGGTAGCATAATGCTATATATATATATCTGGTTTTTTGCCTTTTGTCATAGCACACAGCTGCTATAGGAGGTGGTATAAGTTTTACTGTAGATTTACATCCAAAAACTAGAACTTGACACAGCAAATGGTAATGGAAGAAAAAAATGGATGAAATTCTTGAGAAAGAGCTCTGACAAAAATTCAGTATCACAATTCTTGCTTTAAGACTTGAGAGATGCAGTGAAAGTTAATCAATAAGGAAGACACTAGGAAACTGCAGCAAGTCTCTGTTTAATAAGACTTTCACAGCTTCTTTGCATGTGAAATCAAAATTCTTGTTACTTCGGTGGCTGTAATATATTGTGATTGTATTTTATTAGGTTATATATATTACAGAATGGATTTTGTGTAGCTCAAGTTTTTGTGCAAAACTTCATACCATTGGGGCATCTTGCATATTTGGAATTTGTTTGTAAATTGATGAGCATAAGTAATTCAGGGCAGTTACAGAAAAACACTAGCTGGAGAAATCAGTTGCCTACTGACTGTAATGGCAGTTGGATTAACAGAAGAAAATTACTCAGTGTGAAAACCAACCCACAATTTGAAGGAATTTAAACTAAAATTATTTCTTTTTTATTGGTGGGTTGGTATTTCCTCACATAGCATATACCCACTTATTCCGCTACTGAGTGAAATTTAATGCATTAAGAATGTTTGCTCTCTTCAGTGATGGACTGCTAGGCCAGAGCACCAGTGACTTGAACCATTTGCTGGCCTTTCCTGCAGTTCACTGGCATGGATAGATTGACTGGTCCATGTGCCCTAATAAAACTCTTCCTCCTGAATAGGAAACCTTCAAGTGGTCGTGAAGCATGACTGGAAAATAAATGTGAACAAAACTCAGTCTTATCACCTGATAAGAGGAACGCTGGAGAAGTCCACAGGGATAAATTCAATTTGAAGAATTACTGCACTGTAAATGCATAATATTATTTTCATGACTCAAAATAAATGTCAGAGGTGACTCAGTCACTCCATATCTCCCTATCTCTGCTGCTGCAGCTACATGGTTTGAGAGAGGCTGGATGCTGAAATGTCAGGGGGAATATCAGGTAAGAAGTCTGTGCCCTCTGTTTTGTTCAGCAGTTATCCTGCCTTTTTATTTCAAAGTTTCTAGTAAAGCACGTTCAGTTAGGATTAATGGACTTTTAAGTACTAATATATGGAATCCAAGATAAGCTGCATCAGGCCAGAGAAAGGTCTTTACCTCTAAAACTCAAAGGTCTGTTGAACACTAACTGCTCCCTTTGCTGCTGATCAGAGAAGAATGAAATTTGCCTTAAATGGGAAAAGCCTTTTTTTCACTTCTGTATCAGCGTGTGCCTGTGGCAAGAGCTAGGCTGAGCTGAGACTGCTGTGCACTAGAGATGTAGCAGCTTTTTGGTCACCTGTCAAGGACACTGATGTCTGGGCAGCTGTTCCTGAAGTGTTTCTCTAATAATCTGCATGTGAATGAGCCAGCCCCTGGAAGGGTTGTGTTCTGCTCACTCACAACTGGTCCCACATATTGGCACATAAATGGTGCTCTGAGATTTTCATCTTGGTTCAGAGTTTCTCTTCCCAACAGCTAGATGTTGATTAGCATTGGAAGACATGCAAATGCATTACTTCAAGAAACTTTATAAGAATAGTTCATTACTGGTGTTAACATTCTCTTCTGGAATAAAAAATCCAAGCTCTTTTTCCAACTTTGGTAAAATCAGGTATCCTTCATAGCATGCATCAAATACTACAAAAGGCAATGTTGAAAAATATTTCTCTGATAATAGTTCACAGTCCCATTGCTAGCTCACTGACAATGTTCAATACATTGTAGAATAACTTTTTGAGAGGAAAAGTAGTCGTGACTAAAGTTGTTGTCGCATAAAAATGAAATTTTGCTGTGTTGCAGGATATTGTCCTTCTGTTGGACCTTTTAATAAGAATAGAAAACACATTAAAAAAAAAAAAAAGGCAGTAAGTTAAGATAATGCAACTCTACAGGGTTTGTTTCCAAGAACATCAGCAGTTCCCATTAATTTTAGTAGGCATTAATACCTCTCAGATCTTCAGTCTTTTTGAGAGGGCAGATTTCCCAAGTGATATGAGTTGGATTTTTTCCAGGAAAATCAATTAATGGATTCTATCTACTTTGGTCAGTATAAAATATTTCAGATATGTGTTAATTTAACTTTTAGAAGGACAGATTTCCTGCTTTTGACTTTGAGATTAAATTTAAATCAACATTAGACCAATTGTATTGTCTATTAAACCTCATATTGCCACACACTAAGTTTACTTTTGTTATTGCAAAGACTACACACATGCAAAAATTGCTAGCTTAACACTTTTGACTTTTAGACAGCTCTTGATAATGGCAATCTATACCTATGCCTATGCTGAGTCTCCAACCCACTGAACAGCAGAATGATCCTCTGCATGATAGTCTTTTAGCTCTGAGCATTTGGCTTTCCCCACTCCAATCACATAATCATGAACTAGAGGTTGTAAAAGCTGTTGCCACCATAAACTGAACTGTAAACTAAGGTAAACGAGACAGTGGGAAATAAATGACTCAGCAGAGAAAGCTCATGGCTGCACCAAAGTCAAGCCAAGATATGTATCTAACAGTGCTCATAACAAGGAGATCAGATGCAGCAGCCATAAGTGTGGCACTTGTTAGTTATGACAGAAAGATGTTTTCTGCACTGTGTAAGCACGTAAGAGCAAAGCAGAGTGGTGGGTGGAACTAAATTCCATTGAGCTTTGTGCATAAAAAGTGGTCTGAGATTATAAACGTCATGTGTGTGCCTGTATTCTCTGCCTGTGTCCATCTGCTCCTGGGAATTCCCTTGAGGAATACCATGGCTACATCCAGGTAGGTAAAGTGTGTATAAACACTGTGTCAGTTGATTTTTGTGCAGAAGATTTCTCTCCACTCTGTGGAATATTTTGACAGTGTTTCATGCAAGGAGATGAGAAGAAAGGGTCAGAGGTAAAAAATAAACTCAGCCAAGAAATGGAGTCCAAAACCAAGAGGATTAAATTAACAAAGAAAGAACAAGAAGTTTTCCACTAGGAAGGAGAAACAAAATATACAGACACAAAAGAGAAAATACTATGAAACAGAGAAAAGAAGAGATCTAGACCTTAAAGCAGATAGGTAGCAAAATAGCAGTTAATGTTAGAATGCTATTGCCAAAAAGGAAATTTTATTCAGCCTCTAGCTGAATAAAAATCTGATATTGGGGAAGATTGTGAAAAAGATAACATATAAATTCCTTAGAAGCAGGTCAGATAACTGTCACAGTGAGTGTCTAACTCTAGCAACTTTAAACAACATGTAAATTAATGACATATCCTAGAATAAACAAATGCATAAAAGTTATGGAATAGATTTATTCCTATAAAGATATAATGATTAAAAAAATAAAAAAAAAAAAAGAAAGTTGGAAGAAGGGATAGCAACCTAGTGCGTAAAAAGCAGGTGTCAGTCATTCTTTAAAGATTCTAGGGAAGAAATTGATCTAAGTTCAATAATGATTTAATCTAAGTTTAATAAACATTCAATCTAAGAATTAGGAAAAGCTTTTGATTAGGTTTCTAAGACCTAATCTTAGTGGATCAAGTGGATCACGCTACCTGCAGTTACCTTCCCTGGGCCATTTAAACACCAGTATTTGTCCTGGAAAGATATATATAAATATATATACATTCTTAGCAGGTTTGTAGCATTTCTCATATGCATTTCTCATATGCATAGCAATTTAATTTATCAGGTGTTTTTAGATCTTTTTTAGCCATACAAGACACATATATTAGTGTATACATTTTTATGGAGTCTAAAGCCAAATTGTTAATTTAAAGTATATACATTTCTTTACTAAAAGAAAGAGAAAAAATATACCAGAGGTGTAAAACTGGAATAGCAGCCGATTGTGAGTGAATTAACACCTCTTTTGCCTCTTATGGACTGCATCAGGCATAAATCCTTTGTAGTTTAGAGGCTGTAGATCCAAATGAATGACTGGAAAAATTTAGAACTTCATTGAAGTGGGTTTGGTAACAAGAAAACACTTTGGTGGTTTAACACAGGACTTTAACCTGACTTCCATCCTATAGTTGCTTTCTTTATTTCTGGTTCTGATTGCATATTGTGAGATGTGCATGTAAAAAAGCAACATGTAGGGATGAGAGATAAAATGACACCAGCAACAAAGACTTTGCAAAATAATTAAAATGTTCTGCCCTTGCTGCTTCTGCTGTGAAGTGTCTGAATTGCATGATTCAAAATCAGAATCATTATCAGATGCAAACAGGGGGCATAATTTCAGCCAATAAGACAGAAATAATGTCTTTGAGATGACTGAACATTGCAATTATGAAAGCCATACAGAGGGTAGAATTCTCAGGGGATTAGCTAAAGACAGCAGAAGAGCTGTTCAAAAGGTGATAGTTTTGCATCTCAAAATCTGATCCTTTCTTTAATAGCATTTTGGTTACTGGGTAGTTTAACCTGGCAAACTTAAAATAAAAACCATAGCCAGACAACCTCAAAAAACCCCAAACCCAAAGAAAGAATCCAAGACAAAATCCAAACCACAAAAACATGAAACAAGAAACTGAAACTGTTCTTGTTGCTTATACTTGCTATTTATTCCACACTAATGGAATCCACTGGTTTGGGTGTGTTTGTTGTTTTTGTTTGTTTGTTTGTTTGTTTGTTTGTTGTTTTCCTGAAGCTGAATGCAAATAAGCTTGAAAAAGCAGCACTAACCAAAATAATGACAACATAGGCATTCATGTGTGCCAATGTCAAAACTAGATCTAGCACTACTTAAACCTCTGTTCCAAATTTTGTTATGAGTCCAGCCTACATTTCTCAGCATGAACAGGCTTTCACTCCTGCTCTTTCTGCTGAATGCAGAGCATTACTGACACGAGCAAAGGTGAACTTTGCTGGGCCCCCTTATCACCCACCAAGACTGAAAACACTTTTCAGAATATGATTGAAGGGCTTGTTGATCCTGCACAGTTCCTCATATTGAACCCTCATCATGGGTGAGATGAACTGAATAAAATCCTCTATGGATTTGAATACTGGGATCTACTTAAGACCTTTCAAGCTTTTACCCTTTTTGATTATTTCGCACACTCACAGATTTTCCAAATCCACATTCACTCAAGCCTTCACTTTTCATTGCTGGGAAAGCTGGGCAGAGTCATGTCATCTGTGTGCCACAAAGGTTTTCCAGCTTGTTTTCACATTTTACATTTTACAATTTGTTTTTCTCCATTTGAACACTTTGTTTGCAGATGCTCTGTGTGTCTGAACTGGTGGTTCTGCCTCATGCCTGGTATTAACCACGATTCAGCATGTGTCACTGCTTTTAGTTCCAGGCCTTGCCAAAATTCACAACCAGTTGCAGGTAGCAGACAGTAGGATTATGCTTGGGAGTTCAAATGTTCTTGTTTCAGTCACTCACACAGAAACACAATTATCTGCCACCAATCAGCATTCATAATCTAAAGTATTTCTCACCTACTCCAACCCTCCTGATTCCCTTCTCCTTTTGAGCTTTTGGGACCTTTCAACATCTTGAGTTGCATTTACTTCTCAGGGAAATCCAGGGGCGGAGGGGGTGCCTGGTCCCACCCCAGAAATGAGGGTAGGGGAAGTCACTACACCCCTTAATATGGGACATTGCTTGTTCCTAAAAACGCTCCAGAAAAGTTTTCTTCCCATGGACTATGTAGTGTGACTGGGGAAATGAGCTGAACCTACATTTTGTGAATCCTCTTTTCTGTGTCATTTACACTAATGACCTCAATGTAATGGTTCTGACAAAATTATGATTCTTTAGGCATCTATGCATTCTATTCTAAATTTGAGCTTGTCTGTTTCTAATCTAAGAATCCTATACTGACTAAATACTTTTGAAAATGCTACAAGTCAAAACAATTTATAAAAAACTGCACAGAAACAGGCCCATTTAAGTATGTCCAGGCAAATTCAGGCTTAAAAAATCCAAATATTAAACATTTACAAATAGAGCTTTAACTGTTGTATGGTCCTACTTATTCCCCTTGTAAGTGGTATTTCATTTTCTACTTGTATGTTCCACCCGCAAGCAGCAATACTAAGAAATTCTTGATGTAGTTGTACTTCCAGGCTATCTTATATGATTTACTATTCATCCCTGAATATATATATATATATATATATATATATATATGTATATCTACAAACTTACTGGCAGGTGTGCATGAAGTTGAATTTATGCAAGAGCATTTGCCTGAAGAGGACATTAGAGGTAAATTCTGTGTGTGATCTGTCTGGGATTTTCTCATGTTTTAGTGTGCCTTGACCTGCTCATCTCTTTTAATGTCTGCAGGCACCCTTGGGAAACTGCAAAGAGCTCTGATAGGCTGCTCTCCTCTGATAAAAGACAGCAAGAGAACATTCAATTACAAAAGTTTGTTTCTAAAGGACAGTGCTTGTTGCAAGGTGGCTGCAATAAAAAATAAAACTATTTTTGCTGGACCAGATTTTGCTGTCAGTTAAAGTGTCCTGCAATTTCAGGAACAGCTGAGATTTGCACCTCTGCAACTGATAGGAAACCAGCTTTTTATGTATTAAGGCAGAAGAAGCAATTTCCATTACAGTTTTTTTCCCTCTGTATTTTTTTCCATTTTCAAACTCTTTTCCTTCAGTTTCTTGAAAGAGCTTGAAGCTGTTACTTTTCAAGCTGAAAATTCCACACTTCAGAGACCTAGATGCCCAATATTGTACCTCTTGAGCCTGCATTATCTCTGTGTATCAGAGTGCATCAAGTGTTTATCTCTGCTGTTCTGGTTTGAGAAGATTGGTGCTTTCCTGTTCCTTCATAAATTAATTCTCAAGTATGAGAAAAAGTGAGAGTCTTTCCAAAGTGGATTTCAACAAATTTATTTTTGTAGAATGCTGAGAAAAATATTTGGGAACTACTGCAACATTTCTATTAAGTAATATTTTAGATAACATTTTAAGCACTTTAACCATTCAGCTACTGAAGCCCACTGCATTGTGTGTTGCTTTTACAGGTATCAAACAGCTCAAAAGCCATAGAAATCACTGATATGAAAATTATGCTTCTTAAAATGGCTGTGTTGCAGGTGTGCTGTCACTGCACCTGGGGACACGGGAGAGTCAATCCAGAGCTGTTTCTCTCTGCTTCTTGTATTCACATGTTCTCTTTTGTCTTGGACCTCTTTGGGGAGCAATTTTTTAATAGATGCAATCTTAATATGCCAACTGGAGCATAACTATTTAGGTAGTAGCCCTCAGACATTGCTACAAACGCAGAGAGCTGAGACGCTAAAATAGCAATAGTAGTCAGGTGTTCCCACCTGTGCTCCTCATGTGAGACAGATAGCACAGGGTGATGGTCTCCACTGTACAAAGATACTGAGGCTACCTGGGTTACAGGTGTTTGTAAGAAAGTTTCACTACACTTTGAATCTACTCTGTGGGCAGTTAGTTGCCTCCTTCCTGAATTATACCTAGAAGCCCTCTGGAGAGGAGCTGCACTGGACCTGTAGTATTTCACATCACTAAACCCCCAATCTGAGCACAGCTCTTGTAAGTGCTTTTAAAAGAATGAAGTGCAAAACTCTTGAGTTTATTTTTAGAGCAGTTATGAAGTGGAATGAGCTTGGAATAGCTCCAGGCATATGCAGTCTAGGGCAATTTGAGTGTGTTCAGATGAGGTCCCCATGTCCAGAGGGACACAATTACAGACTCAGCCATGTATAGGTGTTGCTATTAGCACATTATGCTATTAAACCATGAATTCTCCCATTGAGCCTTGCTGCCACTAAGGGGATGTGCTTTCTAAAGTGCTATAAATACAAATGAATTTTTGTGCTTGTTAAGGTCATGAATGGAAGCACAGCTTTCTTTAAGCACACTAATGTGCACAAAGTTTCTTCCAGCTCCTGTATTATTTTCATATTCATATTTGCAATTTTAGGCTATACTGCTGAAAGGTTTTTAGGATACCAGTCAAGACCTTTTGAAAACAGCTGACTGTAGGATATAATAAAAATTCAAAAGACATTGTACTGTTTAGAGTGCCTTGATTTTCCTGTGTTTATCATTCTTATGTTATTTTAGCATTGTTTTTCTGTTATAAACATGAAACAAGTCACTGTTTGCCAACTATTAATAAAACATTAAGGTATTTTTATTAATAAAGGCAATATTAATTAAGAACTTACAATGTAAAACTTAGCCTTAGTAAGCATATAAAAACTATAATAAAAACATTGAAATACTTTTCCAATTTATTCCAGTGAAGTGCCTAAATTTGATTGATAAAACCAACAGCTTCACTGAAAACGTAATGAACTATTCAGAAATATCTAAGCCACTCCTCAAAAGGGAAAAAGACTTTATTGTCTGGATGTGATCCTGTGTACTGCAAGGTCATTTAGGCTGGCTCAGATCTTCCCATAAATGTGTCGAGAACCACATACAACAAGTAATAATCATAATAAGGCCACTTGACAAAAATAATGGCCTGTATGTTGCAAATTAAACTCTTTCCTGGGAGCTATACAAAATATATAGTGACAGCAAATAGATGTAATTCTTCAGTTCCTTGCTTGCAACCAGCCAGTGCTTATGTTCACATGGAGAGAAAAAAATACCCATAGCAGCTATTCAGTGTTGAGGCTTATAAAGTGGACTGTCACTCTCACAGGTGCACAGGGATATTAGTGAGGCTCTGCTCCTCCCGAGGGTTCCAGAAGCAATTGGCCATTTTTTTCCTTTCTGTACCCAGCAATGTAGAAGTAACTAGATCTGTGCCTGAAAAAGGAAGGGTTTTTGCAGAGGTGGCCCTGAACTGAGAGGAGCAGGGCTGAGGAGACACTGTACTGATGTTCTGGATCCTTGTGGGTGTTGTGAGCACTTGCTCTCCTGCTGTCCCAGGCACCCAGGCTGATACCAGCAAAGGTAGCATCCTCTTATCTGCAACCATGAATGCTCTTATGGGTGCAGACTACTTTCTATGGCTTTATGCTTAAAACCACTGTAATACCTGTTTCAGTTGGCAGTCTAAAAACTTGGGCCATATCTGACAAATCTTACCTGCCCTGCATCTCCTCTTCCAACCTGACCCATTCTGTGATTTTGAGTACCAAAGAATAACTACATACACATAAACTGTGTGATCCTTTTTGGCATTTTCTGCTTATTTACACAGACTGTCTTCACACTGGCATCTGGAATCTTGGTTTTAAGCATGTAGGTTTCCTACAGCCTGTCTTGGAAAACTTCTCTAACTTAGGACTTCCACAGAAGTTGAAGATTGCTGAATTTAAAGATTTTGCTCTTCTTGTGTCTCTGTGTACTAATTACCAGGATATTCAGGCTAAGTGGTGAATTTGGAAGCACATGTTCATTCCCTTAGCTTGGGTGTTGAATAAATGATCCCCAGAGGTGACTTCTGACCCCAACTATTCTGTGATCAAACCTGGTATTTACTGAAGAGATCTCAGGCAACTCAAATAAGGTATTTTTGTTAATACTTTTAAATTTTTTCACAAATAAGTCTTTCCTTTTAGGTTAAGACTATTTTAATCTATGCCTATGATTTTAGTTCTCAAAAAAACAGTAAAAAAAAGTAAATTTTGTGACTGTGTTTTGATGGTGGCTAAGGCACAAGAATGAATACATTCTTCCATGGACATGAGAGGAGGAACATGATGTAGCTAGTTTAATGAGTTATTTATGGTTTTGAAGTATCTTCTCGAGTATTGAAACTAATGTGACTTTAATGAGCCACGTGCAATCCGTAGCTTTTGCTTTGTTGAATGTTTTCCTCAGGGTAAATTGAGTCATTAATAATAATTAAGAATTAAGTAGCCAGTTACAGGGTTGAGTAAGTGAGGTAAAAACCACGCTGTTTGGACGCAAAATATCTGCACATACACAGAGAGGGAGTTTGAGGTCATTAAAAGCCGTGGGCTGGGATTAGTGGCCTCCATCATGTGCATTAGTAATGAATCTACCTAGCTCACGCAATTGAGATTTCTGATTAATCATAAATGAAGTATCTGTAAATAGAATAATTCAACATGAGGTAAACAACCAGATTTTAATTTCCAGTGGATGGAAATTGTAGCAGTAGATGGTAGATGGATTTAAATTTAGATTACGTACAGAATTAGATAAGGATAAATATAAATCAATAGGAAGACTGATTGCATTTCCTTTTTTTTTTTTAAATCTGCCTGACACTTGCTTCATTCACTGAGAATCTTTTTGTTAATGGAATGCTTTTATGCACTTTACCTTTTCAAGATTTCTCTACTTTTACGGATTTCACTATGAAAACCGAAAATTTGTGCACTCTCTTTTCCTTGCCTTGGCAGACAACACCTCTCACTAGACAAGGTTGCTCAAAGCCCCATCCAGCCTGGCCTTGTACACTTCCAGCAATGGGACACCCACAGCTTCTCTGGGCAAACTGTTCCACCACCACCTTTCCCACAGGAAAGAATTGCTTCCCAAGGTCTAATCTAAATCTACTCTCTTTCAATAGTTTGAAACTATTCCCCCATGTCTTTCCACTACAGTTCCTGATGAAGAGTCCCTCTCCAACTTCCTTGGAAATCCCTTCAGATACTAAAAGTTTATGAGGTCTCCACACAACTTTCTCTTCTCCAGGTTGAACTTTCCCCTATGAGGTTTGACTTCATAGGGGAGGTGCTCCAGTCCCCTTATCAACTTGGTGGCCTCCTCTGGACTTGCTCCAACAGTTCCATGTCCTTGTTGTTTTGGTGGCACCAGAGCTGGATGCAGTACTCCAGGTGTGGTCTCACAAGAGCAGAGCAGAGGGGCAGAATTCCCTCCCTTGACCTTCTGACTGGAGTCCTTTGGATGCAGCCCAGGATTCCATTGGCTTGCTGTGCTGTGAGCACACATAGCCAACTCGTGTTGAGTTTTTCATCACCCTCAAGCCCTTTTCCACAGGGCTGCTCTCAATCACTTCTCAACCTGCAGGCGTGTCTGCAATTGTCCCAAGCCAGGTGCATAGTCATGTAAAATTGAAAGTAATATAGTATATTTTTTTCCAGATAATTCTCAAGACCGTCTTTAAGTAGTCAGGGTATTAAAAACCTGACCAGATTGTGCCAAACCCTATGTCTGTAAAGCATTCAGGTACTTCTTTGGAGAGTGGCTTAGATCATGAGAAAATTAATTATTCTGCCTGTAGAGCAGATTTAACTTTCCCATAGTAAATAAATTCTGACGCTACACAGGGGAAAAAAAAATCTTGAGTAGCTGCTCATTAAGTAATCATCACCCATCCCATCCACTAAATTATATGAGAGTGTGAGGGAAAATTGTGCAAATTCATAGAATTTCATATAATACCTAACACATATCCACCAGAGGGCAAATTATGGTAACATTTGAATTATTCTGTTCAGCGATTTTATACTTCTCTTGCTGTTTCTTAAAACATTATATCTGATAGCTATTAATGGATAGTGTTTCCCTCAGGAGTTTTGCTGATGTTTATTTATAAGTCACCATATTTTACCTGAATGCTCTATTTGTTAGCTTGGATTTCATATAATTTGTGTACTTGTGCTTAGACAGCTTGGGACCAAGGAGATGGTTAAGGCCCAAATCCAATCTGTCTCATTGCTTATTTGCTGGATTCTCATAGAACATAGCACCTAGAAGCTGGACTGTGATTAAACCTAAGCCACCACAGCATGAGTCAAGCATATGCCAACCTCTGAGGTCCAATGCAGGAAAATAACCCAAGCTGACTTGGGAGATCCACGGGTAAATTAATATACCTTTTACAGTGTCTGCAGTAACTCACTGGCTTTGAAAAAGCCACAGGATTAATTAGGGATCCTCCTTGCCTCTGCATCAAATTTCTTCATCTGCTAGACAACCACTGGAGCTCAAATGCTATGATGTACCAACTGCTATGAGACAGATGAAAACCACTGTAGCTCATCTCTAATAGCCTGATTTTTCTGTTTTCCCACTAAATACCTAATAATCTCTCGAGTGAGCTCTTAATGGTGGCTTAGATGACAAAACTGGTATTTCTAATGGCAAGAATTCAAGTATGCCTCATTTAAACTGACTATTTCATAATGAAAAGCCAAAGAGTGTGGTTTGCCAAACATAAAGAGAACAATTTCAGCAATGGTAGTTGATTGCTACTGCATGGCATCCTTCAGCAAAGGATGTCCAAGGAAATGATAAATATTAATTCCTAAAACTAACTAAATCAAGTTGTACCAGGTAGGCAGAAGAAACACAAAAGTTTTTATCATTTTCATTCAAATTATACCACTTTCACAGCATTTTATTTATATAAAATATAAGGTTCCTTTCTAATTTGAAGCTGCAATGTTAGCTCATTGTCTCAGAGGAATGAGATGTGATTATTTATTCGTCCAGTTTTGGTATTTTGATGCGAATGTACTCCTCATAAACTTAAGACTTTTGAAAGTTATAAAACAAGGTATTGTTTTACATGCCATGTGAAAAAGAGCTGATCAAGCACATCATAAACATGGTTTACCATTTATGTGGCAGACTAATCTTAAGTTTGTGTTATCAGAAAACACGCTTAAGACTATTTAATTGAATGAGACAACTTTTAGGTAGAGCTAGAATTGATACTTGATTTTTTTTTTTTTAATTTATATGCATTTTATTGGAGTGTCAAAAGTGGGAGTTCTTATTCTCAGAGATCAGAGATTCTTTCACATAGGTTGTGTAGAGAGCAGCTGCTACCACAGAATCTGTTTACTTTTGAAACTCATCATGGCCTCAGTTCTAGGTACCGGATTTTGCATCAGCTCCATCCCTAATTGCAACTTTAGTTTTACAAGACAAAAAAGATGTATTAAAATAACTAAATACAATTGAATGTTTCTTTTGTGTGTGGGTGGGTTTTTTTGTTTGGTTTTTGTTTGTTTGTTTGTTTGTTTGTTTGTTTGTTTTCCTCCAAGATGAGACAATGTTGTCTTTTCCAGACCTCTAAGAGCACCACTGGGAAGGAGAGCTTGAGAGGAGAGTTGGCTTCTTCCTAGTGTGCTTGTCAGCCTCCGGACCCAGCCTTGCCAGCCTGGCAGCAGGTCTTGGTTTGGAAAGACAGGGAAAGCCAGAGACTCCCTTGGAATGGAGAGCACAAACCCCTTCCCTCCAAATTATTATAATTTTGAAATTAAAGGGCCTTTCAGGCAAAGATATGGGAATAGGAATAACAGTTCTTTACTAGGAGTATGTATGTAGGAGTACAAAAAACCAAGCAAACATAAGTCCCAGAAACTCTGACACAGTCAGAATATGACCTGACACCCTGTTGGTCAGGGTGTTGGAAACAGTCCAAATAAGTCCTCCTGAAGTAACAGATGTGGTTCAGTTGGAGCAGAGATGATCCCGTAGAAGGGTCCAGTGGTGGCAAGATTGGTTCAGTCCTCCTCTGGGAATCCAGTGGAAAAACTGCCTGGCTGGTGTCCTAAATATCAGGATTTTATCTAGGTAGGAACAGTTGGCTCCTCCCACTGGGTGGAGCATCTCACAATGGGATGATGTAATGTTTTCAGTCATGTGGTGAATCTTAATGGCCCATTAACAGCAGATATCCCCCTGGAGGAGGATGGGTCCTGGAGGAGATAAGGAACATTGCTCCACCTAGTTTTAATAGTTGGTCCATTATCAGAAGGCATCCGCCCCCTCCTTCTCGGAGATATGAGATAAAGAAAAAAAAACCCTCTTCAGCTGGTTTCAACAGATTGGGAATAGAATACATTTTACATCGCAACCCAAGACACAGCACAAGAGCAGGAGGAAACCACAGTGACATTCCCAGTGCCCTGTGCAATCCTCCACCTCTAGCCCACCTAACAGGAGGCAATGAATAGAGGAGGTGCCAGGCAGGCAGCCACAGCATAGTATCACTTTTACAGCTCAAACCAGCAATGAACACATCTTGGTGAGATTTCCTTTTCAGGGGCAAGCATACGACTTTTTCCTAGTTGTGCAGTCTCTTTCCAGTAATATTTTCTGAAATATTAAATTTTTACATGTATTAAAAAAAAAAGTAGCAGCCGTGAAAATGAAATATAAGACATCAAATGTCTTGTTAAAATGGTTGAGGTGTCATTTAATGAATTGTCCAAATTAACGTGTATTAGGAATAGGCTTACATTAAAGAATCTGCTGTAGAGCCAACATTTTCTTTCCCTGAACTGAGGCCTTATTGAATCAATCTGGCAGAGAACTCTGCTCTTTGTGTCTCTTTAAATGGCTGTATATATAATGTGGGTGTATCTGAAAATAGAGGCCATCCTTTGTGAAATAAAGGTAAATTTTCCCTGGCATCACATTGTTTTGAATACACTAATAAGCAAGTCCACCATTCTCACACATAACTAAATAGGTAACATTTAAATAAATCTACATAAGATAGAAAATGAAATTTTCTAAATTTTAAAAAGATTGCTTGCAAAATATTTATATTTGAAACTTATTGCCCTTTCCTAGCAAATTCTTCACTACCTTTATGAAACAAAAAAGCTCCTTCTACAGTGTCATGCCTTAAAGCATTTTCTTTCACAATGGCATTAATGGACTGATATTTGTAAGTGTATTGATGTGGTTACTAATTAATTTACTTCAGTCAGGGCTGAACCTCTTTTCTATCAACTATCGTAAACACATGCACAAGTGTTCTTTCTGTCCTTGACTTATTAGAAACCTGAAGTATATAAAAGAAAAATGTAGTATTCTATGGTTATAATTTAAACTTTTTAGAGTCCATTCCAGTGTACCATAGTGCTTCATTAAAAAGCTTTAAATTTTTGTAGATGTCTTTGCTGATGGCCTTTGTGACAGGCTGTTCAGGCAACATTTGAGAAATACTACTGAAAAGTGCATGGAGCAAAAGGTTATGTTTAGAATGATAGCTTGTGGATATAGTAGACATAAAGAACAACATTCTTCAGTCACTTTAGATGTGTAAAAGAAGCGTTCATATAGTGCTGCAAGGTATAGGCTGCTAAAAAAGAAAGCTAACAAAATATATAAAGGATAAAAATAACAGTAGTTACAAAAAGAATTTCTCTGACTACTGGAAGACTACAGTGCTAACTATTAAACCTCATAAATGCAAGTAAACAATAGAATTTAGAGCACTTCCAACAAGTAGAAGACAGTTTTCAAAAACATTACACTCAGTGCAAACACAAAAGCAACAGGTAGTTAGGGAAAAGAGCTGAAAGCTCCCTGCTTTAAAATCATGCTTTTAACTTCAAAGCATCACAGAGTCAGCTTTTACACATAGAGATAAAAACTCATTGCAGTGTTAGCTTATGTATTGTAAATAGTTTTCTTGGAAAATACACTTTTCAGTGTTTTGAGATTGAGTAACTTATACCTTTTGGTATAAGTTGCAGTTCCTGTACACTGTACTCTGCAAGGATGCAAATACATGAAAACATGTTTTCCCTTACATAAAAAAATAAAGCGTTTAGTGAATCAAAAAATCGCAGAATGAAAAAAAAAATTTCCATATTTTAATTTGTCCCCTGTACTGCTCCTGGGCACCAATAAGAGTTTGACTGTGCCATCTTTCTTACCCTGCTCCAGGCAGGTATTTGCATGCATTGGTAAGATCCACCAAACCCCCTGAGTCCTTTCTTTTTGAGCTGAGAAGCCACAGTTTGCTCAGCATCTCTTCATTTGTCAAAATCTCTGAATCACCTAATCACTCTCATGGCCCTTCACTGAACTCACTCCAATGTATCCATGCCTCTTGACCCCTGGGAGTCACAACTGATGATTCATCTTCACTTGGTCCTTGAGCCACTGATCACAACATTAACTACATTCTTCTATAATACAACATAGAATTCACACGTTAACTTATAAATGTCTACAGCAATTACTAATTCTCGTTTTCAATTTAAAATAGCCTCATTGTTCTATGCTGAAACACAGTTAGCTCCTTCACTCTGAATTATGTGTTTCATATATGAACAAATGAAAACATAAATCTCATTTTTAATTTCCCTTGGACGGCTTTCCAAATATATTTTTGTCTTATTTACTAAAAAATGATATTTTGGAATTTTCTTTCCTAGGGTGTTTGCCCATGAATGTTTATTTCAGATGAGGCACTCACTTTTGATTAGAATTTCTAACTCTCCTCATGTCTGTTCACATCACAGAGTAATTTGAGCACACATCACTGATTTTTCATGCATGTAGCAGGACTGGAAGATGTTGTCCAGTAGCACATCAATTGTTCTTCAGTTGCTAAAGGCATTGAGTTAAAGACACAATCACATGCAGTCTGAAATAAAACACCATAAAACACATAGGGTCCATGTTATGTTGATATTAAATAACATCAAAGTGAATAAGGCCTAATCAAGAATGATGCTTGATGCTCTCTGAAAAAAGTAAGACCTACATAATCTCCATGGAGAGTTTAAACACAATAGAAAGAAATTGCTTGCACATATGATGTAGGAGGATGACATTCTCTAGTTCCCTGTTTAAATCTAAAATTAAGACAAAAAATGCTGGAAATTTTTATTAAGTCAAAATAGATAATTTCAAGTAAGTTGTAATTAAATCTATTGATATTGGAATTAAGACAAATAGTGTGATAACTTATCAGCTATATTTAGGGAAAAAATCAGATTAGAAAATACACTTGAAAATTAATTTTAAAAATTAGAAGATATTCTGAACAACTTTTAAGGCAGAACATTTTGCTAAAGTTCTCTGGAATTATCCAACACCCTTTATGGGAAGCCTTGGCCTCTTTGAGGTCTACCACTACAATTTAGAAAGTTTTAGGAAATGTAAGTCCTTTCTGAACTGGCATTAAGGCAATTACTTTGAACTAATTTTGTACATTTTGGAAATGGAATTAGGCTGGTCTCTGTACATCTGCAGATCCCAAAGAAAGAGGAGGATGAACTGCACACACCCTGTGTCTTACAGCAGAACTCTTACACTGTTTGTGTGGCATGAGGTTCTCAAAGGCACTTAAAGTAATGAAGCTCCTTTGAAACTCACTGGTATATGGTCATTGCACTTGCAAAGTCCTTTTAAACCCCTTTAGCCTCAAGTCCCTCTTTCACTTGTTTCATATTCATTCACCATATAAATAATTACCTGAAGTGATCTTCAGGCCAAATGATACCATTCACACTTTGAGTGAGTAGTCCTCTACTTTTTCCCTTGATACACTCACTCCAAATGAACTGCTTGAGACATAAGGTACTAGAGGAAGTTCGACAAAACCTGACTGAAGTATGAATTTTTTGATTGTCTTCAGTAGGCATTAGGTGAAGCTGACTGAAAGCAGGTATCAAAACCAAGTTCTGTGAAACTGTTTTGATTACCTGCTTGGAAAACAGGGTATAGTTTTGAGCATGAGTCAAGAGTCCGACCATGTCTTTCATAGATGCGAAAGTTCATCTTAGGACGGTTGATATTTTTGACAACTTGATTCTACTTGAAAAGGTATATCAAACCTTACTGTAAAATATTCTTTTTCTATTCAATAAGTAAATAGTTCTGGAAAACATTTTAGCAACATCAGTGTCCCTGTGGAAATTTTTTTTTCCACTCTTAAAAATATCTGTTTAAATTATTATTAAAATCTTAGCATTTTGGAGACTTCAAAAGTGATCTAGTTCAGTTATCATAGGACATTTTTCTTAATTCTTAACCTCAACTTCAGTCTTTGTTACATTAAGTAAAATGTTTCTTCATCTCTGTATGAACGAGGAAATTTTATTTTGTTTCTCTGTATTTTATATGAATATTTATATAATAACACCTATATTCTTTTTCTTATTTTGTTTAGCCTAAATAACACTGGTTTTCTCAATTTTTCCTTGTAGCATTCAATTTTTTTTAGACAATCGGAGCATCTTTCTTTTTTCCATTTCATATAGTCTCATCTGATCACATAATTTGTAAAACATAGTGATTAAAACTAAGAATAGCATTCTGGCTTAGGATCCCTGAGTACAACATCAGATTATTTATTTTCCATTACTTCAGGTGTTCTGCTCAAACATGCCAATATGGTGTTTGAATGTTTGCAACAGCCAGACTCATTTGGCTTAAGTTTAGTTTCTGTTCAGAATATAAGCCACAAATCCTTTTGGTGAAATTGTAAGCTGTTTATTCATTCTCCATCCCATATATATAAAAATAATTTTCTTGTCTATAGATAGAATTTCACATTTCCATATTAAATGGAAATTTCACATTTCCATATTAAATGGTCTAGTGAAAAGTGTCCCTATTCACAGCAGGGGACTTGAAACTAGATCACCTCTGAGGCCTCTTCCAAGCCAAGTCATTCTATGATTCTATGATAAATTGCAACATATATTATCTCAGAGCATTTAATTTTTTCTTGATAATTTTAATATGACATATGAAACACCCAGCTATGTTAATTTGAGCAATTAATTAAACGACCCTAACTTACATCAACTGAATTGTAGATGTACATTTGTGATACAACCCATATGCCAAAGTAGATATTTGTACTAAGCCACTAAAAATAGCTTTACAGTATGGTTTTGCATACATCTGATAAGTTTTGTCTGGACTTTGTGGTCTTAACAAGGAGAATTTGAAATCTTACTAGCATTATATGTATGTCTATGACTTTCCTATTTACCTGTTTTTATGCTAATTTTAGAAGCAAATCAGATTGGCTTTCTGTGACTTTTTCCTGACAAATGCATGCTGGCAGTTAATCATCTCCTGTTACAATCTCCATCAAGGCTGATTCTTGCCTTGGGAGTAATGGTCCATCCCCAGCAGAAGTGTATAACACTGGGTGAAAACTTTCTGAGCCTTCTCCCTTGTGCTTGGTGCAGAAGGTGCACCTGGAAGATTGCTCAGCTCCACCCAGGCTGTGCTAGTGCTGTGGCCCCACTGGGAACCTCTCTGGATAGCTCCAAGGTATCCCCTCAGACATGGGACTGAACACCTAAACTGATGGACACTCTGGTACCTAGGTTTTTATTCATCTGAGTGCTGAGCTGGATGCTCCTGATTCCAGGGAGGTTAAATGAGGCAAATTTTCTGAGCTAACAAATAAAACCAACAAGTGCTCCATGGCATTCTTTTCTGCTTTGCTCTGGCACAGTGTCCCTTCATGCCATTTTGCTGGCTTACTCCCAAACTCAACAGAGAAAGATATATGGCAACCTATGGCAAAATATGGAGAAGATAAAAAAGAGAGTGCATTGACAAGTGCTTTCAAAGATAGTGACCTTTTTTTAAAGTGTAATAAATTAATAGTCTTGTCTTGGGGATGCTACCTAGACTGAAAGCTTCACTGTCTTTTTTCCTTTGCTACTGTTCCCTTAGATCTCTGCTGCCTTACCTGCACACACACAGCACACACAATCACACAAACATGTACTACAATACTATCTGTTGCACTCCCCACCAGCTACAAATATTAGATCTGTCAGTGGTCTAGGTGATATTAACAGCTTGTAATTTTCTGTAACACTTCCTATTCCCAGGAGCTGAAAATAAGCCTAACAAACCCATAGCCTGGGTTTTCCAGATTCCCTTTCTCACTAGAACCTTACTTTTAAATACAAGATTGGTTGGATTTGGAAGCTCAGCCACCTATCAAAGTTCTTGGAGAAAATTTCCATATATAAGTAGCGCTGGTAAATTTTATCAAATCTGGGTATTTGAAAAATAATCAAATATTCTGATGCTCTTCTTCATTTCAGACAGGAACTGTATGTTTTTGTCAATGATAAACAACTTAGCCAGCTGATTGCAACTCCCCTTTTCAATGGCCAAAATAAGGTATTAAAGTATTAAAAAAACCCAAACCCAAAGATCTCAGCACGATAGTTTGCCGGATTTTTCTTGCCACAGCAAAGTAATTGTTTTTTTTTGTTTAATATTTTTATAGTAATGCAAGACTTTCCTCATGTTTTATGTCCAATGCTAAATAGATGAATTTTTGAGCTCTGACTCCCTGAGTGTTCTTGTATTTTTAGTAGAAATGTATTCACAAACATGATTCTGTATATCCTTTTGCATGAAGATCTTCCTCCTTAAAGTTTAAACCCCTCTCTGGAAGGTTTTATAGACAGCAATATTATCCTCTCTCAGTCTTTGTTCTATTAGACTAAATAGGTCACACACAACTAGCTCACACTTTGATGACAGATACTGCATTTCCTCATTCATGTAAGTACCTTGGCTCAGCATCTGTTCCTCTCAGAGCTTGTCTTTCTTTTGGTGCTTTGCAAACTCGGTTTGCAGGCCCACAGCTGTAGCTCACACAGGAGCCCTCTTGACTTTCTCCTAAGACAGTTGATTATCTTTTGCATTTTCTTTTGGCATGAATTATATCCATGCTCTTTGAATGTAATCCATTTCATTTTTTTCCAGTGAGGTTGTTTTAATGAGGAGGATGAGGAATATATCCACTTAGCAATCAGGATAAAATCAGATAACATTAAAAATTGATAGAGTACAGATATGTTTTTCTGACTGTTATTTTTCACACAGAGGTGCTTTGACCTTGTTTCATTTAATTTTCCTACATAAACCATTTTGAGATGGCTAGTTAAAGCCAGTCCACATTCAGATGACTGACTGTATCTCGAAAAGGAAACAGAATATCAGAAAATGTCAGATTTTTTTTTAAAGCACAATCTCGTGAAGTTTTCAAATTTTCAGGCCCAGCTCTATCAGACTGCTCAAAAAACCCATACTCACTCTCTGATCTTGATTTTTCAGCTGAATACTGATGAATCTTATTTAGTTTTTAGTCACGCCTTCAGTGTCATTTGATGTTTAAGTAATAACTTCACATTTAGACGCATTGTAATTTACATCCTTACATCACAATATTTTAATGGGTTTACTTCTAAGAGTAATGGTTGACCTTTAAATAAACAAGTATGATGTGATTGCAAGAATCAAAGTTCAATTTTATTGTTATAGTATGTATGGATAAATTGCACAAGATTATGATATGTAAGCAACATTGGAAAGGGGTTGTATTTCATTTTGTTTCTTCAAAAGTTTAAAGATTCAAGTCCTGGCTCATATAATGGAAAAATGTATCATTTTTACTTACACCTATATATATGTAAAGTGCAAATTTCATTTATCTTCAAGAAAGTTTATATAGTGCATATAATAAACAGGTTATAAAAATATACTTAATAATGAGGATGAAAAATGAATTGCATCAACTAGTTTAATCATACTTACTCTTTTCCCACAGCAGTATTTTTTTTTTAACAGATGAATTAAATGGATATTTAGAAGGGTAATTGCAGAGTTTTGGGCTGTCCATGAGTTTGTTTTGTTGTCCACCAAAAAGAGTTTCAGAATGTGAGTGATGGCTTTTTGAGCTTGAAATCTCTTATACGATTTACTAATTTTCTTTTTGCTTTTTTTTTGTCTTAGTGGGCTGAAAATATTTAGTAGAATGCTTAATAGAATGATGAATAAAATAAAATTAATCTATTATTCTATATTAGCCTCTACACTCCTCAACTATTGACTCAGATTGCATTGGATTTCTTTTTTGACCAAATCCATCCTCACAAATTCACAGAGCATAAGAAATCCCTTCTCAATTTTACTTCCTCTTCTTGGAACCTGTGATATTCTTGTGCTCAGGATGTGCATAGGTGCATGGTCAGCTGCTCTACTTAATCTCGTGAGGCACTGAACCAATGAGGATATGAGCTGCTCAGCAAGCCCCTGCTACCCCATGTAAGCTCCCAGGTTGCATTCCTCATAAAAATAATGAACAATAGAGAAGGAAATAATTTGTATTTGAAAACATCCTTTAATTTTGAAACAGCTCCTAGTTGTTTTGTCTCATGGAAGGTGGGTAGTGATGCCACTCATTTAAGGATAGAGAAAATCATTACAACCTTCCCATGACTCCCATGCTTGGAGCCTTCCACTCCTGGCTGAGGTATGGTGCTCACATTCCATGTGCACAGGAGTCACAGTAGAGATTCATTAGTTAGAAGTGTCCAATATGTGCTCAATACACATAGGGAGTAAATCTGTCAGCTAAGGCATGAACAGGAGGAAACATCTTAGCTCTGATGAAAAACTGACTTCTGGCTGTAACAGCACTTGAAATGGCTCACAACAGATTAAACAGCATTTTTGGGGTTTTTTTCTTAAAAAAGAAGACAAAAACTTTTTTCCTCTCTCCTTTTCACACAGAAAATTTCTTCACATCATACTGAATAACTGGAATCTAGGGAAAAAAAATCTCTAAGTATATAAAGAAAGCTTTGGTGAAGTGTCAGATACTATAATTCATCTAAGATTTCAGAGAGGAACTGTGATGATACTCCCTGTCAAGTTCACATGAAGATCTCTTACCCAAAAAGATAAACTGTCTCTGCTCTCATTTGAAAATGCCTGTCATGACTTGATGAATCAAGAGAAGCTGGATGGACTGTTTCTTAGGAATCTTACATCTCCTCCAGCTAATCAATCAGTTCATGAAAAAATGAGAACATAAGCACTTTTCACTCGTATTCATCTTGAAAGAGGTTAACAGTGATGCAACTTGACCACTAGTTTATAATGACCCATCTCTAAAAAAGGAAAAACATCCAGTTTATATTACACTTCTGCTGGTTAACAGTAGTCAAAATCTCACTGACCCCACCAGTTTGTCTGTCACTGAGAAGGCATGACAATCCAGATAAATTATAACTCTTAGAGTAGCAGAATGACTTCTGTGCTGAAGGCAAAACAGATTACAAACAAGCATTCAAGGAGATCCACATCAATGCCACGGAAATTTAAGTAATAACAACATGAATGTTAACACAGGAAAGTATTTGACACAAAAGTATCTGCTTTCAGAAAACAATGCCTCATAATGACTGTGAGTATCTAACAGTCTAAAAATGTCAGGTAGACCTTAGTTGTTTTAAGTTAGTGAATTGGATTTAGAGTTTATTATGTTGTAAATTCCTGAGTAAATAAAGAATTAAACATTAGTGCACAGTCAATATACAAAATCCTAAAGAGTCAAGTTAAGTGGTTTAAAACACAACTGAAAATAAAGGCTTCTAAATTTGGGTCCGTCTTTATATCACAGTTCATGACATAAATGATTTCCAATTGGCATTGTTAGAGAAAACTAGAGATATTTTGATTCTGCATCTACCATTCTTCTGACAGTATTTTTCTTCTATTCTGGGCATTTTTAACATTAAAGATAAATTCATGCTTTTTTGCTTCCTTGTAGCATCTGTTTTATGGAAGCAACACACAGTGTGTGTCATGTACTATAGCCAAGGAACATATGCTGCGAATAAACAAGAAATGTATGAATTTGTATTTAACACTAGGAATCTAGAGGTTCTCCCATTAGAGATAATCCACTAGAAATAAAAATGCTGTGTGGTCCCTGCAGAAATTATATGAGCAATATTGAGAGTAGGATAATATATTCCTGTATTTTCAAGGTTAGCCTTCAAAAATCCCTGCCTAACAGTATGTTGCCAAGCTTTAGTGCTGAAACCAACAATTAGGATTCTTTCCCCTGGCACTTTGGCTGGTGCATAATGCTAGTAAAGTGGATGGTGTACGTGTACAAAGTCTTTTTGTCTCTACTGTGCTGATTTATATCAAGATCAAGACAGCTGTGATTTGTGATTAAAAATTCTCAGCTTTCCTGCCCTCGTCTGCCCAACCCTGAGGCTGCCCATAGAGCCAGGGCAGCTATGGGGTGTGGCTGTTTGGTTTGCCATGCTAGACCATCCCACCAGGTGAGCTAAACACTTGGGATAAGAAAAGAAATTGTTCACAGAGATGACCTCATTTTTTTCTTCTACTGTGCAAAGAGTTGTGTGCCTTCATCTCTAACCCCAAACCCCAAAAAGCAGATATTTAAGGAGGAAAGTCTGTTACCCTAGGTGAAGTGAGTGGAGCACCAAAGGAAGGTAAATTATATTTTGTGAACCAATCAACTCTGCTCACATAATGGAATTAGAGGTACCACCCAACTGCAGCTTTTTACCTCAAGCAACCTCCTGGGTGTGATGTAGAGAAGAGACTGGATTCCTCCCTAGGAAGTTGTTCATCTGCCTGTGATGAAAGTCTTCCCCTGTGTGAGGTTGAGATGGAATGATTGCCAGCCTAAAGGGCAGCATGTGAGGTTATATTTGAGAACATGTTCATTTGGATTTGGGAATAAGACACAGACCTTTTTTCTCCTTTTAGTGTTGAAAACAGTTCAGTTATTAATATTGACTGGATATTTAATGGGTATACACATTACTGTACCTAGTAAATTCTTAAATATCAGTCTGTGAGCAAGACTCAGCATTACGGATTTTTCTTTTTTTTTCTTTTTTTTTCTTCATTCTGGTCCTTTTATACTTGATCTCCTATACTTTCTTCCTGTAAGTATAAACAGTTCCAGAAAGATACACAGTTAATTTATAAACTGATTCCTAGAAGGATTCCACTTTTCAAACAAAGAAACTACCCCAGAATTGGGAGTTGTAATGTGGGCAGGGAAAGGGATTTTTTTATTTGAAGTTGAAGGCAGAATGAATCCTGATTATTTCAAATCCAGATTTGAAATAATGTGCCTACAATGCTAAGCATACCATTATGCACCTTTAATACCCATCATATTCATCTGAAAGAAAAATAACCTTACACATTACAGAAAATACGGACCATCAGACATCTCAGGTCAGTTTTTCAGCTCCCCTGTGTATGTATAACATGCAACTTCCACATTTTATCAATACTTGCCAAAAAGCTCAGTGAATTATGTGAGTTGATAGTTAACCAGTCTACAATTGCTATTAATTTTCATAACCCAGGAACAAGTTAAGTTCACATCTGTGTCTCTACCTGGCTTAAAGGTTTTTTTCCTGTGTGGTTTGGCTCCCAGCTACATTTTATATGTAGATTCAACAATGAATTTAATTATGGTAAGCTCATTACAAATGGAGTTATTGCTTATCTTAAGTTTTGTAACATAGTGTATATTTACAGCACTGTATAAGCAGTACTTAATAATTAATTCTCTGTACTCTGTTATATTAATGTGAAAGCATAAAAGGATTATCAGAGGTAGGGAGGGCTTTATACTTCTGTGAAGAATACAGAGATGAGTCTCTTTGAAAATGAGAATGGAAAATTAAAGCCTGATGAAATGTGACCTTTTTATGTTTCTTTCCAACAGCTTAGAGCTGGATATTTTGTTATAAGACTAGTTTTTTTAGTTCTTATCAAGTTTAACTTCTCTCAGAATAGTGGCTGATGATGGAATAAGAAAATTGTTCCAGAAATACTTATTAAAAGATCAGGTATCTCTAATATTTTATTACTGTACACTTGATCAAACATGCCAATGGCCAAAAATAAGACAAACAGGAATGGCTTGTGTGATTATATAGACTGAGGAGAAAACAGACTGTAAAAGAACAGAATTGTTGATTGTTTACAGTTTGTAAAGAACACAGAAAACAGATTTTCCTCCATTCTCTTCTTCCTTCCTTCCCTCCCTCCCTCCTTTCCTCCTTTTTTTTATTGTCTTCTCTATCAAAATTTATTCAATGGCAAATGATACCACCAAAAATATAAAATCTTTAAAGCTTTCAGAATACTGTATGAGAGTTCAGTGTTAAACTTACACTGTGATCAGTGAAGTAGCTAGAAGAGGAAATATTTTTAGGTTGTAAATTGGTCAAAAAAGAAAAAAAAAAAGAAAAAAAAGAAGAAAAAAAGTCACAAATGACATTTTCATGAGCATGAATTGATGCAATGTGTTCAGGTCAGAAGAAATGTGTATCACTGTATGTTTCCATCATGAAGCTGACATTTCCGTCATGCTGCAAAGAAATTTAAAGTGACATTCCTTTATTTTCCACAGAGACAGCTGCTATAGTTCCCAGCTGAAAATTGGCCTCAGCTGGCATGTAATAAATGGGAAAACATGTAGATAATAGTCATGAACTAGTGAGCACTGCTGGCTGACCAGTTATCAAATTGTTGATAATCTGTAATTTCAACTGTACCTCAAGATGACTCACATGGTCTTTTCCTTTTTTGTCTCTTATCATTTACATTTGCAACAAAATTATGATTTAGTGTATATTAAGACCTAGCTGTCAACCATTATACTTTTGTTTAAAAGGGCTGATGAATATTCTTTTAAAAGAAAAAGATATTCCTTAAATATTTTTTTTTCTAGTAAGTATCAGAAAACCTTTAAAATGTAACTTTCCTTACAAAAAGCAGCTGCAAACACAGATATCTGCTCTTATCTAGCTCAGTCCTGTGAACAAAACCTGTCAGGAATTTTGCAGTGTACTTCTATGTGGAGTGCTTGTATATACTTCTGTGCTTTGTCAAAACTGAAGTGTTGCATGGCAATAAATTCATTTTGATGGAAATAGATTGATTTTGATGCACTTTCACCAGCACTGAGTTTGGCTGGAGGTTCAGATTTCAAAGAAACATAGTTTCAGGCCACTTCTGCTCTGTAGGTCAAGTATGGCAAACCTTCCTACTGCCTGCAGCTGAGCCCCAGCATTCACCTGGGGATGCTGCTCATGTGCAGCAGGGAATTGCCCCAGGGAGCAGCAAGATGTTGAATTTCATTTCCATGCAACCAAGCCAAAATATTTGTTTTCCTGAATTATTATTTTTAAATTTTCTTTACATGGAAAGTCTGGAAATAACTTCTTTTCTTTCTGAAGAGAAGGAAATACGTTAATTTTTCCTACTGTAGAAAGTAGTATCCACTCATAAGTCCTAGTTCTGAAGCCAAGAGGTAGGTGATGGTTGAATGAATAGAGCAGAAATTATTCAGCAGCAAATATTGATTTCAGTGACAGACATATAAGAATCTCTGTTTTTAGAAATTATTTATGTCTAATAAAGTGGGTATCCCACCTGTGATATTTCTACTGAAGTAATTCAAATAACACTGAGGATGTAATTCTACTTTAGGGTGACAATGTCTTTCTTGGGCTGACCCTGTCTTTTGCATGTTGGGTTTGAACTTCTGCTCTCCTTCACAGCCTTCTGCAGCTCTGCCTCATTGTGCTTGTCTCCCTCTTGGCTCCACAGAGTGTCTCCTGCTCTTTCCTCCTGTTCTTATACTCACACTGAGCCACATTAATCTCACAGTAAAACCTCAGTCTTTTCTCTGACCCTGACTCTTTTTACTGGAACTCTGTCAGGTGTGATAATTCCTCCTGTGCATCTTTATTCAGGACCTCCTTTGGTTTTCCTTCTATAGGCAACCACAACTAAAAATAGCATACAAAAATTGGAATATTAATCAATACATATGTATATGTATTTTTTTGTGTGTATGCATGCACGTAATTTTAATATAAAAATCGGATTAAAAATGTTATCCTTATTTGACAGTGGATTTCTTCTTCCGCCCCTCAGCCACTCTTGTCTTTTAGTGTAGATGACTGGGAGACAGTTGCCATGCAGCATCCAGCACTCATGTTCATATGCCCAAATTCCACACAAGCCCTTGAGTCTAGTGTTTCATACCAACTTATTGCCTTCAGAAGTCCTGTCTAAGCCATAAAAAAAAAAACAACCAACCAACCAACCAAAAAAACCAACCAACCAAAAAAAAAAAACCAAAAAAACCAAAAAAAACCCCCAAAAACCCAAAACAAAAACAAAACCAAAAACAAAACAAAAAAACCAACCAACCAACCAAAAAACCAACCAACCAACCAACCAACCAAGAAGACCAACCAACCAAAAAAACCCCCAAAAAACAAAAAAAAACCCCAAAAAAACCCAAACAAAAACAAAACAAAAACCCAACCAACCAACCAACCAACCAACAAAAAAACCCACAAAAACAAAAACAAAAACAACAAACAAACAAACAAACAAACAAACAAAAAACACAAAAAAACACAAAACCAAAAAAAACAAAAAAGAAACCCACAATACCACAAAGTATGCAGAAGTGGTATTTTTTGCCACAAGGAAAAACCAACAGCCCAGCTACCTATAGAAATGTATAGGGAAATTTGTAGAAAGAAGGGATTCATGCAAATCAAATCTCTAAAGCATGTATTCGCTATCATGTCTAATGAATGTGAAAATGAAAATAAAATTTAGGTCTTGATGTAGTTTTTATTAATTGATCAGATGAGTTTTCTGGAATTTTTCAAGTAAACAAAAAAAGAGACAGATAAGGAATTAAATAATATTTAGCAGAAAAAGAAAGGAATGGTGAACTTAAAGGAATCAATTTTATTATTGTAATATATTAGTTTCTTTTAACCAGAAGTTTCATTGTGACTGTTCTTGTCTACTGAAGATGCTCAAGGATATCTTTACCAAACTGTAAATAAAACCATCATCATTTTTATGCAATATGCATTTGCAATGTGAAATTCTCTGATCCATTATTTCTTTCTCTCTTTTTTTTTTCTTTCTTTTTCTCTTTTTTCTCATTTTTCTCTTTTTTTTTTTTTCTTTCTTCTTCTCATCAAACTCTGCATGGAATACCCACAAGAATGGCAGCTGGAATTGATGGGTTTAAGTAAGGATTTTTTCTCTTCAGAGTAATCCTGCTGTGGAATGGCAGAACAGATCTGCAGAGCTCTGCTCCCTAATGGTCACCTCAGAGAGAGGGAAAAACCAGTGAAGATCAAACTCCCAGTGGTGACTTCAGGAAGGCTTCAGCTGGAGACTGAAGGTCCAAAGAGCTGAGTGCTGCAAGGGAGAAGCTCAATTTTGAGCCTGTTGACATGTTTGAAATTAATGTTTCCCATGTATTTCAGAGGGATGTGGCAGAGAATAATACAAAGGTTCAAGAATGATGTAGATTCCCAGCTCTTAGATAAATAAAATATTGGTGATACCACTTCAGTGCACCCCAATACATGTAGTGTTATTATATTCACCCCAGGTTTTTACTGGAAAGTTTAACCTGTATCATTGAGAAATAAATTAGTTCTGAGTTTAAGGGTAAATGGAAGGCTTAGATTAGATTAATAGGAACTTGATTTTGCCAAGAGTAAATGGTTTTGACTGTAGAGAGGTCAAACTTCAAATTTAGGAAGCCTCCACAGAGAGAAAAATGTCTATCCTTAAATACTGTTTCTGAGGTTTTTTGTTGCAATACAAGTATCCACATGGTAGAAACTGCACATTCATTTCCTGAGGAATTCATGGTGTGATAAAGAAAATGAGAGCCTCTGAGGGAATAATTGCTTCACCATGGGAAACTCATGCAACTTAACTTGAACTTTAAATCGATCTGCTTTCATATTTGTTACTGCTGGCACACAGCATTATGAAGAGGAAATTGTGCAGCCATAAAATGGATGTTTTTTATATTATGCAGCATGGTAATGCTGTGACTATTTCTATAAATGTGTGTTTGTTGGGCAGAAGTTTTTTGCTGTCTCAGTTCTAAACAAATTTACATAAAAACCAAAAATATAGAGCTAGGTGCTTCTAAGTATGAATAGCAACAATTGTTCTGAGCTCATGCAAAAGATCTGAACAGTGAATCTCTCTCTCCCTGTTTTTTAAAAGAAATCCATTATTTTCATTTGTTTCCTGGGCTGCAGAACTGTGATCATTACCATATTTCGATAGGTGCCCCTGTGTGCTCATGCCACGACTGGGCAGAGGGCTTACAGGATTACATGCTTGATTTGCCCTGAAAGCCTCTCTTTCCAGTAAATATTGTGGCAATTTGAAGGGATTACTTTCTTATGTCCCTTTCAATTTTTCCAGCCATTTTTGATTTGATAGCAGCAGCTGGTAGTCACTTAAGGGTGACAACAGCACTCTCATCATCTCCTTGTAAGGTGGACACACACTGTGCTCCCCACATCACAGTCAGGGTTCTCAGGGAGTTAAGGGACAGAGCAGACATGGGAGGGAAGAGATTAAGTTTTGTCTCAGAGATTGCAAGCATATTTTTTTTTCTTTAAGAAAATACTACCTACTATATGCCATAATTTCCAACTATTAATTAAGATTTCCAGCTATTAACAATATGTTCAAAAAGCCCAGTTAATTCAGCTAGCAAAAAATGATCATATTTAAGCCATTTTACAGCCACAATTATTCAGGGGAGATAGAAGATTTGCTGTCTTTTGATCTGTGTTTTCATCTAATTGTGCCACCTTCATTTTTTTTTTTTTTTTTTTTTTTTTGGCAGAGGCCTTCATAACTATTCCCCATCCTCAAAAACTAAAATACACACATTCACCTGGTCTTATAGAACAAGACTGAAAAGAGTGAATCATGTGAAGCAAAGGGAGTAAAACTACTGAAATATTGCCCCAAACCAATTTCTGATATACATAGAACTGATATTTAGTAGTGCTGTTTCCTCTACAGTTCTGCTTCATCCGGACATTTAGCTTAGCTGGAAGATTGAGGAATTATTCCTTATTCTTCACTTTGTTCAAAGGATTTATTTTTGGATGAATTAGATCCTCTATTGTAGATTAAGAAGAGAGGTGAAGTAACATGTCCAATGTCACATTGTAAATCTATGAAGAAGTTTGGAGTTTGACAAATTTTTCTTAATCTCAGTACTGGAATTTAATCACATAAACCCCTCCTTTCACCTATATCACTGAGTCTGAATGTAAAGTGGTTTCTCAGGCATTATTAATGCTCTTTAAGAAAAGATGCTACTCATAATTTTCATCCTAAAAAAGCAACTTCTTACTGTGAACAATTCCACATTTTGGGAATATTTATATATAAAATAAACATAGCCAAAATAACAACACAAAGACACTACTAGTTTTGACTCATCACTAGGGCAGTTTTTGTCCAAAAATGCTTGTATATCCCACCTTTATATTAATGAACTTCTCCCCACTACACCTGGGAACTAATTTGGTTCCCTTTTTGTATAAATGGGAAGCTCATAAATACTGTTGTAGTAAGAACCATCAAATGGTGCTCTTTTAATCATTTGCTGGACTTACAGAATCATTGAGTAGCTCCATGAAATGCACAAATAAGAGATCTTAGATGCTGAGTAATCCTTTAAAAAGGCATTTTTTACTGAACAGATATATAAAGCAAATACCTAAAACAAATATTTAGGATAAAGTAAAGGCAAGTGTGAGTTTAGGCCCAGCAAAACTGTAGGTCTAAGAACATCCAGCTGCAAACACCAGTGGTGTTATTTCAGTCTGCCCAAGTACACTGTAGAAAATAAAAACCTGAAATTGATGTTAAAAAATGCCAGTTTTCTTCTGGAAGGTATTTTCTTTAACTGGGAGTTCTGTGTTCAGAGGCAATCTCAGACTTCAATGGAATTGGAAACAAAAATTGTGTTACTTAAATGTTTGTGTTTGATGGAGTTTTATCATTTTCAAACATAATGTTAAAAGTGAAAATATCTAGATTTTCTCACTTTAACCAATGGTGTGACTCATGGGTCACCCACTAATCTCTTGCTAACAGATTTTATCTCTACACAGAAAAGGAGGAAAGTGAAGAAAATTCATCCAATGTTGATTTGGGAAGCCATTTCAGAATCTTCAATAAAAGGGAATAAATACTGGCAGAAAAGAACAGGCTGTCAGGCTGGATGGACCCTACACAGCTTACACAGCAGGAACAATGAAATAGGCTTATTACATTTTTATGCCTTTCCTGATATTTGTGTTCTAGGGAGAAGCAGAAACAGAATTATAAGAATATAGTGAGAAAAATCTGCTTGTATCAGCCAGAAAGATTGTAATATTAGATTTGTTTTTAGCTTTCTGTTGTTCTCCTTACTATTAACTTATACTACATATTGTACCGTTAGTAGTTTCAGATAAAAAACAGATCAAATTTACATGTATTTTAAAATGAGTTGGAATTTGGAATGTATCTTTTTAGTTCTTGCTTGCCTCAATTACCCTTTCCACACATGACCTGAGATGTGGCACTTTTCTCTCAAGCCAGTCTGGGTCTGCCATTGTATCAGGTGCAGAAGCACAGGACAGAACAAGATGTCTGCACTTCACACCATATACAGTTTGCATTTTCAAAATCTTGCAGTGTAAGTAAATAATGTTAAAATGCCACAGGGATAGCATTTACTGTTTATTTTGTGAGTTGAAATGCCTTTCAGATGTGTGAATAAAGTTAACAAACTTCCACTCAAGTTATTACAAAATAATATTTTGTCTTTATACTACATTAGAAGTGCTTCACAGTCTTGTTGATATTTAATTACTTCAGTGCAAAGTAGGGCAGGAGATAGTCATAACTGCATTTTGCACAGGGATTCTCATGTTCTTCCCTTCTGCAATCAGTCTTTATCAAGGAAACCCATGTGGTTAGGGAGAAAATCACAAATAACACTCACCTTTAACTGTAGGGGACCATTACTTTCCCTGATAATTGGTAAAACCTGCTGAAGTGGATGAATGATTTAAAATAATTTAAATGAATCATTAATTGATTAATTTTAAACCCTAATCCTAAGTCTTTCAATGCAAAAGAAATCCCCCTAGGGATACACTCTGAAGAACTTAAGTATTTTCAGAAGTCACTTTGGCCACACTCATGGTTTCTCTGCCTTAGACATGTGCAAAGCTGGCAGCTGTGTGGCTGTTGCTGGGAAAAGGCTGACTTTGCTGTTATGGGGCAGCTGGGAAGTGAAAATTACAGAGAGAGCAGGTGAAAAGCATAAGAAATTGGAAAGAAGAGCAAAGTTTGAGATCTGTCTGGACTCAGAGAGACCCAAACATCCCATAAGCCTGAACATAATGCCTAAATCCTTTCCTCTCACAGACCTTGTTTTCTCTTGTTCCTTTTACATCCAGGCTCCTTGAATCACTTATCCTGAAACCCCCCTGCCCTTCCAACCCTATGTCCCAGCTCTTCTTGGTGTCCTAAAACCACTCTGCCCCCCAAAAGCTCTGCTATCACATCCTTTACAGCAACAAACTCTGCTACTGTCACAGCACTGAACACAGGGGTCAGAATCCCTGGGCCAGCTAAGGGGGCCTCAGAATTACTTCAAGATTGAGACAACAGCAAAAAAAAAAAAAAAAAAAAAAAAGTTTTCTGAGAATGTAAGTGGAGCTAAAAAGAAAAAAGTAACATTTTCCCACATTCATATGATATTCCACATAATTTTATTTGACCTGACATTTACTTAATAATCTCTTTTCCTCTGAAACATCTGTTAAAATAGATTTTGTTTTATTGCAGAATATGATTAGAAAAGTTTCAGTCTCTGTAATGAAGAGATTTAAAGAAATCTTTAATCTGACAGATTTTCATTTTAATCTCAAATGAGAGGAAAAAGTAGTAAGTTGTAGCTGTCAGTCCATTGCACTTTTTCTGTTCTTTAGAAAGGAGTTTTCTAATGTAACTCAAAAATCAAATGTTTATACCATTCATCAAACAATTTGTTTCTAAAAGCACTTTTCCTTTATATGTCCTCTTTTCCTCTAGATCTTCTTCTCCCTTTATAACCAAAATTTTTTCCCTCCTGTCATCCAAGCTGGCAACAATTATTTGCAAATTCTAGTTCTGTTTTTCACTTCAGTCACTTGCTAAATCCATCAGTTTTTATAAGACTATTTTTCCTGCTCACCCAGCACTCCAGCTCTGTCTTACCAACTATGAAACATGGATTTGTCACCTATCTCAATACTTTATCTCATACTTCTGGCGTTTGTTTTATCCTACAGTGATTTGTCCACCTTCCCATGAGTCACAGCTATACAATATGCTTTAAAACCCTGTTTATTTGCTTTTCTTCTACAAAGTTCTAAAAATATAGAAGAAAATATTTTTATCCAACGACACCTAAAATAATATTTACAACGTACCTCTTTAAAGGTATTTCTGAAGTTTCTTGCCTATAATAACAGTAGCCTTCTACACCTATTGTTCATATCATTCCTGATTTATCAGATTTCATGTGTTCTGTTCTTGAAAAGCCTCTTCTGTCTTGACTCTTATTTCTTATTCTTATATTGATATATTCTTTAGGAAAGCTAAGAGTAAATGGCATCTGACCTAAACCAGCATAAATAACAGCAAAAAAACCCCTTCAAATCCATATGTCTTTGTATATAACAAGGTTAATTTCTCTTTGGACAAGGTTTATAATCTATAAAAACAATATTCAGTATCCCTATTAAAAATTCTCATGTGTAAATTAACTGAAACTAGTTACTTTGACCATTCCCTCACCTTGTCCATAAGATTTATCATCAGAAGTTAAAAAACTTATTGTGTGGAAACACAGTCCACCTTGTAAAGCTGACTGTTTAAAATGTTTAAAGGATGTGGTTCTTGAACATAGTGATGAACTCTTGGGAAAGCTGCAGAATAAAGACAGCTCAAAATGGCTACATGCCATGTAAATCTAACTACCTAAAATACACCTGATGTTTTAATCCAAAGAGGAACCAGTTGAGGTCACCCTAATATCTCATTAGCCTGTAGGAGAGCCATTTATTTACTGGGCTTTTTCAGATATGGATCTGAGGGGTTTATGGATATTTTTATGTGATATGTGGTTACTGCCCTACATGCAAGGAGCTGGTGGCAGAAAGACCTCATTGCCACATTTGAATCTCATCTTTAGTATTTTGGCAGCTTTGAAGGCCACTGAGAGGAAAGACACCAAGTGGAAGAACAAGTTTTCATCCTCTTCTTTCAAACCTTCCACAGTAATGATTTTGACACCTAGAAAATTATGTGAAGAGGGTTTTTTATCCAACTATCCCCTGGATCTCTTGAGGAGTCCAATTATATCTAAAGCAGAATTACTGATTACCTATTCCAAACCCCTAAGAAAACATGTTTCAGAGAGCACCAAGATGTTGTTTATGGGATCTAGCAGAGCTTTAATCAACAACGCCATTTGGCATGGTGCTCTTTTTGCTCTGGCCTGTTGATATGGCTGCAGTGCTTTTGGGCTGCACACACCACACTGAGGTTTGCAGGCATATCTGACTGACACAGAGGTGTGTTGAAGACATCTGCTCCATTATCCAGAGTAGCAGGGAATTAGGATGCAGACTCCCATTAAATTTTCATCTGTACTTGTAAAATAAAGACTTTCTTTTTGGTATTTAACTCTATTGTATGTTAGCTGTCAAACTTTCAATAGAAAACACTATAATTTGCTCTTCATTTTATGACATGTGATTTCACAGACTGAGGTAGATTAGCAGAAGTTTTGACATTTGATTTTACCTTTGAAGAAATCATCATCTGAAAATCTCTTTGTAGTACCTTGTGTACTACAGGGTCCTGTCTGCAGAAATCAACAATAACCTCTCCAGCAGTCTAGAGCTATAATGATTTTCACTTGTCCACTCAAATGTGTTTTGCTTATATTTACTTTCATACCTTTATTGATTTTTATCAGTAAAGCATTCCTTTCTTTTGCCTACTCCACGTCATGTATGAGAAACCGAGAGTGAAAACACTCAAGTGAAAACACAAATTTCTATTTCCATTTAGCATGATGTTAAGCTCTTTTGCCTAGCAGGTAAGAAAGAAAAAACAGGGCTTTGACCACATGGAAATAATGATTTTTCTCTTTCTTAAAACACTTTAATTGTTCTAACGGACACATTGTTCTGTGATTTTCATTTTTATCCCATATAATTGATCTTTAAAACAGCTTGTTATGCTTGTTAGGGTTTGTTTGTTTGCTTGTTCTTAAGATCAGTTTTATTCCAGCAGTTCTTCACTTGTTATTTACAAAGGAGCTTAAAGAACATATAGTACTTTTTTATTGCATTATAAATTATTACCTACTTGCTTACCAGAAAACAGCAGGAATTGCCCAGAGATCTTAAGTAAAACAGTCTCTTCATAGAGTTCTGTTCAGCAGTTACTGCACCCCAAAGGCTGTGTCCATTTCCCCTCTTCCTCCTTTGGTGAAAAATACTGATGCTTTATTTAGCTCATGACTTTGAGCCTGGCTGTTCTCACTGGCCCTGCCTGTAGAAGAAAGGCTGCACTCTCTGGAGTGAACTGTCATGGGGAGAGAGGAAGATCATTTGTAGAATTCCTGAGCAAGGGCAAAAGGAAATGCAAAAAGGGAAGGTCGTAGCTGGCATGTCCCAGTGGTGTTTCTAACAGTGTGTGTGCTTTTCCTTTATTTAATAATTCAATGGAACAAAACTAAAAATCAGAAAACTTAAGTCCAGCGCTGACATATTAAGTGAAAAAAAAAGAAAAAAAAAAAGGAAGAAAAAAAATAGTCTTGTTTAATTCTTGCACAAGAACAGGCAAGCAAGCAAGCTGCTTTCCCCAATAACAGCTCTGCCCTGCACACATAGAGTTGCCAAGTCCCATCTCCTCCACAAATGCTGAGAAAAACTGCTGCAATGCCAGGGGTTAGAGGTGCTGAAAAGGGGTCTCTACAAGGCATCAGGGAGACCAGACAGGATGTGTTCTGCTCTCAAGCCTCATTCAGAAGATGCCATCCTGTACTACAGAACAATAGGTTTCAAGTGATATTATTTCTACTGGCTTTAAAACATAATTCATCTTCTCTGTTCTTTAGTATCATTTTCACTGTACCCTAGCCAGTTCTATCAGACTGATAGGGAAATTCACTTATATTTTTCCTTTTTTATATTATTTCATTTTTCCAGAAAAGAAATAAGCAGTGAGGAAGCAGTAAAAAGAATGTACAGGGAGTGAGTGTGCAAAAATAGTAGAGAATGAATCTTATGCTAAGAACTTCAGCACTTCTTCAGTGCTGAGCTAATAACTTCAGCTACAGAACAGCAGGTTATTCTGTAAATCTGAATGTATAGACAGCAGGAGATACCCTGAGGATATCTCTAACTGAGCTACTTGAAGTTTGCAGACTTATTAGACATCACTCATATTTCCACCAAAAGCTATTAGCTGCTGTTTAGAAATGTGTAAGTGCTTGATCTGTGCTTGTCTGTAGGTATAAGGAGCAAATACTTCATACTGGGAATGCATACTGGAATCCTCTTACTGTAGATGACTAGGAACTCAGAATAGAACAGAGAGAGCATTTCAAAACAGTGCAGGTTTCATCTCTATAAGGCTTTTTGAGGAGTTCTGTGCTGCCAGTTTTCTAAAGCACAGGTTGACGCAGACATATATGTGTTAAATATCATTTCACAGTTCTACATTATCAAAATTCATCCTGCTCTGCCACATGCACACAAACTGTAGAGACTTTCCCATGGGCATTACTGGTGCAGACCTCGTTCAATGTCATTTATCTTGGGTGGACTAAATTTTTCTTCCTCCACTATTACTCAAGATAGCCAGGCTACAACCCCCTGAATCATTTAATAACTCAGTCAGAAATACTGACTGAGTCTTTCTTCTGGAAGCATGCATGGCATAGTGGTAACATCACTGTTGATGACAGATGTCATTAGTTTAATGACCATGGTTATCTCTTGTCATATTTAAGTGAGGTTACTTAATGGAGTTAAATCTACTTTCCTTAATGGCTAGAATTAAGGAACTATGTCACATCTACATTAAGCTTATTACCTGTAATTTGTACAAAGAAACCCCTAACTTGAATAATTACCCCTACTTAATATACCATTAACCAAAAATTGATTGAGACTTAGTAAGAGTCTATTTGTGATTTCCAGATTTGTTTAGCATCCCTGTTTGGCCCCTCACATGTGACTTCATTAATGTTTTATATTTAAATTGTCTGAAATGATCTGACTGAGGAGTCATTTCATTGGTGTACTGTGATGATAAAGCAACTTTGTAAATGCATAATATATATAATATGCTTAAATTCTTGCATATTTTTTGTTCAAGTGCTCTGTTATTTTAGTGATTTGATTCTGAGTTAAATAAAATTATTGGTAAGAAATAGCCAACTTCTGTGAGTTCTAGATCTCTTACTTATGGCCACTGACTGCTCCTCCAAGTTCTCTTCTTCTCCTTTTAATCTTCTTCCAAGTACAGTAATAGCTTGAAAACATTTTCTTTGAAAGAAATAAAATAGTTCAGTCAAATTATTTTTCTTTTATAATCCCCATCCCTGCATTTTATTTTTCATTTTAAGTGGAACGAATAATATTATGCAAAAAGTAGAGACAGGCATTATACAAGGTAGGAATAAATTAGCAACTGACAAGGAGCATCATGGAAAACATAACCCGTTCCTAGGCAAACAAAAGCCTGTTCATTTTAAGCTAATGACACAGTCCTTTCTCTCTGTAGCATTTATTTCAATAGTATGTAAAGAAAATTTCATGTCAATATATAAACCACCCATTCCTCTATCTCTGGGTTCAGCTAATGTTAAATTTTCTATATTTACATCCTTAAATCCAAGGTGGAAAATAGAGAAGCTGCATCTGTTATTTGCATGGATTGAAAGATTTTGATCAGAGTTAGTTAATAGGAAGGAAGGTCACCAGGGTTGCCCTGCTGTCCCTCTGAAGGCTCCTTCAGGCTCTCTGAGGTTCCATAGACCATCCAAAACCCTGTGTGAATAATGTTGCCACCAAATTTATCCACAGAATAAAATTAGCTCTTGCAATACATTCATTTATTTAAAAGGATATTTTTTCTATCATCCCTGTACTATTCCTTCCACTCCCATAGCTCACTGAAGCTGAAGATATCCTTCACATGTCCTTTCTGTTCCTTTTCTCCTCTAACTAGAAAACCTCTTTCTTTTAAAGTCTTGTCTCTGCACTGAATTGTCTACTGGGGAAAGAAATTCTATGTTCTGACCACATCATATTTGTTTTACTATATATTTTCCTTAAATCCTGCCTCTTCTCAGCATTTTATCACTTTCTGAAATTTCTGCAGTCAGAGTGTATTAAGTGTACAATACAAAACAAAAAATGAAGATGATAAAATATCATAAAAATATCGATTTTGAAAACAAACTTAATAAAACTTTTTCTTTTGTTTATTTGTATTACCAAACTTTTTGTCCTATATCCCGTGCAAGGCCATTCATTCACTGTTGTTACTCAAGAAGGGAGAAAAAACCAGAGTGGTAATGGGAAAAAGCAGGAATGTGTAGCTGACTCCCTAATATGTCTAAACCACAGGAGAAAAGAATTTATCATTTCACATGCGAAAAAAAAAACCCAACCAACAAATGCTTTAAGTCAGTCTCTGAGGATTTTACAAATTATGATTACAATAATAGATTACAAACAGATTTCATTGCTTAAGCTTGGAAAACAGACACAGAGGCAAGTCAGGTTTCTGTATGCTGTTGGTTATGGTGCTTTCTTCACACACTTTTTCTTTTTGTTGTTAAATAATGTGACAAAAACGTGGAGAATCAAAAAAATTATACTTCTCTTTACAAGAAGAAGATTACCTGTACATCATATTTTCAGCATATTCCTTAAACAGAAGGATAAAATTCAATATGAATAAATATTCTGAATTAAACTTCTTATTGTGTTGAATAGAACAAGATTGTCCCCGAGTCTAAGACTAAACTTAAGGATTTATTCACACTGCCATTTTCACATATTTTAATGGGAAGTTTTTCTGAATCAGGATTAGGGTACCAGGTATCTTACTAAATTATCCCTTTATGTAGCACTATTAATGTAGGCTGATCCTTTCATCCGTGAACTGAGAAATTAAAAATGTATTAATAACAAAGCCTTCATAATAACTGCATTGATGGACAACACATAGTTTATATTTAATCACCTCTTATTCATAACATGTCATAATCATCCATCATGGCAGCAAGAAAATTGTCCAGCCTAACTCCTACATAGTAATGAAAATATAATAGAGGAAAAAAGTTCAAGGGGAAACCTCATTTCATAATTGATGTCATGGACTGGTGATCTTAAAGAAAATGATGTCTGTATTCTGCACTAGGGTATTTTATTCAAGCACAGATACACCTGTGAAGACATATAGAAGTTACATCTCTGACATCTCATGCTAATCTTCTCATGTAAAAAATCACGGATTAACTCTCATGAAGCATTCAATTTCATTGAACAATAGAAACCATCATCAATTTGATATTTTTAGATTTCTCTTAAATTTAGTTTCCAATATGTTTTTAAATTCTCAAGAAAAAAAGGAGTCGACTTCCTTTTTCTCCCATAGTATTTTATTTAATGTATGGGTCAAAGTAGATTTCATAAAGAGTCCTGCTTTTCTTTAGAGCTGTCCTAAACAGCACTCCTGAAGTATATTCTGTAATTATAACTTCTTTTGCATATTTCAGAGGGTATTGCAGATGTAGATGACAATGATTGTATTTTATTAAGTTCTTGAGTGCATTACCTTGTAATATATTATAACCAATAGCAAGTCCCATTCCTTTTGTTCTCTTCTCCCTGGCTGTGGCTTTACTGTGTCATGTTCACATTCTGACCTCTAGCAGTTTTTTAACTTTCGTGCTTAGGGCTCTGTTGCCAGCTTTTTCTAAGCAAAGGAGAGTTCATTTCATTGCACTTAATATCAAGTTGATAGAGGTAGCTTTATATTTTTCGTTGTCAGACTCAGCCTTTGCTGTGGTTATTTTAATCATCAGTACCCACTTAACACCAAGCCCAGTGTTACACTGATGAGATCTCTTTACTTCAATGCAGAAGCTTCAAAGGTCTCAGTGAATGATGGTATGAGTCATGGAGGCTGCAAATATTGCATTAGCAGCACAATAAAATCTGTCATACAGTCATTGGTTTAGTAAATTTATGTGCAAGAACTTCCACGAGCTTCGATGGGTACATCCACACTTGTGAAGCTGTCTGTATTCTTCCATCAGTCAGAGATTTGGGAAGGAAACCATGACAGTTACATTGGTATGATCTTCACAGTTTCTAAATGGAGAACAAACAAAACAAAACACCACCTCCCCCCCCCCAAAAAAAAACACAAAAAAAACCCACCACCAGAGATGTTAATGATCTCACTCAGCAAGGACAAATATAATATAGATTAAACAATTCAAACTTCTTGATCTGTTAATATGCTACTTATAATCAGAAGAGTTTGTACCTAAAAGGTGAGTTCTTGCACTAAGAATAATTCACAGTGCAAATTATTTCCTTTATAGTCTCCCTTTTTCTAAAGTGTATGGCTAATCCAGTCTGTGAAAACTTCCATTTAGTTTAGAAATCATGGCCCTTTATGACTAATTTCCTGTGCCAAAGTACAATTACTTTAATTCTACATTGCTGGAGAGAATTTGAAAACAGGATTTCTTTAGAACAAAATTAACTTATAAAATGAGTGAAAAGATAAATCATATTAGCTTAATTACAGTATATTAACATTTTTGTTGCATATGAATAAAAAATCAGACACTATGAAAGCAGGTTTCTCATAAAAAGAAAATTTATGGAGATTTATGAAATTTTAGGAACTTGTAAAATTCCATTACTTAACATCTCTATTAAGATCTTTACAAGCATACATAATGAAAGACCTAATAAAATATTTAATAAATGGACTTCTGTTTGAAGTCACTTTGATTCAATATGAGCAAAAGATTTGAAGTTAATTTAGAAGAAAGGGATAATCAGTAGTTAAAATAAAGATAGTTAGTATCTTTTTCAGGATTGTTAAACAAAGATAGAATAAGCAAACATTGCCTTAAATCACTCCAGCACTGATGTTTTAAGCATTTATTTTACTTGAAGTTTCAATGTGTGTCTGATCATGGATTACCTGAAAATCTACTTGGACAACAAATTCTTGTTTAATAGAAATTTTAATTTAAAACTAAATCCATTGGAGAGGTTATCCATCAATAAGGTTGATTTACCTGTCAGGACTATTCAGGCTAATGCATATTATCTCAGGGTTTCCTTGTTGTCTTCCAGTAATCTGCTTTCTCATTGGTTTATGCCTAAAAATTTAAAAACCTAAAAACCTAATAAGCTATTTTTTAGCTTTGTCTTTATGAAATATCCTGCAAAATGATGTTGTGGTCCATGGCAACATATATTAGTTCTCCTCTCACACATAAAGGTAATATCAACGATGTATTTCTATATTTTTACTCCCAAATATTTTTCTGAAGTTTCAGCTAATTTTTGCTACTCAGTTATCTCTGAATTCTCCTGATGCATGTGGAAAATTAGCTGGTGATGTAGGTGAACATGTGAACAGCATAAAAATTCCATTGTGTCAACTTTTTTGTCCAGTGAAGAACATCGAGTCCACAAACTCTTTTTTATCTTGATGCTCTAGAGCAGTGGAATCTGTAGTTACTGTCCCTTTTGCTAAGATATGTAAGATGGGGAGGTGATGCTGGAGGATGAGTTGACGGTTTGGTTCTGTCAGAACTTCAGAATATTTGTAAGGATGTCAGAATTATTGTCTGGATGAAGTTGTCTACTAGAGTTTTGATGATACGGTGTTATATCTAGCAAAAAATTATATTGCTCATGTGCACACAATCTCTTCCTCTGATCACTTGGTTGATGTGATCCAATGGGATAATCTAGTTACTTAATTTAATCTAGTTCTCTTAATTTAAGAGAACTGGAAAAGCTTTTCTACACGTCTCCAGAGAAACTTTAGTGTCTTCAAAATACATGTATGGCAATATAACACAAGAGCTTTCTTCGGGGAGATGAAGAAATTCTTCAGTTTCTTCTCCCTATCAGTTCCCCAGCCCTGACCAGGTATCTGGTTCCAGCATCCAATTTAGCAACTGGGTAACTTGTCCATAAAAATTTGGAGTAAGAATAACATTGAATAAATAAGATACTTAGTGATAATAAGGTACACTTTCTTTCATTTCATGTTCAAAGGGAATGTAATGTCACTTTTACTTTCAGGTTTGCAACCACTCAATTATAATGGTAAAATCCATTTGACAGAAATTATCAATCAGAATAGATCCTGAAACAGACAAACCCTTTTATCTTAGCAGATTCTAAAATGTTTGCAAATTGTTCAGTTTTGAGGTTGCTGAGACTATCATTCTGGCATAAAGACTTCATGGAAAAAAGCTGTAATTAAACAGATTTGCATAATTCAGACAGGTTTTTTGATCACTGTGTTGAGGTACCCTGAATCTTATTTTGCTGTTAAAAGAGCATCCTTTGCCTGGCTTTGTCAGTGCCATACAGACAATGGACATTTGTGGAAAAAATGGAAATAATCCACTCTACACAGAATAAGTAAACTGTTGAATAAAGAATGCAAAAATATATGGCAGAGCACTTTGCTTGGCAAGCTGTCAAAGATGAGTCAATACTTAGGTCTAGATCTAATATCTAAAAGCAGTTACAGAAGGAAGAAGAGACTGTGGGATAGAGAGAACAGAAACCTCTGTTATTGTCATCTCACTATTTAAAGGGCTGAAATTGCCTTCTGCTTTCAGGCAGCTGCTTCAGCTGGCCAAGGCATTTATCTCCATAGTGTCTAGAGAAAGCATTCATGGAGAAACCTGAAACATCTGTTGTTTGTCAGAGAATCACAAAATGGTTGGAGTCAGAAAGGACCTCTGGAGATCATCTTGTCAAATCCCTCTGCTAGAGCAGATTCATTTAGAGCAGGTTGCACTGGTTCATGTCCAGGTGGGTTTGAATATCTCGAGAAGGAGACTCCCCATCCTCTCTGGGCTGCCTGCTCCAGTGCTCCTTCAAAGTGTTTTTTGCCTTGTATTCAGATGGAACTTCCTGCCTTTCTGTTTGTGCCCATTGTTCCTTATCCTGTCATTGGGCACCACTGCAAGGGCTGTCCCCAACCTCTTGTCCTTCTCCATTCTATTATTTAGAACTACATCTTAAATATATGTGTGTAAATATATTGAAAAATCATAAACCTTGAGGACTAAGTCCAAGGAACTCAGCAGCAGCAGTGATGGCAATAATAATAGAGTGCTCTGAGCTAGCATACTAACAAAAAATGAATAAAAGTAATTTCTAGGTTTGAAGCACCAGTAGCAGTTCATGATCCAGCTATATCTCACTACTGCTGTTGCTCTTATCTCCTGTTATGTGCTCTTTTGACTGAGGTGGAAAGAACACAAGTATTTGACCTTCAAGCATCCTCCCAAGGAATGAAATTCTTCCTCTGAAGGGCAGGAGGAGACAATGAATTACCTTTCTGAAGCCCTTCATATCCACTCTGGAGTTAGGCGCCTCTCCCTTGCTCTTATGAGCCTTGAATAGTTGAGGTGGTGCTTGAAAATTCTCCCAGAGGTTCAAAGTCAACTTCATGCACCTGATGGCTTCAGGAAAGACACTGCTATTAACATTCTTGCTGGACAGAAAAAAAAGGAAAGTAAAATTTAGTAATTTTATCATCCTGTCAGCACTGAATGTTTGTGAGTTCTCACAATATACACAGTGATTTAGAAATTTTTTAATATGATCTCCCTTAAAAAAGGTAGGAAAAGAATATATATAAAACATGGACTGTAATATATTGCAGTACATATTCAAAGCTTTAAAGCTGAAAAAAATATCGAGTACATATTTGAATTATTTATTTCACAAAATCCTGAGGTAGTTATCTTCAAAACAGAAGCAAATGTCAATTTCCAGGATTTCTGTGCACTAGGAACTCATTTTTGAAGTGTGCTGCAATACTTAAAATTTATAAAATTTGATGCTGTTTTTAAGGTCATAAGAACAGTAATGTTTTTGGTTTTTTTTCTCAGTGGTAGGAATCTCCTCCAAAGGAAATTTGAATTTGTAGTTTTATATCCCCCACTTTTATGAATTGGAAACAACTATTAGCAAAACTTTCTGAGATCAGAGATGATGTTGACTATGGTAACACTACAGCCATAGATAACTAATCTCATGCTAAAAAGGTGGCATTTGTTTTATATTTAATTTCACACATACACACACAAAAAGAAGAACATTAATATAAAATTTTTCACCTTTAATAAGATTTATCAAATACATTTTCAAAAAGAAACTTTTACAACAGGATTGATAACCACATTTTCTTAAATATTAGCAAATTTTCAAAAAAAATTGTATTTTATCACAAACTATGGAGCTTTTTTTATGCGTTTTGAAAGGCAGTTGAAAATTGTAAGAAAAAGAGGAAAAGTAAGGAAATTCCCCACTTTGTCCTAGGTTTTCTTAACCTTACTTAAAAGTGTAAGGCAGGGACAAGGTCTCTGACAGATTGGAGTGGCTCAGGGGATTGGTAATGGGCTATGGAGTTATATACCTCTAGGTCATCATTTCAAATCTGGAGTGTTACTAATTAAAGAGATAGCACACTCTGTTATTTGTATTTTTAAGGTCTATAAACTTCTTTGGGCTTCTTGGTTAATGACTTGAATTAAATTGATTGTGAAAAGGAACGTCTGTCCTTGAATGACTTTACGGAAGCCTGAGGTAAGAGGTTATTTCTCAGTAGAATAGTAACAATTCTGTTGTTAGATGTAGAAAATAAATATTTCAGCTCTTAATAGCTTAATTGAACTGATCAGGAGATGATTTGTTCAGAAGTAGGGGCAACTAGGAACACCCTGGAATATCTATAGGCATCTAATGTTACCTGTCCAGTTACCCCCTGCTTTCTTCCTACAACATTAACTATTCATTTGCACAAAACTCACATTCTTGTGACATAATGCTGAATATGGAAGCAGAATCCAAGCAAAAGGGAGGTAGAAGAGAGTGGAAGAAAATGGCAAGCAGGCAATACCTTCCTGTAAACTGGGAGAAAAAGGGACACAGAGAATATGAAATTTCCTGTGTTCTCAGTCTAAACTTACTTTAGGCTACTGCTGTATCTTAAGGAGTATTGAGAGTTTGAGGTGAAAAAACAAAGGAAGTTTTTCTCAGACAGGAAAGTTGATGGAGGGGAAAACTGTATAATTTTAATTGCCTTAGATCTCAGAGTAATTAGGAACCCAGCCTTGCACACAATTACAAAGTTGTCTCTGGTCATACAGATGACTGAATTCACAAGTCATTTCAAAAGGCTTTCAATTCACACAAATGCCAAATTAAGTAACTTCTTAGATAAATGATTATAACAACACTCCTTTGCCTGTCATTCATGCCACTAACTACATCTTTTATGACAAAAAAATATTTCATCTCACTGTTGGAACATTTGCTTTTGTAAAGTCTCAGCATTTGACAGAAGACCACCATGAGTCCTCTTTGATCCCCTGGGAATATGAGGTATCTCATCTTTCAGAAGCTTACTGAAATTACATGTTTAATTTAAAAGCACCAAAATTAATTTAAATTCTCAAGTAATAAATAACATTAGACCAGAATAACATGGTAGAACTTATTGCATTTCCATTTTCTAGAGGGTAGAATAGACCCTTAGTCACAAAATCAGGAAATTCAAGCCCTTACAGATTTCAGGTTCATCTTTTGTATGTGGAGGATGGAGAAGGGAAGGAGCAAGAGGGGCACTTGGGACTCTAAGTTTTCCATACTTTCCTCAAACATATTCTCTTCCTTAGTTTGAAAATGTTTACTAGAAATGCTCACTTTTAGCAGCTTAATCAAATGCAGAACACTTTCACTGAAATTTAAATACTGCTCTAAATAACACCATCCAAAATTTCCTGTGTCAGTTTCCTGAAAAGTCTATGTTATTTCTGAATGTGGATTTACTAAAGTACTCAAAACTATCTCAAAAATATCCTTTCTCTTAACTTGAACTCCTTCATTGTCTTGCCCTGAAGTTTCCACTTACAACCTGCTCCACTGCAGATACCAATTTTGTTCCTGCTATTCTTTAGCACTGATTTTCATTCATGGCTGCAAAGATAAAAAGGCTATTGCAATCTTTTCCTCCATGCTTTTAGAAACATGGACATCTCTGAATAATGTTGATGGTTCTTCATGGTTTGCTTCAGACTTTCGCCCCTTCTGAAAATGGCAAAACACACAACAATTCTTACCCTGTTTGGCCTTGCCTGTGTATAACGAAAAGACAGGAGCAACTACCATATGTCCCATCAACTCAAATTTTCTCTGCCAAAAGTGGAAAAATAAACCTATTTGCTTTCAGACATTTCTTGTTCCCGTTCATGGGATCCAGGCAGAATCTGCCACAGTGAGGAATGAAGACAACATGTTCCCTTCTCCCCATGTCCAGCTGGAACCAGCCTCTGGACTCTTCTTTTTGTCAGGTCATATCTTCCCATCATGAGTCCAGATGGTACAGTTTTTTCCCTCTTACATTTTTTCCTCAGCGCTGAAAAAAGGAGCCCAAAGCAAAGTTCTATTATTTTAGTGTGAGAGCTCTCTCTAGTGGCAAGGATGTTATTTGCCTTTATGTTTGTTTGAGTTATAAAATATTCCAAAATGCTGCCTGACTTTTGTCCACACTGGAAGTATTGGTATTGCATTAACACTGACAAGTATTTAAAAATATTCTCCTAAATTTTTATTCCAGATTTCTGTTTTTATAGTAACATGGCTACAAACTGCTCTCAACTCAAACCAATAGGATTTATGTCTGTTTACATCTCAGCCACTAGAGCCTTTAATTTTTTTCAGTTTATAAACTAAAACACTCTGGTGTGGAGGATGAGAGGACATTGAGAACACAGATGGGCATCCTTTGAGTCTTCATGGGAAAGTACAGAGTGAGTAGGTTTGAGAACAGCCCTCATATTTAAAAAAGGACAGAAGGTTTGTTAAGATTCTTCAGTACAGGTGGAATGAAGATCAGGAGGAAGATTACAGGTGGATAAAAGTGGACCTGTTTTAACAGTCGTTGCTGATAGTCAGGATAGAATTTCTCCAAAAACATTGGGAATCTATTCAAATCCTATCGTAGAAAAATGTTCATCAACATGTAACAAGGGAGAATACCAAAATAGGAGAGAGCTGCAAAGAAACAATGAAAAAGTTAGATACAGCTTTTATTAACAGGCTGAATATTTATGTTTTAAATTACATGTAATTAAACTCTGATATTTTAATTTGGGGGTAAATTAAATATAGAAAGTATTTTTCTTGAACCAAGAATACAAACTCAAAAAAAAAATATAGTGTTCCATTTTATTTTGCTAACATTTAAATTTTCTGTTTTAAAATTGAGAAAAAATGAAACTAAACTCAAAAATAATTTTTAAAATGTAAAAATATTTTAAGCTGATCAAAACAGTTTTTCTGAAACAAGCTTTTTCACAAAATTTTGGTTGAGGAACCAGACCAAAATGCAATCATGTGAATAACTCTATGTAAAATGTCATTTTAAATAACTTCTGCATTAAACCTACGTACTGCTGTATCTAATTTAAACTTTGGACTTCATTAAAATTAGTGTGGTCTCATTCAAATAATCCTCTACAGTAGCAGTTGACTGGAAAATTACCTGAATGTCAAACTGAAATTTAGCTTCTGTTCTTCACGCACAAAATAAAATCTCCCCCAGACCTCCAGCAACAATCCTGAGAAATGCTAAGGTACATATACAGTGCTAAAGAACATTTGGATCATATTTCCCAAATAATTTTCTTACTTAAAGAATTCCCTTTGTACTGTATTTGATACGTTTGTTGATGCTCTTTAAACATGCAAGCATATTCTCATATATACATTCTCTAACAATTTCAGATTTTCTCCAGTGACCAGTTACCAGGCCTGGGTTTAGGCTTGCCAGGAGGAGGCTGGTTTGTGGGACTGAAGGTCTGGGCTTTGCTCAATGAGGAGCTCATTCTTCCCACAGCTGCATTTCATCCCCCAGAGCTGTTACCCCTGCTGCTATCCCCTTCTGCAGCCCTGCTCAGCTGCAGTGTGGTGGGTATGGGTATCCCTGCAGGTTTCATTCAGAAGCCCCCAAAGCCTGAAATAGCTTGTTCAAAAAATGCTCAGATTAGTGAGGTGTCTGAATGACATATTCTCCCTGACAATAGGAAATTAGCACATTTTTATCTCTAAATCATCTCAGATATTTCAATGATGAGCAAGTACTTGCAGTCTCATTCCTGCTTATCCTTGCTGACTCTCAAATTATTCTGAAGCCACCAGCATTTCTAAAAGCAAGACACATTGATTTCCTCATTATATTAGGAAACGGCAAGTTAAGCAAATTTCAGAAGTCTTTTCAAACTCCAGAGTCTGTTCAGAAGTGATAAGACAAGACATCATATTCAGCTCTGTAAGCTTTTGTGTGGAGATAGTTCTCAGCAGAAGTATTTCTGTCCTAAGGAAAAAAAAGAAAAAAAATCAACTATTTCCCTTTTCCAGCTGGAAACGGAAGGGGAGGATGGAATCTTCAAATTTTAATTCATGTACTACAAATGCTTTACTTGCTTTTTTTCTATGTTAGGGAAACAGAGAATTTTGCATGCTAAAATTGACTTTTACACTGCAACTCACCATGCAAAATTCTCCTAACCTCAACTGTGCTTATCAAAGACATACAGGCAAAATAAATAAATAAATAAAATTATTATCACTATGGCAAACTACTTCTTTTCAGAAAAGAAAAAAACAAAGATTTTTCACCAGTAAAAAAAATTCTAATAGTGCACGTGTGAAAATCATTCCAACAGATGAAATATTTCTATATTTTCCCAACAAATGGCTTACAAGATGTTCATTTATTTCATATAAATTCCCCAATGAACTCAAAATAATTACTGGTTGTATCACATAGCAATGATGATCGCTATATGACTATTGCAATGACTATTGACAATATTACAAATACAAAGCAAATGCTTGCTACCATTTACTGCACCCAATCAAGTTGTTGCACCCAGGTGGTGTGTGGTATTTCAGGTATTGGTAAAGCATGGAGATTACTTTGGAAATCATAACAGTTCTTACTGCAACTACACAATCCCTTAAAATTGTATTATTTTTACAAGGAAATATGTGGGAGAAAGATATCTAGATAAAAGACCCTCTCGATTTCTACTTTTATATCAGTTGATTCTGTTTATTATGTTCAAAATACCTCATAGTCATGGGCATAAGCAGAGTTGATGTTTCCCTGTGTTTTTTGGGGGGTTGGGTTTGCGTTGTGTGCGTGTGTGTGTGTGTGTGACTCGTGTAGGTTTAGAAAAAATATTTATATATCTAAGCTTACTTGTGACATAGCAAGTGGTCTCAGGTTTGCTAGAGAGCTACTTGACTTGCTGTGGGTTTTCTTTGACCTCTGTGTGGAGAAGGAAATGCTACCTGCAGCATTTAGGGGGTCACTTTAAAACCTCACACTGCAAAATGTCTTGAATAGCATCCTATGGAGGATAATTCTTTTTAACAGTACAATGTGTACAAACACAGTAAGAGCAGGGTGTATGCAAAACAACATGGCTGAGAATGAGCAAATTATTCCAAAGGGAATAATATAGCTGTCTAAGCATCATTCCCCCAATAGTTTGACTTGTAAAACAGATGTTTGAAACCTTCTGGGTAAAGCAAACTGACCTTCTCTTGGAGTAAATAATGTTCAAAAACATATATTTATCTTGATCTTTGGATGAGTACCCTTGAAATAACAGTATGCATTCATTTGGTCATGCAATCAGGTAACTCCATTCCAATTTTAATAGACAAAGACATCCACCCCATCAGTTTACATTGATTTGCTAAAAAAAAAATTAAAAAAAAAAAGGGGTGTGCTGCCCCCAAGGTGCCAAACATCAACGAAATACAAGGTTGTATAGAGATAAAGCAACCTTTCCTGGTGTTTGAAAAGACACAGTGTAGTTTAGGTAACACATACAGCTACACAGACTCCAGGTGCACTGACCTCTGCTCCTGGAGGCTTTGGCATGTGCTGTGTACAACAGCAGAATGTCTACAACCATGTTAGCTGTGGAGAAACAACAGTGCTGAGCTGGAAAAGGGGTCAGTCAGATCCCAGAGCCTGAAATCTTAGCAGGCAAGGTAACCAAGAAACAACAGCAGCCAAACCGGAAGAGGTTTCACCTATACATGTCTGTGCAGACACTGAATCTTCATTTTTAAAGGATGAAAATGACAGCCCCTGGGAAAATATAGCAGTTATGTAAAGAACTATAAATTACCACAGGACTGTGAGTGATCTGAAAGGTCAAAAGAGTAAAATATTCATTTCTTTGGTGAGCCATATGTTTCTGAACTGTGGGGAAAATTCTGCACCTTGAGCAAAAAAAGGGCAAAATTGACATTAGTATCATTTTCTTTGACAAAATGGTATTTCATTTTTGATTTGTGAAGAACAAAGTGTGTTCACCTCTTGATTTTTGTGTGTGTCGATGTTGCTTCAAAAAATTAAAATTTCATTAACACTTACGTTCTTCCTTCGTAGAGCAGAACATACACAAAGACAAGAGATTTTAATAGATGTTACAAACTTTACAAAGTTTACAATCTTGATATGCTAGCAGTGCAAAACTGAACTCCACAATTACAAAATGCTAACAAAACCCTAAATAACCCATAATGAAGTCCATTTTTCTCCACGTCATGAGTTAAAATGTCCATTCTTCTGAAGGGTTGCTTTTTTTCAGACTTCTTTTTACATCAATGCAGATCTCAAAAGTAGTTTTACTTTTAGCAAATCACTTGATTTGTACTAAAATATTCATTTTTTTTTTCTGTTTTAATCCAAATGCATAACTCTTATTTCAAACACATGGATGTCTTTAATCACCTTTATGCATCTTCAGCCAAATGACTCATTGTCTGTTACAAAAGAAAATTACTTTCTGGGCAGGTTCTTCACTCCTAATGAAAGAAAAAGGATCAAGTATTGGTTTTAATACCATTAGGCTGCCCATCTATTAATGTAATTTTTATTACATCATATTATATTTTTGTATGCAAATTTACAGAGTTTATGATCTTTTGATCTATTGGATCGTATGCTCTATTGGATTATGGCTGTTGTCCTCAGTTAGATGCTACTTCACCTTTTTGAATGACGTCTTCCTTACCTTTTCTCCTTCTCTACTCTTTCCCAACAGCTTTTTTGTACTGTCACGATGCTGCCAGTATGGCATCTTCAGTAACATTAAAAATCAAACATAGGGATGCAATTATCTTAGCTATCTTTGAATCTTCTGTGTTTCCACATCATTCTTCTTAGTGAAGTATAACTTTCCTTAGGTTATTTCTTTTGCTTCTTTAGGAATGAGCCAATTGCTGCAGCATTTCTGGGATGGTCCTTTGCCCATGGGGTTTTAGTTCCCTATAGCAGCAGGAAAGTGTTCCTACAGGTTGCTCTGAAGCAAGTCCAAGGCTGTGGTGTTCTTCTGGGCCTGTAATCTGGACACTCCATGGAAACACCTAAAAATTTAATGTCCAATTCACATTCCAGTGTGACATCTGACCAGTCTGCATGGGGGGTAATTGCAGTACAGTTGTTTTTTCTGCCCTTGGTATGTCTGATTTCTCTCAGCATATCTGAGTCAATGAACCCATCTCAGTAAGACAACTGGTAATACAGACTCTCTATTTGTTCTTTTGAGGTTTGAGATTTCAATTCACACAGATTCTGTGCTAGTTACTGAGGTAGTTAAACAGTTTGTTTTGATCTCAAGGCCTTTTAATACCCAAGAAAATTTTGCTGACAGAAAAGTTACATGTCTTTTCTGTATGTTTGGTATGATGATATTACAGTGTTCTCCTTGCTCTCTTCACGTGCCTTTGACAGGTCTTGCATATTGACATCTTCATTCAAAGCTAAAGAGTCAAATTCCTCTTTCTTTACTTCCATTTCTAGCACTTGTAGAAAACCACAATCATGCTGAAAACAATTATTGATTTTGATTTGAAATGGCAATATGGATTGGACTGGGGACATTATTCTCCTAATTTGACCAGTTGTTCTAGCAGCAGACAGTGACCTCCTTTAAACTGATACAGAGGCAGAACTGAATTCTTTTTTTGACTCAACAATAAAAGGTGCAACAATCATTTCCTGAAGGCAACTCAGATGTACTTCCTGGTGTCTTCTGCTCCAATGATTTATATTATATGCTAATAACAACAGAACTTATGAATCTATTAAGCAGCCAAAACTGTAAAAAAAAATAAAAATCTGGGCATGGTAAGTAAAGCAAAGACAAAAATACTTGTCCAATATAATAATAATAATAATAATAATAATAATAATAATAATAATAATAATAATAATAATAATAATGTTGTTATTATTATTATTATTATTATCTCATGTAGGCTAATTCTAACAGGTAATTAAAGTCCAAACCATGGTAAACCAGCACTCCTAATTATTCTGCATGTCTTTCAGATGTCTGCCTTATCAGCTCACTGCTGATCTTTACAGAACCAGAGTTAAGAAAATTATCTTCAATCCTGAAGTAGGACATAGCCGTAAGGGAAAAAAAATGCTAAAAAAAAAATCAAAAAGAAATGAAATATTGACATAGATTTGGTGAAGGAATTTTATTCTTTTGTTTCATCCTCTAAATACTCAAGAAGCTTTCCTATTTTAAGAAAAATCACTAATTTTTTGAAGATATTTTTATATTTTATTAGGAAGTCAAAAAAATTATAAAAGCCTAAAGTAAATAGATTGCTATACACACACATATATAATATAAAAATATAGAAAATTATAGATAAAAGGAAAAAGGAAAGAAAAGGCTTCTGACGTGCATCAAAGAGTCCTTCAGAAGGTAACTGACCTGAAACAGAAACCCCATTTCCAGGGTATTCCATCTGCATCCCATGCACAAGCCCAGGTCTGCAGCACAGGCTCTGCCATCAGCAGCAGCTGCCTGCATGCTGTTCCTAAGGTATAAAACCCCTTTCTTTGCTCTTCACATGGCACTTTAAGACTAGATTTTTTTTAGACAAATCAGGTCTTAAAGTCCATTTCCCATACACCATTCCTGTGGCTGCAGATGTAAGATCTGTGGTTAAGGGTATGGGTGCAGGGGTTGCTGGGGTGCACAGGGGCTCTGCTGCCCCTACCACTGCCCAAGTGGCTGAGTCCCCATCCCTGGATCTCTTTAGAGGTGTAGATGTGGCATTCAGGGACATGTTTTGGTGATGGATATGGCAGTGATAGTGATAGGTTTATGATTGAAAAAATGATCTTGAGGGTGTTTTCCTACCCTAATGGTTCTGATTCTAGGTTTCTGATACCAGCTCCCCGAGCACACCAGCTTGCTCTGAACCCATCTGCTCCTACAGAAATGAAAACTATTCCCATATCTCTAGCCCTGGAAATTAATTTCACAGCTTCCTATGTTTTTACGCCTTAACCTTTGCTCATTTTTTTTTGTTTGTTTGTTTGTTTTTATTTTGCAAGAGACAGTTCCCTGAGCCATTCATCCACTGATCCCAGTTACTCACAAATTTTCTTAGGCCATGCTTGTCCTTCATTCCTTTCAAGCTGCACTGCCATGGTTTCTAGAGATGCCTCTGTTTGTAATAAAGATATACTCAAGCATGAAAAGCAATCATGGCCCCCTCAAAACATTGTGTGAACGTTTATTTGATGCTAAATGGTTGTGGAGGGAACAACCATGGGGAAACCCAAGAGAGCAGAAGTTTTGAACATGGAACTATGGACTAAAGTCATGGTAGATCTTCCTTTTAAAGGAATTAATCTGGTTTAGGTACAGACAGTTTAATTAAATAAAAACCATATAAACCTAACTGCTCATTCGAAATTAGCAATTTTGAAAGGCTTAAAATATTTTCATCAGAATATGTCTTGCAGGACCTGAAAGAATTTTGCATTTGGACAGGAGTCTCAGCTGTTTCACACCCAACATAAGCAGTTCTCCAGCATTCCCTTGCTGTAGCTGGATTTGGAATTCACCTCTGATGTGTTTCCAGGCAACAGAATTACTTATGAAGTTTCTTCAAATCTGAAATATAGACTATCACAAATTACTTAAGAAGCAAAGGTAATACATGAAGAGCAGCATGAAAGTATGAGGCTGTTTTTGTTAAATAGATTAATAGAGTTTGTTTAATAGATTTGCCTTTGTGGACAACTGTTCAGACTTGTAGAATCAGAATGCTATAAGATGGAAAACCACCCATACGGATGCTCCTCACAGGACGGCCCAACACATCCTCAGTGCAGGACCACTGAGTGTTCTGTAGGTGCTCACTGGACACTGACAGTATTGGTACTGCAGCCACTCCTTTTGGGAGCCTGTGACCAACCACCTTCTGGGTGAAGGAACTTCTCTTAATGTCCAGTCTGAGCTTCCCCTGATGCAGCTTCATTCCATTTCCACGTGTCCTCTTGGTGATCACCAGAAAGAGATCAGCACTCCTCTGCCGGACCCCACCACCAGGAAGCTGTAACTGCAAGGAGGAACCACTCAGCCTTTAGTTCTACTTTTACTGTGTGCCTCTGTGGCAGAATGGCAGCCCCAAAGCAGGGCTTCAATGTACTCTTGGACTGGCAATTCAAATCTCACTGCTGCCTGTCCTGCTGATTCAAATTCCATGTACTGCATGTCGGTGGGGTTTGGTGTTGTGTTGTGTTGTTTGTTTGGTTGGTTGGTTTTTTGTTGTGTTTTTGTTTGTTTTGTTTGTTTGTTTGGTCTTTTTTTTTGGTTGGTTGGGTTTTGTTGTTGTTTTGTTTTTTGGTTTTGTTTGTTTTTTGTTTTTTTGGGTTTTTTTTTAATTTGTTGTTGGGTAGATGAAATGAGTGCAAGGTAGCTGAGAATAGGATTTGTAAGACTTGCTGTATAGTCAGAGCCTGCTCTTGCCTTATGTACAGTTGCTGAGTCTTGTCATTTCCATCTTGCCCTTGAAATGATCTCTAATGAAATGCAGCAGAATCTTATTCCACTAGGAGATTGATTATTGTGCAGTTTCACACTCATTTAGCTCTCCCTTTTCTGTTAGATGGGTATGAGCTGATTATTTGCACCACTGTCCACAAACTCCTGCTTTCTCCATTAGGAAGATTCTACAGCTTCTGCAAATTTCTTAATGGAAGCAACTTCTTATTTTCTGAGATTCTTTATTATATAATCATTGAGGGGAAAAAAGTTGATTCTCTCCTAGAAATAAAGGGTAAGAAATTAGTAGAAATAAAACATCTAATGCCTTTTAAGTGGAAAAAAACCCATAGCATATAACAGGCAGGAGAAAAAGAGGAAAACAGTGATGATGGACAGTGTGGAAATGGGAATAGAAAAAAAATAAAGAAAAAGGAAGAAGGAGGAATGGAGAGAAAAAAGAATCTCAATGATATAATGAAATTAAAATCAAGTTACTGTTAATGCCACTACTTTGTATTCTGTCTCTTGTCATTGAAATTTTAATATGATTTTTAATTGACGAGGAAAGCTGGAGAAAGAACATTCACGGTAATGAAACAGAGAAAGCATTTCTGCAACAGAGGAAAACGTATCTCTGTAAAGGGGAAGAAGGCAGGAGACATTGAGGGGGAAAGAGAATTTAAGGGTCTTGGTCTCCAGTTGTGAAATCAGTTTTAGAAAAAGACTGAATGCCTGATAAAACTGTACCTAAATTACCTACACTCTTGATTATGCAACATATGCACACAGGATATGCATTCTGAAGCACATCAACCCTGTTTAAATCTTCATATCCTTATAATCTGAAATTTAATCATTTAGGCAGTTCCACAAAAATTTATGGTGCATTATGAACAGGAAAACTTACTGGTGCCTTCTCCATGGAGACTGAACCATGTCATCCTGACAATTTAAGTAGATATTGTGTGTGATTAGATTATGTAAAATAATATTGGATATACAATTTGTAACTGTTTATTGGCTAGCTTGACAGTAGCTATGTATGGATGTTGTTCTATATGGAGGGTATTTCACTCCTACTCAAGACTGAAATTTCCCTCAGAGTTTTGTATAATTCCAGAAGTCTTCTTTCAAAGCAAGTATTGATGTTTTCTAGTCTCATTAGGGCCCTGCCAGCTGCTGCCTTGATGACTTTGCAAGGGAGTCTGAGTGATTTAGGATAGTTGTTGACAGGATCAAAGATTTTCTTTTAACTTCCTTGTTCTGTGCTCTGCTCTATTGATGATTTTGTGTTGCTTTGTCTCATCAGTTATATCTCCCAATCAAAGTCCCCACACGCCACTCATTCATTTTCACTGTATGATATTTTCTTGATTTCAGCATTTCTCTCATTCACAATACCTCATTCTTCATACAATATCCATGCTCATTCTACGTTTTCAGAATGTTTCTTTAATCTTTTCAGCATTGATGTTACTTGTTCCCTTTTTGATATCTCATATCACTCATAAATGACCTCCCAATAGTTATGACATATTCACAGAAGCATATTCTGATAAGTTTTTTATTATAATTTACAATTTTTGCACACATAATATAGAAACCATAATTTCAACAAGCTACAAAACAATTGTGCAACCATAGTTGTAACAACCAGTTTCACCTTAGAGTAAAATGGAATAATCATATGGATTAATAGCATACATAGTCAAGTGCTTTCCCATATACAAGCAAGTCCAGTCCCTGGGTTTGTTGGGTTTTTTTGTTTGCTTCATTTTTTGTTTGCTTTAATTTTAAGTGGGAGATGGATAAAGGCTAGGAGGAAACACAAAACGTCATTAGAGCCATTTCTTTAAACCACGGATGAGTTATTTTTTTTTTTGTAAATCTGTTTTTCAAGCAAACATGTATTTTAACATAGTTAAATACTATTTATACTATTGCTGTTGTACATCTAAATATTCTAACATAAATACAATTTTCTCTAAGGGAAGAAAAAGAGGGAAAAATATACGTGAAGTCTTCATCTAAAAGATTCCTACGGCTTTATGTATTACCTAAAATTTTAAATGTAAAACAAAAGTTTAAAACAAAATATTTGAGATCTTTTACTATCTTAAACCTTTTATCCTCCTTTGTCCTACGCCTGACAGAGTAAATGATGAAAACTATTAGAAGACAATGCATAAGAGAACAAAAACAATGATCAAAGAACTAGAAAACGTGTTTTCTGAAAGCTAGTAAAAACTAGGTTTCTGTTAGAGAACTGGACACACAGGAGAAATATGACAGGTTTTCAGAAGTGTGAAAATTTGCAGTGGGAACAAAGGGGAATAAGGTTTTATCTTTGTTCTTTTTAGAGAAAAGCAAGAGGTATTTTAGAAGGATTTTAAATCACTTCAAAGAAGATCTACATTGAAAATTACAAAGGAAAACATCTTGCAACCAAAACCATTCAATATCACAGACAGGATTTTGGAAGGGCCCAGTACTCATATTACATAAATATTTATGTAAGACAAACATCTGTCAGGAAAGGTTTGGTTTATGTGATGATCTTCCTCGTGGGGCCAAAAAAGAAAAAAAAAAAAGGCCATGGCAATATTTGATTCTGTGAATACAGTATGAGTAATTGACATCTCAATCTTCTGCTAAAACAAGTGAATGTAATTAATAAAACAACAAATAGATTCAGATTCAATTACAAGCAAGCAAAGGAAATGTGTTGAAGCAGAGAAGGTAACATGCCTGTCTTACCTGCTGTGTAGCTGTATATAACCTTAAAATTCTGGAAATGAAAATTCCACAGAGCTAGCAGCAGAAAACTGCAAGGATCAAGAGAAGATTTGTGGCAGGATTATCCATAATATGAAATGTGTAGGTAGTAATATGGTTCTTAGCTCTGGTACCAAAAGTGATCAAAGCAAGCTATCAGAAAAAGTAACTTCAGTGAAATATGACAAAGTCAATCCATAAATGACAAATAATGAAGACCTCAAAAATCCCATAAAAATGGTAAGGAAAGAGATATTTAAAGAGGTTCCAAAGGGAGCTGTGGCATAAATTGTTATGTAACCAGCATCAGTATACTTGTTCTTGCACCATGTCAGAAAGTGTTTGAAATTAATCAGAATTTTGAAATAGATTTGATTTATCAAGCTAATGAAATGGAAACCTAAAATGTCATTTGCTTTTGTAATATAATTGAAAACCATATTTATTAAAATGTCAGCATGTTCAAACAGCCAGTAGTTTTGCTGTTTCTGAACATTTTTTCCCTCTACTCAGCTAAAAGATGTTTTCCTTACATAGTGCTATATGGATACTATTTGTATCTTTGTGTTGAGAAAAGTTGTCTTGTATCTGGGGTCCACCTTGTCAAGTATCTTACATTTTGTGGTTACTAAGATTGGATTATGTTTAGGATTAGCATATTAAAAGTATGAGAAGAAGAAAGAGAAAGAGAAAGAGAAAGAGAAAGAGAAAGAGAAAGAGAAAGAGAAAGAGAAAGAGAAAGAGAAAGAGAAAGAGAAAGAGAAAGAGAAAGAGAAAGAGAAAGAGAGAAAGAGAAAGAGAAAGAGAGAAAGAGAAATGCTTTGCTTCCAGTATGCTTCTCTAGTTTTCAGAAAATTTCTGTCTGAAAGAATTCCTAACACTTTTGTTTACAAGACTTTCTTTCAAGAATTTGCATAATTACTTTTTGAATCAATCTAAGATATGGTATCAAGAGTATACTGTGACAAAATATTGCACAGTGTAATTGAGTGACACTGGCATTTCTTTTAATGGTTACTCTACAAATTTTTACAAACTATCTCCATCCCCTTCATCTTTGTTGGGGACACAGTGAATAAATAATTTCCCAAAAAGACTCTTCATGGCTCCAGTTTCTTTCCTCTAGTCATGTAATATTTTTAGTCATCTCTTCCCAGACTGAGACTTACCAGACTCAGTTTAATATTTTCTCCTGTAAAAATTCCCTACTTTTGATTGTCCTCTTCATTCTTCACTTTATTATTTTCAATCTGGTGTTTCATTTTTTGAGATATGAGAATCACAGGTTCTCCCTGAGATGTGGGATCACAACAGAATTGTACACTCTCTTCAAAATAACAGCAGATTTCCACTAGGAAAGTAGCTCTGGGCCAGTGTAGAAAGGTTGCTCAAGAACACATTATTAGCTCTTGCTCTGCAGACATTGTTAAAGAATAAATCAAAATTTAAAGTATTTAAATCTGCAGTATCAGTTACCCATACATTTTTACAAAAGCTTTCAGGATGTGAAAAATTATTGCATTTCTTGAGGTACCAATGTTTGATTCAAATCACACACAAAATATAAATTATTGATTTCAGTTCCTACTACTCCCCATTATGTCTCCATCCTTCCAAAACACATGAGCATCTACTTTCAGCTATTATCTATATACTCCTGTAAATACCAACAGGTTTTCTTGACCTTCTTGCTCAGCAAATCTGACTGCAGCAAATCTAATTTGAAATCACATGTTATTAAACAGAAACAATGATATGTTTGCCTGGGGAAGAGAAAAAAAACAACAAACAAACAAACCCTCCTTCTTTTTTAGGCTTTAGAAAAAGTTATTTGAGTTTTAGCTGAAAGCATCTCTTGTTATCAGTTTGTCCAGACTCATTTCTCAAACCTAAGTTTTAGTTTCTGGTTTTCTTTATATTAAATTGTACCAACTTTTTGCTTAGAAGACTGTCTCTCTTCTCCTGAGTTTGCATGTCTGCTCTCCTCTGGTAAAAGATTCTCTAGAAGCAGCCCTATTTATATGAAAGAGTTCTGTATATATCTTCTCTTTTGCCAATTTTGTAAGTTCATTTTTGTCTTAATGTTTTGTTCTCCGCTTCTGGTAATCTTCACTCCTCATATTTTTAGAAAATTCAGCTATGTCACTGTGAAGTCTCCTCTTCTTAAGTGAGGAAAAAAAAAAGCTGAAGTTCTTTAATCTTGCTTCATAACTAGTATTAATTTATCTTATTTCACTTGCATTCCTCTAAAGCAATTATAGTCACTCTTCTTCTTAAGTGCAGATGCAAATTAGGATAAAGGCAGTAGGGATTTTCCTCCCCATTTTTTATTCCTAGCAATTTGTATTAACTACATATCCCTACTTTCCTCCTTCCGTGACTCAGAATGAAAGATATACAGTATCTTAAATTAGAAAAATGTAATCTCTAACAACCTAAGTACAGTACTTAAATGTCCTTAATCCCTGCTTTTACATTCCCTATAGCAGTTGTTCCCTCAACAGTTTCATCTGACAACTTAGATATCCGGCCCTTAAAAATCCTTTCCAAAAGGACTCCTGGTTTTAGTCAAACTTTTAGCCAAAGTTTCCAGTGCTAACCTGCAGAGCATGCCGATTTAATTTAGGTGATGGTCATTTCTTCCCTACTTTCTTACCTTTCTTGCTTAGTTTTTCACTTATGTCAAAACTAACTTTTTAGTGTCCCAAAATTTTATAGGTGTCCTAAAAATTATTCACCATTAGTACTGTATCAAGCAGGCATGTACAATTAATGTCTGTAAAATCCTATTTGGGACCACTCCATGTTCAAACAAGAAAAATCTAGTTGCATTCATTTGTTAAATAAAAAGTTTCAAAACTTTTTTCACTGAAAAAAACAAACAAAAAACCACAAACAAACAAACAAACAAAAAACACGAACCACCCCCCCCCCAGAAAAACCAAAACCAAACCAAACAAAAACAAAAGCAAAAAAACCAAACCAAACCGAACCAAACACCTCCAAAAACTGGGGGAAAATTTAAATTACTTTTCTGGCAATTTGATAAGACAGTTTGATAAGACGTTGATCAGACAGTTTAGATATGCTTTTTAAAAATAGTTGGTTTTATTTGAGTAATAGCTTAACATTCACCCATTGACATTTCTCTACATCGTAAATTTTAAATTTAAGAATCCCTAACAAGAAAAATCAAAGAAGTGCTGACCTATATTTCCCCAAAAAATAATTTTAAAACCAAACGAGAATCGCTTGTCTCACAGGAGTAATTTTGATTTTTTCCTCCTTTTTAAAATATTTAAATATTAAAATGTTTAAATTATTAAAATAGAAGCTCAAAGTTGTAAATAACAACTTTTTCCTAGCTAGCAACTAGGTAGGTTGTAAATAACAACTTTTTCCTAGCTAACAACTTTTTCCTTTTAACTAGCTTGAATTTTTTTAATAAACTTACACTAAGCAGTTAAATATCAATGGGAAAAATAAAAAACTCACAATGAAAAAAAAAAAAAAGCCAACTTTTTAAACTAGATGACCAAGGCATTTGATATGCACCTGATTAAATGTTATGAGTTTATGGAAAACCATGAGACTTTAACTAGTTCCCTGGTTTGGAAAGAATGTATTTTTTATTACCTCCCTCCCCCAGACTAATAAGCTGGGGTGTATAAACCTGGGGTATTTTAGCTATCTATATTCAGGAAAGGTTTTGCCAAGGAAACAATTTTAAAGTTAGCCTTCTCAATTAAGGCTGAGTCAGGGAGGAGCAGCCCCTTGAGTCTTGTGCTATTATTAAACTATTGGCTATCAGCAATATGTCCCTTGCAGGCATCACAAACGGGTGATTTTCATCCTCCTCTACTCTCTCCTACCCCTTGTCCCTTGAACAATTGTTTCTCATCCTGTTCATCCTGTTGTGATCTGGGTCTGTTCAGCAGTTATTCACAGAGCTAAGGGTGTAATACACAGCAGTAATTTCATTAACACGTGTTATTCTTCCTATTATTGTCATACCTTGATTTTGTTGAAAAATATCTCCAAGAGAAACAGCCAGCAAATATGATATAAAATAACTTGCAACGCTTCTTGTTTTCAACTACACCTACTTTTTTGAATGTTTACATCTTCACACTGAGGTTGCTAGAAAAGGTTTTTTAAAATTTTTCAATAAATAAGCCTCCATTCCCATTTTTTTTAAAATTCAAATAGAAATTTTTGAAAATAAAAAAGTTTAAAAAGCTGTATTTTTACCCTGAGGCATGTTGCCCAGAAAGAGGATTCTTTCAGTTAGTTTCCTGTATAGCTTAGCAGAAATGGATTGCCAAAGCCTTGCATACCAAACTTATACAATATCCCTTCTTTTTCAACTAAAGTATTTTTATTTTTGTGCAAGTCAGCATATAATGCAGAAAGTCCTACACAAACTGAATAAATATACAACTTGCCCTATAACAGCTTGCAATGGTACAAAGTATTGAGGAGTCCTTTTGGGATGGAGACATGACCTTAAACCCACAGCTGCCTCATCCCACCACTTTATCTACATTAAACATATCTCATGGGACATTATTCTTGATTCAGAAGAATTAAGAATAACGCCACACTCATAGAAGTTCTCATTCTGACTAAGACAACTAACTAGACAAAACCAGAAATCCAATTCATCCTTTTTGTAGTTTACTACTGCAGTCTTGTTGGCAAGTCAACAGGAGAAGCTGTAAACTTTTGTAGCAGCAAATATTCATTTAATTTGGGAAAACTGTCAAAAAACAATAGAAAGTGTAATACCAATGGCAATGATAATTATGGATAGCATTATTCAAATTGCCATAAAAATAATGTTGCAAAAGGCCTACCTCTTAAGAATGAAAAAAGAATCTTAAAATTTCTACCAAAACTCCCAGCAGCCTTTAGGTGACACGAAGCTTCTGCTTGTGCGTGATCCCTTCAGCCATTACACAGGCCCATGTCCACTGACACCAGTAGCAGAATAGACTTGCTTAAAATTGATGCACTGGAAGAGAGAATCAAGCCTTTGCCACAATCCTCACTGACTTGCCATTAGTAATATTATTCCCAGAATGCCTGATATAATCTCCTTGGATGAATATTTTTTCCTGTTTGTTCTTAGCAAGGTACTATTAGATGTTTTGCTTTTGATCACGGCCACGTGAAAATGGGGCCCTGAGCAAACTGATCTAATGGATCTAATGGTTTCTTCTCATGACAAGTAGATTGGAACTGGATGCATTTTGGAGGTCTCTTCCAACCCAAATCACTCTATGACCCTATGATGATCCTGAGCTTTTTTAACATCAACAGCCAAAATCTGTTGGCTCTGACTGCTCTGAGTCAAAGCCAGTGCTAAAGGGTTTGGGTTGCTTGCACTGTAATGGGCTTCCAGCAATTTATAAAGCTAGTAAGTGCCAAAAATTCACATCACCAAATAAACTTATGCTGGGTACCCAATTCATTGGGAACCTGAAAAATATCACAGATATCTCCTTCCAGCTCTGTCACTCCTCTCCGGGGCAGGACTGATGGTGTTGCACAGCCCTGTTATGACATGTGGCCAAAGAATGTCTCAATCTGCAGCACACATGAGACAAGCACCCTGAACCTTGGGCTGAAACTCTCCATGGGAACTATATGCCAAAACAGACAGTTTCTGAAATGAAACAAAATATTTCTTGTATTCACTGATCTGAAGTATTCAGTATTTCACATTGTAATCCTCTCAACTAAAACACAGTTCAGCAGCAGGTTCCAAGGCTATTGTGAGAAGGAGAATTTCAGGGGTCCTAGTTCCATTTCTGGTGTCTAATTGAGTGTATTTTTAACTTTCAATTTAACTTAATAGGAACTAATTAGTAAAATATAATTGGATGTCTACCAACAATTTCTGAACCACTGTTTGTTCCGAATTCTTATTTTGTGTCAGTAGAATCCTAGTGGGAAAGCTAGTCACCCTGAAATAGATGGGACTATTTGAGTATCCAGGTACTACCCTGTGTCAGTAAGGCCTTAAATAAAGTGATATGAACACAGGCACATTAAAAAACACAATAAAAAAATCTGGCCTGAGAAAAATGGGTCTCAAAAATATGGCTACTATTGTTTTCTTCTATTTCACTGTGGTTCTGACCACAGATGTACATATTGTTTGAGTTACCCCTCTCTCTTTTTTTTATAAAACTCTAAGTTACTGCTGCAGAAAAGGCCACTTTCTTCTGTTTTATTACCTGCAACATATCCTCAATAGAGTATCATTTCAAAAGGCTTCAAAGAGTCAATATGTTCTCCATATAGTTTGTTATTTTTTTTCACAAAGACTGTTTTTGGAGTGACTATTATAATAGTAAGTTCTGATTGAGAAAAGAAAACAGACTTCTGATCCTCTTTATTATCATCATCTAAAGACTACTTTTAACCTAATTTTTTTTTCTGTTGGTTTGGGTTTTCAGGTTGTTTTTTTTTCATGGTGTCTTTCATTTCTTCTAATCTGTATATGAATACAGATAATCTGCAGCTGTGTTTCCCCAGCTTCTGCTTCTTCCTGAGGTACTCAGATGATGCTGCAGCTCACTGCTTCTTGGTTAATGGACACCTGTTCAGGTGTCTGTAACTGTGTGCATTGCTCTGCTGGGAGCTGATGGTCATTCTTAGTAAGCCAGCAGTGGGGGAACTTAAGACAACAAAAATTTTGGAAAATCATAGGTTAGAGGCATTATTTTGTGTTTCACATTGTTCCCTCACAGGTGCAATACAAAGAATTCATCCAATTTTTTATTTCTTATTTTGTAGTTACTAAAAATTCCATATCTCTAAAGAAAATAAAATTATTAAATAATATTATTTTCTTCATGAGCTGTTTGGAAAAGAGGTTCTTTCACTGAGAATAATTCTAATAGACATTCTGCACTGGGAAACAGGTTTACTTTAAGGTTGTCTGATGTATTCTAAGAAAAACCCACAATATTAATTCCAGTGCCCAGATTCTCAGGAGCACTGCTGCATTTCTAGGTACATGACTAGACTTGCAATTCCAGCTGTTAGCCCATGTTGTAACTGAATTTCCCTTTTTAAGTGATTCAATCTGACTCAGACTGGTGTCCAGCAGCTTGGAAAGGCTGTTAATGTGATGTGACAATCTTGACATTAACTGCCTTGGTTAAGGCCAAGAAACAAATCACACAGAGCTTAACAGATCAGAGATAGCACCTTGAGTTTTACATAGAAATACACTGAAAAAAAGTGGTGATTCTAGCTACATGAAACTGATGCTTCCTGGATGGGCAAATGTATTATGAAGAGTTTTGTTGTTCTTACAGTGTCTGCAGTAAATTGAGCACTGTGCAGTCATGCAGTACAGCACTCTCAATGACTTGGAGGCATGCTTTGAAGGCTACATTTGACAGAAAAGATGATAAATGCCAGGATAAATGGAGATTTAACAAAGCCTTTGGGCACTAATGACAATGGACTTCTGGAAGAGGTTTAATTCCATTGGCATGTCCAAATTTCCTCCTTCCTTTTACTGTATGTAAAATTTTATTTAGCTGTGCTGACCAGAGGTTTTAAGCCCCATCACAGCTCAGTAAGTGAGTGACAGGTCCACAGCTCAGATCCAAGAGATGCAGATGAGGGCATTTGGCAAAATGCAGCTGGGCAGCCTGCCTCCTGCCATCAGGCAGCAGGCACTGAGTGAGAAACTGAGGGAAAACATGTTCTGGTGAATAACATGTGAGAGATGATCACAGGCCATGGATTGCACAGGACACTCACCCTGAGCTCTTCCCAAGGAGGGGAAGGGAGAGCCACCCCACCAGGCTTCAAACCTCCCTGCCTGTCCCTTGCCACAGACTCACTCTCTCAGCCAGGCAGAGTCAGGGCATGCACTGCTTACTCCAACCCCATTGGGTAAGTGTGAAAACAAAGCTAAGGGATGTCCTTAAATAATTTTTTTTTTTAATAGGACCAGTTAGAAACTGAAAGTCTTTCCACTTTATCCTGCCGTTATACATTGTAGGGATGCACTTAGGTAACAAAACCAGTGAGAGATAGAAGTAATGGATCTGGGTGGTGAACTAGAAAGCTAGAAAATGTTCTGGTGTTTCTAACTGTTCTTTATTCTTACTCTGGTAAACAATAACAGCCACAGGAGGCCTTGACCTGCCAGTTTCATTCATTGTCTATGCCACTATTCTAGCAGAAGTGAAATAGACTGGACTGTAGTACTGTGGTTTGTCTCTATTTTGTTTCAATGTCTGGATGCCCAGATAAGCATAGATGACAATCTCAGCAGAGGTATAAGAGACAGAAGAACTGTGAAGAGGTATATTTTGCATTTAAATTTTTGTTTGTCTCATGGAATTCTGAACATTTCTTTCTATTTCTTGAGGCTGGTATCATCTGCAACAATAAGATGCAAGAAAATGAAACTGGATGCCTTGAGTTCTATAAATTGGGGATGGGGGCAATCATGTAGGTGTCCATAAAGCACGATGGAACTTCTGGTGCTGGCTGAAAATGAGCAAGTCCAAAGCAGTGTGTGGCTTTGGATACATGTCCAGCTGAGTCTCTTCTGCCATGGCAGCATTTCAAAGGGAACAGGGGAGCAACTGCTGCTGTGGTCTGAACATGCACTGATGAGTTGACAGATGTGCACTTGCCAAATGCCCGGGGTCCTTCACAAACCTCATGGACTCGTAAAAAGGGTAAATAAGAAAACATCTGGAAGCCAAATCAAACATACTGTGAGAGTGATTCCTCACAAAGCATTTGGCCACAAACTGCACTGTGGTGACTTCATTTATTCATGAACAACTGCAGTCTAATTGTTTTGTCATATGAAAAGGTTTGCTGACTTCACTGCTACCCGCAGAAGCGACAGAAGGGCTGGATCTCTCCCTTTCTCATCAGCTACAGGCCTTTGTAACAGCAGTATCCTTCAAAACTAGTAAGTCATGTTTTGGCAAAAGCAATTAGGAATTTTGTAAGCTATCACATGAGGATTCAGCATTCACCTCTAGGTCCCACCATCTTAAGAATGAAATATTGGAAACAACAGTGAACATGACAGCGTGGCTTTTCCTTGGCATGAGAAATAACACTCCTGTATCACATGCAGATGTTGAGATTGTTCTTTAATTTATAATTTAGATCATACAGCTACTTTAAGCCCAGGGCAAGGATACTTCGTTCATGCTAAATAAAGTGATTCTTCTTTATAAAAAAAAACTATATTGAGTCTGGCTATTGAAAAACACTTGTGTGCATGAAAAATGTCTATAAAAGAAAATAAAATAGAATGAACTTTAGCAATAGATTCATTTATCTGTGCCCGGATCAAGGTGTAAACAGGAAAGGGAAAAAAAAATTAATTGAATATACAATTGAACTGTTCACAATATAAATATATTATTAATGTTAACAATATCTGCTTTTTAAAAAATATTTATACATATTGGTAACTTTGAAATGTTAACTATATATGCAATGTGTTGAATTTAACTCCTTAAGGAGAAAAGCTTTTTCTTGGAAAGTCCTTTCATTAAAGAGGATAATAACAGGGAGAGAAAGGAGAATATGGGGGGATATGAGAGTTTAAATGGTAAAGTTGATAATCTGACTCATTATATCAATAGGAAAGAAAATGCTTTAAAGATTATAATCATAATTGGTGCATCCCACAAGATATTTGGTGGAAAAAACATTATGAAAGTACAAGACCGGTTTAAAAAAATAACAACAAAAACCCACCCATCCTAATAGTGAACTGATCCGAGAAAAAGAAATCTCTGAGATTTTGAAAAATCTCAGGTTTGCAACTTGTTTGCTATTCTGAAATATTTTTCAAAAATAATTTACTTCAAACTGGCCTTTAATATAATTAATTTGAAACACTTCACAGGAAATATTTTGATAGGTTGTGGGGTGTTTTAGTAAAAAACTATGTCTTGTCAAAGGGACTAAAAAAGAATTGCAATAAATGCACTTCACGTACATACTAATAAAGAATTCCAATGTTACATTTAAAATGTGTCAGAAATTCACAAATTCAAAGATCTAGCTCAATGCTTATTTTGACATAAAGCTCTGGAAGATGTTTTACTGTGTTATATTCTGTTATTTACAATGATAAACTATTTCTGTCACCTAAACTATATGGCAGTGATTTTTATAAAATATTATAGTATTAAGGACTGCAAGACAATTTCAAGCATTTGGAAATATTAATTTCCAGCATGAGTAAATGTCGCTTCCTTATATGTACCATATACTGTATGTTGGAACCAGTGGTAAGAAAACTAACAAGGAAATGGGTCACTTCTTCCCCCTGACTATGTCAGAAAGATGTTGAAAAGCAAGACAGCAGCCTGAGTTATTCTGAGTTTGCGTTTTGGGAATTATTGGGGAAAAAAAAGAAAATACCTGTGGGTAAAAGTCTGTTGAGGTCTGTTTCTGGTTGGTTGGTTATAGATTTATTTCTTAGATAGTGATACTTCATGAATTCATTTAAACAGTCTACAAGGACCTGGCTATTCTTTAAATATTCCCTTCACACAACAGTTACATTCATCTGTGTATATATATTTATACTGATGCTCCTGTCACTGAATTGCTCTGCACTGGTGAGTAGTTATTGGCACCCTCTTTCCAAATTGTGGAATCAGGTCCCTCTGACCTAGTGCTGGAATCAAGTCTGCACATGCAATAGCTCTCACCAATATGTGCCAAGATCACCAGCTCATGTAATACATTTTATGCAATTTCCACCTTCTTAATAAGGCAAAAGCACTGAGTGCCAACAGATCTGTGGAGTCTGGCACCAGTGTTCAGGCCTATGACCATTCCAAGCTTCTCTCTTAGTCTTCTGAAACAAATATATTAACTAAGTGTCAAGAAAGGAAGACAGAAAATTCTACTTAATTTCTTCTTCCCATGATCACAGTGGAAGTCAACACAGCCTGTGATGATTGTTTGACTGTTTTGCAAGACATGCTCATGAGATACAGCACTGTGCATGCAGTTTTCTATTATTTCACTTTTTCAGTTGAAAGAGAGGAGATTCTTCACCTCTGTAGGCTTTTTTCCTTGGAAAAAAGTTAGAAATAAGCCAACTCTTTGAAATTTCTCATGACTACTCCCATGGACTTGACCCAGAGTGTTTCCTTCAGAGAAGCACAGAGACCTCATAATTCCTCTGGTTGCATTTGATGTGAAAACTGTTAGCTGTGGCTTGGCACAGCATGCTTTGTTCAGTATGGGACAAGGAAGCCTTGCTGACAGCCTTGGGGTGAATTCTTTGCCAGCTTAGAGAGCTATGCAACACTTCCATTTTGCTGGTCTCACATTGCTCTATTTTCTTTCTCAAATGTCCACCTGGGCTGCCTTGCTAACACGTGTTAGACAGACTGTTTTCTTTACAAAAGATGGCATTTGGCAAGATGTCCAGTGGTTTTTGCAGGCATCCTGGAATGAAAGCTGTACTTTTTCTCTGTACATGACATGCCGTGGAGACAACTCCTCTTCTTGCTTGCATCTCTTTGCTTCTGTGGTATTTTCACTTAGATAACCACACAATGATTATCTGCTGCATTATTTTAGAAAGCTTGTTATGAAAATAGACTGCGCAGCTAAAAATTATTTTGTGGGTTGTCTACATATAGTTGATGCTATAATATGTAATATTAATATTGCTACAAAAATAGGACACCCTGAGCTAAAAAATAGACCCAAAAGCAGCCTGAAAGCAATTTGTTTTCACATTTTATATGACGGTTTTAACACTTATGCTTTAGTTTCTTACCAGTTTGAAATTTTCCCTGTTGTCTCCAGAACAGATGGAATGGAAATAAGCATGGAGGAGAATTGTGGAAAACACTTAATTTTTTATCACTATTTTTAGGACAAATCATTCTTAAAAAAGAGCATACACTTAATTCCTCATACTTATAAGAAAGTGACACAATATTTTCAGAGAAGATCATTACTGAAAGTAAACCATATCCACAAATTCTATTATCAAAACAGTCTTTCATGTTTTACTTCTCATATATATTCCTACACATGGGTATAACATGGGTAAATTATAGAGAAAAATATATACACTATTGAATATATCTCTGTGGGTCTTCAAATTGCTGGAAAATCATACCTGTGGTCTTCTGGGGGGCTTTTAAATGGTCTGTTTTGCAACAAAAACATCATCAGTGACATTTCAAACACAGAGAAGTTAATGAATTTTAAACAAATTTGAAAGAGAAACAATTGAGTCACAGCATGTGGTCTCATACTGAGAACAACGTTCTCAGGCATCAGCCTCTCATAGGTCTGTTTGGAAAAGTCCTGTGCAAGAAAGCTGTAAAATAGTCAAAGATCATCTCCTCCATTTTCGATAGTAGTTCATGCCAATGAATACGAAATTCCAGAAAAATGCCAGAAGGCTTTTGCAGAGGAACAGAGCTCATAACCAAATTCAGAGACAAGAAGAAACTACACAAAGGGAGGAAGCAAGAACAGGAGATATGGGAGAAACACAGACACATTCTCTGAGCACTCAGGGATAAAGTTAAAAGAATTAATGCCCAAGGGAAATTAAATGTCAATGCCAAAAATGCCTTCTACCTGTATGTAGGTGTAAGGGAGATTGTGGAAAATGCGGGCCCACTGTTTAACAAGACAGAGTACTTTGTTAGACAGGATAGAGAAAAGGTTGATTTACCAAATGCCAGACATCTGCCAGATATCTCAGGTCCCAGAGGCCATGGCAAAGCTGGACCAATGAAAATTTATCTTTAGTGAAAAGGGTGAGGTCAGGGAATGCTTAAGAGAACTGGACATACACAAGTCCGTGGGCCCTGATGGGGTGACCTCACCTGTGTTGATGGAGCTCTGACAGACCACTGCAAGGCCACTATGGATAATCTTTGTTCAGTTACACTTATCATTTAATTCAACACGCAATATGAAGTTAAGGTGCTAAATATGATTGTGTCACACAGGTAAGGTTAGCTCATGCTGAGGCCTGCTCTGAGGATGGGAGCTGATGGCCCCCACTCTGAACAAAACTTTCTGCTCCAAAGATGTGTGCTGAGCTACTTGTGACAGGTTCTCCCCGTGCTCAGTGTACCCCACTTCCCAGCAGGACTCACATACAGCCCTTACTGCACCTCAAGTTTAAATGTGTGTTTCCTGCCAAGTTCCTTTCACTGTTTTTTTTAATCAGGAAGGTAGAGTTTAAATCCAGTGAACTACCTTAAAATGAACAAAACTAGAGAAAGCATAAAAAGGCTTCAAAAAAAAAAAGGAATTGTTTTTTGAAGATTGCAGAATAGTTTATAAGAACTGCATAGAGCTTCTCTTAGTAAATATCGTAATAAAGGTTCATTGATTAAAAGAAATTGGTTCTATTGCTCATAATAGCATCTCATTGATTGAAAAGCATTGCCTGGAATGGTTTCCTCCAAAGCAGCATCTGTTATGTATTAACCTTTCAGCCTTCAGAATCATGGGATATGAATTTCTTGCTCAAACTACTGGTCAGATGACCCATCCATGACATTTAATAAATTGCAACTCTGCACATAGAATCAGGATTTCATAAAAACAAGAAAAAACACATTATAAAGAAGGCATAGTTTCCATGATGCATGGTACAACTGAGTTCTTTATGTTAAAAAAAACAAGGTTGTCTAAACTCAGAGTGTAAATCCTATCATGAAAAGCATGAAACAAATTTCAGGATAATCAACCAGCCTTTAGTGGTAAACAGTAATGTAATAATTGAACAGTGAATGAAAGAAAATCTGTCATGTCTAGTTTGTTAAGAAAACTATACAAGGACAAGGTAGCTTTGATTTAATCTTTGAGCTAGTTAAAATGAATGTAATTAACTATCACACTGACATTAGCCGTAATGTGTACATGATTATAGAAATACATTCATCATTTTCTCTACTTTCTTTTGCTATTATTTTAAAAAGTCTTTTTAAAGTGGTGGAGTTTATTATTGTTATCAGATTTCATGAGAGAAAAATTATCTTATAAAACTATAATAAGGATAGTTTTATTAAATAGATTTGATTGTTTTCAGTTAATCTCTAAAATATGTTTTACTCATTTGATTTTCATTCTGCATAGAAGCTGCTTGCATATCTTAGATTGGGATCTAAACTATCTGTACTGGAAACAAAATAAAGTGTGAAGAGGAAGATTTTATTATTAAAAGTCTATTTTCTCATCTAATGAGACATAGTTCAAAACAGTTCACTGACTGTCCTACTGTACTGTTGTTGCATAAGCAGTAATTTAACTATTAAAGTTATCTGTATTTGTGACTTTACAGTACAATGTCTGACACAAAACTATGTATCAAATTATTTGATAAAATAGTTTATTAAAAGAATTAAGTGGCCTTCCAGGGATTCCATTTCAGGAGTAAAATGTAACATTATTCTGATAATGTTAAATAGTATACAGACAGATAGGTTTTAAGCAGTTCACAGATTAGTAGTTTCTGAGTCACACAAGAAGGAAAACCAAAGTTGTGCTGTTAATGTGTTTTGGTGCCACTTTCATGGCTAATACTACCAGTGTGAACTACAAGTAAAACAAGGAAAAAATAGTAAGAAAAAATTAATATCTAAACCCAATAGTACACAGCAAATCTGAGAATTAGAGAAAGTAAAAGGATTCTGAATAAGGAAGTGGGAGGCATAGAAGTAGTGAAGGACTAACATATCCTCAAGGAGGGTCAGTCAGTGCAACTTCTGGTCAAGCAGATTATCTGTGTGCAGCACAGCACAGAAACAGATAATACCCAGCAGTGTATCCAAGGCTCTATATGGAAGCGCCAGGGTGCTGAGCTCTTATAAAATCCTAAAGTGTAAGGCTCAGATAGGCAGTAATATTTATATTCTTAAGGTGAAATGTACACTGCTAAATCTAATCTAACCTGACCCCAGTACTCAAATATAAGTTAATGATAGCCATCCAAACTCATCAGTGCCCACTTTACACATGAAATTTTTATGAGTGCTCAGGGGTGTTCTCTGTACCTAAAACTGTCTCTTGAGAACTCTGAAAAATGTGATCATTGCAATAAGTTAGTAATCACACAGAAATTAGACATTGCGCTTACAAAGTGCTCTAAGGATTCTGTCCTGGAGTTGAGCTCAGAGACATCTACCACAAATCTGAAAATTCAAGTTCCCCAACAAAAGCAATTGCAGTGGCAACATCTTTTAACAGCCAGTGAAGAAGGAATAGACTTGGAGAAAATATTGCTGCTTCTCATATTTCATAACTGCAGTGAGGAGCAACAGGTTCTATATCGTTCTCTTCTTTTTGAGGTTCAGGTCAACCTACCTCAACTGTGAGAAGAATACTGCTAAAGCTACCAGCCTGTCATAGTCTGGATATAAGGCGCAGAAATTCCCATGGGGACACAAAAAGAATTATGCCAAATTTACAGGTTGCTTTTGGAAGGAACTTCTGTGCACCGTGGTTTGTTACCAGAAATACAATCCCTAGATTCCAATCTAGGAAATAATATTTAAGTCAAGTATTTAGAAGCAAAATTTCCTTCATTAGGATAAACTCCAAATTTTGAGTCACAAAGTGTGAAATGCGAGAACTATGTGAACAAATCAGGTTGCTCAATACACTTTACTATGTGTGTGGGTAGAAAAATATAAACTTTGAAAATGTATTTTCTTCCCGTCAATGAAAAGAAATAAATCACCTGCTGATTATAAAACTTGAGCATTCTTTTAACTGCAGGTCATCATTAAAAAGAAAAGAAGTCAAAAATGTAAATTCAACTGCTAGGTTATATACAACATCCCAAAGTAAATTTCTCACGTACTTAAATTATTTCTTTCTTATATGTTTTCACCTTGTTTCCAGACTGAATGTGTCATATATCAGCTTTCAACTTCTGGAGCCTTTAGCACTTTCTTTTCTGCTAGATTAAAAATTAATCTACTATCTAAAACACTTTTCCTGTAGAATAGCATCAAGACAGCTCTTAATCTCTTAGATAAATTAAACAGATGCAGAGTTTCTGTATTTTATAGCAGACTTTCCAGACCTTGAGCATTCTTGTAGGTCATTTCCTTGCTGCATTCCAATTTGTTAATATAATCTTTGAAGTGTGGATTCCAGAACAAAGAACTGTATTACACTGACAACTTGATGACTGCACCATAATGGGCTATTGAGAGACATTCAGGTAATATCATTATGGGTATGAGACACATATTTAAAAAAAAAAAAAAGTAGAAGAATGGTGAAATTCATAATGAGAACTAGATCAAAGGCTAAATTGTCTAGATTGCAATAGTTTGGTGATGTAATAAAGAATTGGGTTTTCTGTTGCTACTTTACAATTTAAACAATAAATAACACCTAAATAATAATAAAAAAGAATCCCTTAGAATCAATAACAGCTGGCAGATTGTAGGGACTTTTTGTTCTACTGACAGAGTTTACCAAAGAAAGAAAACCTTCAACAGAGGATTGTAAGTAGTCTGTCCTTGTTTCTCAGTATAGGGTGATGTAGTGGTTTGAGTGTTTCTTGAAATCACCTACTCCTTTTCTACTACTGTGAGATAGGATTAGGAGAAAAGCAAATCAGGCTCAGACTTAAAGGGCATAAAGATAGATTTAATACTAAACACTAAAAGAAGAAAATGAGAATCAAAATGAAACCTTCAAAACACTTCTCCCTCCCCACAAGCTGTTCACTTTTTCACTGACAACATATAGAGACAAAACCTGTGATTTTCAGTCAGTTTCACCACTTGAAATAGTCTTTCATCAGTTCTTAGGGAGAGAAGTCTCTTAGAACTCTCACGGAGACATCGCCACAAGGAAACAGTTCTCTGGTGGCTCCCATATCACGAATCTGCAGCCGCCTGGGGAAATTCTGCCAAATGTGAAGTCCCTCCCATTAGCAGTTTTTGCCACAACTGCATATGGGCCATATCAGTTTATTTAGGGTACCCTTTAAAGATGACTCTTCTAGTATAAAATGAAGGTTCTCTTCATCTATCTCCAAAATCATCTTCATCTCTAGGAACACAGGGCTTCTTTTCCCTTGGGGCAGAAGATGTCTCTTCTTTACCTCTATCTTCCTCTGTTCAAAATTCTCCACTGGATCACAGGTATTTCAGTCCATGGCTATGACTAGAACTTTGCACCCCCTTAAAAAGCATTCTATATGTGACAGGGAAATTTCAGTCCATTCTCCATGGCCTCATAAGAGAAGTCCAGCCCAAACTAGGCAACTCCTCAATCTCCTTCCAACTTAGGACTTTTACTCTCTCTTCACTGACTTCTGTCTCATGCAGTGTCTCTCCATGGTTCACTCTGGCTGTTCTCTCACTCAGATACTGTTTTGCAAGTCTCATCTGTCAAGGAAAGCGTTAACATCTCCCAGGTCTGCAGAGGACGCTATGGCAGGCCGGTAGGATTTCAAAGCCGTGGGGATGGTGGAAGGGCTCAGGAGTGGTGGCCAGGATCTCTGAACAGCTGGGCCTTTCCAGGCCATTCCCTCCCACCCCTCGGTCTCATGGGGTGAGCCCGGCCCAGCCTGGGTTCGGAGCTCCTCCCGGGGGCCCAGAGGACATCTCCCTCAGCCCGCTGGTGGTGCCAGCTCCTACTGGTCAGGCCTGGTCAGGCCTCCCGGGCTGTGCTTTAGTGGCAGGGTGTTAATAACCATGGCCTCCTCTTCCCCACGGGAAACCTCTGGCCCTGGCTGGGCCCTGCCGGGGCTGCAGCAGCGGCTGAGCCCGGCCAAGCCGCGCCAGGCCCGGGGTGGGCAGGGGGGCCCACAGCGGAGTGGGGCCAGTCCGCCACTCCTGTTACCTGTTCCAAGGCACGGAGGAAAAGGGAGGTTTCCTGGGATTCCTCCGATATTTAACTCTTTATATTCAGTGTTATAAATGAAATGAATGATTTAGGTAATTTGTGTCAAATGTTATAGTTAATAATTATAAATATGTAGGGGCTGTTAAGCAAACTGCAGAAATCGTAAATCTGTAGAGGATATTAAGCAATAACTGTAAGTTGCAGAAACTGCAGAAACAGAAAAGTTAGAGAGAGCCGGGCCTTAGTGCAGGATAATGTAATGTAACTTTGTATCATAAGACATGAAGAAAGAGAGAAAAGGAGGGATATGGTGAAACCATGGTGACCACAGTGGAAGGTTCCCAGGGACGTGCTGTGAGGAAGAGGAGAGACTTCATCCACTGACCATCATGGGAGGGCAGAAGACCCCAGACTCCCGGAGCTGGAAGACTCAGCTATGACCAAATATGGGAAAACATGGACTGGGGAGGGACCAAGGGTGTGTGTAAACCAAAAAGTTATAAAAATGGGAAACTGTGGGGAAAACTTTGAAAGCTGTGCGTGGAGCACGAGTTGAGACTTGTGCTCTCCAGCTTTCCCAGCGTGCTGTTTGCTTCGGCTTCTCGCTTTGATAAAATTTATCTAATTGGCAACCAATTATTGGGTCCTTTATATTTATCATCCACAGAGATGTATCACCTCTCCAATGGTACATTAGCTGACAGTTTTCATGGCTAGTCACTGACTGGTTTTACTATAACTTTCTTGAAATAATCACTTCCTTTCCAAACTACCACAATAACAATAAATGATATAAACAGACTTTCTGGAGAAACTCATATCTGGGAGGAAATGTAACCAGAAATATTTTTGTTTGCGTGTCTGTCTATGTCATTGGTAAAATCAGTCTGTTACTAAACATATATTTGCATACCAAAAGAACACATTTTTCTGTTTTGTATCTTTCAATAAAAAGTTAAAGATATTTTTATCTCACATCAAGTAATAAATCCATTAATTGGCCTGAATTCTCAATGTATAATTGCTGTCATTGTTTTTGTTGCTTTCTTTGGGTTTTTGTGATTTTTTTCTCCAACTGTAGGCAGTATTCTTAACATACATAGTTTTTCTTAAATTCATAACTACTTTTGTACCACTTGCAAGTTTCATCCTTGAATTTAGGCAGTTTAATCTTCTACTCATTCTCCATCATACCCTATTTAATTTATTAAAGTTTTGCAGTTTAGGGGGAAAGAAGTTTGTACAAAGTAGAGAATGAGACACAGTGGATATAATTTCACGTATTTCTGACAAAGTCAGGTGCGGACAATTAATGCATTTTTGTATCAAGTAACACTGACTAAACCAACTCAAAATTTGAAGTTTCTTTTGTACTCTTTTGAGTGCTAAAACTTAGAGTGCCTTACAAGAGTATAAGGGGCTTTTACTATTCTATCTCATAATTATTGACATTAAATTAATTATTAATGCAGAAAGTGGGCTCCAAAAAAATATGAAGAAAATAAAACCTTTAGCTATCATGTTAAAATAATCTAGTTGCATTAAACCAGTGTGCCCTCTTCTCTTTCTGCATGGGGAATGGGGAGTGGCAAAAGGGAGTGGCACATTTTGTCTCTACTTGTCTGGAAGGAACACAGTTCTTTTCTCTGGATACCTTAATATTATCTAAAAGATAATATATAAAATTCATTGGAATCACACTTGTAATTTACTTCTCTGTAAGTAATTCCAGCTTGACATCCAGAACATGAGTCAAGCTGACTTTTCTGGTGGTCTTATTTTTAAGGTTACACCACCTATCAAGACATAATGGTCTAGAAATCAGACTTTAATTTAACAAGCCAGTAATACATTATATGGAGAACATCAAAATTACAGAATATTACATGTTCCTTCATCCTTATTACATTTCCTCTTTATAAGATGCACAGCTGCTTCCAAGGAAGTCAGTGAGAACACTTTCAATGAATGAATGTATGAGGGAATGAATAAATGAATGAATAAATTTCAACCATGAAATACCAAATTCTGGGTTTGATTCAACTGTTAATTGTAGAATTCTCATTAAGTTCAAAATTTCTCTCACCTTGCTATGCAGACATCTGTTAAGCTGGTCCTCCTATATTTTACAGAATGCATATGATACAAAAATATGATAATAACATATTGGAAATGACACTATGAATTACTTAACTTTGGTTCATATTTTCCTGTTTTCTGACACCATATATTAATTTGAACAGGCTGAGATAAGTTGAATTAAGATGACAAGCAGAAGAGGACTTTGGGACCTCCAGAACTGTCAAATAGGAAAAAATTGCTTTCCCCTGATTTCATTTTAAGGAACTAACATTATTATCTGGCCCTGAAGTATTGTGGCCATAAACTGATAAAATTATCCAGCAATGCCTCAGAGACATCTGAATATTCCCAGTTTGAACAGCAATATGCTGAGGAATAAATTTACATTTTTAGTAGCTTAGTTCTACTTTATATATCCCCTAAAGGGCAATGTTGTTCACTATACTTTGCTGAAGCAAAATATGGCTGTTTGGTGTGTTTATTTAACTAGCTAATGCTCGTTTGCTTATCTGACACCTAAAGACACTAATGCTGCATTGAGCCTTGTGTCACTTGTATATTATTACCTACAGGGAAAGGAGAGAAATCCTACGGCTTGTTTGAAATCCTTTGGTAGTAAAATAGTAACATATCTGATCTTGTGCTGAGACTGGGGCCTCTCCATGTCTTTACTGAAGCAAGTGCTTTCACCTGCCATCAAAGCCTCTTTCACATGCAGTGGCACCGCAAGTGCCTTGTTCATGGAATGATCACAGAGACTGGTTACAGAGCAATCATATGAAACATGCACAGCAAATCTCAATCTGCAGCACATGGATCAGTATTTTGGGGCCTTCACAGTGCACACACCTTCTCAAACAGGCAACCTGAATCAGCACAGTCATACTGGCCTATCTCTGCAGGATGGCACTGGGTATGTTTGTGTTAATTCGCAGCTCCTATCCTTCTGCAGATGAAAAGTAGACAAAATGTATGGTAAAGACAAACTTTTCTAGGAAATTAATATTGTTGGTAAGCGGTGTCCAGAGTATTCAAGGAAGACTGGGCTATGCTCACCCTTTAAAAGAAAGCAAACGAGCAAAGCTATGGCCTATCCAAAAGAGTTCCTAATCACGTCATAACTGTATGCAACATGACCTAAGAGCTCTGGAACAATGCTATTGATGACTACCTTAGTAAAATGAGAATATTTTGGGGGTAGAATAGCCCTAGTTTTGGCTGTAACCCACCTATGCAATTCATGTCCTACAGAAACCTCCATACACACAGGAAAGAATAATTTCCTTAAGTTTATATAATCTTTACTAACTTATAATATTTCTATTCATAAAGTGTTGTGGAGACTAGTTCATGTTTACTAGGAGAATGAATATACTTGAGAATTCATCTACGGGAGCCTTGAAGTTAGAGTGAAGGCATGTAGTTTGTTTTAATATGCTTTTTGCTGTATGTGGCATGCTTTTAAATTTATATTCTTAGTATCTTCTACCACAATGAAAAGTCTAGGCTGAAGCAAGAGAAAGTACTGTCTTTAGTTTCCAGCATTTTGCACTTTATGCAAACGTGCTGAAGTCCCACAAAATATTAAGCATACAAATACTAATACTAATGGCAATTGCCAGTCAAATAATGTCGGAAACATTCCCAAAATATTTGTTTACGCAGAAAGAAAATATATTTTTCACAGGCATTTGTGCTGGTTTTGACTGGGATGGAGTTAATTTCTTTACAGTAGATGATGTGGTGCTGTGTTTTGGATTTGAGCTGGAAACAGTGTTGATGGTATAGAATGTTTTTGCTATTGCTGATCAGGGCTTACCCAGAGCCAAAGACTTTTCTGCCTCTCACCCCAGCCCACCAACGGGGAGTCTGGGGGTGCACAAGAGTCTGGGAGGTGACACTTGGAATTGCTTTTAACAAAAACTGGGACAGCTGGCTCCACCTGAGCAAAGATAGATGTCCCACACCAAATGATGTCATGGTCTGTGTATAAAGTTGTGGGGAGAAGAAGGAAAGATGGGAACACTGTGACTGATGGTGTTTATCTTCCCAAGTCACAGTTGCACGTGATGGGGTCCTGCTGTCGTGGAGACGGCTGAACACCTGCCTGACAATGGAACGTGGTGGATTAATTCCTTATTTTGTTTTGCTTGTGTGCAGCTTTTGCCTCCCCCACTGAACTGCCTTTATCTCAATCCACGAGTTTTTTCACTTTCACTCTTCCAGTTGTCTACCCCATCCTTTGGGGAAGAAGGGTGAATGAGTGAGTGGCTCTATAGGGCTCAGCTGATAGCTGGAGTTAAATCACAACAGTATCTGTGAATACTTAAAAACTTATCCCAATGCAGAGTCCCTACTCCCACGTTTTATCTTTTTTTATTGTTTTTGTGGAGAAAGAACACTTCCAATAATTTGTACTCCTTCAGAATACTCATTTTGTCACACAGAAAGACAAGCCATCAAGAACTGTTACCAGGAAGTACCTGTTCCACTTAACATTTTCTTGGTTTCAACCTATTTATTACCCAGACCTGTTATCCCCTGGAACCTCCAGAGAAACACAATGCACTTCACTGCAGTGATCATTTAGGAGATTTTGAAGTGCATCGTTCTAGACAGCTCTAATCTTCCAAGTCCTTCATGTCCACTTAGCAGACCTTTCCTCCAGGATTCCTCTTCATGTTGCACAGATGTTGGGTGAAATGAAGCAGACAATACATGACACAATGACATGACATATGGCACGTTGACATATGGCAACACCACTTCCACATCCCAGCATCACTTCCACTCTTCCAAAGTACACATCACTGACACTTTAAAGTCCTTAGGGTGAAGTTAAATGTCTCCTTTCTCTTGGCCATTAGCCCAGTAAAAGGCTCCAAAACGCATGAAAGCAGGGAGCAAACTGGACCTTCAAAAATGATTGATGGTCTCACTACACTACTGGTGCCTTTGTCTACAAGGCAAAAGTATTTCCTTTCTGACTCCAGAAAGCAGACAGAAGGGTGACAGTAAACTGATCATACATAGCTATTTGGAATGTGAAGAGCAGTGTTTGAACTGACTTTCCTAGAATTCTTCCATGAGTGATGACCTTCCATACCTGTGTCAAGATTAATGTATGGGGCATGGGAAGAGGATCAGACTGGCAGAGTACCTGTTTATCTATGTGTGAGGGCATGTGCTCAATATATTCGCTGTGGCCTTATAATACTTCATGCGGGTACAATCTTCTTTATATTTTTAGTATTCTATACGGTACATACAATGCTGCCAAGCTAATGTATACTTGGAAAGGACTACTGGAGTTTGTGATTTTTTTACTGTCAGTTGAAGCCCTCCTGATGTGCTAGTTAATTGTTTATGGTAGGCTGTACATGATATATTACAAGAAAAGATATAATGGTAGCTGAATTTGAAAAAAAAATACATGTGAATGTACCAATTTCAAAGGAATCCACCTTAAAACTGCGTTACGGTGCTAGTAAGAGTTTTCAGTTCAATAACATTAAATCAATGCAATTAGAGAGAACAAACTGGATCAATGTGACATCTTGGAGAAGACATGGCCTTATTGTTCATTGCTGGAAAAAAAACCCTTTTGAAAGAACTATTCATTTAACTATTCAGAAAAGGAAAAATATATAATTGGACAAAAAAATCATGCTTTTTGTTCTTTACCTAAAAGATTATTAATAATTGGTGTGGCAATCATGTAAACACTCTCAGAGCTTGCCATATGTTAGTGCCAGCAATGCTACTTTTATTCAGACTGTATTGGCATCAAAATAAATACAGGAGAAAAATATATGGTATTTTTGCACCCAGTAATTGCGCATGGTTTCATCACACTCTTCTCCTCCTCCGTCCTAAAAAAAAAAATTTTTAAACATCTCCTTTCAAATGCAGATTCTGACTACTTCTTACTACTATATGCAGTTTTTTCATGAATCATTTGCAAAATACAACGTTCAATTTTTTTTTGTGCTTGGACTGACATATTAAAAAACAAAAACAAAAACAAAAACTCTAGTAGTTGTTGCAAAAATGATATTGCTCAACATGAAATTTCTGCCCAAAAGAATCATTCTCTTTTAAAATAAGACTGAATATCGATTCCTTACCTTTCGACACTTAAGTGCAGATAAAAGCACCCATTTTCCGTCAGGACCTTGTGCAGAAGACAAACTGTCAGAGAAAATGTATCTCCTGAACAGTCTGTATGCCTGTATTCACATCCTGCATCTCTACAGACAGCTTAGTTGGATTGCCACCTATGCTTTTTATAACCATATTAGAGAATCTCCTAATCTGGAGATGACTTTTTTGTTGTGTATATAAGATACCTGGAAAGCCCAAACTTCACCTTTTTTATTTACTTTTTGACTGAGCTTAGGCTAAAAGCAATTCCAAGTTTAATTGGATTGATAATTAGGTTTATGAGTCCATTCTGAGACAACCAGGATGTAGCTAGGCTAAACCTGTCATTCCTGTTTTGCAGGTGGCCTGAACCCTTTGTGGGTGCAAAACCTAATTGCACTCTAGTAACTAAAAAGAGGGCTGTCTCATGTGATAATATCATCATTACCATCAGGACAGAAGGAGGAGATAGAAGCAATTGGACTCACACTGGATATTTCTCTGCCTGCACACAGGAAGGGCTTTTACTCAGGCATTCCCTGAATGTGTATTTGTGCCTATGTGGCACATAGAGAGAAAACACAGATAAACTTGTAGCAGAGAAGAGCAATGGAAAGAAATTAATTGCTGCATTTTGTTCCCAGCAAGTTGACTGTAGACATGAAGTCTGTATTCTTGGAGAAAAGAGGGCAAAGGGAGGAAAAAGAGGAGAAATAATGAACAAAAATTGCGACAAGAGAAATTCCAATAAGATATAATAAAAAAGGCACATAATGCAGATGGTGAAACACTGAAACAAGTTGATCTCTTCAACCTAGAAGACTCATAACTCTGTTGGATACATCCCTGAGCCATTTAATCTAACCTGAACCTAGCTCTACTTTGGACTGGGGGTTCCAGACTTTCTGTTCAACCTATCCAATGACATCATAGGCGTTTATCCACCCCTGAAAGATGGCATGGATATAGTCTATTTATAGGACAAGATTGCAGCATCTCCAACAGCAGCTGTGGCACTCTGCTTCCTGCTGCTTCTAAAATATGACATACAGAACATACCACAGGCCAGTTTGCCACAGGATTCAAAGGTTTATAATCCTTTATCATCACTGTTTGGTGTATCTGGCATCCCTTGTGATAGGATAGAAAAATGTCTGTGCATTATGCATCCTTCCTATCAAAATTTGTGTGCATTTAGACTTTTGTACATCTTTTAGAATTTCTCTAGATTTAAGTTGCAAAGTGCCATAAAACTGTTGTTTAGGCATGTTATGTTCTTGAACGAGCTTGCAGCACATTCAAGCATGATTAGAAAGGTAGTTTATGACATTCAGCACAGAATAAAACAGATTATGAATTCTGTCCAGAAACGGTTGCTATACTGGCTTTCTCCCAATACTATTTAAAACCCATTATTTAGCTGTTGGCTCCAACTTCTGTGTTTTGTTGTTTGGTGGGTGTTTTTTTTCTAGCACTCTTTTGAGAATAATTTAAAAGAACTTCTGCTGCAGAGGCTGGTAGCTGCTTTGGAAATGCTTCATAAAGACCGTTGCATCTGCTGATGAAAGTGTGGCTGTGGTGATACCATGAAATACTGTTGAGGGGGATATAGTGAGAGTGTAAAGATGAAGTCTTCTGAATTTTGCATTTAAAATAATATTATAACTTTTTTTTAAGGATAACATCATCCTTCCTATAAAATCCTCAGGAATCTTAAAGCTGTGATTTCGTTTGTAGCTGCATAAATTTTCAATGAAATATGCAATTCCTACTAATTTAATAAAAGTTGTTAAATTCTAGTAAGATGGAATCATCTGATTCATGCAACACAAATAAGTATGACCTAAATTAATATACTGAATACAGTAGCCTAGTTATATAGCCCGGATTTATTGCAGTTGATATCCTGGGAATGTCCTTACACTCCTCTTCCTTTTTGTTGACCCCTGAAGATACACTCGTAAAAAGAAAAGCATTCTGCATGTTCTTTGCTTAGCCTCATGTCAGAAAGGTTAGAATTCCTAACTGACCTGAGCAAAACCTGTGTAGGTATAAATCTTTGATTTTCACTTACTCTTTGGCTAAGGCCCAGAAGAATTACCAAGTTTTTTGCAACCTAGTGTTGCAAACCTAGTGTTCTGGATTTCAGACACTATTTGATTTGGTTGATCAAATTAAGTTAAATGAAAGGACAAATACCTAGAACCAATTCAAATACAATTTCAGAATTAAATAAAGTGATGTTTATTTGCATCTTATGCTGAAGGTATGGACATAATGTACAAATACATGACATTTAGTAAAGCAGGAAGAGTTTAACGACATCTATTTTGGGAAACATATAGGTCTAGAGGTCTACATCACTGTACAACAGCTGAAAGGTGTTAGATATGTTTAAGAATATCATGACGATTTACCTGAGCTAGGTTTCTGACTACTGTTTACCTTTCTCTTATTTTCAGTTGCACTATTCTTCAAAAAAAATAAATACACATCTACCCAAATATAAGCTTAAAAATTGAACTTAAACTCCCCAAATTAACAGCTTTCTTTATATATGACATAATGACTTATCATTGTTACATGACAAAACAAAGTAATTGCGTGAATCCACCAATGTCAAAAGCATGGCTACAAAACTTGAGTAAAAGAATCCCAGTATTTTTAAGAATTCCCCCTTATTCCAGAATGTGAGGTTAAATCTTAAAAAAATTTACCTGTTTCCCAGTGTAGAAATGCAGCTATAGAATTTGCAAGCAGAAATAGTTCTGTGTCTATTAATACATTGACTAAAATGAAATATCAATTGAAAGTCATTTGAGCTGTACATCAATCAGGACAGCTTGTAAATGAACCAGCACAGTGTACTTGAAGACGAATGTGAATATTTTTTAGACTTTATCGTTCATCCCTCTGGCCAGGGTTGACCTAATAAAAGAGTTCTCAAATGTTTTACTATCTTCACAGCTCTCATTTTGTACCTATAAAAATAAGTTGCTCGGCTGGACAAGAGGACCAGTTTCCTGTGCTTCCTTAATAATGAGTGACTTGGGGAAGTTGACAGGACTGAAGTATTTTATTTTAACAACCATTCTACTTGTCCAGAGGTGGAGAAAAGAAGGTTAAAATGAAGAGTAGAATGGTTGTTAAATGTAAAATTGTAGGAACGTAAGGACATAGAAACAACAAGCAGGGTGTTTTAAACAAATGTATTTGGCAAGGATACACCGTGGACTACTATGGTCTTGATTTTGCAAGGAATGTGAAGTCTGGATGTATTCTTTCATTCTTGTTTCCACCTCCTGCCACACAATGTCCATGCTGCACACATGGATATCAATCAGTTCCTCCCTCCCAATCAACTACGTTCCCACTTTCAAAACATGAAGGAGCAATAACATAAACCCGAAGGAAAATGATCAAAATATCATGTTCTTCTATATTTACCTGGCTGTACACCATTCTTCAGAGGTCATGATAGACAAGAAAGAGAAACATAGACATTCCACATTGTCAAAGTCTTGCTGTTTGTTTAAAAGTCATTAATTGTTAAATGCTCTGTGCAGTGGCTGTTGCAAAAAATATTTTCAACTAAAATTTAAATAAATGTATATAATATTCCAATAAGAAAAGGCTAATATTTACCTATCTGGAGTAAAATATTTTCTTTTACAGCCTTTTCAGGCCTAACATTCAGCAGGCAGTCTGTAACCATAGCAATCAGCTGTATTGACGAAGAACCCAGCTAGGCTAAGCAAAAAGAGGAATTGCAGAGCAAGGAAAGATCTGATTAGTGCAGCTGTGCATGCTACTGACAACATGAGGATATTGGCTCCTGTTGACTGGAGCTGCACAAACAGTGAAAAATATTTCAGCAAATGTTAGCTAAAAATTAGAAATTGTTTGATTTCAACTCTGTTCACTTCTGCTACAGAGCTTTGGGATTCACTTGAATTTCTTGAAACTTTTGCATATCAACCTACATAACAAGATTGAGTATTATAGGCATTTGTAAAGAAAATAATATAGGCTAGATGGTGAGTTAATCTACTGCAGGAGCTCAGGACTTCTGGATGACCAACCAATATGATTAAGCAGAAGCCATTTATTGTTTACATTAAGTTATTTTTATACATTCTAAGACTACTTATTCACGTGATCATGCATTATTTGATAGGTGCCTCTGTCTTGTCCGTGCATTCAGCATTCACCTTTCAGGAAATACGATTGGTTACAGTCCACTGCTTCATTGGCCTCCTTTATCTAGTTCTTGCAGTCTTGGTATTCTGTTTCTTAGCCTCTTCTTTCTTATTTTAGTACTGTTTATGTCTTACTAACCTTGAAGAATTCCAGAAGGGTTCTGATAAGAATAACTAAAGATGGTTTGGCTGGAGCACATTGTGGCTTAAGCTGTTCAAATACATTGCTACAATCTACAGATCATATCATGGAAAAAGAATCTGCAAATGACATTACGAGCTAAACGTACCAAAGATAACCAATCACATCTTTAGGAACTGGCTCAGGTATGACCTGGCAGTAACTTGAAATTGTATCCCCCTCTGAGGCTATGAAATATTAAGCACAACTGAACAAGAACATAAAACACTGCCTGTTGCTATAATTTTCATGAGTTATAATTAAGTTGGGGGGAAAAAGGATCCAATGAGCAGACTCGTAAAAGGATAATTATAATGGTTTAGGGTGTCAATGACATTACCAATTTCTTTTAATATGGTCATTCTTGCTGTCTCAGTATTAAAAAATAAGAATTTGTTGATTTCTGAGCTTCAAATTCCCCAGCTGAAATGAGATCTTTTGGCAACTACATCTTCCAGGCTGAGGTTTGTTTGCATTCTAGTACAGAAAAGATCAAGTCCATCTACAATCACCTTGTTGACAATTTATGTCAAGGATAAACCCTTTCAAGGAGCATACATCTTTCATCCCAGCATCCATAGCATCTAATAACAGAAAAACCCAATCATATTTACTTTCACAAGTAATTAATACTGTAATTATTTTTACCAGCACTTCTGAAGGATCCCAGTTTTAGGCATTATGTTAGGTACATTACGCTACATTGCATTACAAATAAATATGTAAGGAACCCAAATTAAGCTCTACATATGAATACATTGTAAAGGCCAGTGGCACAAGACATGAGGAACCATCACAGACAGTGATTATACACTACCATTGGTCTATGATCCAGTGGCAGTGGCCTAGTGGGAAGGACTGGCTGAGTCCAGGATGACTGTCCAGAATGTACAGACTCAACAACATCTGGAATAGGACCTACAGATTATTTCTCCTTCTTCCTTCAAGATATTTTAAATATTTCTAATTAGTGGCAGATTAAAACATTGGCTTTCAGCAGGGAAAATTTCCTCAAGGGCCTTTGAATGAGCCCGGCAGAGTGGGAAGAAAACAAGACTCACTTCCACACTATAAATTCTAAACCATACTACATTTTCACAGATATACAGTGCATCTACCACACCATATATATTGCAGAGCAGATCCCAAATGCCAAATTACCTGCATCATTCTGTGTATGTGTATGCATAAACACACACATGTATGTACACCTGTGAGCACACACACAATCATGCACACATTAGGTGCTCATTCTTTAAATAAAGTTTAGAAAGCACAACTTCTGTATTGCAATTGAAAGTTTATATGATTACATAAGCTTCTTGGTATGAATAAGATGCGAAACAGATGACTGAGGATTCAAAAGTCACACCTTCAATTCTTAGTGAAATTTAATTTAAAAAATGAACTTCATTGAAAAATGAAGTATGATATACTCCTGAGTTGCACAAGGATAATTTTTTAAAAAGACAAAAATAAAAAAAAAAGACAAAGACAAAATTTTCTAATTGCTCAGTTAAGCACAGAAGTCATGAGGATATCTTTGGCCTGGAAAGGCCGAATTCTCATTTCAGCTTCAATTTTGCTAAAGGTACACGCAGTAGCATTAAACTTAGGTGAAAATACTGATAACAGTGTTAGGAATTGCAGCCTGGAAATGACTTATAACATGAGGAATTACAGCTAGAAGGGGCTCCCTAGATTAATTTATTATTGTCAAATGGTTCCTGAATGGAAAAGATTATTTTCCAGTAAACTTCAAAATTTATTTTGCTAGTTCACCAAAGATTTGAACACAACTAATCAATAATTAATTCACTCCAGACAAGACTGGTTCATGGGGTGTCTCTATTATATTACTTCTAGTAGAAGTTCATCTTAATCTTAGCACCTATGACTTCCTGTGAGCTTACACTTCAAAATATCGTCTAATAGAAAAGCTCTGTTGATCTATTTCATGATCTGTTGTCTCTGTAATAGTAAAAACACCCTTAGTTCAAATTCAGCTACCTGTATTTTATTTCTTTTATCTGTAGCTCAACTATCAGGAATAAATTTATGTACAAATTTCAGAATCCCAAGACTATGGAATCCACAATATAGAAAAAATCAACACAGATAACCTAGAATTAAGATCTTGACTCACTAAAATCAGTGATAAGCATGGTGCTACACAATATACAGCCATAGATTAAAAATTTGGTAGAGACCACATTGATTCCAGTTTGAAATTTTGCACATCAGGTCACACATTTTCCCAAAACACTTCCCACTCCCAATTCCCACAAGTATAAAGTACATACTTGTGAAAAATACCCTGTTTCTATTGCTGCTGGCCTGGAGCTGACCAAAATTCTCTCAAACTTTTTGGTGTGGTTAACTATGTTCACTAAAAACTGCATTAACATTCTCGTTTTCATTTGCCAGACTTCATTCTCAATCTCATTTTTTTTGTGTAAAGTAGATTGAAGATCCCTCTATTATCAATTTTCTTCTGCATAGGAAGCATACCCTTTGACCTTCTCTTTGGTAAGATAAACAGCCAGAGAGCCTTCCTTCTTTTAGAATAGAGGCAAATTATACAGTCCTTTAGTCACAGCTTTTCTCTAACCCCTCTTCAGTTTATTAACACCCTTCTTGAATTATGAATAGAGCTGTGGGAAAAGATCCTTTTGTTCTCAGAATTTCCACACACTTTTATTCATCTGCTTAGACTGTTTGCTGACTGAAGTTGGACTAAAAATACCTCCATTGCCCTCTTCCCTTGTATTGAGCAAATTTCCCATTTATCACAATTTCAGTCAGTTTTGATTGTCAAACCTAAGTGTGCAAAGTTCCCCTTAAAGGACTTTAAATACAAACTTCATGTTTTACTCATGCTTTCATTTATGTGCTCTTAAGCCCATTTGACATTGCTGAAGTTTCTTGTTGAGTCCAGGGTTGTTCTGGCTTCCAGAGCTGCTGCTCCTAAGGGGACAAAATTTTGAGCCCTGCATCACAACCACTCACTTAGAAAGGAGAAAAAGATTTCTTCATCCTTAAATATGGACTCACTCTCCTGGAAAGCAACATATCTTACCAGGAAGGAAAGTGCAGGGAATGTGTGATCTAAGTTTGCACACACATGCAGATGCTTGTGTTTAAGCATACAAGTTCATAATGGCATTATTCATATTGTGCCAATTTAGTGTAGAGAGAAAAAAATCAAACTTCAGCCATGGAAGTCAATTTTCACATGGAAGAATTAAATATATGCTGAAAAGCAGATTCAGTCTTGCTTGACTGTCAATGAAAATCGTAGCTTTAGCCATGGGCTTATAAAATTCCTTGTTATTTAGGCTTTCAAATATTTTCTGCCCCAAAGGATCACTACCTTTGCAAGTATACCTACTTCATAATTATATAATAGCTTTTTTATCAATGTAGTGAATACAATTTTTATTTTCAGACATAAAATATAGATTATGGAAGATTTTATCAAAAATTAATTCATTATTTCATTTTCCAAGGATGGAAAAAAAGAAAAAAAACCTGGGAATTAAGGTTTGCGGAAAAGGGGTTTTTCTGCAATTTCTTTCCTATCCTTCATCAAAATGTTTCCTGCTTCATTCAGCTTTTCAACTATAATGAAGCAGACCTTCAGGTGTGCTTCTCTTTACTTATATTTTTCAGCCTTTGATGAATCCCTGTCTAATACACATTTATCTATTCAATGTACCAGAACATTGGAAACTTTCTTTATCCTACTCGAGGAGTTGAGCTGCTGCATCAGAAACCTTGCAGTGCTCAGCATTGCAATGGCTATGCTAATTTTCTGAATATCTGCCTGTACAGAGCCAATGTATCACATCTGTCAGGAAAGACAATAAAAGCAAAGACAATCCTGTGCTCATGAAATTAAAAGTAATAAATAGCAAGCCTGTCAAACACACCATGCATGGCCCTTGTGTAGCCTCCAGGGTTTTCTTTGTCTCAGGCATTGCCAACAGCTGCAGGTTTTAAGGTCTACTTGTCATCAAATCTACAAACACAGCCTGCACTGCTTAACACCCCTAATCTTTGCCTTCCACATGACAGCACCTGACTACCTTAGAATCCTTGCACACAGTGTATTCCTGCTTGTGATATGTGTTTTTTAAATGGGTTTAGCTAATGGAGCTGTTTAATTTGCCTCATGGGTTCCCACCTACTCATGCAAATATCTTGGCTCAATCATGCATTTCTTCAGCTAATCACCCAGATATATACCTGTGGTAAAGTTGTAAGAGCCTGGAAAAATCTTCCCACTGAGTAGCTTGTCATTAAGCAGGAAATAGCTACAAACCCCAGCTAAATCCCATGTGTAACTTAAAAGCAGGAAACAAATGAGGACAGCCAGGAATGAATTATTTAACAATCTTCAGTCAAGTCAAAAGGTGTCCAAAGCTACCAGATTTCATGCTTCTCATCATTAATACAATTGTTCAAATGCATCAGGGTTAGGGAAGGTTTTGTGATAGTTGTAATGAGACAATTTGGAAGAAGTAGACTTTGCCTACCTTAAAATACTCAAAGAATATAATTTTAGATGTATAATGAACTTTTTATTGGACATTTGCTTTTACTGTCAGGACTTGAAAATGTATCAAATCATTTCCACAAACAATATGAATATAAGACAGGAGAAAGATAGTTATAGAAATGCTTTGACCTTTCTGGTGTGAATGGATTTCATAATTATAGAATGCCCATAGCCACCTACTCAATATCAAAAGATATCTCTTTCATATCTCTTTTCACATGCACAGACACATATTAGTGTCCTCAGTTAAAGAAGGAAATTTATAAGTTATCCTGAGTTAAAAGTTAGAACTTGGAGTATTAGAATGCCCCATGAAATATTCACTTCTCTCTGTACATTTATATTAAGTGCAAGATCCCTGTGCTGATGTAATCCCATACACATTAATCAGTACATTGTCATTTAAGCTCATGTCCTAATATTTCAACCAACAGCTTTTTTATACCTGTTTTCTCCTCTCCCCTTCTCTACTTTTAAATAAGATTTCCTGCATTATTTTTACCATAAGCTGGTCAGAAAGACTTTCATGCAGAAATGTTGGTAAAAATGTGGATTCTGTATTTTGTATGGATGCTGTTGTGTTGCTGCTCAGTCCACTCAGTAATAGCTGGAGGCTTCAAAAGAATGCAGCATAGTAAAGGAGGAAGCCGTAAGTCTACAGCAAATGCTGCTTTGTACATAATCTTCCAAAATTTCTAATCTCTTCTACTTTATTTTTAGTATTTAATATGTATTCCAGAAAATGCTGAATTTAATGTTAGTATCTTCCAGAGATTTCATAAGTCATTGTTTACTTTTAAGTTTAGAAAAATGTCATCTTAGGTAAAATCTTAGACTTCCTCACACATTTTTGATTCTTGTCTATACTGCCAGTTACCACCTACTTATTGCTTTTTCACGTGGTCCATTAGGCATTCTGTTGGATGCCTTGTGGTAAATTACAGTGAAACGCGTTAGTCTGATTTATAAAAAAATGGATGATAAACAAATGGCTATTGGTTACTTTGTTTTGTTTGTTTTTTTTTTTTAATTTACTCTGCATAACAAATTTCCTAATTTTTTTAACATGATTATTATAGTAAAATAGTAAACACATGCCAATGGCATGATGCCTCATTTTATCAGTATTATAAAATATCAATTAACAACAGTGAGTGATAAAGCAGTCTTCAAAAAATTGACAGATTAGTGGTCAATTTGTTTACAAAACATGTTAATACTACTGACCTGTAGTATAAGAAAAGAAATCTGTAAATGCCTTTAAGAAAAATGCAACATTAAATGCTGCAATTTCCTTTTGGAAAGTGCACATTTTTCTGTTGTTGTTTTGTGAACTTTGTCCTTCCAACTGTATGTTTTATATAGCTTTTGCCTTGGAACTCCCTTGTTTCAATCCCCTAAAACTGTCAAGTGTGACTCCACCTGCTTTATTGTTCCCATAAATTCATATGAAACTAGTAGCTAAATCCAATTTGTGTCATTCTGTCTCTCTTTGTAGCCTATTCTAAATCTCCCAGCATGTTTCACAAAAGTAGAATCCTATTAAGGCCAAATAACCACCACTGTATTTTATTCCATGGTTATTACAGTCCTGCTATGTTCACAGCTCTTAAAGGCTCTTGTCTCTCCATGAATCTATGATGGTCAAAACCTGAAATCTCATTACTACCTTTCTGTTCTGTTTTTCTCCATGTGATATCCCTTTCTCCTATACTATTTTTTAAATTAACTTAGGTGTTATATAGTTAAACTCAATACTTTGCCAAATTTACCAACCTGTAAAGTGCCAGGGGTTAACATGAAAAAACTGTAAATTTCAGATAAGCTTAGCCCATGAAGCTGATTTTCCTGTCTGTAGTTTTACTGAAGTTCTTTGCTTTCATAGTGGTTTAATATAAGAATTATAAATAGTAATTATTTTTTCTTTATTATTTCCAATTAGAAATTGGAAAACGTTGTGAATTTCAATGAAAGTCCTACTATCTGGATTAAAACTCATGAAACAGCTGGATGAAAACCCATGAAGAGCTGTTATAAACAGAGTAATATCCATGAAGTATTGAAATATCATCAATAATGTGGAAAAGGAGACTCAGAGGTGACCTTATCGCTCTCTGCAACCTCCTGAAATGTGGCTGTAGTCAGGTGGGGGTTGGTCTCTTTCTCCAGGCAGCAACTGAGAGAAGGAGAGGACACAGTCTTCAGCTGTGCCAAGGGAAATATAGGTTGGATGTTAGGAAAAAGGTTTTTTATGGAAAGAGTCATGAAGCACTGGAATGCTCTGGCCAGGGAGGCAGTGGAGTCACCATCCCTGGATGTGTTTAAAAAAGACTGGATGGCACTCAGTGCAATGGTTTAGTTGAGGTGTTAGAGCTGGTTTGGACTCAATGATCTTGAAGGTCTCTTCCAGCCGAGTGATTCTGTGAGTCTGCGATATGTATTAAATGAACGCCAGTCATTGTTTAAAATTTTTTGAGGGAAAAAAAAAAAAAAGGGACATTTTAAAATACTTCTGTTTAAGTTTTCAATGTCAAATTGAACGTCTCATGATGCAAATGCCGAGGAAACTCATCTCCATGCGGTGTTCTTGATGACTTCTGAGATTAGATAGATAGACAGACAGATAGACAGATAGATAGATGCAGATACAAGCAAAATCAAGAGATACAAAGTGGAATGTGTTCATTGGAACTGTATTCTAAAAGTTCCAAAACAGAAACAAGTGTTAGTTAGGTTTTTTTGTTTGGTTTCTTTTTTTTTTTTTTACTTTGGGGAGGGGAGGGGTGTTTAAAAAAAATAAATAAGTGTCTTAATCTGCAATCATAGTGTGCAAATACCTTGGTATATTTTGGAATCCAGCTTATTTCAACCTCTGCACTCATGTCTCATGAATAAATTCTCTCCTCTTTACTGCAATATGTATAATTAGATTCCAATCCTGCAATCCTAGGAGTGTAAAAAAGCACATTTCAAATACAAGATAATTTTTCCAAGAACTAAGAACACTAAAAGGATGTCATAAGGCTCAGGAAAGTTTTAGAGAACCTAAAAACAATCAGAAATAATCTCCTTTAAAAAGCCACAAGGAATCTTGTGCCTAAAGGGTGTGACTAATGGGAACGTCTAATGGGAACATTAAGGAAGATCTCCTTCCACACATATTCCAAAGACAGTGTTGTGATTTATGAAATTTAGTGCTGTGCTAAATACTCGCAGGTGGTTTCTGGAATTCAGGAATAAAACAGTGAGTTCATATCTGCTGGAATTGCTGTGCCCTAACAAATCTAAGCTGATTCTCTAATATCTGAAAGGAGAAAATCAATAAGAAGCATGGATGGGAACTTGCTTCTTTTAGGTAATTTGGTTAAACTCCATGAGAAGAATGTACTCTGAATATATTTTTATAAAATATATTAAATTATATCATTACTCAAAGCAGTATGATTTAAAAAAAATCTAGGAACTGCAAAACAACCTTCATAAAGAATGAAAGGAAGTTCATTATATTTCAGGTAATGAAGTGAATATTTACAGTAAATTTGATTATTATGTAACCTCATGCAAGTAGTGAAGAAAAATTGAAACATCTTTCCAAACAGATGATGCAGTCATATTGCTCACAGGCTTTAAAATAAGTTTAATTTAGGATGAATGATATTTTGTTTCTATTATGTTCTGAATTTAATATGTTTAGGTCTGAAAGAAGGTGGCTTACTTCAGTTTTAAGCAGTGAAGATGGACCACAATACACAGAGCACATTTTGAACTTGTAACAATATCAAACCCATATTTTCTGGGAAGATTTTAGGAAATGGTATTTGGACAAAGAAAAGCTATTAAGACATTTAAATAGTATTCAAATTAATACTTTAAAAACCTTTAAAAATCATTTTAAAAAGACCTTCGTATTTTTTTAACACCAGAAAGTTTCTTGTTATTCCTTCCTTGCCCTGGAAATGTTAATTTGGTCTGTCTGAAGAAGGTATCACACTGACATCGAATTTCAAGACTGGAAGGTACAGCTGGTCTTTGGAAAATAATTGACCAATCTTCTTAATTTTAATACTTGTTCAGCAAATTACTGCTCTCCTTCAATATCCTATTCTGACTTTAGTTTTCTTTAGGAATAAATACCTGCTGCCCTGACATATGAATTTTCACAGTGGTTAATTATTTTGTCTTTTGCAACTAAATCCACTAAACTCTGATTATTTCATAAGAGGGAGAGAGAGAGAGAGAGAAAGAAAGAAAGAGAAAGAAAGAAAGAAAGAAAGAAAGAAAGAAAGAAAGAAAGAAAGAAAGAAAGAAAGAAAGAAAGAAAGAAAGAAAGAAAGAAAGAAAGAAAGAAAGAAAGCTAGCTCTAGGTCTGTTGTAGAATATATTTCCAGAAGACATCTTCTGTAGGAGACAGGGATAAGATTCAGCCTGAGGATTTTTTTGTTGGCCTCTGGGAAAGGTTATTCTTGAAGACATTTTTAGATCTCAGGCAAGACCACAGCCAGATGAAGTAAAAAACAACATAATAACAACTCTTATTCTTCTCAAAAGTCTGGCAAAGCAAACAGTCTTCACAGCACATCCTACAATTAATTTCATAACCATAGCAGGACTACAAATATACAGCTGCTCCAGAAGCCAAGGAATGTCTAGCAATTTTGTATACTGACAAAAACCCCCATATTTCCCACATGTAGTATTGCAAAAGTCTGCATTTACCTTTTAGAATTACATATATACATATATATGTATGTGTACATATGTAGGTAGAAAATTTCACATTGGCTGGAAATACAATTTCAGTCAAAAAACCTCAAATATTAAAAAAAAAACCGCTTGAAGTTCTTAACCACCCTTTACTCTTTTTTTATTCTTCCTGCCTCATACTTGTACTTTTTCATTCTTGCATTTTTATTTGTATTACTTTCATGAGCTTTAATCACCAGCAAAGAGGAAACCAGAATCTCCAATTCTTCTCAGATGTGTTACAGTCTGCAGCTCTGGACTGTCTCTTTATGTTATAATCCTTCACAGTTATATCCTTAGATGGACTTTACTTCAGTTTTATTCCAGTCTTTGTTGTTATCCTCTCTTGAAATTTCTTATGTTTCAGTGTGCTGAGGAGGAGGCCTTTTCTTTTCAGACTAAGATAATGCGATTTCAGAAATCTGTTTCATTTCTTCACATCAAAGGAATCTCCATTTTATTCAGTATATTTTGTACTAAACAATTCCTGCTTCTTTTCATTGGTATTATATGTGCTTGATTTGTTAAATGGGATATTTAATTATACTTTAAATGGATCTTTATTCCTTCCTGTAACCTGACTTTTCATGACTAATTTGCTGGCCAATAGAATTAGCAACTCCCCAGTCATTTCTTTTTACTCCCCTCCCATCTTCCACTGTCAGGAGATTAATTCAAAACAAATGGCTTTACAAAAATGCTACTTTGTAAATATCTTATACTGCATTGACACACATAAGATGTTTTTAAAAACCGTTTGTAATCATGGGAGACTGTAAAGATTATCTTGATTTTATAGTCAGATTTCTGTCCCCATTTTCTATTGGTCTTTTGCATGTATTAAAACTATGTGTTAGCCAGTAGTTTTGGGAACTTACTGCACTACACAGAATCAAAGGATAATGATTATAATTAGGAATATTTGAAGTATTTTCTCTAATTATGAAAAGGGTAATGCCAGGTAAAATCTTAGACCTTCAGTAAAATCCACATGTGCTTCTCTCCAATCAAAACTATTCTATGATTCCTTGCTCCTTTGCATGAACTGTTGCCATGAATGTTTGAAATATCTTATTTCATACAGAGTCCACAGAGAAAGATGGGTACTGGAACACCACAGAAATGAAGCACTTTCTGCAATCAGTACAACTAGTCAATTTTTCAGATGCTTTCACAGTAAAACTGAATGACAGTTTATACAGTGGTGTGCTGGTCCATGGTTCTTGTAGGAAAAATGGCAATACATTCAAAAACAGTGCCAAAAATATTGAGTGACAAAATATACTGTGTCACTTAATGTTTCAAATCTTAGTTTTCAGACATTTTCTGCTTATTTCCTGCTTCCTATTGTATGTTAGTAATAGGCAGTCCATAGAAGCCTGCCATTTCAGTTTTGAATTGGAAAAAATTATTGACATACTGATGGAAGACAATTTAATATTGAAAATTATTCATTTTTCTGTTCTCCATTTAAAATCCACCTTCCAGCCATCCATTGATCTCACTGTCCTGGCTTAGTTTGAGCTTTCCTTTCTTGGAACATATATTCACCAGTATTTGTTTTCCTGTTTCAGCCCTTAAAACACCAAATTTGTTTTCTTTAGCAGTGCTTCTTTGAAATACATAGGATGAGATTTCCTGGAGCCCTTGGTCTGCCCTGGGGCAGCTGGCCTACACTAAAGAATTGAAGACGTAGGACTCTTCATCTTCTCTGAGAATCATGAGCTACTATCTTGTTCAGACTGGCCTAAAATTTTTTGTGCTCTCACTTTGGGGAACACTTTAAAATGGTTAGATACTCATGCTCACTGTACTGAGAAGCAAGAAAACAGTTATTCCCAGGTCAAGAGAGGGAACATATATATGTATTGATGTGCACTTTTAAAGCATTTAACCATTTCCATTAGTAATTGAAACCAGACTTTCTAAGTGCATTGAGAATGAACTGTTTAACACAAAATCTACCAAGGAATTAATATGAGGTAAGAATTAAATGTGTCAGTCAAAAAAGTTTCTTAATCATGAAAAACAATGATGAATAAAAAAAAGAATTTTCTAATTACTTACTGGCCTATTCTTCCTTGTCAGCATGGGTTAACACCACACTACATGAACAGCTATTGTCTTCTTTTGAGGTACCATTACGATCAGTTCTTGGCATCCAGGTAAGGGCTGGTGACAGAGATTGAGTAAGGCTCTTACAAAGATTTACTCCAGAAAAAAGAGGCCTGAGGGATCACAACTTAAATCAAGAGCACCTGGATATTCTGTTTGAATGATTACTTCTACATGATCTAACTGGTCTCCAGGGGTTTTACAGCACAGGCCTTGGCCATGTTTAAGACTCTGTTAGTGACAGTTAATTGTACTCTGGCACCGTCACCTGCAGATTCATGGGAGACTGTCACGGGTTAGGTTGACCTTCAACCTTGCTGTTTCTCCAAAACAGTGGCACTGGCTTCCTCCTTTTAGGGATGTCTTTGCTTTCCTCTCTTCTTTTCCACAATATTGAGGACCTTTTCCTGCATGTAGGAAGAATTCTTTCAATTTTAAAACATTATTTCATTGCTATAAGCTCTTCCATTACAGGAAAACCTGTTCTGCTTCAGTCAGGGCATCCTTATGAATGATTTCTTTGCCTCATTGTTTTCATTGTGGCTGTGACATTTAGTCACTGTAGAGATGTAATTGTACACATCCCTGAGTGCTCTGAGACAAGGATCATAGCTTTCTAAGTGACACTGCTGTTAAATTAGTGCTCAGAATACTGTGTGGACAGAGTACTATTACAAGCACACAAAGATACATAAAACATAAAAGGCAAGAGTACAAGTCAAGCTACATCAGTGGAGAGATTTTCAATTTATTTAACTGAATTGCTAAAAAACCCCTCTGCTTTTAATGCACCAGTTAGACAGAGACAGTGTAAGGCTTTATTTCTTTTGTTTTAGTTGATTAATTAGTCAGTGTGTGCAGCAGCACAAGCATAAGCTGATATGTAAGTGCTAAATGGCATTGTTCATACTGTGTTAAGCAAGCAGTTTAAAAATATGTTTTATTGATCAGATTCCTTCCTGGAGGCAAAACTGATGATAAACATTACTGGCAGGGTTATGACTCTTGGGAGATGGGCTGATGTTTGCCTCAGATGCTTCATGTTTATGAAGGCAAAGATAAGGTGCCAATGAAGAGCCATTCCCATGCTGTATTTGTGCTCCTTTGCACCTCTTAGGTTGAATTCATTTGTCTGTGAAACTGACTATTAATATTAATATTTTCTTTGAAGTGTCTTTTGTGCAAGGTGTCTTCTTACCAAGGGAAGTCAATTCTTCCTGATGTTGTGCTAGGCTCTATGTATTATGGGGTTCATCCAATGGCTGTCAAAGTAAAACACAGAAACCACCCTTTCAGCAGCAGGGGGAGGAAGGGTGGTGAGATTCACCAGGTACTGGTGGCTAATTTCCTACTTGAGAAGTGAAAAGCTTTTCCACATATTCTGAGCAGGGGACATATCAATAATATTATACTTAATATGTACATATATTCTAAATTTCATATTTCTCTAACAAATAGGTCATATTTAATGAAGATATGGAACACTTCTCTATTTTTTCACATTTCTAATGAAGTTAGTGTAGGATATGGCATTAAGTAAATATGAAGTATGATGAAAAAGATCCTTCATGGAGGTGGTGATCTCAGCCCCATGAGTACTTTAAAACTTGCCACACTCAATGTTTCACCTGTGTATTCCATATGTATAAACATTAATGGTATAAAAATATGAATTTCTATTAGAAGTTATTTACATGGAGTGCCACAGAGTGAAAATATTCTGTTGCACAGAGGCATAAGATTTAGCCATGTCTGTCCTAGTAGTGTTTTGATGTATGGGATTAGATACATAGAATTCAGATGATTAATTTTACCTTAATTTTGTCAGAAGACTTGGAGTACTGAAACTTGTGTATTTCTGCAGTGATTTGTGTAAGAAAATGTCAACTTTTATTTCAGTTGGTAGTACAGCACAGTGTAGTTCCTTGAACATTTATTTACCTATTAAATCATTACTTTGTAAGAAAGAGATGTTATAGATTTCCTTGTTCTATTGTTTTTAGGAGAACAGTGAAAAAAGAAGGGTGTAGGAAGTCAAGCCATAAAAGGGTTCATGAGTCCAAGGAGCCCAGGTGTTTGGCTATGAAGGTGGCAAACCTTGAGGTGAGCAAAAGTCTCTTTACTAGTTCTTCCAACAGAAATTTTCTTGAAGATATTTTTCAGCAATCTTTTATTCTGAAATTTTAAAATTTTATTTTGAATCTTTCTTTTAAATATAAAAAGAGTTTTAAAATCATGTAATTTTCTTTGTGGTAACAAGTCACAACTGCTCTGTATCCCAGCAGAAGGACCCCATGGTGTGCAAAAGAAATATTTCTCTCAGCACAAGACCACAGGCTACTCCAGAGCACATCATATTAGTTCATGTTTTGTTCTCATTTGCTGTAATGTCTTGGCCTTATGGTTCTGCCTGCAAGGAAAGAGAATTTTCCACCATAGCAAAATACATGTGTCAGATAAAGACAAAAAAACTGATTTTTTTAAACCTTGTCATTTTAATGACTCAAAGATATCAGGGCAACATGTATGTCAGCAGAGTGACATGCAGACAGAGAGATAGTAAAAAATGTGTGTGAATATGTATGAGTCCTATGTCCCTGTTTTAACTCCTAGCTCTGACACCTTCCAGCCTACAAGTACACACATAATTCATGCTTAAAGGAGGTTAAGAGATTTATTTCTAGGACTGTAAGCAGGCACTTTGTCTCCCTCAACTGCTTTGAAAAAATGGCTGAACGCAAAAGCAACAACAAAAAATGGCTTGATATCTGATGGAAATGGGATTACAACAATAGAGTTTCGAGGAAGAGGGAAAAGGGAAACCATTTCTTTCCTTTCTTAAAAGGTTGGGATGATATGAACTGCAGATGAAGAGTGTGATAAAGCAATTTTGTACTGAGTGACATTCAAACCTTCCCTTCCTGCTTATTTTATATGTAGGGGTGCATATTTTTCCCTGTATTTTCGTTTTAATCTTTCTTATAATAGAAAATCATGTCCAAAAAATGTTGTATTTCCCATAGAACAAAGCACAGTATTTCTGCTTAGTAATATTTTCAGTAAAAACACTAAATGTTTAAATGGCAAAGGGCTCTGAAACAAATATACCTTATTTGACCATCTACACTGAGTCGATGATTTACTTCTATTTCTGGCTGCTGCACAGGTTAATATTACACTATGTTAATTTTCCTATTTTTCATCTTTTTGAGTGTATTTTTCATACGTTATATAATTTCTTATTTCACTGCAGTGGGTTTCACTCAAATAAAAGAGTAATAAGCTGACTATAAAATAACACATAACAGTCTGCTAGAAGCTATGACCTAAAATATTTATTCTAAACAACATTACTTTTTTTTTTCACATCTTTGTTAGCTTTGATTCATGACCAGATCCTGAATTTTCTCTAGTGGGTCTGAAGGACTGGTTTCAGCCTTGTATTAGAGAGCACTACCAAAAACCAGGGAAACAACTGTTTTGTGACTGCACAAGAGGATCCACTTAATTTATTCTATAGACTTTAACCTTCTCATGGTTAGATGTCCTGGATTATTATTCAAATTCCTTTATTATATTTAGACTACTCTTCCACAAAATCAACAGAGAACTGATATGATATAGTTGTGTATCAGTCTTCTTAACTATCAGGTAGAGTAAAAAATAAGTAGACTATGCAGTCAAAATTCTCCCATTACAAACATTTAAACCTCAGATAAATGCATAAAAATGTTATATAACTAATAACTCTAAGCATTTTTTTAATACCTTACTTCCACAAGTACTACTTCTCTTGAAACTGTCATTGAAATTCTCTAGGCATTCAGGGAAATTAGGTTCTACAGCTGGAGCTAATGTGCTACCATGATAAATTTTTCCCTTTCAGTATGCATAGAAGTAAGGTTGAACATTTAATTGCTAGATTCTCAGTGACCTCTAGGATATTTTTTTAACCTGAAAAAATTATAATCACAAGCTAGATAAAGTACTATCAAAATGGTCTCAAAGATACTCATAATGGGAATAGTCATAATTTTCGTTTTAAAACAAACATATCCACTTGGGTACGCTCAGTTTATATATTGCAGATGCTTGGTTTTTTTAGCTACCCATACCACAGGTACCCCAGCTATTTTAAATGATGAATTGCACATGTCCATACATGTGTTTGTTGTAGCTTTTGATGCAGTAGCCATAAGATTCTTGGGAAGGTTCCTACTTCGCTGTACTTGACTTTGAATCAGCATGATTGATGATAGTTGCTGTTTTTCATCAGCAGGGCCAGTTTTGAAAGCCTGAAGGACCTATAGCTGTAGGCTGCTGGGGAAAAGAGAAAGACAAGAAGTGATGGTTAGATGTTTTTGCAGTCCCACTCTGAACTGCAATTTGTCCAAGTCAGTCTTTGCATGTCCTTACTTCATCCTTGATATCTCCCATCCTCCAGTATTTCCCATCCTCCAGTATTTCCTTTACTTGCTCCTCTTTCACCTCAAAGTTCTTGTTCAAACCTTTTGCATTGTATGCAATTTCTTCAGAAATACCCATGTCGTGGAGAGAACTGGTTTGTAAAGATACACAAAAAATTATTTTACATGCAAAAGTATTTAACGTCCCAGCTCTTTTACTTGGCAAAAGATGCATGAATCCTTTAAGAAAAGGTGAATTTCAGATACAGCCTTTTTATTTCAACTGAGAAGTAAAAAATGCAGAGATAAAACAACATATGTTAAGATAAACTGAAACTCCAAATTATTATAGGACAGGGAGAAGCTAAGATCCCATCCTTATTTCCTCTCAAGCCATTTGCTTGACTATCAAGAAGAATACACAGAGCTGAATACAAGGATTTTCTTCTAAGGACAGCTATGAATGTTAAAGGAAAAAAAATTATATTGAAGCAATAAATCAAGGAGAGAACCCCAGAATTTATTCTGCCACCATCATCACTGTCAGAAGACATCAGAATCCTGATGGTGAGAGGAAGGCATCGCTGAATGGAATATTTTGAACAAATGAAGCCTTGTACCAAGGGAAATTACAGACTTTTCCAAGAATGTCACCCTCACAGTCATGGAGCTTTAGACCTTCAGAAAAAAACCCTGAAGTTCAAGCAATATATATACTAAAAGTACTTTGACACAAGTGTATCAAATTTTCAGCACTGTGATCAGTGGACTACTCTCCAAAAGAGACTTTCGTATATATATATAAAACTAACTTTGTTAATACAATCACGCTGAATATATATGTTATCAGAAATAAATAAAAAAAGAACAAAAAAAACCCCCCACTTAATAAAATTTAATTAATGCTAAAATACTTGGTAAAGACAGGTACAGTGGGGAAGGTTCATTACTCAGGTTTATCCACATTCAAGTACACCTTCCATAGTTTCCAAGTTCAAATCAAAAATTAAAAAAGGAAGGGCCAGTCAGTGGAAATGTAACTAGCAAGGGGACTGTGGAGTAAGGTAAGAAAAGATGGATGAATTAGTGTTGTTTGGAAATTTTTGTTTGTTTTTGTTTTTAGCACTAAATATAAAAAATAAATATAAATAATATAAATATAAATATAAATATAAATATAAATATAAATATAAATATAAATATAAATATAAATATAAATATAATCTGTAAGCTATGAAAATAGGAGGCTTTAAGCGCACTTTTTAAAGAAATACACGCATGTACTAAGTGTTAAAGATGACCACCATAAATTTTATCATTGCAAGAACACTCATTTTAAATTAAAAATGCTTATTTTATTTAGAAATTTTATTGTCTGTTATTATTATCAGCTAATTTGTTCTACAGTTTTTACAGGATTTTTTCTATTTTACCAAAGATATCTGAGAAGTTACCTAATTTTTGGGAAACTTTGGGATGCAGACATTTTCTCCTTTCAAATTTTAGTTTTTCTTAAGTCTGAGAAAAACTTGATTTTCAAAGAAGTCCCAGCTGATGAAATTTTCTGCCAGTCCTCTGGCTGTGACTTTGGGTGACACCTTTGTTCAGAAGGTGGAAAGAGAAAAAAGGAATACAGTTAAAATTTACCCATCAGGGATAAAGACAATACGGGGGCCATCCCCTGGCATTGTGGAAACCTGTGCAGTGTTTTAGAAATCTCAGTATATCAAGCAAAGCATTTTCAGTATTTGCACACATGTACTACTTAGCTTAGCCCTCCTGACAATTTTAGATTTATTTAGACATCTCAAAGACTACATAAACTGGGTAACCCTTTTCAAAAAATGCTGTGTCCTAAGGAATGATTGTATTCTAGGAGAAAAGAAAATGAACTGTAAAAGTGGTCATGATATCAGGTGAATAAAATTTTGGCTGGTCGGAGATGGCAGACATTTTTTCCACTGACAACTATTTTTTTTTTTAAATTTTGAGTAGTAACCTCATCCAAATGTTTAAATTCATTATCTTTCAATGACAATTTGCTGAAGGAACAAGCTGAAATAAAAGAAATCAACCTTTTGCCATCTTGGAATTCAAACCTATGGAGTTGCATGCTAAATAATTAAGTTTTAATTAACTTGGCATTGTATTATGGCATGTTCTAATGTAGAATACAGAAAAACAAAATCCTCATAATCTACCACATTGAAAAGAATTATAAAAGACTAGGGCTGCAAATTCTTAATCATACTTTCTATTTTTCTGTAGAAAGATATTTGTTTGAAGGAAAAAAAAAATGGGCAAAGCATCATTATATTTTCCCAGATCTGATTACAAAGCTCAGCTGAAAAGTTTTGTGGGGAGAAGGTGAGATCCTCTAAAATCCTGCATCTATTCTTTCTGCTCAATGTATAGCTTCCACCTGTCTAGACAGATATTTGTTCATCCTTGCAACAAATTTGACATCACCTTATAGCATCAGCTATTTTTACCATCTATTATTATTGCCACCTACTTATAACACTAATCCTAACAAAACACCACCTTACCTGTCTGTATCAGCACATTATTTATGCTTCCATGAAAGGAAGAAACCCAGCAAGCTGAAGAGTTTTCCTAAAGTTTGCAAAGGTAAAGGCAGAAGCAAAGGCAAGCATTTATCCCTCTACAAGTCAGCATAAACCATAGGGAGAACAGCTTTTGTGAGCCTCAAAGTGAGCCAGATCACACTACTGGCAATTAATAACCAGGCTGAATAATTTTATCTGAGGTGGTTTGTGTTTCTTCTGCTGTTTCCTGCAATGTGACAGCCTGCAGGAACTCTCAGTACAAGGAGAATGATTGCTAAATGTTGGATCAGTATCACAAAATGTACTTTTTTGCAAGGTTAAATGGAAACAGAATCAGACTATTTTCCCAGCCCTTGGGACTGAGAATTTATGCAGTGACAGCCTTGAAACCCAATTTGGATTAACAGAAATAACAAGTGAAGTTAGTGAAGAATTTTGTCCTCAGTGAATGTTTAAGAGTTTGTCAGTGACTAAAATCTTTTAAATACTAACAATTAAAGATACGTTTGTGGGATTTTGCATCAAATCCCTGCTGAAGTGGGAAGGTATCTGAACTTTGTCACTGAATTTTGGTTAACCTTTTTTATTACCTGCCTGATCTTTTGTGTTGTGATTTTATCTTGGTGATGAATTTTCTTTTTATAACTCATAGAGGATGTGGTGGAAAATTAGAGTCAGCTTACCATTTAACCTCTTCCTGTCATTCACTCCTATTGCCATTTCTGTACAGATTGCTGTTTATCACTGTGGTATTTCATTTTGAATTCTAAATTACACATATAATCAAAAATTAAATGTTATAATCTTTAAATAAAGGAACTCCCTACATAACCTCTGTGACAGGCTGTAAATGTGTGTCTCTTCCTGAACTCTACTTTGTAGTTGAAAATTGTCAGGAATCATTTTATGAAGTTTGTGGGGGTGGGTTTCTACAGAAATGTCAAATTGCTGAAATTTAAACTTTCCACGGATCAAGTTTCAGTACAAACATAATCTAGAGAAGTTTCTCAACTAAGGATGGGAGTTTCTAACTGCAATCAGAAAAATAATTGGACAGCTTAGGTATGCTGCAAATCCATGGCAAGCCAAGGTTCAAACCTTTTAATCAATGATTATTCAATTCTGTATACATAAGTGGATATATTTCAAAGAGAGAGCTCAAAATGCATATGAGGTGCAAGAAACCAGACTGAAATCCACACTTCATTTTGGATATGACTCTCAAATTCCTGAACCTACTCTACTACAAAGCAGTCCTGCCAAAAATGCTGCCACTTTCTCACTTGTACACCTCCGGATCACACAAGATGCAAGAGTATGTCACCACTCAGACGAGAAGACATCCGGATTGTAATGTATTTCACTCATAATTACCAGATACTTCACAGCACTCAAATGGCTGCACAAAGTGATAGCACAAATCAAGTTCAATCGTAGCTCTCCCATATGGGTACACAAATGGGTCTATAGTTACAGTTTGGATTTTTACTACATTAAGCTACTCCATGGAAAGTCTTTGTTCACACTTCATGATTCATGCTGTGAGATATTTTACATCTTCTGCAGAGTAAGGAACCACACAACTTTTCTGCAGTCCACAGTGCAGAAATGCACTATGCACCAGGTTTGGTGCAGTGTTTGTGTGTATTTGTATATATGTGTGCAAACACACACACATGTATACCTATGGGTGTACCTATAAACAGATATATGTACATGTATACAGGAGTTTGTATAAAAGATGACAGCAAGCATTCTGGAGTTTATGGTCTGTTTAGATGGGTTTCAGCATCTCTCTCTCCTGTTATCCACAGAGGCACAGTGGTTAGTGCTGGAGTAGTGAATGTTAAGAACCTCGAGGCAGATACAGAGAACACAGCAGTGTCAGGGGATGCTGAACGGATCTTTTCTGCTCATAAAAACAGCTGTGCCATTTCACCTTGAACAACTACCAAAGTTTTCACAGAGATCTTTGGCCTGACATCGTCCTTTCTGCCTTTTTTGCTGAAACCTCCTTATAACAGGTAGTGCTTCAAAACTGATATTTTCTAGAGTAACAATGAGAGCAGTGAACTTCAGGAAGGCTCTGTCTCAGTAAGGAAGGAATGTGATGTTCAATTATCAAGAATTTGCAGTACCATGGAGGATGAAGAGGACAGATGCTTCTTCCTGACATCATTATGCTTGATATTCCTCGCTTTACATGAAGCTTGATATAAATTCCTAAAGCCACCAAATTTTCCTAATTAAACTATACCAGGTCTGTCAATATTTATCGTCCCTGTGGCCCCTTCTTGTATGTGCTGGATTGTTCCTTTATCTGGTGTTCATTCAAAGAAAATGCTGTGGAAAACAAAATAACAAATCATGCTGCCACAAAATCAGAAATGAGACTCAAATTCTCTTTTACAGTGAACACCTTAATGATTTTTAACTTCATTGAAATAATTTCCCCATAACTGCAGAAAAAAATCTTTTGCTTCCTAGTAGTGTGTGTTCACTTTTACACAGATATATTATTGGTCAAAGCCTCCAGCTGTGAATAGATTTTATTACCTTCTGTCCTTGGTTTCTTTTTCTATTACATGTATATTTTTTCCATTTAAAACTCTTAGATGATGAGGAAATGTGTGAGCAATGCAGATTTAAAAAAAATAAGTTCAGAACACTCCTTTCAGCATGAATTGGTACCATTGTAGTGCTGTTTAAAGAATTTCTCAATCTTTGCAGTAGTTTGAGATGAAGATATTTGATAGAAGCTTATGTGAGGATTAATGAAAAAGTATACTTTCCTGTCCATCATGTTTGTTTGTTATCACTCAGCATCTTGCAATGGAAACCCAACAAAAGTGTTCAAAGCTAGGGATTATACAAGTGCAAAAATTGCCTGGGACCTACAGAATGACCAGGCTGTAATCATTTCTCAAGATCTGTAGATTTATTTCAAGAAAAGGAATTTTTTTTTCCTCAAAGCCATTTTTTATATTAATCATTCCATCAGGAGGACCTGCTATCCTGCAGAACAAGGCAAGCCTGAGTAAAAATGCAGTATAAATTCAGATAAACATTTTCATAACGTATTTGAATAGCTGAGGAACAGGAAGATGCTCTTCCAGTGTGATGGTAGAATGCCTGTGGTTCTGCTGAGTGCAGAGGATGAGATCAAGAATGATTTAACAGACAGTACAAGGTTCTCAAGCCCAGTAACCACAGGTAAATCACATTTGCTGTTTCACTCTTGTTTAATCTAGACTGTTACTTAATTTTGATTGTGTTTAGTACATAATCTAATATAATCCTGTCTTATTTTTGTTTTGAATCCAGAACACTCCATAGTAAACATGAAAACTATACATTTCTACTGGAATTTGTTACCCTGAAGGAATATGAACTTTGACAAATCTAAACGTGGCTCAGGTCAAAATATTCTGGATTAGGAATATGATCTGGGAGTCAATATTACATCATGTCTGTGTACCCTCAGTACCACACCGATTTTCTCATAATTCTACTGAAAATTTCCATTTCATTCTTAAAATACCACCTTCTTAGAGTGATTCTTAACTTATTTATAGGTCATTATACAGTCACATATATATAATATTTTACAGGTCTGCATTTTTTTTATGTGGTTGCCTCTGAGGTGCTTGTCATAAAGTCATAATGGAATATTTAAGATATTTACCATGGTATAGGTATCAATGCAAAATGCAATTTTGTATGCCTAAACCAGCATTGTTAGAAAGCAAAATTATAGTTCTGGGATAATCTATATAAATAATTTTGTAACTGCAGAAAAGAAAAGCCATAATGACTGTGCTGCATTTTTGATAACTTGTATAATTTCTGCCTTCTCACATGCAAGGAAGAGAGAGTCACAGGCCCTGCTGACATCTCAGGTGACAACAACGTCCTGCATGGACAAAATATGGATCGGCTGCTAAGAAAACTAACAAATTTTTTTCACAGCACAGCTACAATGTGATTTAAAATTCAGAAAATCTGTTTGTGATTCAAAGCTTTGAGGTCATCTAAAACTTATACAGCCTCAAAATTTTATTGTCTGTCTCTACTGCTCTGGTCCTTCAAAATGCTGCAAGCATTAATCAAAATTCAACTGCTTGTTTTAATCAGATTTCATGGAGAAAGCACATTGTAGGTGGAGGGGTTGTGAATTACCTTGCAAAAATAGAAATGTAAGGTGTAATCTAAATGAGAAAATAACAATAAAAAATTACTAAAGATTTACCATGGAAAAAAAAAATCAAGAATTGATTGAAAGGTCAGTACAATGGCTATTGTAACTGAACCATGTAAATAATAATCTAATACTCCCTTATTTCAGATTAAAAATACAGTTGGTCACTGATATAGAGATGATAAAAAACTGGTTTTACTCTTGAAATTAATGGAAAAGCATCTACTGATTTTAATGAAAACAGAAAATTCATTTAGGAATTTGTAATATCTACAAGGCTATTTGGAAAATCACAAATTCACTCAAACATGAAACATAAAGCACAGATGACTTCTAAATAAAGCCTACAATAAACTATTTACTCTGTTGATACATAAAGATCTGAAATTCATAATTAAATAATTTTGTTAGTAACACAGGGCAGAATCTCTGATCAAATATGTAAAAAGCAGCAGCTGTCCAAAAGTAGTTTTCAATTTCATTTAGAGCTCTTTCTTACTCTGGGTAAAACTTTTAAGCAGTTCTTGATATTTGAACATTCTCACATCATGTACTGAATTGTTGCCCCAGCTGCTCTCTGCCCCAGCTCCTGAGACACTTTGCTGTTATCCTTTCTTTTCTAAAGTGAGACAACTGCTGCCTGTGGAGAGGAGGTGGAAAGACTCAGTTATAAGTACGACACAAGTTTGCAGCTCACATTTGAGCTGCCTGGTACCACAGCTGTGAGAAAGGGAGATGTGGGAATAGTGCCTGTTAATACAGCAAATGGGATCGAGTGCAGATGGGGCATGGGTAGCACAGGCAGTGTTGTATCACAAATCCCACTGCAGCTACTCCACTGGGTTGTATTTGCACAGGAAAAGCAAAGGACACTTTCCTGTTCCCTCCCTCCACCATCACTTAACCTCATCTGGAATTGCTCTAAATTTTAACATGCAGAAAACAAATTATTTTTATTTAATTTCCTCAAAAATAGGTTCTGAGTAGAATTTTGACTTCCAGTATTTAAAAAAAAAAAAATGTTCCTTGCATTTAAGAAGATGTGATGACATTAAAAAAATAGATTTTTTGGTTAAGAAAGCTTATTCAGGGCATTCTTTGGGCTTAAAAAAAGAGACCGATTAAAAGCCTACTGTAAGAGTGACTTCTGAAGCTTTTCAGTAATAATTCTGTGAATTCTTTATTAAGCATAGTTACAGCAGAGTTCAGGAAGAATAAGGCTGGGTTTGAGCATGGCTGTCTGTGGACAATGATATCAAATATAAGTGAAAATTAAAGTCATTATTTGACAAAGTACTTGGCCAACAGTTACCTAGTTGGAGGCCTATTTATAATCAGCAAGAATCCAAATATTTTGTCAGAATTTGAGAAGATCCTTCTTCAGTTTTTTTAACTTTTTCTCAGAGACTGCACTTATTATTTCCGATTGTTCTACTTGAATGGTGAAACTGGAAATACACTGTAGAAGCTGAAAGAAAATACATACTGCAGCTAATTGTGAAAATCACTGAAATGGAAATTATTTCTCCTTCTACACCCATTTCTAAGGAATATTCCTATAAATTAGTTATTGAAAATTTATTGTTCTTTAAGTGGATGTAAAAAAATCTTGATTTTAAGAGTTTTGCATTGTTTTTGAATAGCCTGTTCTAAAACAAGCTTGTCAGCTATGAAAAAGATGGTTTTATTTCTAATATGGTGAGGAGAAAAGGACATGGGATAACAGCCTCACTCTGTAGAAGCTGGTGACTTTTCTATGACATCTCTCATTAACCTATGCTGCTTGAAGAATGAAATTACAATTAATTTAACTCAGTTCAAGGATTAAATGAACACCTAACATCACATGCTTAAGTACAGATATAGATACTGGTTTAGATACAGATACTGATTCTCTGGTGTTCTATTTTTCATCTTCAAGTAAACAAAAAAAGAATACAATAGTGAATAAAGAAGACCTACTCACAAAAACAGACAGACGCCAACTTTCATCTCTACTCTTGAACGAGTCCATCATCACTTTTTTTTAACTTTAAGGCAAGTATGTTTTAATTAGCAATACAAAAAATTCAAAATGCAACATATCTATTTTAGTGAAACAAGGATTCAGTTCAACATCAAAGAAGCGAGGAAAATTGTGGCATGAGGCAGCATGAAAATCAGAAAATTTTCTTCCTAAATATATATATTTTGTTTCATCTGTACAGTTATTTCTGTTTAATTTCTCATTCACTGGAGTTTGCACAGCTCAGAAACAAGCAGTTTCATTAATAGCAGCAACTGAAAGTAAGAGTCTCTTTTCAAAGTTCTCTAAGATCTGCATGAAATGTAGGGTGTAATGAAATGCAATGTTGCATTTGTTCCCTGTGCAACTTTTTATGTAAAAAGGCTATTCATTGGTGATTATTTTATCTCTTTTTTTTTCCCCTTCAGCAACATTTTCAGTAACATTTTCAGTTCCCCACCTAAGCTACAAAATTCATGTTAAGAAATTAAGTTCATACATCAATAATGAATCTGATAAACACTTCAGAGGTGCGAAAGACTGAAATGGAATGGGTGAATAACCAGCACAGAACTCGTTGTCCAGAAGTAAAGCAGAAAGAAGAGTAAATAAATCAATTATTAAAATCCCCACCTCTTCTGGTAAATAATACTTTAGGGAGATAAAAGCTCTTTGTTGCCCCAAGACCAAAAGTATCTCATAACATCTTTGAAAACAAAATCACAGAATTTGGGCAGTTGGGATTCAAAGCCTGGTTTCCCATTCTTCAGATTGAAGCATGGCATTTGAGGAAATATGGGTTAGACCTGAAAGTTTCAAGAAGATTAGCATAGCTGATGACTTATTTTGCAATGTCTTTGGAAAGAGTTGCCCTATTATGCTTTTATTTTCTGGTTAAAATTGTTCCAGCCTTTCAATAAGGGACAGAAAAAAAATCATAGGTGATTTGAAAACAAGTCACCCAATCTGAAATACACAAAATCCATCAAAACCTGTCTTTCTGAAATCATAATGTAACCATATTTCACACTCTCTATAGTTTGTCCATCACTTTTTGAAAAGCATATGTTCATGCCTATGTACACTTCTACCAAAGTTATGAGAAGGTCATCACCAAAAAGAAAGGTCAGAACAGAGTGTTTTTAAAAGTGTCACATCATTGCATTTGTCCTTATAAGCATTTAAATAAATTATCAGCTCTTCAATTTAGACATATTTAGACAAACAAGATGTGGACCTCCTACCTCCTGGAACAGAATGGGGTTAGGAAAATGACACATTCAAGTTTTTCCAAAGATGACAAGGCCAGGAGGAGGTTCAGGCTGGATTGCCCTTCTCTGTACCCACCCCACAAAAAATTGTGGGGTGAAGTGAGTGGGTTGGGTGTATTTCTAGCCTTGATAGTAAGGATCATTTTTTTAATCTAAAACCAAGCAATTTCTTCAGATGACTAATGAAGTGATAATCATAAACCTGTTTTCCAGCCAACTCATAGTAAACAGCCATTACTTAAGAGAAACTTTTTGCATTAATCAGGTCATGGTCTTAGTACAGGACCTCATTCAGCCTGAGAATAACACCAAATTGGATGTCTCAAAACAAACTTCTGTAACTTATAGTCTTTCCCTCACAGATGTTTAGACTGGAAACTTGGTGAATACAGGTATGTAGTTTCTCAGTTTTTATGGTCAAGAAACAATTATTTACGTGAGGAATTAAATCTATTTCTCTACTATCCTAAGATAAGAAACTGCTTTTGCAGAGGAGAGTCTTTGCCCAAAACCAAGATTATGTTCAAAGTAGATACAACTCTATGTACTTTAATTCATTAGTTACATGCCCACAGCAGCAAATTAAACATGTAATACCTCTCTAAATTCCTTTGCTTCTTAGACACTAATCTATTACTGGAAATATTACAAGGTGGAAATACCATTAGAGATTCTACCAGTTTACCTCTGATAATGCAGGCTTGTTTTTACTGTTATCTTAAAATATTTAAATCCTTTTAAGACCTGTTTTAAACATTTCCAAAATGTCAAGTGCTACAAAACTAGTTTTATTAGTACATGTGGTACATAATTGCATCATCCAGTTCTTAAAGGAAAATAAAAAACAAAAAGGAGGAGACAGAGAGAGAGAAAAATGTACTCTCTATGTTTAGTTTAAGAGAGTTTTAAGATAAACTACACCACACCTCTGCATTCTAGCAAGTTTAATATGTTGTGAAGGTCACATTGGTATTTTCCATTGCTTTGCATTAAATGAATGCTGTACCTTAAAGATCAGCTTTAAAGGTAATGGACTTTCAGTAATCTTATAAATCTGTTTTGGTACTATGTATAAATACTAATGAAGAAAATTATGTTTCTACAAACACTGTTTCTTGCATATCAGACCTTATTTAAATTCAAGACTCCATATTGTTACAAAAATGATGTCTAAACCCTGAAAAATACTCCAGCTTTTCTCCTGCTGATGGTTTCTGTCTCCTACTCTGTGTGGCATGATGTCTGGAGTCCAGACCACTGCAGGCAGAGCAGAGGCATCCAAGCAGAGAGGTTTGTCATTCAGTTTTGGTGCACAGCACACTTAGGACAGAGCCAGCTTTGAGTTTACAAAGCTGCCTGCTTGGCTTGCATCTCATCAATCAAGGGGGATGGCTCTCCCTGGCAGTATATCAACAAGTAAATTTCACTCTTTTCAGCATTATTTTCTACAGCTTGAGATGAGTCAAAGCCTGTCTTTTAGAAAATATCTAATTTTGAGGAAGGAATAGTGAAACTTTTTCATCTCTTTTCCACTTCTACTTTCAAATTCTTGTCAATGTTCTGTGGATTTTTTTTTCTTTAATAGAATGCCAGAGTATAAACACAAGGAAAAAAAAATTAAACAAAGACACAGCTTGCAGCTCAGGGAATCGATCTTCTCTGATTCCTTATGCCATTCTCAATTGCCTCCGAGGTAACAAGCAGGGAAAATGTGTCTCTAAGAAGAGAGACCTAAGAGACGATTAGAAAATGTCAATAAGGGAGTGAAGGAATTCTTCCACGTATACAAAAGTCCTTTAAAGTTCTTGCCTGCAGGTTACACAGCAGGAAATGTAAAATCAAGCAAATGAGTAGAGACCGATAGCATCACAGTGACATAGCTCAGTTCTTTCAGGTAGTGTGGTGAGCCATAGCATGCTCTGTGATTTACATGCAGCTTTTCTGTTCTCCTGCTTGCCTTGTTCTCTTTGCTTTGTTACCCATTGTTGGGACCCCTTTTTTGATGTATTACATCCTGGCAGTGTCACTGGAGGAGCCTCTGGTTTCTCCGAGTGCCACCAAGTGTTCTGAGAGACATGTTGTCAACAAGACACTTTCTAAAGACCTTTTGAAAGCACTTACACGTCTAATAAAAAAAAAACAAAAGAAAAAGTTAAAATGGAAAACGAAGCTGAAATTGCAAAAGAGTGCAGAAAGGTTTGGCATTGTCTACTCAAAGTTGTGTGTTCTATCACTTCCACAGTTTTTAAATTTAAAGAGAATACTGTGTGATCTAAATTATAATAAATTGAAAAACAGTATTTTCAACAAAAGCAAAGTGAAAAAAATATTAAAACAAAACCAAAATTAATAGTAAGCAAACATTTCAGCTGTGAGGGAGGGAATGTGGGGGTTCAGAAAGCTGTGTCACAGATGAGGTGACTGGCTAAGTGACTTTCAACAGTCAAGAATGCATTTTGCTTTTCCACTAGTAACTTTGATTTCAGTCAATGGAAATTAGACATACACACATAGAGAATAGCAGTAAGGATTTGAACTGAGTTTGCTTAAACTGTTACTAACTTTGTAATTTGTATAGGAAATCTATATTATTGTCCAGACAATGTCAAACATCAAAGAATGATTATTGTTCTATTGTTCTTTTGTTCTATTTTTACAATAGCCTAAACTAGTTATTTTAGTATCACATTAAAAAGAATATTTTTGTATGTTCTGTATTCACTCAAGGTTATTGTAGCTAACATATACTAAAAGAAATATTAATTTCATTGTGATCTTTTTTTATTTTTTTTTTTTTTGCTGCTGAGAAACACCAAGTGAATAATCATTTATCACATTCTTTTTCTTTCTCATAAACCCTTACTAAGTTCAGAATATGTTGGTGCCTCATGCAGGAAATAATATGCACTTAGAAATGGTCATGAATCTGGACTAATCTAGAAAAACAGCTGTACCAAGCAAGAATGCATGAATTTCAATTGAATATTTAGACTGAATGCTATGATCATCCATCCAAATTCATTAAAAAATACTAGAAAATTATTTCTCTGCTGGGTTTTTTTGTTTGTTTGTTTGGGGGTTTTTTGCCTGTCTAACATAATGTGCAAAACTCTGTGCCAATGCACTCAGCAGCTTCTCACACAGGTCATCTTGTGAGGGATCGATTCAGGATCTGAACATTAAGCACTCAGCAAAAGTACTGCTTGATTTAAGAGATTAATACAGCTCATTGCCAGAAGTCCTTGTCTTTTTCTCTGTGAATAATAAATTGCTAAAGGAGGAAAAAGGGGCCTGATCACCTCTTTTAATATAGGTTATATGTGCACAGATAGACCCTTGTCTATTATGTCATTGTCCTTTACACCCAGCAAATTATTTAGGAGACTGGGCTGCCAGCAGTATCTCCTGAGCACTAAGTACTTAAGTAATTAACCAATTAAACCTGCTGAATCTTTTTAGGAATAAAGACTGTCCAAGACATAAGACCTGGAAAATTTTTACAGGAAATTTTTGTAGGAAAGGGATACGTTGCAGTAATTTACAGACACATTAAATCATGTAAACATTATTGTCACAATAATTACTATTCCCACTGCAAATACTTGTACAGAGTAAGTGCACCTCCTGTCACCCACCATGACCCAGGCTGCCGTTCTGTTCAGATTTGTGCCACGCCAGAGGCAATAAAATGACCCCTGCTCTGAAATCCCTACTGCCTTCATCCACATTATCTGAACTGACTGTTCTGCTCTGTGAGCTGCCATGTCCTTGCTAGATGTTATTTGTGTTGGTATACTATTTACATGAGCAAGCCAAAGTTAATAATGATGTGCCTGGAACAAGATGTACTAAGGAAAGAAATACTAAATGAGATGAGAGAAAGTGTCAAAGGGAGAACCTTTACATATTTAAACATGAGTAACAAGAAATAATTTCTTTGGTTCTGATTCTAGTCTGTTTCCTAAGTCACAGTTCAAGACTGGGAAGGGGAGGGGAAGGAGGGGAGACAAGGGAAGAGGAGAGGAGGAGAGGGAAAGCTATTTTATTGCCAGAAAACAATATTGCATAAAAAACCATTATTTCCCATTAGAAGAAAAAAAAAAATCAAACAAAATCAAGTTCTCTGGAAACCTCAAAGTGCAATTTTGTTTTATCACAAAGCCAGAGGTCAAAACAGTATGATCAGAGAGCTGCAGGAATGTGCTATGCAGAGAACTGCTATGGGACCTCTGCTCACCTCCCCAAAGGTGCCTGCCTTGAATCCTTCAAGGTAGCAAAAGAGAATAAAGGGAAAGAGAATAGAAATCAGATTAGTTAATTAGAGATGTTTTCACTACATGAAATTAAGGTGCTTCTGACAAAGGAGAGATTTTACAGGACAAGTTAACCAATATTCAGTTTCCTTACATGTGTTTGTTTCTTCAAGTGTTTGTAATGTGAAGCCGGAAAGTTTATGACTGTGTGCTAAAAAACATAAACATAATTCAGTGCAGAACTTTCCTGATTTTGGTTCTTTTCTTCACATCTCAGTGAGAGGATCTATAGAAAAAAATTATTGTGCAAGGTGATCATTGGAATGCATGTTTCTTCTGTGATAATTTGAAAATACAATATTTATGTTTGCATATAAACCCAGTGGTTTTAAACACAGAATGGCTTCTAAAAAGAATTTCAGAAAATCTCTACTGTAACAAAGATACTAATGTAAAGGTGTGAAATGTCCTTATCTGGGCAAAGTTTGTCTTATTCCAATTACAGGATCCTATTGCTCCCTTGTTTCCTTGCCCAGCAAACTTGTGGGAAGAGGGAAGTGTTTTTTCAACTGCAGACTTTAGACGTCACTGCTTTTTCACCTGTTTCACAGAAAAAAAAAAAAAAAAAAAAAACCAAGAAATTAATATTTCACAGAAGCAGATAGATTAGAAAAATAATTAGTGCCAAAATAAAAAAAAACACAGAAATGTTTTACACCCGTTTAATCTTCATTTTATTTTCGCTTTGTAAAATAAGGGTTTAATTGAAATTATGATTAAAAACAAAACTATATGGAAAATTCAATTCTTGTTCTTAAATATTCTCTTTTAAAATCACCTGTGGAAAATTCTCAAAAGAATTCTCCCAACTGATTTATTTATAATGGAAAAAAATATTTTTCTAATTTTCAAATCTAGTATTTGCTACAAGTTACCATGGTAGCAAAACAGCAATCAATGTTACTGTAAGACTAGACTAATGTCATTCTGTATGATTAGATCTATTTCAAAGCAACTAGACAGTATCCATCCTAATGCTCTTAAGTTATTAAGCATTTTAATTTCATTTAAAAATAACATACAGATTTTCATTTCAGGAGATAATCAGAGCCTGCTAGCGAGCAATGGCAGTGTCTTCATTTATATTAGAGAGGAGGTGAACATATGATCAAGTCAGTCAGATGAACTTAGAAGAGAAATCAAAGACACAGAGACACAGGAAAATGTTGCCCGACAAATTCAGCAGTGGCAGTTTGTTTCATTCATTTAAACAAATGAGACAATGCAAATCACAGTCTGGAACTGGGCCAGGCAGGTTTGCCTCTCAGAAGAAGGTGTTAACTATCTGCAAGCCAAATACAGACCCCATGGCATTGCCTCCACCTTCCCACAAAGCTCTCCATGAGGAGAGAGCACCACCACTCCTGATGGGAGACAAGAGCTGCTCCTGTACCACCACCTGCTATTGCAGAGCTTTGGGCAGAAGCCACTGCCTTGCAGTGCACCATTGCCACAAGAAGTCATGGAATTGCAGAATGGGTTTGGTGGAAAGGGACCTTCATCTAATCCCAACACCTCTCTGTGGCAGAGGCACTTTTCAGTAGCACAGATTGTCCAAAGTCCATCTAACATGGACCTCAACAGTTCCAGATGTTCAAGAAACACATTCCCCAGCTTCCTTGGGAAACTTGTTTCTGTGCCTCACCACCCTCATACTAAAGAATTTCTTCCTGTTATCTAAGCTAAACTACTCTCCATCAGTGCCCATGTAAAAAGCCTCTCCCTCTCTTTTTTCCAAGCCCCTTTAAGCCACCCTCTGTTCCTGTCAAGTGATGTGTTGTGACTGTCTGTATTACAAGCCTCCCTTCCCTCACCCTCCATTTCAGTCATGCAGGAGGCATAACTTCTGTCAGGAGCTGAGCCTGGGGTACCCATCACTGCTGAGCCTCAGTGGGGGCTGTCCCTGTAGAGCCACAGAACAGGGTAGGTTGGAAGGGACCTTGAAAGGTCACTACTTGTCTAGATATTGTAAGAAAGTCATTTATGAAACTTATCTACATATCTAGGCAAATGCATACCAAAAGTCAGGAAGATTCTCCATGGTGGCAGAACTTAATGCAGTAATCTCTGTGCACCACATCAAGTTACTGATTTCTTGTTTCTGGGTGATTTGTTGGTTTGTTTGTTTGTTTGTTTGTTTGTTTTAAAAGCAGATGTTTATTACTGTGTCTAATGTCCCCAACAGCATGTTAAGCTTGAAACAGACTCAGAAAAATATCCTTAGAATGACAAAAAATAAGACATGGAGATAGAAAACACAATTGTTTTAGGCTTGTTACACCTGCCTCAGAAAGTTTTAGTGACACTGTAATCTGCTGGTTTTCTCTGTTCTGAGTAACTACATCTGGGTCCTATAAATTGGCTGAATGACCTTCTGGTTTAGCTCCCTTATGGTATCCAAGACAGTGAGGTGGGGCACAAGTATCTGCATGGCTTTCCCAAAATCCACAGTGCTCAGCACAGCAGAGTGACCCGTGGTTAGTCAGAAATCAGTGCTCACTGATGCTCCCTCCTAGCACGCCCACGGTCATCAAAGTGAGCACAGGAGGGAGGCAGAAGCATGGAGGAATGAGAGAAATTGTAAAGAGTTAAAGCCAGATTTATTTGGTCTAACCTTGGTTTAAACTGCTGCTGTTGTCATGCTTTAATGTACTTACTTCAGGTACCACCATTTTCAGGTCATCACAGGTTGTTTTTTTTTTGCTGTTTCACTCCCTGGCTGAGTACATTCACACATCAGCATTCACTTCTCAGCCTTATCAGTACTTTACCCATTATTGCAAACATTGCCAAAATTCCTTCTTGAGCTCTAAAACTCAGAAGTATTTTGCTTGAAGTTTGTTGCTTCTATTTCAGTCTTGAAGGAGACTTGTGTGTCCAGAGCATCGTCTGTTTTCTTTCCAATTATGTTGCTTGGTCTATAAAAGATATCACTTACAAGCCTTGTCCTGCTTTTAAAAAAATCTCTATGTTTCTTTGTAAGTACTAATATTAGAAGCAGTGTTGTTTCCTGCAGTAATACACAAGATAACTGAAATTAGTAGTCCTTGGGGCTCCTGCATTAGTTAAAAATCATCGGTGATCAAAAGAGCAAAGATGTCTGTATATTTATAGTATGTATGATATACTTGTAGATATTATAAAATCCTTTGGGTAACCCACCTGAATATTTTTTCCTCTGAACCCAGACACTCCAAGCCACAGGAGCTGTCCAGACAGTAGAGCTGGAATGAGTTTCAGGTTGACTGAATTCACGGCATTTTTTTCAAAAAGCTGCTGCCGACAGAATGTGTGGGCAAAAGTGTGTTAAAACAAGGAGAGAAAAATTAATTGTGAAAAGTGAATGGCATAAAAATATTTGTCTGTTCCCATTCACATGTGGCTGTGCAGATCTGGAAGAGAGGAAGAGCTCGTCAGGCACTGGCTGAGGAACATGCAAGGCCTGGTTAAGGGTTTCTCTGCCCCAAAGACTCCAGTGCCTACCATGGTGCATCAGGCTGCAAGCTGCTATAATTTATCTTTTTCTGGCACTAGAAAGCAGCAATCTCTTGAAGGAACATTTTGAAAATCCTTGTATTTTTCCTCCTTTCTTCTTGGAAGCAACTTGACCCTTGGGTTTACATTTCTCTACTAACACAAAAAGAAATTACTCAACTTAAAGGAAATTTCAAAATGATTACTAGTATGATTGGTATTGATGAAGCAGTAATACTCTTTCTGCTTCACAAAGTGCATGCATTAATTCATCTCTGGCTCCAAGAACTGTGCTGCTAAGAAATTTAGCTGAAGTTTTATTGAGAGGTTTTTATGACTGACAAAATGCGTATTTCATATAGTCAGGGTGCTTCTGTCACAAATCCTGACTATTTTACTGCCAATATTCAACCTTTCATAAAAATTAGCTCCATAAAAACAGTCATAAAACAACAGTAAAAGGAATTTGTCTTTACATGAAAATATATACCTTGAAACAAATAGTTTTAAGCAAGAAAGAGGAGATTTACAAAAGTACTGCTTTATGCACCATACGATTTCTTCTTTTTAATTATAACTGTCAGACTGTCTAAGAACTTGGGAAATCAATTTGCTTAAATATGAATTTTAAAAGTATGAAAAAGGATTAAGAAAAAATGAAGACATTTCATTCTGTCTAATATGAGATATTTCCTCAACTGATAATCTTGGTGATTAACAAACTGAACAACTGCATTTGGTTTTAAGGGTTTGGGGGTTTTTTACATACTGACAACTGTTAGCTGTCACTTTGAGGCACCGCAAAATTACATATGGTAGTTGTTCATTAAGAAGATGATTAGTAAAAAACACTTGCAGCACTTTCTTTTTAAATGTATCCCCATTTAAAGTATTTTTTTTGATTCGTTGTCAAAAAGATAGCTACAGGCATTATAAACCTTACAAACTATTGTGCTTCTCAGAAACTGATGGGCGAAACAATATGATGTTTGTATGTAGCAATTCCAGGAGAAGTAAAACTCCCACAGTTTTTCATACAGTATTAGTCTATTACACACTAACATTCTATAGCATCGTATAGTAAGTGAAAGACATATAAAACTTTTTAAACATATTTGCCTTGTTTAAGTCACAGAATCACAGACTTATAGAATGGCTTGGGTCAGAAGGGACTTTAAAAATTTTCTCAAGAACAAGAACACCTTCATTAGGTCAGTTTGCTCAAAGCTTCATTCACTCTGGTCTTAACACTTCATGTGGTCGAGTGTTTTACAAGTCCACGTTATAAAAGTTATATTTTGATGAAGAAAACTTAATTGTTCTGCATTCAAGTAAAATGGGCGTCTTTGTCAAAGAAGGATTCAAACATTCAATCCAGTTGAATGAAGAAGTCTGTTGGATGTATCTGACCCTCCAGCTGGTAAATTGACAGCTATTCTGCTGAAATATACCATCTCTAGCAAAAGGAATCTGCACTAATCCAAGTTCAAATCATGTTCAGTGAATCATATTCGGAGTGGCATTATGGCCACTGTCATCAAGAGAACAAATCTAAATGTTCTTGGATCAGCATTTTCTTGTGATACTTGTGCTGGCAGTACAGATCTGTTCCCTCATAAAGTTGAGCTCAACATAATCTGTATCTGGAGTCACGTAGTCATGTCTCCTAAATAAGGACATTTTTTCTGCTTCTTCTTATACAAGAAATAGTCCCTAAAACACATAGCTGAAATAAAGCAAAATAACAAAACCAAAACAGCAAAAGAAAAAAAGAAACATTGTCTGAAAAAAATATTTTCTCCTTTTGATGTATTCTGAATACTAAAGACAGCTAACTGAAAAATATATTTCCCTTTTCTTCTGCACATACCTAATTTCAACATTGCTTGAAAAATTTCATTTCAAATTCTAGTTGTGTGTAAGAATAATGATCCTTTTCATATGCTAGATTTCCAGTCCTGTGAATTTTACATTCTCTCTTCACAGTGGTAGAACAGCAGTGGGATAATTCTAATATGAACTTTCCTATTTCCTTTTCTTCTTACTTTCTAACAAAACAATAGTTTAGAGTGTGATACATACATTTTGGGGAAACCAGAGCTATTGGTTTCAATTCCTCCAGTGAAAGGTGAGGTATGAATGCAAGTTCAGGGCTCTCATACTCCTGAGTGAAAAAGTCATTCCTGCTCGAGACTCTAGAACTTCTAGACTAGGTGCACCAAAACAAAACAAAACAAAACTAAAACCAAAACCAAACCAACAAACAAAAATGAAAAACCCACACACCAAAAAAAACCCCAAAATCCTGAAACTCTGAAAAGACAGTACCATCTGTTTTTAAGGTAGCACTGAATGTAATTCCTGTTTCCGTGTTTGCTCTTTGCTCAGGACCTGCAGCCAGCCTTGCAGTGTTTCCTGACTTGTGATTTCTGTGCTTTGTTGGGTTCTCAGCTGAACTGGGAACAGGCAATACTGGAAACCATCAACTGCAATTGTATGTCATGAGTAAGAACTCGAGAGAAGTCTTTGATATGAATAGAGGGTTGTTTCTTTTTTCTTGTGTGGGTGAATGAAATAGTTGACTTCAAAATCTCCTTAAGATGTTTGACAATTGAATAGGAGAACCTGCCAAGTCCTTGTGAAAACAATGTCTTTCTAGGCACCCTTTTAAGTGTATTGGCAGCAACCATAAATAGCAGTGCAGGCTAACACAATTTCTGGAAGTGCCACATAATCACTTCACCCTGTGAAACTGCTGAAGATCAACCAGAAAAAGGGAGAGCAACTTCCTTCAACCGCACTACAAGAACTACTGTTGTAACATCACAGCAAAAATGCAGCAATTTCAGAGCTCAACCTTGCTTGAAAGTGGAAAACTCATTTCTCTTATTTGAACATTCTAATCTCCTTGTGTAAGATTCATAAACAATGTCCTGTAGGGGTATTTGCCATTCTGTCTTTCCTGACCCTGCAATCATTTCTGAACACAGATGTGTGCAAGAACACAAACACCCCGTGAAGTTTGTTTCTCAAAACATTGAGTAGGGATCAAGAGGCCTCAAAGGACTTTAGTGTTTGAACTCTCAGAAAGATGAGGACCTAAAAAATGAGAGCTGACATGCATATCAATTGTACAGTTCTTTTATACAAATCTTTCATATAGATTCAAGCACAATCAAGCTTTGCAAGAAAAGTAATTCTATCTTATAATTTATTTTTTTCAAGGGTAAAAAGACTTCTCCCAGGTAAAAACTGTGAAGACATGGTTGTGTTTATTTCCTTATGTCACAGTTTAGATGATTCCCTATTCAACACCTGTGTCTGAAACACTTTTCACTCTCTTTTGAGGAACCTGGTGCTTAACTCTTTGATATACTGTGATGATCTCACAACTATTGAAGAGATATTGCTATCCAAAGCCTAGAGTTACTTCAGAAGGAAGTAAAGACCCCTCTGACTCTGGTATCTAAAATGCTTAACACCTGTTAATTTCTATGGCAGTTTGGCACAATAGCACCCTTAAAGCTCTGCTTTATTTTTACTAGCTTAAAAAGTTTTCTTGAGTTTTGTTTTCTCTCTATAATCTTTCATTGTAGCATTTTAGTTTTATATCTTATGTCTATTTTGTATCATTAGTGAAAGTTTTAAGACTGTAACAGTGTAGGTTATATACCTTTAAATACAGCCAGCAGAGTCCAGTACTTGACCCCTTATAAGTGGTGACTTTTGTAACCTCCCAGCTTACACAGACCATACTGTCTCCATTTAAATGCCACCAAGATATTTTAAGATAATATGCATATGTGAAATTAATCACCTTAACTGTAAGTACTTTTAAAATAATTTCAAGCTTAATTTCTACAAGTGAGAGTATTTATTTAAGGCAACAACCAATGTTCTGCTGTTGTTTTTTAAATAGCTTCACAAATTGAAGGAAGCATTTGAAAAAGAAGGTGATAATGTTTCCCTATTCTTGCTTCAGGCACATAAATGTTATTTCCTCTGAAATGTCATGTATTGACCATCTGAATCTTGATAAATCAGAAGATAGATTGCAGTGGAGCTCTATGTATTTAAGTATCAAGCTGATCCATAACTTTCACAGCAACCAAAAGCCATTTCTTGTCAGTGCTGTCCAGAATATATCCTGACAGTTCAGTGGGAGTTTCAGTGCCATTTATTTTCAAATCAATACTCAATTACTAAGAGGAAGATTCACTCCCTTGCCCATTTTCAAGATGAAATTATGGACTAGAGCAATAACACTTAGTCAAGGCAAGCCGCTGTCCATTAACTCATGATGCTACCAAAAAGCCATCCAGACACTTTATTAAAGCTCAGTCTTTTTTCAGCTTTTAATTAATCATTGTGAAAAAGGCCTTTCACATTGTGACTGATGACCAGAGAAAACAATTTTCTCCTAACTGCCTTTTAATTTCAACTCTGGGAGTGCTCATTGACTGAATCTCACAACAACCCATCAATGCTAGTTTTTAATGTGTTTTCTCCTTTGTTATTGAGAAGAATGGAGTGGCAATGAGGCTTTGTGCTCCTCTTCATAACTCAAGTAATTGATTCGGTAAATGCCTCACATTTGCTAGTGGATAAAAAGTGCTGTCAATGTAGATAGTAGGTACTATATAAATTACTCCATTAACAGGAAATAAAGCTATTTACAATTTTTTAAAGTGTAAAGTGTAAGTGGCTTTATAAAAAAAGAAAGGACTACTACTTCTTACATGTCTGTATGGGCTTTTTATTTTTTTTTTCTGTAAATACTAGTAATAGGATATAAAGGATCAGGAAAAAATTAGCAGACTAAGACTGCCATCCTACAGCACTGTGCCTATGTGAGTAGCCTCTTGCAAACTACTCTTCTTGAAGAAACTCAGTACTAAAAAGTAACTCTTGTGGAAAAATTCAAAGTACTCCTTAACAGTGGTCATATAGCATAAATCTTGCTTTACTTTTTAGTTACTATGGACACTGGAGGATAAGAGATGAAAGGGACTTTGCTGAGAAAAGAAAAGAAAAAAAAGATTTATAAGCAGAGATGCATTTTGTGTTTGCAGAAGCAAAGCATTTACTGAAATTACTTCGTGTCTTCCAGAAATAGGATTTTCCTCTACATTTGACAGTGATTTCCAGGAAATGTATACCTGGTAAAACAGTGTTCTCATCAAAGAATGGCAAATAGAATATAACACTACGAGTAGATATGCTGTGTATACTACTGCTGTCCTAAAACAATAATGAATACTTGGAAGAGTTTTATCTTTGCCTGTTTTATGTAAAGATTTTTTTCTATGTAAGCCTGTTTTTTGTACTCATATGCAAACAAAAAAATCACTCAATGCACAAATATTTACAAATGGTGATATAATAAAATATATTACTTTAATATACTGAATAACACAATAATAGTGGAGTAGATAACTGCAGCATATATATGACTGCTCTGAGACCGTAGTTTAAAGATTAGGTACCTTCTTAACTTTGAACCTTCTCAAATTTTTCTGAACACATTCCTTCAGAAATACTTGTGTGAAGGTAGGTCTATTGATTAAAGACCAATGGCATTGCAAATTACGAAACGTGCCAAAATAAAGTGCTCTATCAAAGCAATCAAGATTGATGAACCTTGACATAGACAATGGCCTATACATGTAGAAAACCATAAACATGACAACTGCATAAGAGTCTTGGTCTCATTTGGAAAGGATTATCTTTAGATATTTTCCAACACATAAGGCACATAAATTTTGTGGCATTGTGGAAGGAAAAGTTAGCTCTATTTTGTCAGTGCACAGTAGAAGAATAGACTGGGCATGTCAGAAAGATTAACAGAAATTAAAATAATGACAGCCTATTTGTAAGGGCTCAAAGAGTTGAGCACCCTTCCTAAACCACAAGGAGAGAGAGCCATGGACTGCAATGGGACAGGGATAAAGTACAGAATATCTCCCTATGTAAGGATTAGTATTGAACACATAATCCCTGGTCCTGGTTAATCAGCAGTTCCACATTACTGTACCTTTCTTTGTAGAGATGAATAAAATTAGCTATTAGTCAAGCAGTGGTTTTTTGCTGGAAAAAAATATATATATATATTTAGTAGAGTCTTCATGACACTAGAACAGGTTCACCAGAGAGGTTGTGGCTCCACATTGCTGGTAGTGCAAGGCCAGGGCTTTGAGCAGCCTGATCTAGTTGAACATGTCCCTGCCCATGGCATGGGAATTGGGACAAGATAATATTTAAGGCCTCTTTCAACCCAAACCAATCCATGATTGTGTGGTCCTGTTTTATTACCAGAAGCTCTAAATTCCAGCACTATTTCTCCCAACTTCTTTTTCATCAAAGTATAACAAATTTTCTTTCAAAATCCACTTTTTTTACTGTTTAGTTCTACTATTCATAACAGACTAAATATAGTTTCTCAGACCTTCCCAGGCTGCCAGTATTAAATAAATGGACCTTTTTTCCCCTCCATGTAGGGAAGTCACAGAACAGACTTGTCTGTTTGATTATCATTACTGTGCCCTTCTCTAAACTTTGGATAAAGTCTTCTGGGTTCGTAATTCTCTCATTTATAACAGAAAGTAAAAAAATTCCCATGCCCTTATGTTACATGTGGAAATATTCGGTATATTATGTGTAGCCATTTAATATTCATTCTCCCAGTACAGAATAAGACGATTGAATGAGATTTTTCCAGATGTATTTAATTTTATGAAGCCCCATAATGCAGATCCAGAATGAGCCTACCAACAAGGAAGGATTGATTTTTGTGATATCCCAGGTGATACTGGGGTTCTCACATAGCTCGTGTGTGCAAGCAGTGATGGATTCTGCATTTGGTGAGATCACCAGTAACTATCATGCCTCAGCACCCTTAGAAACATCTGTAAGGAATTCATCAAAAGTTGTATTCACACAATTATTCCTGGGTTACCATGGCAATTCTCTAGAGACTCTCTGAAAAGGATAGCATTGCTGAAGTGAACTTGGACACCTCATCCTGAATTCTGAAGTTTAGAGGTCAGAAGTTCACTACCAGGCATCGTATTTAAAAAGCTTTCTCTGAACAGCAGAATCAACATTGTGTTCAGTACCAAGGAATGTACTAAAATATTTTGTCTGTCTTTGTTAACAAGAATCTTCACTGCTCAATCTCTACCCTGCTTTACAGTTATATACTTTAAAGTAAAGAATGTACTCCAAAAGTTCTATTTTAGTGTCAAATTCTTTGAATAAAGTAGAGAAAACTGAACCCCTGCATTATATGACTATTGGTGTATAAGCCAAAATTATTAGCTGTCAAGGTGATAATTACATGTTTCTTGTTACTGTGTCTTACTTTACAACGCTTATTAAAGTATCATTCATTCACTGCTTTGTGCTATTTCACAGAATCACAGAATAGTTGTGGTTGGAGGACATCTCTAGAAGTCATCCTGCTCCCAAGCCTCTGCTCAGAGCAGGACCACCTAAAGCAGTTTTCTTATGGACATATCTAATTGGTTTTGAATGTCTCCAAGACTTGAGACTTCACAACCTCTCTAGGTAACCCATTCAAAGATTTGATCACACTCACAGTAAGAAGCTTTTTTTTAATGTTTTTATTGTCCAATAGGAATCACAAGTTGTTTTCTGTAAAGTTGTTTTCTGTAAAGTTGTTTTCCAACCAGTTAGCCCATGGTCTATCCTGCTGCATGGAGTTATTCTTCCCAAGGTGAAGAAGTACTTTTTTATTTTCCTTTCCTTAACTTAATGAGATTCATCTCAGCCCATTTCTAGAACTTGGCAATGTCCCCCTGAATGGCAGCACAATTATCTGGTGTATCATCCATTCTATCCCCTTTGGTATGGCCTGCAAACCTGTTGAAGATGCACTTAGCTTCATCATCCAAGGCATTAATGAAGATGTAAACCAGTGTTGGCTCTCAATACTGACCTTAGAATATTGCACTAGTGCCTGGCATCCAGGTGGACTTCATGCCTCTGGTCAGCCTTCTAGACCCAGGTGTTCAGGTGTTTTTCAATCCACTCCACTGTTTATTTGCCAGTTATGCACTTCATTAGTTTGTCAGTAAAGACATTATTGGAGGCAGTGTTAAAAGCCTTACTAAAATCAAGAAAAAAAATATCCACTGTTATTCCTTTATCCACCAAACCATTCTCTTTCTTGAAGAAAATTTAAAGGTTTGTCATAGAATCATATTTTTTTTAGTTTGGAAAAATCTCTAAGATCATCAAACCCAAATGATGGCGAGGTGTGATTTCTCGTTTGTGAATCTACTCTGACTACTCCTGATCATTACTTCCCCCTAATACATTTCAGAATTGCATTAACTATACATTTTTCAGGCAGTATTTCTTCTTGTCTAAATCTGAATTTGGCTTGCTGCAGTTTAAGTACCAGCAGTACTTCTTGCCTTCTTGAGTGCGGACATAGAGAACAAATTGATTTCAGCATTTTCCATTTGCATGTTTGAAGGGTACTGAAGATGTGATTCAACACACTTACATGCAGCCATCCACACGTGGATTCCCACGTGTGATGTATATGTCAGCTCTCGTTATGGTTATTTATAAAATAAAGTGTCATTTCTTAGACAATACAGAATGCTCACGTGGAAATGTCAGATATGAAAGGTTCTACTGTGCCCTTCTGGAACATCAGCTGGAGGCCAGGCATGACATGTGGAAGATTTTAAAATGGTCCTGAGTTCCTAGGTTTGGTTGACTGACCTTAGCCAATATGACCAACAGTACAGTAAACAGAGTTGCACTGTTAAAGAGTAGTGTTATTTAAACCTTTAAATAAATAAGAAGTTCAGTGTGTTGTTTTTCTTAACATTTTAAACCCATCCAAACAGCAGATGTTATTTCTGCGGATCACAGAGAAAACATTAGGTTGAGCAAACCAAGACAGCTAATTCTCTGAGCTTAGCAAAGAAATCTTCCTGAGCTCTGCAGCAATCTTTCATTGCCTATCATCTCTGCATAAATAGAACATGCTCCATATTGTGCAATTTACTAAACTGACAGGTTAAAACTTTATTCTGAACTTGAATCACAGTGCTAAAATTGGAAAAACTAATCACATTAGTAATTTTAACACTGTGCAACAGGAAATGCATTGGTATTGGCAATGTAGGACCCTAAATATTAAAAAACAAAGAGAAATTAGCTTGAAATCTAGAACATTTTGGAGATAAATAACTCTTCTATAATGAATTTTAGAATTAATTTAGGGAAAAAAATATGTTAGTTTGAATCTTAGTTTGAAGTGGTATAAAACTTAGAGAAATTGCAAAGGCTTCAAAATCTTTGGTTTCACAAATTGCCTTATTTATTTGTTAGTTTTAAAATATGTGAAAAACTTGACTACATACGTATCTTTAAAAGATGATATGGAGATAAATTCACATTTAATGCAATTAGACTATCTTTCTAAATTCTTAGCAATATTTGGTATATGATATATATTGGGTTTTAATAATAAGATATTATTTTTGAGTTTGTGCAGTGTGACATTGATATTAAAAAACCCACAACATAATTTATAATAGGGTAGAATAAAATTTTGCATTTTTAGCAGGTTATAGAAGAGAACATTTTAAATTCATGGAAATGACTTATGGCCTTTTCAAAACTCTCCCTTCCCATGGATCTTTCCCATTAATGTCAAATATCATATATGTTGATCTAAATTGCTGTCATTATGAGTTTACCCTCTTTATTTCTAAGAGTTTGTCTCCTTTCAAGGTTCCACTGTCTAAAATATCTGACTTGCTAGTTTAGAAGCACGTGTTCTTGCTAAGGAGCATACGTACAAGAACAGTGAGAACAGGTTGATTAATGTGTTAAGCAGGAATCCTTTGCTACATAAGTAATAAGATATTTATGAGCAAGATGTCACTACCTTACACAAACTTTGTTAGACTCTTACAGTAGATTAAGAATAAAGTGGGACAGACTCTGAGTAAATAACAAAGATGACTTCCCAAGATAATTGTTTCATCCAGCCAGTGCCCATAATGTACAGCCCAAGATGTTTATTTACCTGAAGCTGCTTCCCATAGAACCTACAGAATTGTGTTTAGGTGCTAATTTTAAACACTGGAATGTAAAGACAAGCTAACAAGAAGATTTGGGTTGTAGCTGTTCAGCTGGCATGAATACAGAACGGCACAGGTCACTGGTAACCAGCTGAACTCTGCTGCTGAAAGGACAGAAATAAAATAAACAGTGCTGATGCTACTGCTTTACCTCATTGGAAATAATGGTGTAGTTGGTGTCAAGACATTATTTTAAATATCAAGCAGATTGCAATCTCTGTGAGGCATAAAGGTCAGGAAATGTGGAAAATATATTCCATGTTCTACATATATTAGCACAAGAACTTGTAAAAATAATTTTACAGAAAATCACCTTAAGTAGAATGAAAAAGGAAACTAGATCTACATAGTGACATCTTTCCCAAAATAAGCTACTTTTCCCCCCCTACTTTTAAGGAGCTTATTTACAAAGAATAAACTAATTTAGGAAATATTACCAGTGCTAAAAATGTAAAATACATCAGCCTTAAATATTATAAATTTCCAAGTAAAATGAAACACAAGTGTTTCCTTTTACCTCTTAGCTTTTGGTTTATTCAATCTGCATTAAAATATTACCACTCAAAATCATGTATACATGTAAGGATTTGATTTTGATGGCATTAAGATTTCAAATTATAGGAATCATCAAACTTTTTCTGACTGTCACTGCACGTAAACTGAAGAGAGTTTTGGATAGGAAGCTCTGTAGCAGAAGGCATGACTAGCTTTTCAAACAGGGAGATTAAGAAAAATTGAGCTTGTTTCTTTCTTTCTCACTTTTAAGAAAAAAAAGAGGAAATGCCAGGGACATTTTCACCTTTGAGATGATTATTTCAGCTTCTGGGTTCCCTCTAACACGGGAGATAACATTTATTCAGAAATGAATACTCATATGGGAAAGATTACCAGATTTCAGGTTAACCCATAGTAAATGGAAGAGGTTTCATTAGTTACTCTATGCTAGAAATTTCAGAATCACAAGCAAAATATTTTAAAAATAATACTATTTCTAAGACAGATGATCCGTCAAAAGTTTATGTCCAATGAAATTTTGATGACCATGGTGGCAACATGCAGAAATACTCAAGCTTTCACCAGAGCTTCAATTCCCAAGGCAGCTCAAACACAGTCCTGAGGTAGAGCCTTCATTACTGGATTGCAGACCCAAACTGGTTTTCTGCTTTTTGCAGCACAATGGATCTTTCACTCTTTGGTACCTAAGGGCTCGAAGGCAACGAGAGATGTGCAGGTACTTTCTCAGCCTGATGGCTAGAACTGTTCCTGGGGAAACATTGGAGCCATGTAAATGGTCACAGAAAACAAATCTGAATCTCTCCCTCCAAAGTCATTGAACCAGATCTCTGCAAATAGAATAATTTCACCACTTTCTTAATGGAAAAGCTGTGCTGGTCTTGGCCTCTGTTCTGAATATAGAGAGCACCTTTGAGCATGAACAGGTGAAGGCAACCCCACGTTATCCTTCATACAGAGGCCTGGTAGGAGCAGGAGACCATATATGCAATATGCTTCATGCTTCCTGCTCTAGGCAGGTCATTTTTAATTTGAGTCATTCTTGAATCTGCAGATGAAAAGCCACATCTTCCTGTGCATTACAAAAAACCCCAAAACTTGGACCTACCTACTGCTCTAGACATTAATAATCCAAATCAAAAATGCCATAACACAATAGTTAACTGTTCTGATGCTTAATGCAAAGTCAGAGAGACAAATACGTGATTAGGGAATATTTTAAACTAATTCTTTAGTAAATATTTTTCCCCTTCTTTTATATAAAAATCTTTCCTTCAGAGATGCAATATTTGGAAAATAAAAAAGAAAGAAGTTACATTTAAAATTAAGGGAATTTCTTTGGCATTCTATAAATGCACAGAATAACTCACAGCCCACAGAATCCTAAAATAAAATAAACACTAAGACTGAAAATCCACAAATCATAATATATGAGCTGGAGTACAAGGAGACATGTTTATTCTAAGTAAAGAATTTATTATATCAGACTAATGTCCAATTAAATAAAAAAATGGCATAAAGTTTGAAATTGCTCTTCTTAATACTTACCACCCCCTGCATGGTGTGTTGTTTAAATATGTTAGGACAGAATAATCCATTAAATATTTATTAGTAAATTCAATCATGGCAAATTATTTCCCCCTCATTCGATGTATAATAGTACAGCAATCAAGCTTCTTTTGTTTCACAGTAATCACTGCATCAACAATCAGTAATTATATATAAAGCTTCTGAAAAATTAGAGGAGCAAAGAAAGAGACATCTCTTTTGGTAACTAGTTCCCCTTCATTTCTTCTGAACAATTAAAATACCCATATACATTAACAAGACGAAACATGCTGAGACACAGGTCTCCAGTAGCAAGCATTGGAAACTGCATTATATTTGCTTGTTTTATTTTGTGGGTGGAAGTAGATTTATTTTTTTTTCTTTATGAATAAACTGCAAACACACTGAGAGAGTTTTTAATATTGTTTATTCTTCCTCAAAAGTGAGATTGACTACATGGTTTAGAAAGAACTTCAGATTTTTTTATATTTTTACTTCAATAGAATATATCTTTTCTAAGATTTTGCTTAACTTCAGAAAGCCACAGATTATTTTGGAAGACCGATTTGCTTAAAAGCAGCACAGAGATTTAGCTCACAGAGGGCTGAATATCTGAAAGCCAGAGGGAGAAATAGAAACTGGTATTTACTATCCCATGGCTGAGATGGATTAGCTTCTCATCTTGAGTTAACAAAAAGCCAAGAACGAACACCAGGTTTTTCAGGTACTGCTTAGATGCCAACACATGGCTAAACTTAAAGGGGACTATAAAATAGATAATACTAATGTTAACAATAATAACAACAATAGCATCAAAAATATAATTAGGAATCAACAAAAACCAACAACAACAATATGATTAGTACTCCATGGATAAGTAGAATTCATGAAGAATTTTTTTATCATATAATGTATGTTATCCTTTCCTTAATAAAATGTTTATGAAAAGAACTCCTTTAACATGGTTATAGTTAAGTAAATTGAAAATGTGACACATATCCCTTGTAAGGTGATTTACTTGTTTCTCTGATACTTGCTTTTCAATTTCCTCCTTGATTTACTTCCTTTTGTATCTGGACAAAATCCATATTTTAAGTTTCTGAAGGCAAGGAGCCTTTTCAGCATCTATCACTCAGGGATCCAGACTGGTATTAGTAGGAGTAATAGTAATTCAAAAAAAAAATTTTTTTTCAGGGTTAAATCTCTGGAGTTGCTTATCATGATCTTGTTCCATCACAGAAGCTGAAGCAAAGAGGATGTGGGGTTTCCCATTTTCATATGTGAAAGTCAGTATTCATGGACAGGATTGTAAAACATTTCAGATATCTCCATTATTGTGTTCAAATAACATGCAAGGCACACGAAAAACCAAAATATTAAAAGGTTGTTATTTTTCTCAACAGTATAATTCAAATGAGACCTGTTAAACTGATCTAGTTTTTACAGTTCATCTTTCTTTGGCCATGTAATTTGTTCAGCTCACTTTTCATGAGGCTATACCTTTATGCAAAGAAAATTTAAGAATTTTGATAGAGCAATGAAATGCAGCTAAACAAGGTCAAGTTTTCATTTTGTCACACTGTTTTTCAGAAAACTGAATTTTCTTCGTATTCAATCTTTCTTCTAATTTTCCTAGTCAATGTCCTGGTTTTACCACTTGAAACACTGGAAAGCATTTTTTGCATAACAGCCCTGTCCATAAACCTGTAAAACAAGAATAAGTTATTTTAGACAAACAAGCAAAAGAACAAAGGAGAACTTACATTTGCACAAATTAAGCAAATGAACATTCCATGCTGTGGCAGGCTCAGTTGCAATAGTAGGCTGGACATGAGCACTTCCAGCTCACCTCAGTACCTGGGAATCATCCCAGCTATGTTTCCACTCTTAGCATTCTGTTTCTAACATATCTGTAGTTTGGGTTACTTCTACTACTACAAATATTTTCAATTCTCTTCAGCTCAGCTCTCAACTGCATGATGGAAGATGACAGAAAATACCCACTTCCACCCACATCTGGGCATTCCCATTCTAATTAATGGTCTTGGGCAACTGTGACTTCAAACAAACATTTTTTTTTTCCTGTTTTCCCCATTGATCAAAGGATTCATAATGTGTAAAATACCTGCAGAAAAAGTTTGAAACTATATGAATTCAAGCCATAAGATATCACAGGCAGCCCTGTACATGTCTTGGATCTTTAAAAGGTCTCAAGAAGAACTCCAAAATCCCACCTTAAAAATAAGCAGCTATTGTTACAAATCTTGTTTATAACAAACAATAAAGACATTGTTTTCAAGCAGTATCCACTTCAATCTCTTGAATAATTTTCAACCTTTTGATATTAATTGAAGGGCTTATGTTTTGTTTTTGTTTTTATTATTATTATTTTTAAATATGGGTTTAGAACAAAGATAAAGAATAATAGCAAAACAGACTTTTATTGGGAACCAAAAGAGCCTCCCACGGGTGATTAAGAGCCTTTATTCAGTTCTAGGGTGAAGTAAAAGACATTAAAACTCTGGGAGGTCAACACTGCAGTTTTGTTCACACAGACTCATTGAGCCTCAGGCAAAACACTATTGTTACAGACACTTTCAACCCTGCTAAGTTTGTGTTTTGTTTAGTTAATTTAACAGATGTGCATAGCTTGCAATCATGATTTTGTATCTATTGTACTTTTTAATAGTCTGGAAAGAAAATAAATGATGGTGGGTCACTCCATCCTTAGGCAAGTTAGATAAAAATTTGACTATGTGAAAAAATGATATTTCTTCTACTAGCAAACCCAAAATTACAAATGTTCCTTCTTGACATTCTTCTTCTGCCCCTTTCAAAACTGTGTAACATTCAGGAAAAGACTGTTTTTTTAAACCATATTTCAGATTTCAAACCATTCTCACATTTTTGCAAGAAAGGAAAATCAAAACTTCTTTTTTTACTGAGCAGTTCTCCGCACAAGCAGGGGATGTTCAATCTGATTAGTGTTCAAATACTGTTAAAGCACAGAGAAGGGTTTCCTGCAGAAATGAATCGCTACATGTTTTTCCTTCAGACAAGGCCAAGCCTTGTCAGTATTTGTTAGCTTTCCTCACTGGGATGCTGTGTATTTTTAGTTTTGTTCTAGTAAAAACCAGTAAATATCTCCAAGGCACATTTTTGTCAGTATATTCTGATTTTTGGAACCTGAGTATTCCAGTGGTCTTCTATCCTCTGGCCCCAAAATATCTAGCTGTCTGTTTTAAGACCAGCAGGACCACTATCCCATATCTTAAAACCTTTGACACTTGAAATGTATTTGTGAAGCTTCAAAGCATCAAAGTAAATGCAAAGTGAATATAAAAAAGCCATCTCATAAAATTTCTTTTTTGACATATACCAGGGACATCAAATATTCAAAAAGCAAGAAAGCAAAATAAGTCAACATCATGATTTAAAATGATGGTTTATGTCATTTAACAGAAACACAGGAGCAATGCAGTATCTCTGTCCATAAAGCCATCAGAGGGCCTTAAAGGGATGTGGTTGCCTGGAAATGCATTTCTCTTGATCTAAATGTCAGTGTGTGTGTCGATTAATTTCATCCCTAAATTTCTCACCGAAACATATGCTGTAAATTAGACACACAAGAATACCCAGGAGAGCCCCTTTACTAAATCAGTGATTGCTAACTAATGACTTCAGCAAATTAAAATTGTGCAAAAAGAGGAAAACACCCCAAATTTTGCACAGAAGTTCCATAGTTTGTCTTTCCTCCTTAATCTATCCTTTAAACATCTCTGTTTAACTGACAAGGAATTTGAGGCTGAAGGAGAGCTGCTGTTGAGGCCAGTCTGGCTGGACATGGCAGTACCCATCCATCCTGACTATCACTAACAGAAGATTATTTAACTTCTCTTTAGAAATCTGCTCTTGATGTTCCATTGCACTCAGTAATCTGTTCCAATGCTTTAGTGTTTTTATAACTAGAATTCATATTTGACAGAATTTTACCTAAAAATGTCTTAGGTGGATGTTATGTGCATTAATTCCAGCTTTATTGTCCAATGACACAGTAGATACAGTGCACATCAGTATCCTCTGTAAAGAGCTTTTTGTGTACTGGAACTACACCAAAATCAGCCCCATGTTTTTGTTAAAAGACTTCAAAACTTCTTTTAACCTTTTTCATAAAGTGTGTTTAACAGTCTCAGCATTGTCACTCATGTTTTGCGAACTACTGCTGATATGGCTTTAATCTTCTTCAAATAACATCTATAAAACCAGACAGAATGCTCAACATGAAGCCTAAGAAGTCCCAGCTAGAATGGAACCATTAGTTAATTTTTCTACATCTACCTTTTTTATCTTGCAAACAGAAGAGCCCAGAACAGAACTTGACTTCCTTTTCTAAAGGACAGATATTTATATAATAAGTCAAAACCTTGCCCTTGGCTGATGGGGTGTTTTTTGTTTTTTTTTTTTTAAGTCCAAGTTTCAGAAGCTAAGTTTCAGATTCTTTGCAAGTAATTTTATGCTCTTAGCTTCTCTAAGTTTTGACTTTTTTTTTACTGATTATGGATAGTTTTGCCAATTTATCCAGATAGTGCTTTCTTCCTGACTTTCCATGTTTTCTTTCAATTTTCAACAAGAAATGTGATGTAATTGTGGAACTAAACAATAATTTCTGTTGTAAAGTACTTCTGCTCCCATCTCTTTCTACAGCAAGAGCATTTTCAAAGTTACATGAGGTTTATCAGGATCAAGACAAATTGTCAATAAATCCAAGGATGGAGAGTCCACAACCTTGTTGAGCAATCTGTTCATTTTTGGTCATGTTTATTGTGAAAAAAAATAAAATCCCTTGTATTAAAACAGAATTGTCTTTGTTGCAATCCTTGTATTTTAAACACAGTCCGCAAGACAGCCTCCCATTCACTTCCCTACCAGCAGGATTGTGGAAAGTATCAGAAGGGTGAAAGTGAGAAAACATGTGGGTTGAGACAAAGACTGTTTAATAGGGAAAGAACAAGCTGCATATGCAACCACAGCAAAACAAGGAATTAATTCTGTGCTTCCCAAGGGCAGGCAGGTGTTCAGCCATTCCCAGGAGAGCAGGGCCCCATCACAGGTAACAGAGACTGAGCAAGACAAACCCCATCATTACAAACCACCCCTCCTCCTTTCCCCCTGTTTATACACTGAGCATGATGTCACACGGTCTGGAAGCTCTGGTCACTTCGGGTCACCTGTCCTGGCTCTGTCTCCTCACAGGCACCCCCAACCTCCTGGCCACTGTGGCCATACAGAAAGCAGAGAAGGCCTTGGCTCAGTGTGAGCCCTGCTCAGCAATAACAAAAACATCTCTGTTATCAACCCATGTTCAGCACAAATCCAAAACACATCCCTGTACCAGCCACTGTGAAGAAAATTAACTCTGTCCCAGCCAAAATTAGCACAGTCCTTTAATTTTTCATCTCTGGGAACAACCTGACTCTAACTAAATACAGTCTTATTCTATTAGCTAAGTCATTAATGAAAATAATCAATAGAACATGGTTCATCCCACATCCATCGGACAACTCTTGGAATATTCTTCTAGTGTCATGTTGCATTGCTAATAAACCCTTTGTTAGGTTTTAGAATCAGTTGCACATGAATGTGCTGTATTTTGGTCTTAAGGATACCATATAGGATAAAGCATCAAAGAATTGGCTGATATACCTCATCGGATTTTTCACTTAAACCAGGAAATTGGTTAAAGTTTGACTATAGCTAAAATTACAAATCCATGTTGTTCTGGTATTCTTGGAAGTTTAAAAAGGTAAACTGGTTTGTCATATGCTTGAAAGTTCTGAAACCCCAAGCCTTCTTTTATTTTATTTCTCATTCTGAAGGCCACTTGGACATCCCTCCTTCTTAATGTGTTCTCAAGGAAGTAGCTCAGCAGTTGTCGAATAGCTTAGGTATTTTGCAGCCTTCTGGCACTGACAGTGAACAAAATCAAAGTAAACTAAACAGTTCTTGCCTTTCATATTTTCTTTCTCAGGAATATGCTAAGTTTCAGGCCCTTATTTCATTTATTTTCTGGTTTATAAAAATTAAAAGGCAAAAAAATGACTTATATTGCTGCCTTATCTATGAAATGCCAAAATTGCTTTCCATCCCAGTTACATCATGGAACTTTGATTTCTCTTTTTACATTTTTTGAACCTTTCATTTTTTATGCTTTTATTTTTGTTATCTATTGTTCATTTTTATTTTACGTGATGAGTTTGGTTTGGGTTTTTTTTTGCTTCTGTATTTTCCTTGTATTTGTTTTGATTGTGAAATTTTTGTTTTTGCAAAATATAATTTTTGTTTTATATACTTAAAAATTTTGGTAAAACCATTACCTTTCCTTTTTCTTTTATGCCTCAGAAGGCCTTAGAATACATACATTGGCTTTCTGCCTTTAGTACCACATATTAAAGATGCAAATTCACCTTTTGTTCCTCAGACCATCTTCCCCAAAGATCCTTTCTACTAATCCCTCTACGTGCTGAATTCTGTTCTTTCCTTTTTCTGCTTTCATTCTTTCCTATTAGTAGAATAGTCACAAATGGTATAACTTCATGGTCACTTCCTTATTCTTAGACATTCTCTGAGGTTTTGGTAGTAATTACGTTTAATGTTGAGAAGTTAATCTGTTACAAGCAGATAGAGGAATGTCATCAGTTTCAGAGCATGCCCTTGTAAATTTGGTGGAGCATGAGCTTCCATGGATGGATCAGTTAAAACGTCCCAGCAGCACTGCTAGAAATGAAACTCTTTCTTCTCATCTAGCTGACAAATAGATTGCCAAATTTGTTTCAAAACTGTCAGTAATGCTTCTTGTACCGGATTTTGCACTGTATAATCCAAGGAATTGAAGCTGATATTCTGCATGGAACCTCACACAGAAAATTGCGCAGTTAGCAGCACATCTCTAAATAGTTCAGAGAGAAGGAAAGACATGTCAGGAAGAATAGAAAAATGCTTCCCCCTCCAAATTTAGTTTCTCAGTTTTCTGATAGGGGAAGTGCTTCAGTGCAAAATCTGACATTAATCAAACTAGTGTACCTATCTGTGAGTTGCTTATATAATCACTGCCATGGTATATTGCACCAGCTGCTTGAAGATATGAAACATGCAAATGCACAAAAATATATGCACATTCATTTGCCTTTCTTAAAGCATGAACTTGGGCTAGATCTAGTAAGGAGCACAACCCTCAATTCTTGCTGATATTGAGTGCAAGTCTAAATAATCATTTAGGTAGTATGAGCCTAATTCTCGATTACTTTTGGCCTTATTATTAATAATCATTTAAGAGACAATTAGTCATCACAAGCTGAAGTAGTGGCTACTTCTCTCTGAGTTATTGTCCTGAGTATGAGAGTATAGTTGGCAGTGCAGGATCAGTTGCACAGTGGGTGTATTCCACAGGCATTGCTTACCAGCTCACAGTTGCATGACTAAACAGAGCGTGAAAAATAAAAAATCACTTTGGACATCATTGCAAAAATAGGCATGGCAAACAGTACATTTCACCTGGATTTTTCTCTGATGCCAGGCACTTGATATACCTTAAATTCTCACTAGGTATTTTGTATTTCTGACCCAAAGAGACAGAGCTTGAGCCTTTTTTCCTGTTAAACATGTCTTGGAAAGTGAACCTTAGTAAGTCTGAAGTGAGTGCTCTTATTAAGGCTGTCTAATTCTTTAAAAAATCATTTTAAAAGCATATTTATGAGACGTCTCATATTCTAACTTTAGAGGGGTCACATTCTCTGTTTCATTTCCCTTTCTACATCAGAAACAATATCCAAGTAACTGTACTCTAAAACCAAGATTACAGTTGAAGTCTATATTTTCACAGCAAGCAACTTGTCACCTTTGAAAACTACAGACACCTTCATGAACCTACATTTACATACTCTTGCCTATGCAAATCAGTTGTTAGGTTTATACCTTAAAACAAAGATAATCCATCCTCCCTAATTATCAGGCTGAGAAACATCAAATGCAGAGGTCATATGCCCCACCCAAGACAGATTTTTCTGATTTAAAACAACTGGTAGAAATTTAGCTTGATGACTGATAATATATTTTCAAGATAACACTTTATCAAAGCATGACAGCAGCTGTGAAATCTCAGAGTTTCTCCTCTCTCCTCTATGACACCTTGATAAGGCAATTATAGCATAATTACCTTAACAAGTGGCATTACAGGAAATTATTGTCATTCTCCTGTTAAAATAACACATAATCATCAGCAAGTGTATTCTAGCATCTCCAATCAGCATCTGATTAGCTGGAGCTAACTCAGAAAAGAGAGTGTAATAGGTGGGCAATAATTGACAAGTTACAAGAAAAGGGTAAAATATACCTGTGTGTATATCTATATATAGAGGGAGGGATATAAATGTACGTACATATATATTCACATATGTGTATATATATATTTACATTTCATTGAGTGTTTAAGGTAGCTGTTTACCTGATGACTTCTAAAACAAGCTTCGAAGTTTTTATTATTATTATTTTGCAGGTAGGTAGAAAAGCCTAAATGAGACTTTTTAAGAATACTCAGGTAAACAGCCAGCTTAATTTAGAAATGCATGCCTTATTCATATTTAAATGGCCATACTTGTCAACCTGCTTAAATTTCTCTGTATTTCCTACAGCTTTCTGGTTTATCATGTCAATTCCTTCAAGGCTGATAGCACCTTGCAGTTTATATCATTATGGTCTATGACACCGATTCCAGCTTCGTGTTACCTTCATAATGCTGAATTACAGAACCTACCTTTTTTTCCCATCAGTTGTTTTCTTGGGTACAACTCTCCTGGGCTGCACTCTGACAGGTCATTAAAAATGGGGGTTTTACCTACCATGTCCTAAGCTCCATTTACAAAGGTGATGCAAAGTACGATTAACCATGACAATAGGTAATAGTGCTGTAATTCTACTGATCATAAAATTCCATTGCTCTTTGATGTGAAGAAAACATTTTCTTCCACGTTATGTACTTCCTTGTTTTAGTCCGAATACCTTCACCTGAAACCCAAAAGCAAACCTCACACCATGATGATCAATGTAATGTTATAAAAGCTTGTTCTTTAGAAGCCAGCTAAAGGTCTCAGGCTCTGAACATGTGTAATCCAGAATTAATCTCCATACTTTAGCTATAATCAAATAGAGTAAAATAGGAAGGCATAGCACATATAACAACAGCATGACTTTATTTAAATTGGTACATGGCTCTCGTGTTTCAGTGTACTTCTGTTATAATGACTCACACACATGGTTAAATGAGGTAGAATATGCCTTTGTAGGTACCCAAAGGCTTTGTTAAGATTCCCCTCAGTCCAAGACTCTGTCTCTTGCTGCTTGGCTTAGTGAGTACGTGACACTGGAATGACTCCAGCTACAGTACTCTCTGCAAAATCAATCCTGGATTTTGTACAAAAGGTTTGACAGAGAAAGAGATTGTGTATTTTTTTTTCACTCACTATCATAGTGGTAGAGCAGTCATTCAGGATAAAGTAACAGTAATCATAGGCAAAACACCAGACAACCAGGAATAGTGTGACCAACAGAACCAGAGCAATGATTGTTCACCTATAATCAATGCTGGTGAGGGCTTACTTCAAATCCTGTGTTCAGTTTTGGGTCCTTCACTACAACAAGGACATTGAGATGCTGGAGCGTGTCCAGAGAAGGGCAATGGAGCTAATAAAAGGTCTGGAACATAAGGAGAGGCTGAGGGCACTGGGGTTGTTTAGTCTGGAGAAGCGAAGGCTCAGAGGAGATCTTTTCACTCTCTACAACTACATGAAAGGAGGCTGTAAGAGATGAGTGCCTCTTCTCCCAGGGAACTAAAGAATAGAACAGGAAATAGCCTCAAATTTTGCCAAGAGATTCAGGTCAGATGTTAGGAAAAAATTTCTCTCTGAAAGAGTGGTTAAGCACTGGAAAGGCTTTCCAGGGAAGTGGTGGAGTCATCATCCCTGGAAGTGCTCAAAAAACAAGCAGATGTGGCACTTCATGATGTGGTTTAGTGAGCAGGCTGATATTTGGTAAAAGGTTGAAGCTGATGACCTTGGATATCTTTTCCAACATTTATGACTCTATGACTCTTAAACTGTGCACTTGAGACTTGTCCATTTTCACTTTAGTTATCTGAGTATCCAGTGAAGCTCTTCAAACCTACCAGCATCTTTGGTTTATCCTTCTGCCTTCCAGGCTCCACTTTGACAAACTGAGTGTTTTCTATCAGACAGATTGCTTTTCCTGTTACTATGCTTGTGCATAAAAACCTTTTTCTGCACCACTTATTGTTTTGCAACAAGTCTAAACATTACGAGAGCGAACTGTATTTTCACCATGAGGTCTCAACAAGGATAGGCACTGAAGTGTTTTAAGAGTTAGAGGTTAGGATTTGTCTCACATTTACTTGTTAGTGAAATGACATCTAATTCAAGTCACTCATTAAGATTTGATGAGAGGTCAAAGGAGGCAGATAGGCATCTCTCTGAGACATCTGTCTTGGGATGAGATGAACTACCAACTGGCTACACTTAAGCAAGGACAGGTGTATCCTGTACATATATATATATATATATATACCAGGTATAAGTCACTTTTTTTCCCCCTCTCACTGACTTAGGCTATAGGGAAAAAAATTCCTTTCTTAAGAGAGAAAGTGAAATCCAGGAGATGGTTGTTGTCTCGCATCTCTGGTGCCACAGAGCTGAAAGAAGTGAATGTGAGAAATGACCTACACTTCCCATGATACTGTCTGCATATTTCTGTGAGTAGGGACCAAAGTGTTTGCAAATGCATCCAGCAAAACTGCACTTGAATAAAAAAAGTGAATTCTGTTTCATGTTTATTTTCTTTCATGAATCTGAAATATGATTCATTGTCAAATGTATTACTTGCTAAAAGAGAGTCTAATTTTAAGTTTGAAAATACATATTTAAAAACTCAATAGAAGGTAGAATTATTTTAAGTGCTCTTCAACAGCAGAACCTAAAAATCATTCTCCTTCCACCATTGTTATAACTTTCAGTTTGGGAGAGTGTTTCCCAAACTAGTGAGTTATATTTTCTTGTAAATGTGAATGTGGGGCCTAGCAATGTTTCTAAATTTTTTCTTGTAAGAGATTGTTTTTTTAAATGGAGATTGTTTCTTAGTTTGCTCTTGTCAAAATAAACATCAAAATTTAAAAGGACAAACTATCCTGTTTAGAATAAAGAATGTAACTGTCCATGCATATGTGGTAAACTGTGTGAACAAAAGTGCAGCTGGTGAGAGAAATGCTGCAAAACTGATGGTGCTTTTGGAAGCTCCAAGTGAAAAATTTTTTAAATATGATCCAAGGTCATAGATTTCTATGTAGAAAGAAAATTAAACCAATACAAAAAAGAACTTTCTTTGCTGTAAAGCACCCTGTATTTAAAATGAATGTGCTTTCAAATAAAAGCTGTTACAACTAATTGCTAGTTAGAAGCCTATCTTATCCTCATTCTGAGTAAATTTCTGTTATATTTCTTAGTCAAATTAAAAAAAAAATAATTTCCACAGAGAATGAATGTTTCAATTTTTTCCAGAATTGTCAGCCAGTCCTTTTTCTCCTGGAAAAAGCTGATTAAAGATTCCTGGACTGAAGACCATGACTTCATCTATTCTATAAAATCTTCAGTTAATGAGAATTTTTACAAAAGCCAACTTCTTTTTATGCCTGCTTAGCAACCTTCCCCAACTTAAAAAAGCCCATCTGTGTAAAATCCTTCTGATTTGAAATACCTGGCTTAAGTGAGGTCAATATTTTCTATCCCTTGCTGGGAAAGAGGATAATCTTTTGTTTTAAATTAACAAGATTGAGAAATAAATTGCAGGGTAAAAGTGTACAGGTAAGTGTGAGAAAGAGAAGTGAGGCTGTAGTAGAGGAGAGATATCTGTATATATGCAGGATGGGAAAGGCAACAGTCCCACACAATTAAGTAGATCTCGAGGCTTGTGCAAAAAACAGGTTTAGTATTTACCCCTAGATCTTCCTTCACTGAAGGATCAATCAAATTGAAAAAGTAAAGGCATGATACTGAAAAAAAAAAAGAAAAAAAAATCGGATTAACTTTATGTAAAAGAGATTTGAATATAAGGAACTTGCATCTTTTTCAAAAGCTGACCCCTTTTAAAACCAAATTTGCTGTGAATGAGTCATAGGCATTTAAATCAATTAAATCTATTTGCTTTGGTGAGCAATCCACCATATATACCTCCTGAAAAGCTATTTTTATTCATAGGCAGCATCAGCAATGTAATTATAACTCCAAACACATATTCAGATTTCTTTATCCATGTGATTCCATGATCCCTGTTGTTGAGGTAAATAACTCTATTATTCTTGGTATTATATTCAAATAACAAAATAAATGAAGTTCACTTCACAAAGAACAAGCAGAAAACATGCAGAAGGAAGTTTGTAATATATTTTTATGATGAAACCCCTCACTGAAGAATCTTATTGGGATCAATAGGCCTGAAGACAATAAGGTCAATTAAATTTTCAAGAACTTTTGCAATCAGAAATTTCAAGCTGTTTTGTATTACAAATTTATCACTATATGAGTTTATTTTACTTTTAGCACATAGAAACTCTTTTTCTGTGGTGAAACTGTCACATACAAGTTTTGAACAAATGTTCTGCATTTGGATCAAGACAGTCAAAATGGTGAATGCATGTAAAGGTCTGTTTGAAATCAGTTTTGATCTGAGGATGACCTCAGTTTTGTTACAGAGCTAAATTTTTGCCTTGTAGAGCATAACATTGTAATACGAAATAAGATAAACAAGAAAGACTACTAAAACTTAATATATCCTTAATCAAGAATTAGTCTTTGCATAATAAATAAATGCCAATACTTAAAAATCCAGAAGCCTTTCTGCATAATAAACTTTTAATGTCAAGGAGAATTGTCACTTAATTGAGTAGCATCAGTTATAATTTATGCTGTAGGATAGAAAATGTAATAATGCATATGATAAATTTAAGAATGTTTTTAAAGTCTCTCTGTAAAATCACCTATTTTTCTTGTTGTTAATAAGAGGGAAAACATTGATTCCCTATGAAACATTTTAACAAGTAGCAACATTTCTTTAACCTATGATTTAACAGCTTTGGATATATATTTTTAATGTTTTCTCCAAAACAGCTGAAACAAAAAGCTTTTGAAAGGATTTATGAATCACAAAATACTATAATAGCCCATTGTGATCTGTGATGAGCTAATATTCTCCCTATACATGTACACCTCTGATGTAAAAATAGGAAATGATAAATATATCGTTGTGTGGGTGAGTTGGCTGCAATAGGTCATAATGAAGATTATATTAGAACATGTCCCCACATTGGTGCTCCTTTCATTTGCTGATGTCCATTGTGTTCCTGGAGATCAGTGATGTCACTGCTGGAGACCAGTGGGATGTTCCTCAGGGGTCGGTATTGGGACCATCACTGTTCAACATCTTTGTCAGTGACATGGACAGTGGGGTTGAGGGCAACCTCACAAAGTTTGCCAATGACACCAAGATGTTTGGAGCAGTTTTTCCACACACTGGAGGGATGGGATGCTATCCACAGCGGCCTGGGCAGATGTGGGCACATGTGAACCTCATGAACTTCAATGTGGCCAAGTACCAGGTCCTGCACCTGGGCCAGGGCAACCCCAAGCACAAATAGAGGCTGAACAGAGAATGGACTCAGAGCAGCTCTGGAAAAGACTTCAGACTCTTGGTCTTCAAGAAGCTTCACATGCAATGATCCAGCAGTGTGCAGTCGTGGGCCAGAAAACCAGCTGTGTCCTGGGCTGCATCAAAAGTAATGTGGGAAGAAGGTTGAGTGAGGTGATTCTGCCTCTGGATTCTGTTTTTGTGAGACTCCACCTGGAGAGCTGCATCCAGCTCTGGGGTCCCCAACATAAGATGGAGATGGACCTGTTGAAGTGAGCCCAGAGGAGGCCATGAAGGTGAGGCCAGAGGACAGAAGCAATTCTCCTATGGAGACAGGCTGGGAGAGTTGGGACTTTTCAGCCTGGAGAAGAGAAGGCTCTGGGGAGACTTTATAGCACCCCCCAGAACTTAAAGGGAGCCTGCAGGAAAGCCAGAGAGAGACTTTTAGCAAGGGCATGTAGTGATAGGTAAAGGTTTAATGGCTTTAAATTGAAAGAGGGCAGGTTTAGATTAGATATTAGAAAGAAATTCTTTACTGTGAGGGTGGTAAGGCACTGAAACTTTGCCCAAAGATGCTGTGGATGCCCCATCCCTGCAGGTGTTCAAGACCAGGCTGGTTGGGAGCTTTGAGCAGCCTGGTCCAGTGGAAGATGTCCCTGCCCATGACAGGGGCTTGGGACTTTAATGTCTCCTCTACCCCAATCCAGTCTCTGATTCTATAATTTCAAAGACAGTTATAGAGTACTGAAAAGAGCTGACAAAATGCTACAGAAATAAAATAACTGTCTCACAGTATGTCAAGTATTAACAATATCACTTTACAGTTTGGACTCTGTTTCATGTCACTATAGAGTAAAAGTATTCTGTTTTACTTATGTAACTGAGAGGTTTTTATAAAATACATACAAGGTGCATACAAGGTACATATTTTCTTCCTAATCAATTTTTCAGTTGTATTACATAGATGTCTATTAGCTACCATGTTAAAAATTATTAAATTACTCATAATTTTGTATCAGCAATTAGACCATTTCTATAACTCATAATTCATAAGACTGTTCCTAAATGTGTATGTCTACATACTTTGTCATGTTTTGTTTCAAATATCATATTTTACAGTCTATTATGTTTTTCCTTAGCTTTTTATGTTCTTCTGCAAATAATACATACAGTACAAACATTCAGCAAACAACACCAGACTTGTCTATTTTGTTTGCACAGCAAAGGAAGATGAAATATCCTAAGTTTTTATTCAGCATAATGTTTATTTCCACCAGCACACAGGGGTTTTTACATTCATTTCTGTGATGATTTTAAAGAAAACCTTACAGCCTACATTAGTAACATAATACTGTATGCAATTTCAAAAGAGGACATAAAAGGGCCTTTGTGAAAGGGTCTTATTATTCCAGTGCAATCCTGTAATGGTAGAACAAAAATACTTTGTGTGTTTCAACACAATGCTACAAACTCCCAAACATGCTCTTTCAAATAAAGGCAAAACACCTGCTGCTAGAGGAGGTTAAATCACTCTGTGAGCCTCAAATGCTCCAAAACATCTTAATCGCTAAAAAATTAATTGGCTAAATAAGTAAATAATTAAAAATGGAAGCCTCCCTCCTGTTCTCCTTTTATCTCTCTCTTCCCAAAACAAATGCAAAAAAATTAACTAAGAAAAAATTCCAGCTGAAAATGAAGAGGATATTTTATAGTGTTAAGTGGTGTTTTGGCAAGATAGACTTGAAAAGTCAGAAAGAAAAATGAAAGAAAACATCTGCTGAAAAAAATCCGATGAACAAGATAAAAGGTAAGCTCACTACAGAAGTGGCTGGATTCTTCATCAGTATATTTTATTATCCTCTGTTTGATCTCTGGGTATATGTATATTATACATACCATTCAGTAACATAAATAGTATTTCTTTTCTCACAAATTGTTAAAGAGCCTCAAACACCTTAAACATGACATCAAGGTGAATTATATATCAGGTGAACTGCTCTCATCTAGTCAGTTTTTTCTTGTTACTTTAAGTTATATTTTGATTTTCAAAATACATATACATATATCAAGCTACAAGTTCCTCCTGCTAGTGGTTTCCATCCACCACCCAGTAAACCTTAATATACATGCCAACATTCAATTCTGGCACTCAATTCTGTTTGCAGCAGCCTTCACAAAACCATGTTAAAAACATGTGAAGTTTTTACATACAGTGGAAGAATTTCACTGAATAAAAATTACCCCACCACATTGACAGACTCTCTTTACATCATCCCTGCACTGGTGGCCTTATTTTGAGGACTCTCCTTTTTACTGTAACTCTAGCTGAGTAAAGCTATTGATTTCAAAAACTATCTGTGCAAACAAGAGCAGAACTCCACAGTTCCTGGGATCTTTTATTCAACTGCATTGCAATTCTCTTGTTTAATCCATTTCACTTTCAGTTTCATATGGACATTTACTGAACTCCCCCTTTCAGGCCTTTGCAGCATTAGATGAATCTGAGGATAGTCTAAAGCCTTTCCTTAGATTTGTGCTGATTTTCAAACTGTATTGTATTTTAAAAAGCTACATGTTTTTTTTTTCATTTTATTCTGCATCAATGTATCTCTTAAAGAAAATCACACTTGTGCTTAAATACATAAAGAAAAAGACCTCTTCCTGTTGAACTTCTCATCCATAAATATCCTTTTAAACTAATAGCAGTCTGGTCCATGATTGAAGGCTCATAACCTTTCTTTTTCACTCATGACCAAGTTGCCTTTTATGTACTTTATCCAGTGCTATTGCATGACAATGGAAAAGCTGTTTAATATTATTGTTGCAAGATCAGAGCTCAGACTTCTAGAATAAATTTTCTTCTTATATATGGAGGGAATGAAAGAGGAGAAGAACAGGCAGATTTAAAGACCAAATAGCATTTCAGCAAGCTTTTATTTCAAAACAAAACAACAAATGAAATTTCATGTTTCAGTTCACCAGTGTTTGAAATGGTTTGCTAATAAGGATTCCCACATTTACTGGCAGATTGTGTAAAGCTAGATTTCAACCTTCAAAAACAGCTATATATGTGCTTTATAAAATACTGAAATCTTCTATAGAAGAAATTCTCATCAGTAAAACATCTGGCACAGCAGTACTGTGAAGACCGTGAATGGGTAACATTTATTCAAGCAGGACCCAAGAGCTTCAAGTAGGAATGGAATAGATATCACCTATCCCTGTAAGGTAGCAAAAAAAGTCAGATTTCTCTTATTTTGGGGATATGTTGATTTCTCCCCATACATGGAAACCTAGAGAAACCAGTTTCACTGCCTGTTCTCAAGCAAAGAGAGTCCTACCTTTATATCAGAATTTATGCTGTTTATTTTTAACTTCAGAAGGAAGTATGAGCACTCTCTAAAAGGCAACTGAAATTATGAACAGGTGATGATAATTAACAATTATCTTCGGTAAAGCATTGTCTGGGGTATTCATATTACAGATCCCAATTCCCCTTGATTGCAAGCTGCTAGGAAATTACATGGGGTTTTTTCATTCTTTTTAGCAACACAAAAATTTTATCTTTGATGGGATGGTGAAGGATCCTCAAATCTTAAAAAGATCAGATTTTTACAAATACCATGAAGACAGACTTTCACGAATGCTTAAAATATTATTACTTTCAGTCCCTTTCTCTTTTTAATTGAACCTGAAGACCTCTGAAAGATTGGTTGTTTTATTATAAGAATTCAATATTTATTAGTTTACAAAGGAGAAGTTGGTTTTGGGGGGTTTTTTTGTTGAGTTTGATCTGAGTTTATGAAGAATTTCTGTTGACAATTTCACTTTGTATAACTTCACTTTATATGGCTTTGTATTTGGCATGTTCTGAACATATGCATAGGCAAATAAAAGAAGGAATTTTGATTTGTAAGAGAGTAAATGCTTCTAAATCTTTCAGGCATAGAAGGATAATTGACTTCTAGATAAAAACAGGTACATGTAGAAAATGCTTGCATTTATGTAGAAATAATGTTCAGGGACTGACCAATGCAAATGTAACAGATGTTGCCAAGACAGTGACAAAGAAGAACAACATGACACAAATTGATAACCTGAAGAACTTGTTACCTTCTTCTCTTGGACCTGGAGCTGAAATTAGTGGCATGAGCTGTCATGGTAACAGTGCTATCCTTGACCAAGAGGAATATGTGTACAGATGATTATCATCATCTCCCTTTCAGACTCTCTAAGGAACTGTGATAGCCCAATTAAGATCTTTATCACTCCTTCAGGAGAGTGGAATATAGTACACAGGCTTAGTCTTATGATCTTGAGGGAACACCCAAGTTGGAAACCCTTAATAATCAATTTAAGAATGGCCAGTTTCCATTAGAAACTCTATATTCAGTTTTTCTGTCTTTTAAATAAATATCCTTGTGTACTGGTCTGTAAATTCCTTGGAGAAATTATCCTTTACGACTGCAAAGCACTTGATATAATGAATTTACTATCAGTCAGGGCATCAAATATTATAACTGTGCACACTCTTTTGCAAACTATAAAACATACAGGAAATTACTCTTTTAAGCAATCTTAACAGCCATAAATTTTGTTCAGCTCAAATGCAGCTCAAATTGACCATATGCACCACATGCAAACTGATGAAATTGTATCCATATGCAAAGTGAAATCCTGCTGAATAGTTTGGAATTAGTTGAAAAGACAAACTTGAAAAATGACAGCTATTGTTATGATAGATAAAACAGCTCTTATTCCTGAGCCTGAAGTCGTGTGGTAGGGGATGTCCCTTTGGTCAGCTGGGGTCAGCTGTCCTGGCAGTGTCCCTTCCCCATTGCTGGTGCAGCTCCAACCTACTCACAGGATGGCAGCATGAACAGCAAGACAGAGCTCGAGGCTGTGTAAGCACTGCTCAGCAATAACTAAAAATCTGTGAGTTATCAACACAGTTTTGGTCACAAGTCCAAAGCATAGAACCACAGAGCTGCTATGAGGAAAATCAACTCTGTTTCATACATCCAGTACAGGTATTTAACCTTGCTCAAAACCCAACAGCATCAGTTACTTTCTTGAGGTTCACTACGGCTCACTATGCAGATGTGATTTCATTAAAATAATAAAAAAAATAAAGACGTTAACTTAATAATTTATGCCTAATTTAATGAATTTGATCAGGTTTCCATTTATACATTTTTCTTGAAATCACTTTAGAATAACAGTGGGATGATTCTACCTTAATTTGAAATTTATTTGCCCAGTGACAAATTTTGGCAACACAGTAGACCCTTCAAATATTTGTAGACAGTTTGTACATAAACTGTCTGAAAACCTGGACAACTTTGCTTACATGAAGATTTTGTTTTCAAACCTTCTTACAGCATCTTCAGCTTCCATTAAGATATACTGTAAAAAATGAGATACACGAGGAATTGCATGGAAAGTCAGTGGCCTGTAGACAAAATATAACACATTAATTCACAAAAATCTTCTTGGCAGTGCAGGAACTGAAGTGCTTTGTATGCCTGCATCTTTTTCTCAAAATTACATGAAGTTCTATCTTAAGGTAATTTTTTCTCCTGATTCATTTTGGACAGACAGAGTTTGAACCTTTTGCTCACTTATAGAGAGACCTAAATTCTTTTGCATTAAATGTAAAGGGTCCAACATATGAAATCTAGGACACAACTCACCCTAAGGAAAACGTCAAAACAGGTCTAGCAAAACAGTGCTCTGTTTCTCTTTTGTCCATAAAGTGAGTCTAGGTGATGGTTAGCTCAGACAGCCATAGCTATGAGACAAATTATTTCCTGGTTGATTAGCCTGGCCTTTAAATTGAGATTTTTAAACCAATTCTTGGTTTTTAAACTTTTCATACCTATCCTGCTATATTTTTGAGTAGGGGATGCTCAAAACTTCTGATTCATAAACTGTTGAGGTTGAAATTGGCCAGATAAATTCTGCTTTTGGTCTCCAAGGTAACAGCAGTTTCCCAAAATGGCTATGTGACATTCTTAACAAGTATATCAAACCACTGGTCATGTTTCATATTATGTATAATATGCCTCTAAGGAGAACATACAAGAGAAGCAATCTGAAATAATTTTAGCCTCCTGTGAGACAATTTGTAGTTTTAGAATACCAAATTTTCTTCTTAACTTTGTACTCTGTTATATTTAGCCTGAAGTATCTAGTTGGAAGAAGAAGATACATGACACGTAATACCTTAATAGTTGAGAAAATTCTTACTGTATATAAATTTGCAAAAAAAACCCACTTCCCTCACAATTCTATCCCACATTATTTTTCTTAGTATTCCTAATGGTTTGGATAATATTTGGACTAATATACTGTGATTTTCACTCTTCTCTGCTGTTGTCCACTGAAATACTCTAGGTATCTGTAAGATGCTTCTAAAATGTATTTTACATCTTTTATGTTCTTCAAAAGATTATTTCTTCTGCAGGAATCCTCTGATAAGATCCTTAGATTAGGTTAAGAGAAAAAAATCAAAGTATTCCTGATATAAAGACTGTTAAGATTCTAATCAAAATTTGGAATTTTTTTTTTTTTTTTTAATTTTTTTTTTTTTAGTTGTTAGTCAGCAGCCACACAGTAATGATTATGCAGTGGAATTTTGAACATTTTATGCTTGGTTAATCTTTTGTTTTGTGGGAAGGGAAGAAAATCCAAGATGAATGGGCTCTCTGGACTATAGCCACCAGGAGTGAAATCAGAACTAAGCAGTAGCTGGGGGAAAGGTAATTCCAGCAGTGGGACAGGACACCAACTCATTGGCCACCTACTGAAAATGGGCCCCAGACTCAAAGGGAGGGGAGAAATGTGCATGTGGACTAATTAGCATGAGTCTTGAGAGCCATAACTAGCAAATAGGGCATTGAGTGCTAATTAATGAAAGAAACACATGATTTACAACCAAAGAATCCTGATGCCTTTTTTCTTTAATAATGTAAAGTTTTGATAATAAGGGAGCCAGCCTTTCATGGGTTATCTCCCAGCTCTCTCCTTTGCACAAACTAGAATAAAAGTCAAAATAACTCACCTTAGTGTGTGAGCTGGCACTGCCCACAGGGTCACAAGCCTGCTTTTGGTGGGTACTACAGCAAGGTACTGCCCATAACACACCCACAAGGCTGGGTGTGGTTTGTTGTTTTTTCTTTTACTTTGGAGGCCACTGTGGTGGAAATCACAGTAAATGTAATCTAGATGGAACACAGTCTATTGGAAAATGAAGGACTCCAGCCATACTTCTACATGAAACTAGTGGCTTTAGAGAACAGCAGATCTGTTTCAGGTGGCCACCATTCAGTTCAATGTGTTCTGGAAGGAAATACATTGTTTGTGTTCTTCAGTGGGAGTTGTGTTATGGTAGGGGTGAGTGGATACACACACGCACTCACACCCATGGACACACTGACTACATCTAAAAAGGGCAATGTAGACCAGCCTTCCTACAGCCAAAATGAATAATGATGTAGCACAAAGAAGTCATAGATCAGCTGTAGTTTGATGTCAATATCACTAGGGCTATCGCGTTTTCAATTGATTATGCTTTCTAAAACATGAATTTAACCACCTTGGTCACTTTTCTACTGCTGAGAGCTATTACTATTGTTCTATGAGTCTGATTTTACATATAGGACATTTATAATTTTTTATTCCTTAATTGTACTGTAGGGGAATTTCAAGGATAATACAGAAAATCAAATGTGAACACATAAATAAAGTGTGTAAATCTTATCCAGTCAGCACTAGAGAAAGAGTCACTCCCTTCAGCTCCTTGTTGATCTCAAAGTTGGTTGTGTACACTTTGGTACATACAGGCAAAAACCCCTTTCCAGAGTGGGATGTCAAATTGACTGCTTACAAAAGGACAGATAATAGGTGATTACTGAGGATTAGAACTCACATGGAATGGATGTTCCATTGTCACAACTTCTGGATGGGCCCATTGTCATGATGGATGGATAAGAGTGGAAATAAGATCCACAAATAGAAAGTAAGTTTGGTATCACATTTCTAGTCAAGCAAGTTAAAGGGCAAGGCATGAGAAATTATATTCTGATATCTTAGCAAAACTACTTAAAGAGTTTAAGACCTGTTTATAAGGGAAAAAAAAATCACATGTTTTCCCTAAGTAATTTTTTGCAGAGAAAAATTATAGTCAAAACTCATGGCTTCCTTTCTTCTCAGGTCCAAATCTGCTGAAAGCAGTCGAATTATGCTACTTGTAACAGTTTACATTAACTATAAGCTAAATAGAAAACTACAATTTTTACCAAACCATGCTGCAATAAATTATAGAATTAAAATCCTTTACAAAATTATTTTAATGCTTCTTTACACATAGGGAAAGCGTCATGTTTATTTAATACCTGACTCCAAGAAAAAATATTTGCTTGAGAAAGTCAATTCTTATTGTACTATCAAGTTATTTTAAGTTATTGAAACACTGACACATATTTTTTATACAGTTCATTAATTTTCTAAATCTGCAGGTTAGGAGGGAACAAATTTCTATAATCATGGAAGTAGCATTATTAGAATTTTTTACTTTTGCTGATTTCAGCAAGCTGAAAACCACAACACAGCCTTAAGCAAAATATGTATGATCTAGCAGAAAAGGACAAATAATTATTATTTTTTCCATCTGTGAACTTTCTGTTTCTGTAGCTGGAGCTCAAATGATTAATGGGAACCTTTTTTTTTTTTTTTTTTTTTTTTTTTGGTCTTGGAGCTTTAACATAAAGTCAGTCAACAATATATGTGTAACATAGGACTGTCCTAAGGTCCTAAGGAATTTCACAGATTTAAATATGAAGTTATTAATGCACAGAGTACTGAAGTCACTGTTTCAGAGGCAAAGATATAACAGTTGTGGGGATTTTCTTTTAAATAACATATAAATGCTGCAGCTCAAAGTACATTGATTAACTTAGCCATTCTATCACAATTTCATTAAGCACATCTGCCACTTCCATAAGTGCTCTAATGAGCTTGGAAAGCTTAGCACATACTACTGATTTGATGTGTTTTTAAGTATGATACAAGTGGTTTCTTAGGAAAAGAGATAAAGAAATAAAATGCAGCTCTAAAACGGAAATTCCCAAGCTGGCTGCATTCTTCTCAGTATGAATATGGTAAAGGATCAGGGCTGAGACACAGACATGCAACATGTGGGGGCCAGTCACACTGATCTTTCTATATTTGCGTGGATAGGAAAACCCAGAGATTGAGTGGAGATCTCCCTGTGAGTGCATTTGGAGGGGAACTGGCTGCCCTACAGTGACAGAGACCCTCAGAGAACCTGGTAAATCTCATGGGGCTCATCCTGGCAGCTGCTGATGTGAAAACCTCCACTGATGATGAGTGCACTGGCCTTGGGGGGTCAAAAGAGCAAGGGAAGGATAACCATAACAACCAGGAAAAGGATAGAACATAAAAAGTGTATGTTTTACAATGTCAACTACATTCTTGTTCTCTCTTTTTCTGTTACAATTAGATTGAGAATAATAGTAAATAGATTCTTAAGATAGAAGTTATAATAAATAAATTCTGTAATTTAGATATAGATCTGCTTCCACTTTGACCATAAACAAAAATCTCAGCCTAACACACTTTCTTGTGAAATATCCTTGTTTAATTTAAGTGCACATTGAAACCTTTTAAGTCATTACTATAATCCCCAGAATCAGTACCCACTGACTATTTTTTCACCACTTACCTTGGTTTCTGTATCATATCATAAAAGTAAGTATTTCTCATAGGACACTTTGCCTGTATTCACCATGGAAACATTTTCAGAGTAACATTGCTGCAGGAATGCTGATGGTCATTTAAAGAAATGTATTATATAAATACACAAAAATAACTGTAAGTATGCTATTCCACTTCAAGTTTGTACACTATATGTTGATTAACTTTATCAGAATTCATATTTCTGCCCTTTAATATCCTTAACAAGACGAAGAAAAAGGCAAAATAGTTATCATTTGTTCATTAATAACACTTTGAGACCAAATCAGAAATTCCACTGATGCTGATATTCCACTGGATACCATGATGCCAAATGGAAAAGAAACACCATCATGCACTACATTTGAGACATTGAGCTCACAGCAGCACTAGGGGAATGACACCCCATCCTCATTAATGTGTTATATCTGCAATAGGCCATTGGTAACTGAAATTCCTTTAGTTGCTTGTCAGTGTACCCAGCTTGAAGGGAAAAGCTCAGATATGAGTCTGCAGAGAAAAATCTTTTCCTGCTTGAATATGGTTCTTTGTAGGAAGCTCTTAGCATTTACACTTTTTATACAGGCTTGTTTTGTTTTGCTTTGCTTGCAGCTAAAAGTGGTGCTCAGTAGGGATTATTTCTTATTCAGGCTTGTTAAAAAATACAGTGAACATCCAGGAAAGGTATACAAATTCTCAGTTAAGAGAAAAATTTCCCCAGGCTGTTTTTATTTATTTCTCAGTCTCACATAACAGATCCATAGTCTTCTTCATTGCAAGACAGAGGAAATATGATTTACTTTTGTATTACTGTTTGTTTGGTTTTGATTTTTTTTTTTGTGGATTACATTTTCTATGTATTCTGCAGTTTATATCAGTCATGTTCATTTCTCTAATGAGTATGTAAGGCATGTGGGATTTGGGTCTTAGAAATGGTTTAATTTTTCTTTTAGTTATACCTTTTCAATAAAAACAGAAATGAACCTTGTTGATGGAGGGATCTTTCTTTTATGTACAATTCATGACAGAGCACCAAGTGAAGCTTTGCTTTGTCACCATGAAAAGTTATTAATTAGCTGGTTTTTAGTGCCCTTTGCTAGAATTGCTGTATTTTAAAGGACTGTATCTCCTTTTTGAATTATGATTTTAATATGCAGCCTATGGCTAGCAATATATAGCCTCAGACTTTTGTGTCCATAGAAAGTAGAGCTCATCTTGTTACACTGATTTCTTCATGCAGAATCGATTATCTGTAAATGGCAAAAAGAAGGGAAGACACTGAATACTGAGCATGTGTAAGTTTATGAGGTTATTTGATCACTTAGTTAAGGGTGGTAAGGCTACCACAACTTTAGATAAAATCCAAATTTTATTGTCTGTCACAATTTTCCAGCTCAGAAATATCTGTTTCTAGGGGTCATTTAAAGAAATATATTACATAAATACACAATAGTTCAGTTCAAGATATAGGAGTTGGTTTGACTTTAATTTACACTAGAGAGTTCTAGTATAACACAAAAGGAATAAGGTAAATTAGATATGGCAGAGATACATAATAATTCTACAGCAGCAACTTTCATATCAGATTAATTTGTTTTATGAATCAAAATGAAATTTCCTCAGCATCAGGATACAAAATCTAGAAATCAGCAAGTGCTCATTGGTCCTTGTCACATCCACACAAACCACCAGGAGGAACAATGAGTTTGAGAGCAGAACATAGAATGCAATTTAATATCTTGAAGAAGTTAGAACCTTTTACCAGAGATCTGATGTCAAAAAGTGCTGCCGTAAGAAAAGTTCTGCCTTAATTTCAAAGTGAATCAAATATATATTTTTAGTATTGATACTACTTGATATTTACATAGTGCATTTAATTTACAATTGTCCAACCATATTTACAGTATGATTTAAATTTAATGTCAGTGATCCATTTTATAGAATGATATAGTAGGGTACAAAATACTGCTACACATTAGAAAGAAGATAAAGTCTAATCTAGTCTAGTAAAGTTCTGATTTTCTAGCCAGTTGTCATTTTGCTAAATAATAAAAGACATCAGAAGCATCTAGCTGTTCAAGCACCTATAGCTCCAGGTACAGCCATTTTGAAAAGCTATTTATTGGTCACATTTTTCTTATTCTTCATCACTTTTTTCCTAACTGGCAAAACAATAGTAATAACACTGTGTTACAATTATCCTTGACTTATATAAAATCTTTGCAACAGAAGTGACCTTTAGAGACCTATTTCTGAATCACTAGTTCTGACTGAAATTCTTTTCCCTAAAATAACTGCTCTACTGTTTGGTTGGGGATTTTGTTTGTTTGTTTGTTTTTATTTGTTTTGTTCCAGACTTGGTTCTTTATTAGTCTTAAAATGAGGGAGGAAAAACACAAAGATGCAATCAAAACCCAGCCCCACAGAAAACCTTTTGTTAGAACCTATAATTTTCATAACTCAAAAACGTTCCATGAGAATATGGGAGTGTTTGTCCTCTAAACAGTTGTGCTTGCTCTAATCTTCCCAGAGTGGTGAAGTAAAGAAATCTGCTGAAGCACATGTTTTGTGGAGTAAATTTGCTAGGTAATACCAGATGGTTTTCTTTGACTGAGTAGATCAGTCTTTGGGTGCAGGGAACAGGAGCACCCTGGAGCATTACAGTCCTGTTTCCTCGAGGGTTGCACCACACGTGTTCAGAACTACAGGTAAGTCAAAGTATGTGCTTCATTGATTAAGCATGAAGAGAGTAATAAAAGTGCCATTGAACCCTGCAGCACCTACTCTAAAATCCCTTGGGGTCTCCAGAGGGCCACTACTCGTTTTCCCACTCAGAGGATTATTTTTAAACCACCTGCTCAATCACCACTGTCTTAAACAGCCACCAGGTGGCTTTTAAGGCAAAGCATGAAATGGATTTTTTTTTCCAAGTTTAACACACAATTTAGGATCTAGTTCTAATGTGATAGAAGCAAGAAGAGGTAACTGTAGCTGCAGTAGTTTATAGAACAGCTCACTTTTCATTTTCAAGTACATTTTCATTTCCATGACATAACTGATCTGTCTCAGGTGTCCAAGAAGAGCAGTTTGCTGCATGCCTCATCTTTGGAGCAGTGGGCAAGAAACTCAGAGACATATCAATAGTGCATATCAGGGTGGGAGAAAAATTATGTGGGGAAAGCAACTGCTCTGTAGGGGTTGTCCACCAAGAATCTCCAACACCAGGTAGTAAGTGTTTTTTCAAAAGACTGGGCTGGACATGAAGGAATGTCAGGCTCCCACCATGCTACTGATTCTGCAGTACTGTTGTGAGAACTGCCCTCAACATTCGTGGAGGAGAACCACAAATCTATCCTCAAGGTTAGGCAATGAAACCAAATGAATATTTGCCTACATTTTGGTTGTAAACATCATCACAGTGTAGACGGCAAAATTTCTTTTATCAGAAAAAAAAATCTGCACCTGAGGACAAAAATCTGCAGTGAGAGTTCTGACAAAATGAGGACTCTTACAGAAGTGACTGAGAGGATTAAAGCTCTGTTAAACTATTTTAAAATCCTTTAGGTTTTAGTTGTACAGTTAGAAAGTTGAGCAGGTAAGATGATCTTGATGGTGCCTAAAAATTTACTTTTCAGGAAATTGTCCAGCCACAAAGACAAAGAGCACACTGGATGAAATCACCAGCTGTAGAATAGAATAGAATAGAATAGAATAGAATAGAATAGAATAGAATAGAATAGAATAGAATAGAATAGAATAGAATCGGATCTGATGGATGATTTCCATCCACTCTGAATACATCTACTTGGCTGCTACTGAAGGATTTTAGGTAGGTAAACTGAGGTTGGAAGTAATTTGAGGTTGACTGGAAAAGTAACATTATGTTTGGGTACCAAAAAATATCAGATTAAAGGAGTGCTAATAGGTGTGGATGAGCAGTTTATCCAATTTTTCTTCTCAGCAGTAGTAAAAGTTCTCAACATAACTAAAATACAAATAGCAAATTTCAGATAAGGCAAAGCCAGAAACTGCTTTTTTATGGTAGGTGTTTTTATTATGATATTTGAGTTTGGAGCTATGGTTTTAATCCATTCCTTACTACACAATAAAACAAAATACAATGTATACTGATTTTTTTTTCTTTAATTACAGGATCAGTGCACATGCAACAAGCAATGCACTGAGTGAAGCTAGACATTTTCTCTTGTAATTAAACCTTTTGACACTGTGGAAGGGAAAATTTTATGCTGCTTGATTTGTTCTCAATCTGTCAGGGAAATCATGGTGTATTTTCCTTTCAGCATAGCTACCAGGAAGTCCTAGAACTGTTAGTAAGGATGTTGTAAATGTGACCAGCACACTATCACACAAGATCTCTTTAGAGTTTCTATTAAGAACTATAAAACACTGGGATGGCAGTGAGAGAATTGGATTCACATCATGTCTGTGACAGACACTTCTGGAGCGAGCCCCTTGATTCTCAAAAGGTGAGCAGAACCCCATTCATTGCCCACTCAGATCCTTAGCCAATGTCTGCTGGAATAAAGGAGTTGGGTTTTTTGTGGTTTTTTTTGTTGTTGTTGTTTTGTTTGTTTGTTTTGTGTTTTTGTTTGTTTGTTTGTTTGTTTTGGTTTGGTTTGGGTTTTTTTGTTTTTTTCTTATTACCTCATCAGAGCTATAGGAGAAAAGGAGGTGTTGGGTAGGAGGAATAAAGCAGCAAGTGGTGAGAGGGGACAGACAGCCATGCACTGCAGGAATGCCTGGGTGTGCACTGCTGCTGGGTGGGACACAATCATTTCCTGCTGGGGCAACACCAAAATGTACAAGTTTTACAAGTGGCTTTGCTATCTTGACACAGTCCAGCATTTTGTTTTTTCTGCACCTTTGCTTTCTTTCATTGGTTCTTCACACAGAGAAATTTACTAATGATACTTTGGGAAGCCTCAAATACAGTTCTGATCAGGTTGCCTGGACAGATCACACGAAGTCTTCTCTCCACATGCAAGATACACAGAATATATATTTTAATTTAGATATTTTAAGACTCTATCTCTCCCATGGGTCTTAACCAGAGCTCAGGATATGAAGTGGGATTGCAAGAGATCTTCATAATTTAGTGGATAACAGGAAAATAAGATGTCAAATCAGGGTTACAACACCAACACAAGAAGCAGAAAACTAGCAATGTTGGACAAAAAGGTAGGCAGGTTTAGAGAAAACCTTTTTTACCCATTTCATTCTGAGACACAAAAGATATTTTCTTTTAATATGATAGCAAATTTTGCCAGTACCCAACTTGCTTTTTTTGTCTAAAATGTTAAATCAGATTTTTCCTTATTGCCTGCACTCTCAAAATTTCTATCAAAGTTGGTGAAATTTTGGATTATGCATAGTATGCAATTAAAACTCTCTTATAAGAGGGTGAATAATTTATCTATCATATACCTATTACATACTAAATATGGAGGATGTATCCAGCTGGTGTACACAACTTGGGGTTTGAGAAGAACTTTTCTACCCAAACCAGGATGAGATCTTAAATGAAGTATCTCTTTCATAAGGACCTGAAAGTTGCCTGTGTCAGTGACTGTCATGTCCCATGAAAAGAATTTTAACTTCCTGATTTCCCATAAAAAGGGAAGGGTTTTTCCACAGCATAAGTAGATAAATTGGGAGACAGTAGAATATACATACATTTTTTTTTCTACTGATAAAATGATTCAGAGGACAAAGGAGTCTCTACCTGTTTTTGGCAACTGCCTAGCTCAGTTTTTACACTTGTAGAAGCACAGCAAATAGGCTGGACTTCAGGCAAATCCCTGAGGTGTTAGTACTGATCACATTATTGAGGGAATCTATAGGTGAGAAATTCCTTGGAGGTCAAAAAAAAAAGAAGACCATAACAAAGTAAGACCCTAGAAACAGTTTTGCCTCTGCCTTCTCCCCCTCATTCCCTATCTCCACATTTGTGCATTTGTGAGAAAACATGACTAACCTATTTGTAGAAAGAAACAAGAGGAAAGTTGTTTTGAAATGTATAGCAAGCCATTGATACAGTAAACCCATGGTTTATTAAACTAATAAAAGTATTAAAATACAATGAACAAGTTCCCAATCCTGGAAATACTTATGTAGTTGTTGAACTCCAAAGGACTGATTATTCATGAGTAATCATGAGGTAAGCATATAATTAAGTATTTCCACTCAAACTTTCAGTCATTCTGCTCACTGCTATTTCAAATGCCTCCCTATATTTGACGTTAATATAAAGTGGTGTGAACTTTTTTAAAAAGCTGAAAATAATTTGAATAAATGAATTAATATTTCCTTAGAAAAATAAACAAGCATTAGATAAGTATAAAGAACTTAAAAGGGCAAGTTGCTTATTTTATAGGAAATTATGACAATTAAAATGCAATTTGTCTTTTTTTATAAAATTTTAAGGCATTTAATACCTACATGCTAAATCTCTTTGCTAATGACTTACCAGTTTTAAATACTTTGCAGTAATGACTTATATAATTTCAAGTGGTTATTTTCCATACTTCATTACTTTCCCCCAAATGATCATTGATTTGATAATTAGTTGATATTTTAAAGGCTAAAGACGTGATGTCCTTGAAAATGTTTTAAGTGTCTTGTTCAGGGCAAAAATAAATTATCATCTTTGAAATGCCATTCAGCAGTAATTTTCGTGGGCTTTTTTTAGTCTATTACAGATTGAGAGAGTCTTTCATTTTATATTAATTAGTAGTTTGTGGCAAGATACTCAGAAATCAACATACTGCACCGAAATCTCATGCAGTAAGATATCTCCCTGTACTCAGCGGGTAGCTGTAATGTATCTTTGAACAAAGCCCACATTTCACTTGATGTAAAAAGACTTCCAATTTTCACTGTGTCATTTCTCTTCTACATAACAAATTAACACACTGCATAACTTTTATCCCCTTCCCAGCAGGCAGGATACATTAGGACAAGATTTCTCAGCCTCTTAGTGAGTTTTTAAAAGTTGTTTCATAAATGTTTTCACCAGGCTCTAGTAATTCATCTGACCTCCTTGGAGAAGAGCTCCTTGAAGGACAATATCTATACTGCAGGAGTTGGAGCACACTTCCTTTGAAATGACCCTTCTGTCTTCAATGGACCTAAAGAGCACATTTAACAAACATTTTAACTTGCATATGTAAACCTATAGACCTGAGGACTAAACTGGGATTAAGATCTTGTTCAGCATGTATAAAAGCAGCAAAAGGTTAATATTTTTAACAAAAGACTAAAAATGTTGAGCAAAGTACTAGTGAATAACTATTATTTTATTAAATATATGACTGTAGATTCTGATTGTGTCTGAAAGGTATTGATTTAAACAGCTAAACTGATTACAAATCAAATCACAGGGGCAAGTCATGCAGCTTGTTTTTGTCACCGAGGAGTGACATAGCACAGGGAGGTGACACTGCTGCCATGTCACCCAGACTCGATGCTCTTGAGAGTCAGTTATAAGAGGAGGATAAATTATTGATACATCATTAAACTGTAGAATGGTTTGGGTCAGGAGGGACCTTAAACATCCCTACTTCCAGCCCTTCTGCCATAGCCAGGGACACCTCTCACTAGACCAGCTTGCTCAGAGCCTCATCCAGCCTGGCCTTGAACACTTCCAGGGATGGGAACAACCACAGCTCCTCTGGGCAGCCTGTGCCAGTGTCTCGTCACCCTCTCAGGAAAGAATTTCTTCCTAAGATCTATTTTAAACCTACCTTCTATCAATTTAAGGCCATCCCTACTTGTCCTACTAGTCACTTTAAAAAATCCCTCTCCATCTTCCCTTTAGTCCCCCTTGAAGTACTGGAAGGCCACTCTGGAGTCTTCTCTTCTCCAGGTTGAAACACCCCAATTTTGTGAGCCTGTCTTCATAGGATGAGTGCTCTAGCCCTGTGATCATCATCAAGTTCATGGAATTCTTTGCCACTGAAAGCTTGTGTGATGAAATACAGTCATCATCCAATATCAGACTCTTAATGATGACAAAAAGTTTTCCATTTCTTTGTAATACGTTGATCTGTATTTGTCCGTTTTGAAAAGTAAATTAATCTTGTGAATATCTTTAGCAAAATCTTTAGCAAAACAAGCTACTTTTGAATAAAACTTTTTTTTAATTTTCTATAATCTTTTAAATAAAAAATGAAAAAAACTTTCTAGAAATTTTGTATTTTCTAATAATTTTAAATCAAATAAAGATTCTAAGTCTTTAAGGTCTTCATGAATCATGATGCTTTGCTAGACTAAAAACATTTATCAATATTTGAAATTAAATAAGCAGACAAAATTAGAGGCAACACTTGTTGACTTTAGCAAAAAAAAGAAAAAAAAGGATAAAAAGATAAAACATTTGCAAGTTAATTAAACACATTCTAAGTATCATTTATATGCCTAAGTCCCAATAAAACCAAAGAAAGCTATAGCCATGCTTGAAATGAAGTGTTTGCTTCAGGAATTTTTTGATTGGGTAAATGAAAGATGCTTAAGCACATTTTCTGTCACTGTGGATTAACACAGATGGACTTAAACTCACTAATCTATAGCCTGCATACTCAGTGACCCATCAGTTAAAGAAAATTGGCTTTTAATGGGGGTCTGGCAGACTTGATCCATGTTTTTTTTTTATTTATGTTATGTTTAGACTTGACTTTTATGATGTCGATATTTTAATTCTAGATTCATAGTTTGAGGGGGTTTTTTGTTTGTTTTGGGGGTTTTGTTTGTTTGTTTGTTTGTTTGGGGTTTTTTTCTTTTTTTTTTTTTTCTTAAATTGCCTAAAAAAAAGGCTAAGAACAAACACAACTTATTTGCCTTATTTTAAGGTCAGGAAAAATTGGATCATTTAGTGCAGATGTCACTGTCTGTTACTCAAGGTAAAGTCCTTTTCCCCATTGCAGCATTCCAAATTATTTTGTAACTGTAGGAAAATTTGGCCTCTGTTGCTCTGTTGCTTTGGCCTCTGTAAGTTAATATTTTTTAAAACTACATATTTAATATTTTAATTACAATAACGGAGGGCTTTGTTATTTCTGTTGCCAGTCACTGAAAATGACATGAAAAGAGGAATTCAAGTGCAGTCACTTGGGTTTTAAGGGACACTCCATCATATTATAAAGTCTCCTTACAAAATCCCTCTGACAGAGTTCGCCTCTCACTATTTCATCTTTGAGTGATCACCAGTGTAAGAGAAATCTAATTTATATCAACTTGATGTATTAGTGAGAAATTACAAAAAGTGAGTTTCTGGAGCAGCTAACTACCCTCACCACTGAAATGGATGCTCTGGCTTCTGATTTCTATTTCCATCTGTTGAACCTCTGCTATAACAAATAACCATTTACAGCTGAAGATAAATTCTCTCCATGATAGGTTAGGGATAGAGAACCTTCCAATGGTTTGGTTTTCCCTCTTCTCATTCTTATTTTTCCATGTGTATATAAGAACTAGATACAGCCTTCTGATAATCAGCTCAGTAATATACAAACAGTTGTGATAATTTCTCTCACTTGACTTTACCTCATTTATGTCCTACATTAAAAAGACAAGTTAAAAAGCCAGAAAGTTTGAGGGCTAAGATTAGAGAGAAGGAACACTCAAGATTAAGGAATGCAGGAAATATGTGTGAGGCAGAGGAAAAATCAGGAAAGGACAATACCAGGCAGAATGACCTGCACAGGGAAACACTTGATTATAGTGGACAAGGAGTGAGGGCACAGAGTAGTAATGTGTGAATTGAAGGAGAAAACAAAGGAAACAAGGATGAAGAAGGAAAGTTCACTAGAGAAAAGCCATTTGCTTGCAAATGTTTGTATGATGTTTGTATACCACTGCAGTAGAGTATGGAACACCAGAGACAACATCCTTGACCAGTGATAAGGGCCTATCATAGCTCCTTATGATGTTTTTATTTTATTTCTATAATTTACAGGCAAATTGCACCAAATATAGTGAATATCTGTACTCACTGACAGGTAGACATTTTCCCATCCTTAAATCACTATAGATCAACATTGATGCAGATTCTATGAAGGAATTTTAAACTCCACATCACTGCTAAGAAAAAAAAAAATATAAACCTGTTATGGATCTGTGAAATGTAGGGAATCTGACTGTGAATTCACTGAGATGTCTATAGCCTTTGTTGCTTTTTAGAAGTTGCTGTCCTTGGCAGTCAAAGTAAAAGTTATTTTTTACAGAAATTTGAAAAAACAAATTTGCTAATTTAATTAAATCATAAATTATTCTTGTATTTTTTTAATATATTCCCTGAATTTTAGAATTGCTGTTGCCCTCTTTAACAAACTGGTATTTAAACACCACTTTCCAAGTGACTGCTTATAAAAGAATTATGCTTATCTAGTCTGTAAATGTCATTTTATGGATGTTGTTATCCCAGTGAACCTTAAAAGCCTCAGAGCTCCAACAATCTTAATTCATCTCTGAAAAGTATGGGGTCAGCTATTTGGGTAAAAGCAAATGCAGTTGTTTAGCTACTAAAACAAGTATATTACAGTCAAATGCTGAACTGATGTTTGAATGAAAAGTCTCTCTGCCAAATTAAAAACAAACAAACAAACAAAACCACAAAAAAAAACCCTGTTACATTGAATTTAACAGGAAAGTAAAAATTATTTTCTGTTCAATTAGACTTATATATATAATAGAAACAGATTTTAGGCACCCATGTTCTGCAGGCCAAAGCTGCTGGGAGACAATTGCCTACTGCAGTGTGACATGCCTATGCCATGAAGATGAAGGATGCCTCCCCTGCAGAAACTGGCTGATGAGATAGGTGCAGCAAAAGGTTTAAAATCAGCTGTGATGCCTGGATACACCTGCAGTTTAGCCTCCCTAATCCATCCCCAGGGAGTGGACATGGGAGTGAACAAGGGAGCCAAATCTTCCCATCTGTAAATTGCCACATTATGGGGAAGAAACTGGGGAGAGATCAAGGCAGTGTGGAGCAGAGTGCATCTCTCAAAAGGAGAAAAGCTGTTGCAAACTCACATCTTTAGTTACAACACCCAGGAATTTGGGAACTAAACTGTAAGGGAAACTACAGAGAAACTGTCGGGTGCTCATTTAAATCACAAATCTTGTGTGCTTGAAACTCTTTGTTTCTCCTGTTTCAGTACAAAGTTTGGCCTTAAGGCTTATTTAATAAAATATTTCATTTCTTTATCATTAATTTTTATTCAGGGTTAAACTGGGAAGTTAAAGATTGTTCTGCTATTACATACATAGAAAATCCAAGGAAAGTAGTGAGTGGGCTCACCCTGGCCTGCCTTGCTGTGGGGCACCTGGAGGGACTCAGTGCTTGAGAAGCCGGGTAGACATGGTCAGCAGTGCAGAGGAGACCTGGGGGACACATGAACTGTGACATTCCAAATAGGCCATGGACAGACAAAGGCAGAAAAAGGCTTTCTCCAATTCTGGTATCCTGAAGGGCTGAAATATGGCTCAGAGCATTTCTTGGAGATGCAACTGGGTCATCCTTGTGTGTGGTTGTGAAAAAGGCAACATGACAGTTTTGAAGTAAGGTCTCCTTATACATTTGTGTATACTTTCACTGTCATGGCCAGGATTAAGTCTTTTACTGCTTTACAATTCTGTCCAGGCCTGGCACTATCCTTTCTTATCTTCTTCTTCCAGTGTCCCCAGCATTTGCACACATAAGCTGTGGCTCAATGTTCTTCTAAGCTGAGGTTTCTCAAGGTTTTACTAGTCTTCAGTATATCCAGAAAAAATATGTAATGGGGCCTTATACATTTATTAATATTGTTTTCCTTTTTTAACAGTAACATTATCATGTTACCAAGGAATCCCTAAAGAGAAAAGGAATCAATATGTGGTTAAATTCTAAACTGGTAATTGTGTATCAGTGCAAGCGCTGACACAGAGGTAATCGGAAGCAGGAGTCAGACAGTTCTGTCTATGAATCCAGTCTTAATTTCTTGAAGAATCCTCTTTTTCATTATAGAAAAAATCCTTGAGAGATTTAAATAAATAGACAAATAAAGAATTCTGTATGTTCACCTCATGACAACGGCACCATGTGGTGACATTTCCCTTCCCAATAATAATTTGTTTAAAATAGTGCATACACTGATCAATAATTCCTCCTTCTACTCTAACTGTACTTAGAAGTAGACAATACTACCACACTACACCCTCCCCCCCAAGCTATGATAAAATAATTAAATATAATTCTGTATCTGATCTAATAACCAAGCTAGACTGTGTGGATTTGTGGGAAGAGGAGTTCAAAAATTAATTTGTTCTCATCAAGGATCAGGATAAAGGCTGTCAATGTTATTCAGAAATTCAGATTTCTGAAGGACCTCGCACTTCTATACCACCAAGAAAGTTGTGAGATATTTACAGTGTGCAAGAGGCAAAGTGCATTGTATTATTGATAAAAAATGACATGCAGCACTGGATCTCATGTCACCTTGTGTTTGAGATCATCACAATGAACTGTTGGCAGCAACTTACTCTGCCAACCTGGGTGAATTAAGAATGGAAGCAGATATTTACCCCATTTTACAGCTGGAGAAACCAAAGGACAGATAATTGTCAGGGGTTTTGTTGGTTTCTTTGTTTGTTTGGTTGGGTTTTTTTTTTAATAATTACCTGAAATAATAATTAGGGAAGTAACAGAACTTAGAAAGGAGAGTGGACTTTATGGGCATATTTTTTATTCCTGCCTTCATTCAGATGTTCCCCTACTTGAAGAAGAACCCAAGCACTGACCCAAGCCTCTGCTTCACCATCACCCACAGCTCCTTTTCACACCATCCCAAGACCCTGACCTTGCACTGTTACACAGCTCCCTCATCTGCCATTTCATGTTACTCAACGTGTTTTAAACCACATGCCCACATTTGTAGCTTTGAATCATCTTTCCACAGGTACAGAATGGAGGAGTGCGTGAACTCATTAATTTTTAGATTATTAGAAAGTCTTTATATTAATCTTCTCATCTTCTCCTCCCACATTCTCACACATATTCATCCTGGGGAGACATAGTCCCAGCAAGAAGCTATAAATATTCCATTTACTTATGACACACACACTAAAACTAATTTCTGAAAGCAATCAGAAAATAGGAAAATCAGATTATTTAACGTCTTTTAGCATTGATAGGAAGACATTATGCATTAAAAGAAGCTTTTCTAAGTGAGCATGTGAATCTGTAAAAAATATTATTTTAATAGCATATTATTTAATGCCTGACAACAATAGGATTCTGATAGAATATGAACAATAGTAAATGAGCTCATTAGTTCTCAAGGTTTTTACATAAAGAATAACAAATTGTTTCAGAATGTTGGTAAAAAATATACTGTTTTATCAGAAAATTAATCTTTATTGAATATTTATGTGACTCTACTTAGGTGATAGAAGCTTAAAAATCTGAGTGGAATAGTAAGAGGGAAATCCTCTCCATATTTATTAGAAACTCTGGTTTACGAACAATAGAAAATTAAAGGATCACTTTATCCAGAAAAAAAGGATGGAAGAAACAGCACATTGTTCTGTTCCAACCATTTCTTTCTTTCTTGGTTTGGAGAAATCATGCTGTAGAAATGTGGTGGGCTACAACACAGTTTATGCTTTATCAGCTGGTTGTGTCAGTTTAAGTAATAATTAGTATGGTGGCTTTATTTTATTGTTTTGCTATACTTGTAGTACAAAATGCCAATACTTCTTTATTTGAAGCATTGAGCTGCCATGGCCTAACAACATCTTATTAAGCCAAGTGGAGACATAAAAAGCAAAAGGCTGTACTTGTAGTTCCTAAACCCTCTACATGGTTTTATGTAGAGGGTTTAGGAACCCTCATACATAAAAAAATAAATAAATTTTTAAAATACATTAAAAATTATTTATTTTTAAAGATTTATTTTTTAAAGACTGTGGTCTCTGTGTGTATGTCACTTTGAGGAACATTCAGCTAACATTTCTGACTCCTCCTTACTACTGATCTCACTAGTTCATTGGCTAGGGACTAAATTAAAGGATGGGAAGAGGTATATGACATCTCCTACTCCTAACAAAGAGCTGAATGCTGATTATGTCGTTAAGATTTTATCTGTGCAAATAAAAATGCAGATTATGAGCCTTAGCATGTTTTCTTACCACTACAAGTCTAAAATGGTGCACCATTTTATACCTGGTATTGAGCTAAATGCAAGGCAGAAAATTAATAAAAATGTTGACCTTCCTAAACTAATATTCCAGTTTCCAGGTTAAGGACAGCATAAGGGGAATGTAGAGAAGATATTTCAGAATGGTCATTTTGCCATTTCTTTCATCTTTATGAATAAAAAGTTTGCATTTTGTGCAGAAAATAGGAACTTCTAAAAAATTTTAATGATGGAATTTTTTTGACTAAAAACTAGTAATTAAGAGACATGAAATCCTTTCTTATGAGCAGATCAATTTTAACAACTTTTAAATAACTAAATGGTTATCATATTTTTGTACCAAATCATATTTATTTCAATTGATCACTTGCTACTCTTAAATGACTATGCAGACTCTTGTCCTTTGATGAGAACTGCCATAAATTCTGAGTTAGGCATAGTAGACATACTATGTAGTATGTAGTTAGACATAGTAGAAAGATGCTAATTTAAAAACAAAAAAGAAGATGTAATGGACTGTGGAAACACACCTAGGAAATAAAAAATAATATTCTAAAGCACTTAGTAAGTAATTTATCAGAATCTGAATTTTCAAGTCTTTTGCTTTGTTATGAATTAAAGAATAGCTAAATTTTGAGTAGGCTTTTATATTAATCTACATGCAGATATGTAAATCATTGATAACTGTGAATGACAGGTACTATTCTCATGTTCCACTTGTTTTTAAGGAAGTTTCAGTCTTTAAAAAAAGGTGAAAACTGATGAAAACCAATCTAGACATAAAAAACCTCTCATTGGACTGATACTATTTTTAATCAGTGAAGAAAAGTTGCACCAAGAAGAACAAAGATGAAAGTTAAAATGTTCTTGAGTAGTTCGACCTTCTACCCTTTACCACGTGTAATGAATGAGACTCCTCTTACCGTGCATGATGAATAAGGACTCATTTTCATTAGCAGAGCCTCTCAGAGACATCTGAGCTGGTTTGAGAAAAATACCTCCAGACTTCTCCAAATGATTCACTAAATAGTGATGAAAACCTCCCCTCCTTCATTCTTCTGTGTCACAGAGTGTCACTGATATTTACAGGAGCTATAAGAAGCTACGTTGGAGAGTCCAGCCCTTAGTTCCACATTATCAATATACTATCAACAGTCAGATCTTTTAAAATATCATAAAAAGAGAGATGAACATTGTGAACTAAAAATGTCCAGAGCAGATTTATGCAATTTATGAGCAAAAAACTTTTTGTTTCTAACTGGTGCCTCTTCTGTTTGAACACTGTAAAATTCTCCAAGAAGGAGGGTTTTAAATATCCCAGACCCCATATTTCTAGCATGCATGATCTGTACTGCTTTTCACACACATTCATGGCTTGGCTGCATTTGGATAGGGCTTTTCCAAGACCTCTTCAATCTCTGGAACCATCAGGAAGGATCTGCTGCAGTTATGACAAAAGACAGAGCTCAGCTCAAGCACAGAGGGCAGTTGGTATCTGAAATGATGGCATGAGATGCAGCTTTGAAAGTATTACCAGGGAATGCACAGATACAGACAATGATTATAACACCAGTTAGAGTAAAGGGAGCTTACAGGTTAAAAGGCTTAAAAGTCTATTTTACCAAAAAGGAGATTTTTCTTTGTATTTTACAGAGAATAAACTTACATATTAGAAAAATACAAGCAAAAAAGAAAAGAACCTACTATAAATATGATCATATTTTTCTGCAGTATCCAAGATGTCATTGCTTCTATAGCATGCTGTAATTAATCCCTTCAGGCTCCCCTGTCATGGTTGTACAACATAACTACGGGTTGTCCATCACCTAATGACTTCTGCAGGTGAGCAATTATTACAATAATTAATACCTAGAAAAATTACCAGGACAACCCTGTGCTGTTATTTGTAAAGAAAACTTGCTAGTTATTGTGTAAATTTTGAATTGTCACTCAACCTCCACACTTACATTACTTCTTCTCCATATAAAAATTATCTGCATAGTATCACATCCTGCTAAAAAAGAGCATCATTTATTCCAAGATTCTTCAAATAAACAAATATTTTTGTGTAAATTATATCAGAAAGATCATTTGAGGTGTGCCAGAATAGAAAATGCAATACTTTACACAAAACTGCAATAACCGGATTAGCTCGGAGCAACAATTGATGATGGGAGAATATAAACAAACTGTATATCTGAGATACAAGAGAAAAATATTTGCTATTACATTTGTTTATAAATGTTGCACCCAGCTGTAATATGTACAGAAGAGTAAATGGGTTTATCTTCTATATTTTGATTTCCACCAACTCGTTCAATTACACTTGGAATTTTGCAATAGTTCCTTTGATCCTCTTACAGGTTTTGTATTTCATGATAGACAGAAAGAAGAGACAACAGAAAGCAAAGCTATTATTCTTGTCTAACATTCAAGGGATACTGTTTTAATTGAAAATGAGCTAATACTTTGAGGCACCCACCTCCTTTTTATCCTCCCAGACTGCAGCTTGCATTGAGGTACCAGCTCCACCACAGATACTCACAATTCTCTGAGTAAATTAGTGTTGCTTTCCCTAAAAGAAAGTCAGGCTACCAACAAGGACTTAAGTCCTTGAAAACTTAAAACCTCAGCCATCATTTGATTCCCAGGAACAGGGAATAAAACAGGAACCTAGGACCTACTGGCTTTCCTTCCAATTGAAGGAGTTTTTATGAAACAAAACACATTTCTTACACTTAATTTCCTAGTGTCATAGTATTCCTCTCCCTTTACCTTTTTAAAGTTAGCCCACACCTCTGAAAATGGAACCAGAGTCTAAGACAGCCTTCAACAACAGCTGTTGACTGACTTGTCCCTGACCACAGAGCAATGACAAAAATGTTTGGGGGTTCCCAACATGAAGGGTCAAACACTCAAATACTCATGTATGCAGAAGGATAGCACCCCTGCATGCATTATACCTTGTGGGCAACCTCTTAAGAATAGTAATGGAAATAGAAAAATCTTGAGTGGATCAATGACTTTAGCTGGGACATCTACATATTAATGTAGTGGTGGGCAAAATTCAGATGGTATGAAAATAGTCCTCATAAATATTTACCATGCTCAGGGAACACAGTCACAGGTATGTAACAGTTGAACCCTTGTGCTTCAGCAGCAGCTGGTAATGCTGCCAAACACAGAATGTGATTTACATAACATTTTTTAATGAATTATGCTGGCAGCATTTATTATGTTCCCTATGAGACCTATCAGTATATTCTTATATTTCTCAAGCTGAATGGATCTCCAGGGATTCAGAAGAGATTCAAACTCTTCCCTACTCATGTACAGATTGGGGGATTTTTTCACTACACAAAGATTTTTCCAACTGTATCTCTCAGCTGATCCTCAATTGATAGCACAAAGGAGCAGCAAATATGTGCACAACTATATAAAATAAAATTAGATTTTGCTTGGAGCTATTTAAGAAATCACACATAAGGCACAGGAAGTGTGAATATGAAAGTGTAGCAGCCAGTCCTGTCTATCATGGCCTGCACAGTCAAGCTGTGTGTTGGAGAGTTTTTCTGTCAGGATGAGCCTTCTTTATGACTGGAAGACTAAAACAGCTTTCTTCCCATATAAAATTGCCCCTGTTACCCAATGATTTTAATGGGATTTAATTAAGGGACCCAGGAATTTTCACTGCTCTTACTCTACTTTTGAAGGTTTTTGTGTTCATGGAGGTGATAGAATTTTAGCAGTTTAGGCTGTCTGGGAAAAATACCCTGTGAAATGAAACTTACATTTCCAACTTTCCCAAATTACAGTTCTCTAAGGGTTATTTACTGCAACATAGATGAGGAAAAACACAGATAAACCCACAAAAAAGCTGGTGTTTGCAACAAAGTGCATTTCTAAGCTAAATCAAACCAAGCATATCTTCAAACAGAACTGTGTTTGAGAACAGACCTGTATATTTCTCTCTGACCAATAAGATATATTTATATAGCAGTTTGTTAATAATAAGCACCATTTTATGCTTATTCTTATCCAGTGTAACTCACTGATGTACTGTTATTTAACACTGTAGTAGAATTCCATTCTCTCTGGGCTTTAATCATATGAGAAATTAGATTGAATTTGCATTTACACAGCAAATTTTATGATATAAGTTTCCTAATATACTTCAGCTTGATACTGAAGTAAATTGTATTATCCCTAATGGGTCATCAGTTCTGAGGTTTAGTGTTTGATCTTGCTTTATTATCTTCCCTAGCTATATTCCATACCTAATTTTTTCCTGAAATGAGCATTATTGATTTACTCATTAAATACTGTCTGTTTTGTGTGAATTTTTCATCCAAGAAGTATGATGAATCCTTTTTAAAATAATGATTATATGCTGCACAAGACTTGAAATACTGTCTTCCTGAGATGGTTTTCAATGGATTGCAACTAAATACATTGTATACAAAAAACATCTTGTACCCTTTCTGCAAAATGACATCCATTGATTATATCTCCTCAAAAATGGAACAATCAATAAATTATTATATTTCTTAAAATTAAGCTCATTTCAGGGTGAAGGATTATTTTCTTAGTTTCATTTGAAGGTGGTGTTTCGTTTCTGTACTACTCCAACTTAAAAGACAACATCATATCACAGAAAAGTGGTTAAAAATTCAGAAGTGTTTAAAATATGTAACATGCCAAACAAAAACGAACAAATAAACAGAACAAACAACCCTCAAAAAAACCTCCCAAAAAATGAAGGAAAACAGATTGGGTGAAATGAGACTCCAGTAGTCCCATTTACTGACATGCTATATTCTCCAGCTACTAAAATTTTCAAACCCAGTGAGTGTGTCTGCAGATATAAAGTTTTTGTTATGAAGTATCTTTCTGATATTATTCCTAAATATTCAAAGAAGTTGGGCCAAAAGCAACTGATTCTGCTATAGAAATGTGTACAATTTGTCAGTGGTGTCCAAAATTGAAGAAAACATTGCATTCAAATTCAACAACAGAAAAAAAAGAAAGCATTTCTGAAAACCATAGAAATATTTTTATATAGTGTGTTGTTTGATTCAGGTCTACTGAAGCACACATAAAAGTAATTTAATCTCTAGAGTACTATAACATCCTTCTTTGATTTCTTTTCTTTTTCCTGAATTACGAGATTCAGAAACAAACATTCTCTAAAATTCACCTCACCAAATGTGCCAAAATAAGTCTTTTACGAAAAAAAGATGTATCATTAAGTGTTTTGAAGTTACGAGAAATCAGCATGTAAAATCTGGAGACACCAGCCTGCATTTCACCACTTTATGTCTAGTACTCTTATTAGCAGTGAGCCATGCCACCTTCCACCTTCATTTTCTCTTTCTCCCAGAAAGCCTGTAGACAAGCAAAACACAACAAGAAGGCTGAATGGGCCTGAGTGGTGACTCCTTGAGTTTCTGAGGAAAAGAACTTGGAAATCCCCTGTTGTTGCACAGTGACATGCAGTCAGCAGAACAAGGGGACTTTCTGTAGACTTCAGTAAACACTGCAGCCAGAGAGGAGCAGAATCTCTTTCTTTCTGGTCTCCTTCTGGCCAAAATATGAAAAACTGATGATACTTTTCATTGGAGTTGCCAAGCACTGAGAAGATGAAGAAACTTATGAGGATGTGATGTCTTCCAAGAAGAAAAATGCACACACACACACTTATTATACCTGGTCACTGCAAGTAGAGTATGTATGTGTTATCATTGCAATAAAATAAAAGACCAAAAGACCAAAGCATTCTATGTTGTAGAACAAAAGGATTGAGACTGGAAAGAAACACAAACCATCCTGGATCAGATTTCATTTTCAAGTGACAAAATTACACAGTGTTACTCCTTATGCAGAATTCCAATTCAGGCCATCACAGAGAGAGACTTTGCTCTACTCCTTTAGTGTCTTGATGATGAGAAAGGTTTCAGAAGTCCAAATTAAATTTATTCACAGACAGTTCAGGTACATTTGTTTTTATGTATTTTAACTAAAAGCTCTTCTTGTTATGTAGTGCTCACTTTGATGAAGCAACTAATATCAAGCTCTAACCCATGTATATTTTTCATTTTGCTAAATTAAAAAAAAAAAAAGCATTGCAGAGTTATCTCTATTCTGACCATCCTCATAGTTCTTCCTCAAACTCTTAGGTTATAACTCATCCTTCCTGAGTGCCAGCAGTGATGACCAATTTGAGGTCTCCTTGGTGCCTTGAACTGTAACTTTGATACACCCATATCTCTATACTATGATCTACTGATCAACTCATTTTCTCTTTCTATATTTTTTCAAAAAAATAACCTACCATTTTACAGCAGTAATTTCTATTGTCCCTAAATTCCTGAGATTGTACTCTTTGTTATTGAATTTAATTTTCTCCTTGCCTAGATTCCCACTTATTTTTTCTCCTCCAGATGGCTTATCAAGAAGCTTTTGAGATCATTCAGTTTATATCCCTGAGTGTAAAAAGTTCTTCTCTATAAGGAAGTCTTAATGAAGACTTTCAAAGGAACAGAAATCAGATGAGCTTCCACTAAACTCATATCAAATAGATAACAGAATCTAGTAACAGAGGAGATATGTTCAGGCCACAGTAACAACAGATAGAAGAGAAATCACATAGAAAAATTGTGGGATTGTAAAATAATCTACAATCCCAAGCCAGGACAAAAGATTCAATACTCTAAAAATAATGTGAATTAAGAAATCCAAAAGAAATTCAAATCAAATCAACTCAAAATATTTTTAAAACTTTCAATTTTTTATTTTCAGTTTCATATTATTTTACTGAAATTATTCTACATTTATCCTATATGACCTAGACTTAGAGAAAATTGTGATGAAAAGACTGAAGTATTTTCACGAAGCCTAATAATTATATTACTCTTCTTGGAATTTTCAGAGTTTTTACACAACTATTTTCACATTTTCACTGAAGTGTTACCCAAAAGCATTTTGGCTTGTCAACAAAGACAAATATAGTTTCTTCCAAAAAATATAGCACAGAGCTAGAAACTCTGGAAGAAGATTTATTTTCATTGCCCAACACATCAGGCTATGGCAGCCCTTCCCATCTCTGTCAGTCCAGTGATAGAGTTTTATTACTTTCCATGGATGAGTCCTAATGAGCACAGAATAAGCTGCTCACACATCTCTTCTCAGTCACAGTATGAAGTTTAGTCCTTATTTTTAACCCAAAAAAATTAAAATTGCATAGTGGCCAACTGAGGCCCTGAATTAAATCTATATTTAAAAGCATTTCCATTGCATTACTAGCAGTGGCAGACACAGCAATTTATTCGGGATCGTACCTGTGAGAATCCAGCAGTTTCTGCAAATTGTTAGAGTAAATTAAGACAAAGATTTTTGTAATACATTTTTTCCTCATTGTGGAGACTCTCAGGCTGAGCAAATACATTATTAGTCTGGTGTAAGTTTAAGTGGGTACTTAATAAAGCAGCCAAAGCTCCACAAAGATCATGGCAGTCTTATAATTCTAATTTAGTTTGAATTGGAAACCTCCTGCTATTTCCTGAGATATTTCTCTATTATGTCTGTGATATAGCACAGCTAACACTGGACCAGAATCATTAACGCTGTAGGCACAAATGCCATTAAAAGCATGTGTCAAAACACATGTATATAATATTGTCTGTATTCACACGCTGAAAGTGAGACTGCTCCATACCCAGATGATTACTTACATGCTCGTTTAGTTAATTATGTACTTAATTCAGGGTTAGAATCCCAAGGGAAGGATGGTGGGTTGCTGTGCTCAGTGCTCTGGGGTGTTGCTGCCCACAGGGATCCCAAGGCAGGCTGGGCATCACAGCTCTGCCCACAGCCTGTTGGTGCCAGCCCCTGAGGTGACTCTCAGTGAGTCAACCAAAGAGTGGCCTGAGCTCAAAAGCAGGAAAGGTCTAAAAGGTCACATCCCACAGGGAAAAACGTGCTCAGCCTTGAAGTGAGGTGCTGCCACCACAACTGTGGAGTTTCAAAAGCCAAAGGGGGAGGAGTTATTTCTGTACAAGCTACTTCATCAATATATATGTCTCACAGAAAAGGCAAGTCTAGTCTCAAGTCTAACAAAGTAAAAAGAGTATTTGATCCTACATCTTGGAATTCAGCACAAGTGGATTGAAGGACAATGTTCACTAACCCTAAGCCCAGGGGCTCAACTACCTGTGCTCCATGGTCCAGGGAAGCACAGAGCCTGGAGGAACTGACAATAGTGTGAGAAAGCCAAGGTGTGAGAAAGCCAAGGTGTGAGAAAGCATGTGAGCTGGATACCCACAAGAAAAGACATAGACAAAAATGCCTTTCTTGAGGGAGAAACAATTGTTGGCTCAAGGTTTCAAAAGGAAAAATGGAGGTGAAAAGGTAAAAACACTGAGTGAAAAGAGCACTGAAGAGTGGCGTTTCAGTGGCACTGGAGATCAGCTTTTCAGGTACAAGAAAGCTGCAGAATAGTTCAAAGTGCTAAACATATGTTTAACAGCATCTCTTGGAATAAAGCATCAATAATTATATAGTCACTGAGCAGGGTAACTACAGTGTTTGGTGAATGTTTGCAGCTTCTAGAGTCATAAAAGGTTTACACAAATGTTAGCTTGAGATAAGTGAAGAAGTAATTTAAGACTCTGAGTTTCCTCTCTTTATGTGTGCGAAATATTTATTCCATGTAATGTGTGCTATTTTTATGACTTGGCAATTGTTCTCCCTTCCTTAACAAATCTGGAACTATTGCATTAATAGATAATGCAATAGGATTGCATTATCCTGCATATTTTCCAGTGCAAACCAATGAAGGTTAAACTTAACTATTTGCAGGAAAGAAATTTTAAAATGCCAAGCTCTACCCACTCAGTGCATTGTGTTCTCAATTTCTTACCTCTAAATTAGAGGTTAGATTGCTTTATTTATTTATTTATTTATTTATTTATTTATTTATAATTTAATTTTTTTTTTGTACTTAAAATCTTACTATAGGCAAAAGGAACAAACTTGATATGCAAAGCCAGTAATTTTTTATTAATATAATTTAGCTAATAAATTAATCCATTAACAATGGTAAGAATACTTATAGTTTAAAACTCATGCAGTTAAAGTGAGGTGTGCACAAATCTTCCAATACCTCCTCCTTTTTTTGGCCCTACTTGCGTTCCTGTTAGAAGCAATGGCACCACTGTATTGACAGGGCTACTTGACTAAAGTCTGCACTGTGAAAAACAGCAGATTTATTCTATTGTCATTTTTTCCCAGACCATCCTATTAATGTTTTCATAATCCTGTGTCTTACGATGGCACCAACAGCTGCATTGGACTAGAGGGAATAATAAATTAGATAAGGGTGAATAAGACTTGTCTAAAACTTGAGGCAAAGCTACACTATCACTGACTTAATATATACCTTTATTTTTCTGAATATCCACACAATTTCAATTACTAAAATATTTTTAATGTGTTTATTATACAGAACTGCATGTATTCAGCATTAAAAACCTTTACTGGCTTACCTTTTGGCAAATACTTCATCACCTTATCCACAGAGACATACAGGAACATATGTATATGAGAAATTAGCAACCGTAGAAGAACTTCTCTGGAAAAAAAAAATGTGGATAAGCTTCACCACAGAACTCAGAAAAATAATTATTTGAAATTTTATTGATTTATGTGACAGATCTTCATCTAGTTATCACTGTTTCAACTCCAGTGAAGCCAATGGAATTACATCTACACCTACTGAAGTTTTACCCTACACAGCTAATTGACTCAGCTAAGAGTATGGTGTCAATTGAAAAATCTTAAATAGCCATTACAGGTAATGCTTCTAAGATTTTATTTCTTATTGAAGAGAAACTTGGAAAAATAACAAATTAAATCAATCTGTGAAAAGCTGCAGAGTGCAAAGTATAATGCTGCAATTTAGAAATTCTGTGTTACTGCACAGCATTGTGTTAGAATACTGTACCAAATATACCATTTAGGTGATTTTTCATGCATGATGATGGCCCTTACCATGTGTTTTAAAGAAGCAGGGAGAGAGGCAGAGGGGAAATTAATATACAACATTATACCACAGAGGATACAATGAGACTGTTGCTTCCTTTCCTCTTCCATTTTTCCTCCCCTGTCCTCAAACATATGGATTTGTAAGATTTAATTAATTCACCCCTGTCCTGAACATAAGAAAGGGGAAGGATGCAGCTCAGCTGAGCAGCAGTTAGTGCTGGCTGAGAAGACAGCAAAGCTCAACAGCTCCAGTAACAAGCCAAGACTGCGTTTCCTCTGAGTAATGTCATAGGATTATAGAATAAAATCCTTTTTCTATGGAGTCCTCTACACAGCCCTCATACAGCATCTGCAGGCCCAGGTGCCTGAGCAATCTCACACTCTGCTTATTAACCAGTAAATAGTTCCATAGTTGCTGTTTTCTTGTATGTACTACTTGGTGGGGGAAAGTGTTCAGATACAAATCTGGATAGCAGAATTCTGTAGCAAATTCTCTTTGAAAAATAAAGAGGTATTTGCAGCTGCTTTCAACCTCTTGTACCTTAAAAAGCTGTTCTGCTGTTCTGGGTACCTCCCGAGCTTTCCACCTCCCATCTTCATTCAAATATTTATCTTTGAAAGCAGCATGAATTGCAGCATCACAGAAAATCTCACACTGAAGGTAACCCTTACGGGTCATACAGTGCAACTCCCTAGGAGTGTCCAGCACTAAGCTGTATCAAAAAGAGCATCGTCCAGACTTTCCTTGAACTCTGACAGCCTTGTGCCTGTGACCATTTCCCTGTGGACCCTGCTCCAGTGACCAGCCACTGCATCAGTTAAAGCCCTCTTCCTAATGTACAATCTGATGCAGCTTCATTTCATTTCCTGAGGTCACCAGAGAGATCAGCAGTGCCCCTCTGCTGCCCCCCGTGAGGGAGCTGTACATCAGCTTGTGTGACAGCCGGTGTGTTGGGCCATATACAATATTGTGCTCCCAATAGCAACAGCACTCCCTCATCCCTTTTCTTTGTTTTTCAAACTTGTTCCTTCTGATCTAAGAGATCCCTGGAGTGTATTCATAGAATATGCTAATTTGGAAGGGACCCATCGGCAGAACTGAGTCCAACTCCTGGCCCTGGGCAGGACACCCCAAGAATTTCTCCATGCCTGAGAGCATTTTCCAAATGCTTTTTGAAACCAGACAGGCTTGGCACTGTGATCACTTCCCTGGGCAGCCTGTTCCAATGCCCAATCACTCCATGGGTGAAGAACCTTTTCCTGATATCCATCCTGAACCTCCCCTGATTCCTTCATGCCATTTTTTGGAGTCCTCTTACTGATCACAGGAACATAGAGATCAGTATCTGCCCCTCCACTCCCTCTCTGAGGATGTTGAAACTGCAATGACATCCTCCCTTAGTCTCTTCTTTTTCAGACTGAACAGACCAAGTGACCTCAGCCGCTCCTCCTGTGGCTTCCCCTCAAGGTTCTTCACCATCTCTGCACTCCTTTGGACACTTGCTAATAGTTTAATGTCTTTTTTTATAATGAGGTGCCCAAACTGCCTCTAGCACTCAAGGTGAAGCTGCCCCAGCCCAGAGCAGAGCAGGACAATCCCCGCCCTTGCCCAGCTTGCCATGCTGGGCCTGATGCCCCCAGGACATGCTTGTCCCTCCTGGCTGCCAGGGCACTCCTGGCTCATGTTCAACTTTCCATCATCCAGGACCCCCAGGCCTGTGTTGCTGTTTTCCAGCCTCCCATGTTTATACACACGGCCAGGGCTGCTCCATGCCAGGTGCAGAATCCAGCACTTGCCCATGGTTGTCCATCTCTCATTTGCTGAGGTCTCTCTGCCCTCAAGGGAGTTACATGTCTTCCCACTGCAATGTCACCAGGATGACACTCTGTCATGGCACTTCCCTGAGATTAGCTCAGTTGGTTACAGCATGGTGCCAATAGCACCCAAGGCTGTGATCCCTGTACAGGCCATGCACTTAAGAGTCAGACTTGATGATCCTTGTGGGTCCCTTCCAACCCAGAATGGTCTGTGATTCTGTGATTCTACACGTCAGCATGACCATATATGTCGTATCTCTCAAAGTGGATCCAGGCTGGATCTCCCTGACATTGAACTCAGGTCCTCATTGTTTCTTTTTCTTAAAAGCATGAGTCTTCCTCAGACAGAAAACCAGACACAATTTTGATTGTCTTGGAGGTGAGGCTGTACTTTTGGAGACAACAGCAGTTATGTGAAGCCCCTTCACTCCTCATCTGCTTATTCTGTATTCTCTCTTCCTGGAAAAAGGAATATGCATTTGTTAGGCCAGTGCTCCTCTGCTCTAGTTCTTTGCATAGCTGCACAAACTGTTTTTCAACATCTCAGTGGGGCTTGGTATCAAGAGATAGGAAATGGGAGTGCTGTGAAATGGCACTATCACCAAGACATGAATGTATGAGCTTTAGACATGCACATTTTGACTGTCCTTCATTTTTTAGAGAACATCTTACAATACTGTGGTCATTTTCATGCTGCTTCTTGAAAGTTATCAATATACTGGTTGTTTTGTTTATATTAGAAGATTATTATAATAACATTATATTGTAGTAAGATTTTCCCCTGTTAAGTTATTTGAAGACCATATTAGTTCTTTGCAGCTACAGTGTTGATCTGGGAGCTTTTTCTGTTTAATCATGAATTTCTGTAGAATCAAAGATATACAAAGCTGAAATCAACTTCAGGAGAGCACCATCTTCTATCCCCAGCAATTAGGCAGAATGATTTACAATTCTTCTCTAAGTTACTCTTCCCAATATCAAATCTCCCTGTACCATGGGTACATCAGCATGAGTTTTGTTCTCATTTGCTTACATTTTGTTATATATTTGTTATATACTTGTTTATGTAAACTGTTCTCATGCTTCCTCCTAAATCATTGATAAAATTTGACCAAGGTGAAAAACAAGTCTCTGAGAATTCACTGCTTATTAACAATTTCCTATTTACATTTGTATTATTATATGACATTTTTATAATAAACCTCAAAAGTCACCACTTAGCAAATTTTCAGTCCATTAAATATGAAACATTGATTTTTTTTATCAATTTATTTTCTTTCTCTTGAAGCTAAATGTCATATACAGCATGAAGGGAGTAACAATATGGAATAGATTCAAATTAGGCTGCTTCCAATTGAATAATAAAATATGATACTATCTGTTATACCTGTTATCAGTGTCTTTTTATTTTTTTTTTAATTAGAAGGGAAGGATTAGCTTATCTCTTCAGCTGGCCTGTGACAGTCAGAATACTCCAAGCTGGCAAAGGGCAAACAAATGATCTGATTTGTAAAAATAATTTTAAATGTCAAATTTGTCATTTGCTTCCTTGTATTCCAGCCCTGCCTTCTTGCAGAGAGTAAGTAACAAGTGGCTGAGTCGATGCTCTAGAGTTGCAACTTATTATAATTCTAAGATAGAATTAAGCTATGAGAAAGTGTGGTGGAGCACATCACACCCTCTTGGAAGGCAAAGGAGTGAGGTTACTCTGTAGTTCAGTTTGCTGCGCAGACAGAAAGGAAACTTCAAAAGAAGAATCCATACATCAAATACTTCTTACTTTTTAAAAAAGAACCCATACACAATTCCCCTAAATCTTTCATCTGCAGTCTCACAGATGTGCAGTTCTGATCAAAGACACAATAATGCATATCCCTGTAAATAAAAAATTTAAAGACAAGAGGTTCTGCTGCAGATGGAAAGATGCAGAAAAATTCTGGTATCCCTAGCCATGAGCTAGAGACCTGTCCATGAATATCTCACCTTCACAGCAGATGGACCAGCAGCTGAATTGGCTCCGTAGTTCCAGATCTGAGGAATACCTCAGAAGCAACCCTGAATTAATGACAAGGTCTGCCTGTCAGATATAGGCTTAAAAACTGTATCTATGAAATAAAGCCTCAACCCTTTGCTTTGCTAGATTAAATGTGGTTTTATTTCCTACTTTTAAAATGATGCAAACATACCTAAAGGGGAGGGAGACTTACTGGTCACAGGTAAAAATACAAAGAAATCAGGGCAGTGGCATCTTTCAGAGTACCTAAAACTGGAGACCCTAGAGTCCTTCTGTGTCAGGCTATGCAGGGTCAAGCTGGCTCTACTACCATTGTCAGCAGTGTAAAAGCCTAGGATTCACAAAAGATTTAATCCTGATGAATTTTATCTGCATGATCTCTTGGAAGCAGAGAGTACACAGCTTCAGGAAACTTGTATTTTCACGGATCCTCTTATCTTGTGTTAAATTTCTGTATGAACACAATATCATAATATTAATTTTTAATTTAGGCAGTTAATACAGAACATGTCTTGTTGCCAGAAAAGAAAAAAAGAGGCAAATAGTGTTAATTATCACAGATTCATAGAACCAGTCACAGAATCAGTCATAAAATCACAGGATGGTTTTGGTAGGAAGGGACCTTAAAGACCATCTGGTTCCAACCCCCTGCCATAGGCAGGGACAACTTCCACTAGAACAGGTTGCTCAAATTCCACCCAGCCCAGCCTCGAACACTCCCAGTGTCTCACCACCCTCACAATAAATAATTTCTTCTTTATATTTAATCTAACCCTACTATCTTTCAGTTTAAGGCCATTCCCTGTCACTACATACCCCTCCAAAAAGTTCTTTCCCAGCCTCCTTGTAGACTCCCTTCAGGTACTGGAAAGCTGCAATAAGCTCACCCCACAGCCTTCTCTTCTCCAAGCTAAAAAATCCAAATTTTCTGACCCTTCCCTCATGGGAGGGAGGCTCCATCCTTCTCATCATCTTCATGGCCTTTTCTGGACTCACTCAGACAGCACAAGGTCCTCCCTGTGCTGAGAATCCCAGAGCTGCACACAGTATTCCAGGTGGGATCTCACCAGAGCAAGTAGAGGGGAGAATCCCCTCCCTCACCTGCTGGCCACACTGCTGTGATGCAGCCCAGGGTATGTTTGGCTTTCTGGACTGCACGTGCACACTGCCAGATCATGTCAAGCCTCTCATCCACCAGTGCCCCCAATCCTCTACAATAATGCTCTGTGATAATCCTCCATGAATTGTTCTCAGAACTTAGCAAAAATGTGCTAAAATTATCACATTGTTGCACTGGATATTTGTATGGTCTGTTTATCACAAGTACTCATGTTTTTGTGTCTGTAACACACCAGCTGTATTTTCATTTACTCATGCACCCAGTATGTCTAGCTGTCTTGCCAGAAATATGAACTGTGTGTGCCTGGAGGAATTAACTACAATCCCTTTCATGAAGAATCCCATCTCTCTGGCAACACACAAGCTTTAGTTCCATTATCTAAATCTTTTATCTTCCCTTCTTTGACTGAAGGATAGGTTTTCATCTTTATATTTTTCAGTGAATGAAGTGCAGATGAAGTTCTCTTATGTGACAGAAATATTCCACCTTTCCTGTGAAATTGCCCTGAAGGCCTCATCAAAGACAACACCCTCTGAATTATTAGGTGCATATGTTAAAAATGGTCATTTGCATTCCATTAAAGTAACACAAACCCTACTGCTAAAATTTCCATCCTGTCCTTTGAATTTATATGCACTGAAAACAGCTTTTTTGTAAATATAATCATTATCCTCCTTTCTTAAAAGAATCCTAAGATATTACCTCTTCCTATTTCTTTGATATTTCCTTCTTATGCATAAAGAAACACTGTGCCTATCTGCAAGTCGTCCTTGTAGGATAAAAATTCTTATGAAAAACTTCCTAAAACCTAAAGAACTACAGTTTTGTTGGGTAATTTTTGGCCATTCCCTCCCTTTTTATATCAACATAAATCTTTCCTGCTCCTGATCATTTTGTCACATTTGTTGGTTTAGTTATGGCAGATCAGAAGCACTGTTAGTACTAAACTTGAACCTTGTTTGCCACTATAGAGGTGGCAGTCTGTCACTCAAGCAGTTTTGCCACATGGCTTGGTTGCTGTGTGCACTGCTCTGAATGCATTTCCTTCACTTAGTTCCCTCAATTCTTTTCACGTGCTCCTTCTTGTCCTCTTGCAGTCCTGCAGCTCCAGGACCTCAGTCCCAGCATCCCTGCACTATCACTGTCCTTTTCCTCATGCAGGCTCAGGCCGATGGACATCACTTCATTTGTCAAAATCCAAACAGGCTGTCCTGGCTGAAGCAAGTCAAGCTTTTGTTGCAGGCCTTTCACGTTGTAATTGCTTGCCTTTCTGGGAATAATGTCATGCCTTGAATGGCAGATCTTTGCCATCAAAATTCTGGCTTTGTGACGCATGCTTTGTGCCATGCCTGGCTGCCTTTTCTTGCCCCTGCTACACATCACTGCCTTAACAAGCTGCTGAGTTCCTGCAGAGCCATTAAGTCTTGGTGCCTCATCTCTCCTCTTCTCCCTTCCGGGCTTGTCATAGCTGAAGCATACAGCACATGCACAGACAGTATTCAAAAATAGGGTTTCATGAAGAGAAGAAAGGCATTGAGTATATTTTCCCTATCTAAAATGCAATAAATGGTTTTCTACTCATGGAGTGTAGGGTTTATAACCTAAACTCAATCTGAGAGAGCAAAGCAACCTATCCCTAACACTGTCTTCAAAATTGTCAAAAGCAGCAGCAGGATGTAATAATAAGCCTGCTATAACAACAGAACTCACTTTTCTCACAGTTACACTTCTTTTCCCATACAATACTTTATTTTTATATCTGATACTATAATGATTACCAGTCATTATCATGGTTCTAATACCATTCACAAGTAAAGCCAGAATATCTATCATGTGCAGAAAGAGTCTGATATTCTGTGGGGTTTTTTTCTGTTTTAGGACTTTCTTTAATAAAGGGCTTTTTAAGATTTGTGGATAAAACAAATATTTTTGGATTGTTCTAATTTTCCCCTTCTCAAGGACGAAAAATAGCTTGCATGTGGTTTTTCTGAAAATTTGTTAGTGCCAGACATCAGTCAAAGCAGTGAAATGCAAATTCTGAAAAAACTTTGTAGAATTCTGGGCACACTGGTTAGCACTGTATAATTCATCTTTCTTTTATCCTGTAGTCTGGGGCTGAGCTGCCATGCAGTATATGCTCCATCTTTGCCTACCTCAGCCAGCACTAGTATGCACTTGCTTATCATCTTCCTTGATAAAGTCCATCCATCATTCTAATGTCATTATTTGTCTTATGATAAATTCTGTCAAGATTGGTAGAGTACGATTAGTATTTCAAACTCTAAAATAGAGATAGAAAAATCTCTTTAAGAACTGCTGATAAGTAAACGGAAATTCCAGAAATCTCATCTTGTGTATTGAAGGCAGAGAGTCCAACCCACCACAGTAAGATAGCTGGCCACAGAGTAGAGAGGTTGCCAGGGACACTGAACATGAATTTTTCAGCTTTGTCACTCCCTGCCTATTGATGTCTGTTACCTGCTAAATTAGATTACTTAAATAGTTGTCTAAAAATAGAAAATATTCTTGAATAGAAAAAATTCGAGAAGAACATTCTCACAAAGTCATTTTTTCTTTCCCTTCTTTCTCTCACCCTAATTTTCATTGAGTCTTCTGCTCTGGAAAAGGTGGGAGTCTCCCTCTGCAAGTTCTACTTAGTCAAAAGCACCAGGGTATCTGCCAAAGCCCTCAACCATTTTACACAGTGCCTTGCAGCAGAAGATGCACACAACTGGTAATTGTCATATCACATTTTGGCACACCAGGAACAAGATGGTCAGATCACCCTTGCACCTTTCTCTGTCCAGACAAGCAAATGAGAACCAGTTCATTTGCTGTGACTGTCAGTCAATTACAACTCTTGCTCTGAGCAAATATCAAACACTCTGCTCAAGAGATATTGTGCCTAAATGTTCTGGCTCACAATTACCAGCTTTAGTTATTAATTCTATGGTAGGTGAAGCTGAGAGATAAATTTGGTTATAGAAGATTTAACAGAGGTTATATTTATTAACCCTTATTTAATCATCTCAGCCAAGCAAACAGCTTTGATCTACAGCGTAGAGCTGTAGTTCAATATTTACACCTTGCATGAAAATATGGCATTTAATCTAATCAAGTTGGCCAATGCTGAACATGCCACATTAAATGTTTGCTCTTCAAATCTGGAGTTCACTCATTCTGTCATTTTAATTCCCGGACCCAATTTGAAAATAGTTTGCATTACATGCTATCTTGCAGCTTTATGTGTTTGCCTACCAAACACAGGTTAAATGACCTTGTTGTGTGAATGTGACATTGTTAAAATCAAAGGATAAATGTAGCAGTATTATCTACTAAAAGAAAAACTAATACATTGCTAACAGCAAAAAGACAAAATATCTCTCTATTCATAACAGTTCTTTTGCTACCAAAAGTAATCTTGCTTTTTGTACTTCAGCAGAACATTAGCGGGTTGTATGATCATTGTAATTTTTTCTCATCCTGCTCTAGTAAAATCCTTTAAACAGTAGGTTGAAAAATGAATAAACAAACGGGGAGGCAGCAAAAATAAACAGTGTAAAGTTTAAATTTCTAAAAAAAATGACAGTCTAAAACAAAGCAGTGAAGCCTGACCCTAATCTCACACAAACCAGTTCCAGCAAAGCAGGAGCAATTCTAATGATCTTGAAGCAGGTACAATGGGAGAATGAGAATACAGTTGAAGCCTTATTTCCTCACTACTTGTGTTTCTTGAACAGAGACAGCAGGTAAAAAAGTGTTTAAAAACCAACCAACCAATATCCCCCCTCTTGTCTCCCCTCCCCCCTCCAAAAATATAATAACAAAATGGTATCACAAAGACAGAACTAATTAGAGATTTTCACAGAGTTAATTTTAAAACATCCTCTTTTTTTTTTTTTTTTTTACTTGCAGTAAGTTTTTAATACAGGCTGCCCTCATAAATGAACAACACTTGTGGTTGTGGGAAAACTGAACTTGTGTAAAGAAGCAGAACTGTGCTGGGCAGCACTAGAGCAATACCTCTGTGTTTCAAATATTTCTTCAAAGGACTGGTGGCTACAGCAGGTGACAGAAGTTATGGAAAATGTAGGTCAGGACATGGCCACCCCATCAGGCCATAATGACCCCGTGCTGTGCTGTGGGACAAAGCAGCTCCTGGGCCCAGCACAGGTACCTCCTGGATTCTGTGAAACTCTGCAGCACAGAGTCATCCTTTGAAACAGATCTTAAACCTTCAGCCCCACTTTGCTCGTGTTCTGGAGGCCTAATTCTCTCCATTCAATATAAAGATAACATAGTGCTTCCAGTTCATCCATAGATAAATTTATATACTTTAAGTGATACAGACCCACCCAGGCCTCCTGATTCCTATGTTATACATTATATGGTGGTGTGTATTGCACAAAGGGAGACCTAAAGAGTTTGGTTCATGTTTCTCTGTTTTTCCATTGTGTCATTGGTATTTCATTCTCTCTTTCCTTCCCCTTACAAAATACCTGACTGTTAAACACGATGAACTATTTTATTGTTAAGCATTTAAGAAGAGATAAATGATGGTTTGAATGTTAATGCACCAAGGTAGATCAGAATCTTAGCACTGTTAAATGGTTTCTGAGCCACTAGAGCATAGCGTCAGTGCTATAAAGAAGCACTCCCTGATGGATTGTTAGCAATACTCTGACTCTTTTCAGGACAATAATATTGACTTCATATTAGATAAACATGAATCTTCTAAACAAGAGGTGAATACACAGGAATCAGCCCCTTTGTGTTTAGCAGCTAAAAGGTGGCAGGACACACTCTATAGAGTTTAATTTTAACTGTAATTAGCTTTTGCAGTGAAGTGCAGTACAGTAACAAATGAGGTACAGTGCTGCAACACAGGACTAAAGAGAGAATGGAGGAGGTCATACTCTTTACCTTGACAATTTTTGGTTTTCACAAAACCCATTATTAGTAAAACACAGACATTAAATGACGTTTATGCTTTCAAAGAGGTAGTTGTGTGGGAGAAAAAAAGTAAAAAACAGTGAGATATTTAATCTGTAGTTGGAAGTTGCTCAGATGTGAATGCTGATACCTTCCTCTTTAGCTGTAGACCACATATGCTGAAAAAGTAATGCAATAGCTCAGTAAATTGCTTAGCATTTACCAATGGTTTATGACCCCAGCAGAAGTCAGATGCATCAGTGAATTTTTACATTTACAGGTGCAATTTTCTGTCTGCTAAGGAGAAACAGAACAACTGAATGCTACTAGAGAGTTTATTCGGAACTCGGAATCATGGTTTTCATTCCATTATAATTCTATAAAAAGGCAAAGTCCAAAAATTTAATACTTCTGATAACCGAAAAGTAGTCTTTAAATTGCAGGAATGTAGGAACTAGAAAACCAGAATTTAAGGCAATTATTTACTCTCTGTCCTACCATCACTTAATTCAGTATAGAAATTTGAGGGGTTTTACCAGTCTTCACTAGCCCAAAAAATACAACAGAAAACACAGCTGGCATAGACCTCATGAGGCAGAATAATCCACACCCATGATCCAACCACAAATCAGCTCTGTCCAAGCTCTTCTTGATGAATATTTGTCTAAAGCAGTCTGCAAAGTCTTTTATTTCAAAGATTAAATCTCCTCATTAAAAAAAAAAAAAAAAAAAAAAAAAAAACCAACAACAACAACAACAAAAAAACACATGTTGATGAATTCCATTCACAATGTCTAAAAGCTCACTAAAAATCCTTTTCATAGAAAAAATGTGACACAGTTAAAACATTCACTAGTTGAATATCTTTTCTATACTCCACTTGGGTTTAATTTCAACCTTACTTGCCAGCATTTTGAAAAATTCTTACAGATAAATCTGGATCTTATATCCTTCATCTATTCATACCTTGCCTTGCAATTGTCACCTTCAAATGCAACATAGCAAAATAAGTATAACATTTATAAATAAATTAAACTATGAAAACACAACTATTAGCTTTCTTTGGACATTTGAAACTGTCTTCACTGTGAGTTTAGTTACTTTCTGAAGAAAGGCACGGAGTTGAAAAAGCAAAAGAAAACTGTTTTCTAATGTCTGTCCACAAAGCTTTGATTTGCATCAAAACTTAAATGTAGGAAAAGGAAATATCTGAAAGTTTATTTCAAAATTTTTCAAAAAGATGCCACCTGTTTCATTACATCTTTAGAGGCCAAGTGCTTCTTTGGGTGGCTGCCAATCCAGTCTCCCATTTTTGCATTACATTGTTCATGTAGCCTTGCCATGAGCTGCAAGGCTTCCATGGCCAATGATCAAAGGGAATTTCCAAATCCCTGAAGGAAAAAAGCATTTTTAAAAAACAAGACAAAATTTAGGTGTAACTATGGAGCACCAGTCACTCGAAGATCTTGAAAATGTTTTAAGGACAATAATTATCTGAAGTTTGTAATGACTAGGGATTACAGATTAGTACAGCATATAAAAATAAAGTACATGTACTAGAATCATGTACCTTTTACTAAATATTGATGCATACATAGAATTGGGTTTTAAAATAAATGTCCCCTGATATTTCTTCATTGCTTTTTCTTCATGCTCAATGATATTACTTCATTGCTACTTCGCTCAGAGATATTTTCTAGAATATTGTGTTATATAAGGCCATACCCTCAACTGAGATAAATCAGTATCATCCTAGTTTCAAATGAGCTGCATCGAGTTTAAACCAGTAGAAAATCTAGCCAATTTTCTTCATCCTTTTACAAAAAGCCCCTGCATGTAGCATAGAACTTGTGTTTGAACACAAAGAAAAATAAGATTTTCAGTGTATGCACAGCAAGGAAAATTACTAGCTTTTGGATACTGCAGATTTAAGGGATATATGAGAAGCTTATGGGTTCTCAGACTCTACTATATTGCTTTGGAAGCTGGACTAGGATAGGCATGATGAAGAGGTTTAGCAGAGTACATATTAGAAATTCGAGTAAGCCGCAACTATGCAATAAAAATTATAGCAGACAGTACAATATAATGATTTTACGAAGCATTGGAAGCATCCAAAAGAGCTCATCTCAAGTTTTACTTCCAAGTAAATTATTAACTTAGTCTTCAAGTACAGACAAGTTTTCTGCCTCTCTTTCTCAGGGTTTTTTCTCCCTTTCTTCCAGCCCATCAGTTTTGGCTTAAGATATGATTCATAAAAATATATAAAGAAACTGTTTTATAATTCATTTAATGTTTGGAACAACCTGAACAGTGACATGAAAACTTTAGAAAGTTTTTATTTTAATCCACCCCAGACTCAGAACAAATACAACTTTTCTCAGTGGAGAGGGATGACAAGGGAGATTTTGTCTCCAATATGATAGAGAAAAGAAAAGCTGATCTTAAGAATCAGCTAGCTAAAAAAAAACCCAACTGATTTAGAGCTGATGCCAAATAAAGAGGTCACTTTGCTCTGAATGCAGCACTTCAGCTTGTGCTGCCTTTTTCACAGATTCAAAAAAAGATTTCCAGGCACAAGCCTGGAATTTTCTGCAAAATGCAATTATAATATGCAATTATTAGAGTCCATGCAATTACTAGAGTCCTGCTAATTCAAGACATCTCAGAAATGGTGACAGATTGAACTTACTTTCTCAATAACTACAATATATGCAGGAATGCATACGGCCAAAGCAAATGATGAAACAACAGACAAAAACCTGAGAGTCTGCTCAGATATTGCCTTTTCTCAGGACCAGTGGCAGTAGCAACAACTGGCTTAAGAAGGTCATTCCACATGATCCTGTCTCCTCTGAGGTCACATCAGCAGTGGCTGAATCCATTTTTTATGATGCTGGCTAAGACAGACTCTGCAGGTAGGTTGGACTGTGTCTCTTTGCTGCCCTAGCTAACATGTAGACATATAAATGTAGGAATCTAAATACAGGCACTTCCTGCCAGATGTCTATGGCCCTGTATTTTGGGTTTGTATGGTCAAGTTTAGATAATATGGGGACTACAGGGGTGGCATCTTTGAGAAGCTTCCAGCAGAATCAATCCCAGCCAGCTCCAAGACAGCTAGCCAAGGCTGGGCCAATTACCTCTTATGATAACAGATTTAAGAAGGAAAAAAGTAGCAGAAGTAATTGTGTCCAGAGAAGAGTGGGGTGAGAATATGTGAGGAACAAGTCTGCAGACACCAAGGTCAGTGGAGAGTGAAGGGCCAGAGCTGCTCCAGATGCCAGAGCTGAGGTACCCCTGCAGCCTGTGGTGCAGCCATAGTGAGGCAGCTGTGCCCCTGCAGCCCACAGAGGCCCACAGGGAAGTAGAGCTGCACCATCCCATGGAGAAGTGTAACATCATGGAGATGGATGGTGGTTACTGCTACTTCTGCCCAAAAAGCAGAGAAGTGGCTTGGGTGGGCACACAGGCAAGGCACTCAAGTTCACACACTTCACACACCACAGCTAGCTCGGTGAAGAAAGGCAGGAAGGGTCTCCTGTATAAAGTTCCAGCACAGTTTATTTTGCAGATGCACGCCAAAGGGTTCCAGGGACAGAAATGCCAGGATCAAAGGAGTGCTCAGGGTTAAGTATGGGGTCAGGAACCAATGGTCTGAGGGCAAGGGGCAGTACAGGGGCAGGGTGACTCGATGCCAGAGAATCCCAGCTAGCTCATACCCCCTGGCAAGTGCTAGAGTGACTGCCCCCAGGCCAATTTGGTCTGGGTGGCAACTAGAGCAGGGCTGCTGATTCTGGCAGTGGTGGGGCTGCTCTCTGTAGCACCAACTGTGAAGCTCGAGGATCAGAATAAAAGACCAGGGAGGGGTCTTCTGTGTGCTTCCCAAAGGACTTTATTCCCCGAAGGAGGCAATGATGAAAAAAACCAAAAAACCTCAAGTTTTGCACAGTCCTTTAAATGGGGGAGGAACAGGGGGAGGACACAATTCTTCAACCAATCAGGGATACAACTGGGAGAGAGTAAGGAGGGGTTCACGACAACTAATAGGAAAGAACATGGGAGTGGAAAGGGTCACATGGACCAAGAAGGCTTAGTGGAACAGGGGAATTCCAGGGAGGGGTTTAGGCAGGGCCTTGGGGCAGCAAGGACTGGCAGGGAACTCTCTAGAAGGGCAGGGATTAGGGAAGACTGACATTATGTGATTGAGGTAACAGGTGGGTCTAGGGAGTGAATGACAACTAGGCAAGGGAGGAGGAAACCTGGGGTAAAACCATCCACCCCAGGCGAGGAATAGGAACAAACCATTTAAAAGGGTTTAGAATAATATGCATAAAGAAAAAGCACATCATCACAGCAGGGCAAAGGGCAATGACCTATAGGGGACATAGGGATGGAGAATCAGCTCCAATGGAGAAAGAGGGAAGGGAGAAACCTTGAGAACCCGGGACATATATGAACCATAGAGGTGGGCAAGGCCCAAGGGCCAATGGGAAAAGCAAAACTGAGGTAGATTAACATCATGCAGCAGAGCACTCTGGGGAAGAAGCCTTTTTGCTCACCCTAAGCTATAAGGCTTTCCCAAAGCCTATGGTAGATTATTCCAAGGCATTGGCCTATAAGTTTCCCTGGCAGGCTCAGGGGCCTCCACAGACGAGGCCAGTGCCAGAGTGGGTGGATGCCTGAGAGGAGGCTGTGAGGCTGGAGCAGGCTCCTGGCAGTGTATGCACAGCAAGGAAAGGACCTGCAGGCCCATAGAAAGAGGAGCTCATGCTGGAGCAGGTTTCCTGGTAGGACCTGTGACCCTGTGGGGGACCCACGTGGGAACAGGGGAAGGACCCCTCTCCCTGAGCAGCAGCAAAAATAACACGCAATGAACTGACCATAGCCCCCAGTCCCCATCTCCCTGAGGCGCTGGGGGAGGAGGTGGAGCTGGAAATGAGGGGCCGGGGGGAATAGGTGTTTTTAATGTGTTATTTTACTTTTCGTTATCCTGCTCTGATTTTTAGTAATAAATTCAATTAATATACCTAATTATAGCCATTTTTTGCCCGTGACAGTATTTCATAAGTGATCTTTCCTGGTCCTTATCTCAACTCATGTAATCTTCATCATGTTTTCTCTCCCCTGTACAGGTGTAGAGGGGAGTGAGAGGCTTTGGTGGATGCCTGCCTGGAATCCAGCTGATGTAAACTCACTCCAGCCCATTACTCTTAATGGAAATCTAGGTAATGTAGAAGATATGTGTGATTCGGGGTAACTTTTCTATGCATATTTCCTGTTCCAAAGATAGTATAACTCTTTTTTCTTTATTATGAGGATGTATTGTAGTAAAAATATTAAAGAGCAGTAGATGCTCAGAACTTTGTTAGAGCATTATGTAAGAGCATTACTTAAAATGTCAAAATATCTCTGTAATGTTCTTTTTTTCAGAAAATCTTTTTGGATTTACAGTATGACAGTAAGATTGAGACACTAAGAAAAACAGGGGAAATTAAGGAGGTACCCGCTTCTGCGGATGAACAGCTACAACATTATGCTATGACAATCACTGACTGGCCAATATTCACTCTGAGGATAATCAAACAGATAACTGCTAATGATCACACATAAAGGTACGGTTTTCCACACAAGTGTGCTGTAGAATGTTGTGGCTGTAGAGTACTGGTGGAAAATGTCACTGCCAACTGATATCAGTTTTCTGTTTGCTGAGGGAAAATTAAAGTAGACTTGAATGAATGGCTAAACTGGTGAGGCAACGTCTGGCACAAAAATAAGGGAAGTCAGATGCAGTACAGGCACTGAATAACTCCATGACCGTAAGCCGACCCAACAGCACTTATGGAAATTTAGCTAATTACTTGTAAGAGGGGAAAAAATGAGAATCCTGAGAGAAGAAGAATTCAAAATGGATTATGCTGCTTCTGCATTCACCAGCTGTAATAAGTCATCTTATAAACTACAAAATGAGTGATCATTCTATAAACCTTTAATTCAAATGTGATATCTACAATACGTATATGGAAGTTCAAAAAATCTAAGCTAATAAAAAAGTATAGGAATTCTTTCAAGAGCAAAGGCCTTCTAAAGGATGCAGGGTGCCAAGTGGGTGCATTTTATAACAAATGTTAAAATGTAAGAGATTCAAAAATGTCTTTATTTCTAAAATAGCCCAGAAAGAAAGATAGAATTGAAGATAAAATGGAATACTGTTTCATAATCTTGTGCCGTAGTTCATACAAAAAGATAACTTTTTTGACAAACCATAAAAAGTAACTATAATTGAACAGAAGTTGAAACAAGGAAAATGACTATCATTTAATATTAATGAAAATATCTCAAAAAACATGAAAATAAGTAAGAGATAGAAAATTTTTTCTTTCCTGAAAGAAGCTCTGATGGCAGATTGCAAAACTCAACTTTTGGAGTTTAACTGTGCTGCACCAAATGTCTGTATGAAATATTCAGTGAACAGAAATTCTCACTACCAGGTATTTTAATTTAAATTAAGAAAAAAAAAAAATACAGCACTCTGTGTTTTGTCTTCTTTTTCCATTCCTCATGATGGAATGCTTTCCACCAGTTTCCAGAAGTGGTCCAGGCTCAAAAATACCCCAATAAAAATGTTCCTCAAAAAGAAGCAAATGTTTTTTTTTTTTTAAATAGCACTTTGAAAAGTGCCACCTCTGATAACTTCTTTCTGCTACCTAACAGATTCTTCCCTTTTCCTGCCCAGAAGGTGCCGCTCAACCTTCCCAGTTGGCCCTGGCCAAGCTCCCGCTCCTTCCGGCAGCGTTGCGATGCCGCGGCAGTGCCATCCCTGAGCCCACAGCACCTGCCAGATACTCACACCACATCAGCGTGGACTGAAGGCACAGAAAACCGGCTGCCAGAGACAGCTTCCTGTCTGCTTCTGCCCTTCCGTGCCAAAATCCTTCTCCTCACCAGTGTGCAGGTTGCTAAAGGCACGAAAAGCATATTGCCCTTTCTACAGCGCAGGAAGACTTTAATTATTAAGGGGGGCATTGCTTTTTCCTTCAGAGGCTTGGCCAGTGTATTTTTTCTCTCGCCCTTAAAACTAATTTTCTCCTTTAAAAATGAGACAAACTACTAAAAGGAAGGATAGATGCAGAAACAGGAGCAAAAATCTTTGTAGAGGATTACATTTCTGTCATGTGGCACATTATTTTGAAATACTCTAGGGGAGCTTCACAGTTTTAGTCCCCAGTATTTTTAGTTCCGAATTATGAAAACACTTAGCTATTGCACCTCACCTTGTCATAATGAAGCTACATTAAATGTACTTCAATATTCACAGGATAGGCTATTTACTGCCATTCTTCACTTCTTTTTGGCCATTTTGAAGTTACAACTAAGTTCTATCTCAAATATTTGATGATTAGCAAGGCCATCAAAATATCTGAACCTGGATTTTATTTACTGGTGATATTTCTACTGTTTGGTTTCTGTGGCTACACTTTCAATGTAATACGGAAAAGACAGCCCATTTCCTGAAGTAAAGAAAAGAAAGTCAAAAACAATAGAAGGAAAAATTAATTACATCTCCTTTATAGGCACGGAACTGAATTACAGAGACTGAACAATGTTGCCACCGTTGAGCAGAGATTCAAGGCAGAGGTAGGAACCCAATCCAGACGTCCTGCATACTTTTGGTATAGACACATGCCACACACTTTATTTTTTAAAAAGTTGAATCTTAGAGTACATTTTTTTTCTAACCAGACACAATCTGTGTGAAATTCTCAGAGAAGTGTTGCTAAACTTACAGTTTTTAAGAACATCCTCTCCAATGATGTTTTTGTATGATCTCCTTTGACTCTAGTAAAATCAAAAGAAATACTTTTAACAAGCCAAGTTCAACTCTGCCTAACCTTATAAATAATTCTGGAGCAGTTCTGTTTGAGTTCCAAGGTAAGGTTAGAGTTGACTATCACTGCATTATATTGCACAAGGATATCACATGGTGTAAATTTTTTCCTTAATAGTCTGTGTGTTCTGGAAGCTAAGTTATAGGTGATTTACTCTCTAGTGTGTGTTGTTAGTGCAGCATATTACACACTTGGCTAGCCCCAGTTCTTATTCATGGCTTTTTATTTTTATTTTCAAGGATTAGTCTAAACCACGCACAGAGGGTAGGTAAGAATTTTTATTCTCTTTCATACTCCTGTGCTTGGAGATATGCAGTGGAGAAACACATTAAAAAAAAAAAAAAGGTTAAATTGCAGAAGCTTCACTTTTTTTTTAACATAGATACTCAGTACTAAAGAGGAATATACAAGAAGGCTGAACCCTTCAGCTCCTCTGAGTTTACATCTGTGTCATGCTTTATGGATTGGAGAAAATTTTGCAAGTGTGAAGATCAGGAGTGGAGCTGTGAAATTCAATTACTATGCTTTGGGAAATTTGGGAATCTGTGCTGACTATCTAATAATACAAAATATAGTGAATGTCTCATTTTCTATTTTTGCAAAATACATCTGATTTTTTCTCTTCCTGAAATAATTCCTTTCTCTTATTAAAAATAATAAAATCCTTCAGGCTTTTTCATCCTCCAAGAAAAGAAGAACCCTTTCTTCAAAACAGATAAGAGATCTAAGAGACTATTTTTTAGAAAATTTGAAAATCTTAAACTTACTTTTTAACTTGCACAGAAAAACCGCCCATCATTTCATGATAACTTTTTGGCTGATGCGAGGTAAAACAGGATGTGATTAGAATTGAAAGCTATCCAGTTTTATTTATCCCTGCTTCTCTGATTTAAAATGAAGCCTGGCTGTGTGCAGATGATAACTGTGAGCAAAGGTTGACATCAATTGGAGCTGTAGGACGAGCTGTCTCTGTGGGGGGGAAAATATCACCTTTTTTAAAAGATGCCGAGTGACACTGACAAAATAGACAAGGCAGTCTAGATCAATGACATAAAAATAGTTGTCATATAATGATTAGTGAACTACTGCTCATAAAAATCTCCTCCTATAGATTCCTCTGAGAATAATATTTGATTATTTGAACACATCATAGTGTTAATTACAGCTAGGCTGAATTTTACAGTCTAATTTGTATTTTTACAGTATGTGACATTTGAAAACTAGAGGTAATTTTCAGTATCTTATTAGGTGTTTGAAATTCAGTTTGTAGCTTTTGCTTCAAAAGGCAGACTTTTAATTTAGCAGCTCTCTAGCAGAGTGGGCTTCATATGGAATAGTCATTAAGGTAGTCACCATATCTATAGGGAGTCTCTTGGGAAGGTGTCTATCAATTTACCCCTTAAAAGAAAAAAGGTATTTACAGTCATAAATCTAGTTCAGTTCCTTTTCTAGCTGCAAGACAGGGGAGATTTATCTGACAGGAACCTGGCCTATTCTTAAAATCCTCTAAACTATGGATGAATCAAGTAAAATACTACAACAGTTATATACTGAAGACAAAGCCTTATACATCAAAAGAGCCCAAAGAATTTAATAAAAATTAATCTCATATATGCATCTGTCTGTCTTTCTCTTTCAACCCTTTCATGTAGGCTATTGTCCAGTGAATCATGATATTTGGATAGCACACAGTTAAGTCTTACCTTTCACTCCCAAGATTATCTCCTATCCAATACAAAAGACAAGAAAAGTATAGAGTGAAATGTTAGTAAAGATATGCAGATGCAATCGAAATGTGAACCAAAAAACCTGAAAATCGAGTATCCTGCCCTATGTGGTGGGGCAGGGGTTTCATCTCACCTCATTTCAGGTGTCTGCATTAAGTCACCCACTTCTTCCTCTATAAACAGTAAGGAGGAAGAGGCACTGATTCATTTTGGTTTTTCTTTTAGGATCAGCTGGCCTGTGCTTCAGGGAGTTTATTGCTCTCTCCTGACTGCAGTGATAGCCCAGAGGATCTGATCAAGTGGAGGTGTAAGGTAAATCTCTACTGCTGGTTTGCTCATGCCAAATAAGGCTTCAAAAAGAATGAATCTTGGTCCATTTTCAAGTTTTCTGCTGAGGAACATTAGTTTATGACATTCACTCTCCAGTCTGTACTAGAACCTGTCAGCGCCAAGAGCAAAAAGCCTGCTCTCTGGAAATCTGCATACTCTAGCAATTCACTGTTTTACTTTGAATAATCTTTTTGACATTTCTTGATTCCAAAAACTCTCTAGCAGAATTATTCAAAGTCTCTTGAGACAGATCTGAACTGGAAGACTTGGTGACATAATATTTAATGATCCTTTTCTCCTGCTGCAGATACTCCAAGCTCATATGTTTCATCAGATCACAGAATAGATTCAATAATAATGGGATATGTTAATAATTACAGCTGGTAGTAGCTCATAGTCACTTTGCAGCTGTGCACTTAATGCTAAATCATCCCAGTGTTTCCAGCTTTCAAAGCAAAGCTGGTTTAGAACAGCATTATATCAAATGATAAAAGATCAAGAAGTGATAAATATCTACTTTGGTTTTTATGAATTAAATAGCTCATCTATTCCCAATTTAACTATTTAGGATAACCTCTAGATTAGCTAGTGAATGGTTGGAATGTGAAAGGCAGTCTGAACTACAAGACTGAGGTAAAAAATAGGCGTTTCTTCTCTGGACTTTCTCTTTAGAGTAACACTGTTACAAGTGATGTTACTGATAAGCTTCATCAATTTTGATTGTATGTAAATATGAACTATTAAACACACTGGAAAAATTATCAGAGCAACTATGCAAAATGAAAGCTGAATTAATCATAATTCGTCCCTTTCTTTTAGTTATCATGTCTTCTTTGTAGGCCATGTTTCTCTCTCATAAAACAGATTATCTCCTTTTTAATTGGATTGAGTCTAATGGACTCAGATTGATTTGCTTCAGTTCTGCTTTGAGGAATCACAATCATTCCATCACCATTGAAATAGTGCCCTTTAGTTCTGTTGATTAGAGGTGGGATTGGTAACACTCCTTGTACTCACATTGCCCTTACAATGGATCGTGTCTGGCCACCAGCGTGTACAATTCACTTTGCCCCACTGACAAAAACCATTTGCAGTGATGTAGAGAACGATACCAAATTTAATTCATTTGCTCAAACATTCTTCCTTCTGGAAATTGTCCATATTTGCCTTGAACTGGTCTTTTTACACTAGATTACCAGGCCACACTAGCAGGCACTGTTGGATTTGGCAGTGGTAGGTGTGTGATCCAAGGGTACATTTTCACAACTCTGGCCCCATTCAGCAGAGAGGAACTTGCTCAAGGAGCCAACTTACATGGACCCATCTAATGAAGACCTCTCCTGTACAGTTAATGTTACAGAATTTGGAAGGCAAGCAAGCACTGAGCTAAGGATTAGGGAAAAAGAAAGGAGAGCTCTTAGCTTTCATGGGTTAATCAAATTTGTGAAACAAAATATGAGCAGAACATTTCCATGAATGGTCACTTGATGCCTAGCCTGAGATTTTTGGTAACTGATTAAATAATGGTTTATCATTTACAGTTTAATTAGTAGGAAAATTGTAGGACTTGGTAAAATATAAAAGGCGGATAAGTTGTGTCAAAATCGAGCATATAATTTTGAACTTCTTACCTGGGTATTTTAATTCTTCACGTCTAAAAAAATTTTATCATTTCTCCCTATTTTAAATGTGCTGCTGTGAAAATAAATTAATATGACCTGTGAAACTCTCAGATATTTCAAAATTTTCTATGGGAAAAGTGTGGATGCTATACTAACTGTGGGTAAAGAGCATATGACAGGGAAAGTCTTGCATTATGATAAGTTTATTCCATCAACCAAAGAGGAAAAAAGGAAGTAGTTAAGAGCATGGAGTACCTCCAGTGTGATGTGCCAAGCAAGCATTCTCTGGAAAAAAAAACAAAAAATCAACTGAACATCTAATTATGGCTTGATTATCTCATGGTGTACTAAATGGGCTGAAGTGGGATTGGACCACTGCTTTAAAACCTCCTAAAATTTTATAGTTTAACTTCCCTGATGACTAATTTTTTCTTTAGTCTACTTCTTTGTTTCTTGGTTTGTTGGCTTGTTGTTGTGGTTTGTGTTTGTGGGGTTTTTGTTTGGTTGGTTGGTTGGTTCGGTTTGGTTTTGGTTTGGGTTTTTGTTTTGTTTTGTTTTTAATATAGATACATAACTAATATATAAGTAAATACAAGTTTCAGATGGAAATGAAAGACATTTAGATTAGTTGTAACATTATGGCTGGAATTATATTGATGAAAGACACTGGTGAAGGACATCAGCAGTGTTTGCCTAAAGATGAGGCTTGAAAGCCACCATTTATGCTGAAAATTCTGTTTCTCCATACATGTTTTCAAGGTAGCAATAGGATTCTCAGACTACACAGCCACATCTGAGGTTACAGGTTGATACTTTGGAATCTCTTTCGTTTAGTTTCCTTTAAATATTCTGTCAAACAATTTTGTTGAAGCTGAAAAAATTATGAGACTATTAAGGAGCATTTAGAGAAGCATGTTTGGGATGGAGAACTACTTAGCAATACAGTTCAGATTACATAACCAGGGTACAAAAAACTTCAGTGTGATGTCTATTATCATTCAAATGTCTTTAACTTTGAATGCCAAGTGTGCCAATACTCTGCTTGATCAGAAATATTTGTAGAGAAATTCAACATTATATCTGAAAAAACCCAAGAGAGTCCTCTTAAATGTTAGCTCTCAAGGGCAATATTTACAGGAAAAAAAAAGGAGAGTAATATAGAGACAAAAGCATAATTTTGATAATTACTAAGGTTTCTATACAATTTAACTCATTACATTGTTCTACAGGTTTTTACTGAGAAAAAAAAAAATGGAAGTAGTTTAAAGGCCAAAGTCCAGTGCCATTCATTAACAATTTATCTAAGTCCCTTCACTAAGAAGTAAATTAACACCAATTTCTTTCAAAAGAAAACCTACAGGATGCTACCTAAAGCACCAGCAAGATATCCACATGTCAAGCAGAGGGAAGATGCTCAGTGTGTCAGGGTCATGCATAGATACAGGGAAAGTTTTCTGGGAAACTTTCCTTCCAGGAAGTTGCAGTGTAGGAAACAGCCACATTTTCTGGCTGTTCTCTGACTGTCCCAACCTGCCCTTTGCACGCTGGGACCTTGCCTTCCAGCTGTAGCTCAGAGCTGGAGTGAAGGTGCATGACACGGATCTCTTCTTTGCAGTGACGTGTGACAGGATCCCAGGGAATGGCCTGAAATTGTGTCAGGGAAGGTTTAGTTGGGTATTAGAGAGAGTGAGGAGGGTGGTTGGGCACTGGAACAGGCTCCCCAGGGAAGTGGTCACAGTACCAGACTGAGTTCAAGAAGTGTTTGGACAATGTTCTCAGGCACATGGTGTGGCTCCTGGAATGCCCTGTGCAGGGCCAGGAGTTGGACTCCATGGTGCTGGTGAGTCCTTTCCAAATCAGCTTATTTTGTGATTCTGTGATTATGTGACAAGAGCAAGATGACCTAGCAAGAAAGAAGCAAATGTGTCTCCAAGTCTCTAATCATGAAACTCATGAAGATCAGGATATTAATATGTGGGAATTGCCTTACCCCATTCGGAATAACTTACATCCTTACCATCACATGTACATGTTTTTGCTCTCCTCAGGGAGAGCTAAAACAGCCCTGGGAAAGAAAGAAAAAATTAACCTGAATGCCATCCATTGGTGGACATGAACAACATGGAGGTTTTGTGCTTACTAGTGCAGGGATTTGGTTAATCTGTTAGTAAATTGCAGTGTTGGTAGTTCTATGGTGATAGGAAAAGGGTGATGCTTTAAAAGTTCTGAGAATAGACTCTGGACAGCTAAGAAGAGAATAGTTAGAAGTCTCCCTATTTTAAAAATCTGCTTTCAAAGAGAACTATTTATTTTGTTAAAAGCTCTTAATTATATTTACGATTCCAGTGCTAAAGTGAAAAGGCTAATATGATAACATTTACTGCTGTGGATATTGATGGCAAACCTTACATTCTAATTTCAGATTTTTCCCCCAGGTAACTTCATTATTACTATTAATAAATTGCAGGTTTTATTGGAATTTTTAACTGTTCTATCCATAAACTTAGATTAAAAAAAAAGATTTTAAAAAACACTGATGAGTTTTCTTCATGCCTGTTGCTTCATGTGCTATTGCTTTTTGTAAAAATGACATGACACAAATTTCTTTGTATTTCCTGTGTTCCCATGATAATAGACTAAATCAGGACATTCTTAATCACAGTATATGGGAAGCTACAGCAGAACTGTAAAAGCTGTGCTTGATATAATCTTTCTGTACAAACTGTTACCTTGAAGTCAATTTGGGGAAATTATTAAACTTGATTGAATAAGAGCATTAAAACTGAAGTGATCTAGGGGGACAGATCAATGATAGGAAAAGCCAGAACTGGTAGCACTTTTATGTACTGATTCAAAAGCAAATATTTATGTCTTAATCTTCAAAAGATTTTGTTTAACTCTATCTTTGTAAGAACTAGCCTGAATCTTCCTAACCCTCTAGGGAACTAAATTTATTTCAATTTATGTGGACAAAGCCACTTACATATCTATTCCCATCCCAGCTAACCAACCTTTCACCAATATCAAGCCGAAGACCTGGAGGCCAGGAAACATAAGTTTTGAATGTGATGTTTTTCCCATCTTCCACCATGCTTTCATATCTACAACAACAAAGGCAAAGGTACAGAAAAACTATGATTCAACTCTTTACATCCAAAAAAGGAGATGAAGGGGATTATAGTCCTCTACCAGCAACATCAAACTACTGAAACACCTCATTTTATTTTTTACAGGCGAAATCAATGCAGCAGCACCCACCCTGAGAGAGGAGAAAGCACTGCTGAGTGCTTGAGTTTGAAGAAAGAGGTGCAGAGATAGTGCTCCAACAGGTGGTTTTCCCATACAATGCTTAGTTTATTTCCAGCTGATGTCTAGAGACCAGCGGTACCTGTCACAGGTCAGTGTTACTCTGCAGTGTTACACACACTTGTCACAGCTCAGGGGACCAGTTGATATTTGATTGGTCTGAACAAACAACAGTTTTCAAAGGAGAAACTGTGAAAGCCTAAACCCCCCCTACAGTTTGACATGAAGTCTGAGATTTTTGAGCTTGATAATGAAATTAATGTTTTCTTTCCAGTCATGAGCCACATAACCTGAATGACTGCATATTAAAATGAGCAGAAACATCTCCTAAATGCTTATTGTCTGTCCAGTTCTTCCCAGATGTATCTGTGGGAGAATGTTGGATTGTTGACCAACAGGCCTGGTCTGATTCTTTAGGGTTGTGAATCATGATGAGAAGTAACCTAAACTACAGGAAAACTGTGCCACAGACACTGCTAAAATCCTTCTCCTCTTTATTTTCCACTGATTACCTTCATTTCACCCACCTCTACATCAGTGCTTCAGCTATTAGGACTTGACAGTTGTTTCAGAGATATTAGCTCTACTCCTTGGCAGGATATCACAAATGTTTGTAACAAGCATTGTAAAACCTAAATTCTTTTGGGATTTGAGCAGAGAGAATGGAATATACTCCCTGTCAGAGACACCTACTGGAGATTTTCCAGTGCTGTCAGGATTTTTGAGGACACTGAGAGAGCAGGCTGGAGAAATTACCTAATATGAATACATCTTTGATTAAATAAATTGAAAAAGATTCCAGCCTTTCATTTCATTTGCATTAGGAGAGAGCAACTTTCAATGAATTCCTGTCCTGATGTTAGGTTATGGCATGGAGCAGGTTAAGCTGTTGGATATACATGACATGTATATCTAGACATGTATATCAAGTACATCTAGATCAGTTCTAGCAGGAGATAAATATTTTTGTTCTCTGAAGGGAGGTCATATGCAGTCTCAAGGAACCTGCAATTTCCAATGAAGAAAGGCTGTGAAAGACAGTTTTAAGGAACACAGAATGTTGATTTCCAGTAGTCACAGACACTCTCATTGTCTCTTCCACAGAGCATATTTTATAGCTTGAAAATTTGTGGGTCTTAACCCTCTAGGTTCAGATGAGAAATCTTGTGAGGACAAGATGAGAATGAGAAAAAGACTTTGAAGAATACTTTCTGCTTAATACTTCTTTTATATCATAGAGCTACAGTTCAATGTTGGTATGATGCATAGCTGTACAAATTGAAGGTTGGGCCCCAAAAATACCAACTTTACTGATAGAAATTTTGTTTTGATTAAAATAGAAATTCAGGTCCTCATCCTGAAGGACAGACCTGTAATGGATGTTCAGTGTCCAGAAACTCTACTACTAGGTTTAGCTATCCAGCAGAAAAATAAATATAGAGCACAGAAAGTGTATTTAAAATTCACATTGGATGAATTTCAGATAGTTTAATTTTATCAGTTTGCATATAATATTAATTAAAAATTACAAAAAATACCTTCATTTTTCTAAACTTTCCTTTAGTTTAATTTATTTTCTAGTCCTAATGCATCACAAGTAATTTTGAAGTTGATACTTCATCAGCAATCACAGAGCTTCCCACATTCATTGTTAATGTTCTTTGTAATTACTAACAAAACTATTAAACATGCTGAATGGGAGAGTATCTCTAAGCTTTCCCCCTACAGAAAGACTTGTGTTAGGATATCATTCACTGTATGATAGACTTGTCAGTCTCAAAATCGAGAAATTCACATCCTCTTTCCATTCCAGATACTTTCCAAGCAGATTCCATAAAAAATATTTCTATCTGAAATGTTTTTATACAGTTTTTCATCCTAATTTCTCCTCCAGCTATCCCAACCCCTCAAAGAGGATCCTCTGCTACCTATATCTCTTTTCCTTGAGAAGAGCTTCAGCTGTTGTTAGCCTGAATCACTTCCCAGCTGGTTTTATAATTTGCTTTGCCCCCACCAACAAGCTCTCTCTAAAGGAGCTGCATCTCATAACACATCTTGCTAAGACTAGTCCCTAGGTAGACCCAGACTGTGCTGTGAAAGATATGTTCTAAGGATTTACTACAAATTAAATCAGGTGGAGGCAGGGAAATAGGAGGATGGTAATATGGAACCATTATGCAACACAAAGACTGAAACAGATTAGAAGCAAATATACAAAAAAACCCAAAACACCACAAGACATTAATTACTCAAACAGAACTGGACTTTTCTATAAATAACTCACTAAAACACATTTTGGGGGAATGGAGTAAAATGCTTTTTATTAAAAATAGGACAGGGACTAGGGACTATGGCAGGAGTACATCTGGCACTCCCATCCATGAGCAAATAACACTTTCCGGCTGCTGGAATGCACTGCTATATATTGGGGTGAGATCAAGGAAGTGACTAGAGATATACTTAAAACAATAAATCCTTCTCATGCTAACACAGGGCAGTAAAAGTGTTTGTTTCTCTCTGTTGACTGTAAAGGCAGACCATAGCAATTAGCTCAGGTGCTGGTATCTGTATTGCAAATATAGAAAGTAAGGTGAGCTGAGTCTCTGGGAGTCTTTTCACTGTTTTCAAGACATTTCTCTCAACTCCTTCAAGATATTTCATATTCAAACATTCTTTCTTATTTGAAACAGACTTAGAAGGGAACAAAAAAGATTAAGTCAGAGAAAAATTGTTTTATTCTGTCATTTCTAAATACATATTTTTGTATCAGTACTAAAGGGAACTTTTTCAGAAAGTCTTCCCTTGATTTTTTACTTTATAGTTTACAATCTTCCCCTAATCTTGTGATACTAAAGATTAAGAGATTAAATTGTCCATATTAAGGTCATCAGAATACTGCTTAATTGAGCCCATTATATTTTTCCTCTTTGCATATGGCACTTGCAATCAGACCTGTGCTTTTCAGAGATCAAGAAAGGACCAAAGACTAGGGAGACAGGAAACAGGTATCAGTCATTTCCAGGCACATCACTGATAAATAATACATTTAAGGGAAAGGTATATTTATTTTTCTATCATGATGGTGTTCCCATTGTTTTGATACTGCATGCACTTATGCAATTTACAGAGTAATTTTATGGTTGTTAGTAGAGATGAGATAAACTGGATGGGAAAAAAGGGAACACCAAAGCTCTTCCCAAAACTCAGTCTAAATGCTGAATATTATCTAACCATTTATATGGTTCTGATATTATACATTTCAACTGCATGAAAGTATTATCCTTTAGATCTTAACCCACTGATTCCCCTGTTAGATTCGTCAGATTTTTCTACTGACTGAGCTGTATAGGAGTAGCTATGGCTCTTGTTTTCAAGTCTTGGCCATGCTGTATCTCTGTAAAATGTGGATGGTGGATACCTATAATAACAATGACCCATTTAATGGGGAAAAAAAGAGAAAATACTAACAATGAGACCTAGAACATGCCTTCGGTGTGATAAATGTCTAGCAGATTTCTCTCCCTTTACTATCTTGTAGAAAGAAGCAGATACAGAATTGTTAAAACTATCATCCCCAGTCCCACAGCCTCATTCTGTGGCTAGCACATGGTTTGAAATCTATGACCCACATGAATAATCATTGCTTTGGCCCTTACTATTGTGACATAATGTCAGGAAAGGGGGTGACATAAAAAAAAAGCCCTTCCTCCTTTCGTACCTTTAGGGTGTCCTCATGAGCAAATATGAAATGAAAAAGTAGCCCAACGGACTGATCGAATAAGGAGTGAAAAGCATCAAGATCTCCTCAGAATTTCTCTGCACCTTGGATGAGGCAAACCTAGACTGGGGTATGAGAGGCTGGAGGGCAGTCCTGCAAAAAGGGACCTGGAGGTCATGGTCAATGGAAAGTTAAATATGAGTCAGCTGTGCCCTGGCAGCCAGGAGGGCACACCCTGTCCTAGGGGCATCAGGGACAGCATCACCAGCCTGGTAAGGGAGGGGATTGTCCTGCTCTGCTCTGGGCTGGGGTGGCCTCATCTCGAGTACTGGGGGAAGTTTTGGGCACCTCATTATAAAAAAAAAGACATTAAACTATTAGTGAGTGTCTAAAGGAGGCCACAAAGATGGTGAAGGGCCTTGAGGAGAAGCTGTGTGAGGAGTGGCTGAGGTCACTTGGTCTGTTCGGCCTGGAGGAGACTGAGGGGAGACCTCAGCAGTTACAGCTTCCTGTGAGGGGAAGAGGAGGAGCAGGTACCAATGTCTTCACTCTCATGACCAGTGACATGATTTGAGGAAATGGCACCAAGCTGAGTCACAGTTAGGTTGTATATCAGGAAAAGGTTCTTCACCCAGAGAATGGTTGGGCCCTGGAACAGGCTGCCCAGGGAGGTGATCACAGCACCAGCCTGACTGGTTCAAGAAGTCTTTGGACAATGCTCTCAGGCACAGGATGTGACTCTTGGGGTGTCCTGCACAAGGCCAGGAGTTGGACTCAGTGATCCTGATACGTCCCTTCCAATTCAGCATATTCTGTGATTCTATGATTCATCATGCATCAGGATCTCATAAAGGAACTTCCTATTTAAAGACTTAAATAAAAAATATAAAAATATAAATCCTTAGCAATAAGTAAAACATGTAAGTAAGGTGTTCATGACTGGTGTGTTACCACAACTGGAACAGCTGGATAAACGCTGTTGTCATCTTTCCCCCTCAGCTGGGTGTGATGGTCCAAAAATATTGCACCTACATTACTGAACACTTGCAACATCTGATTCACCAGGTCTCACTAACTTTAACAGTAATTATGTGCACAATTCCATCTGTAAGAAGCTTTGAAAAGTTCCCATTTCTGTGGGTAACATGTTCTTCCTGAAAGCTGATGGTCCCAGCACACACAGATCTGCCAGTAGCTCTGCTACTGGCTGCCGTTCCTAGCAATCCTATCTGCTGCAGTTGGAAAGCACCCACCTAGAATAATGAACCGCATGGAAGATGATTTTAACATGCATTTTCCAGGGGATTTTTATGAAGCGATCTGAAGAGGAAACCATTAATTCAGCCAGAGATTAGAAATAGCAACTGCACTACTGAGGGCAACATCAAGAATCCCTTCCTTCCCAGCAGCCTGGCACAGACAGCCATGTGGAACTCGAAAGCCTCTTCTGCATCTTTGAAAAGCCTTTCATTTTTCTTTTGTGCATGTGTCCTCAGTGTTTGGCATTATAAATGAGCAGCCTGTGACCACCCCTCCTCCTGGCACAGCTCTGGTGTAGCGCCGCAGAGCTCCGGCACCGCCGGCATCCGCAGAGTGCCTTCTTCCCTGACCTGTACCCACCGAGATTACAGAAGCACATTATTTCCCCGTGCAGCTCTTTCACCTCTCACTGCAACCATTTCCTACACAGACACAGAATTTATATAAAAGGCTTTCCTCAGCTTTCATCAAATCTAGGTTGCAGGCCTATTTCGTAACATTAATTCTCTCCCTCACCAACCGCCACATCAATTCAGTACTTTATAAACTATTTCAGGGATCCGATTTATCAGGCCTGACAGAGCTTCACACTGAAATAAACAGCACTGCCTCTGCTGAGCTCGCTCAGTGGCTCCTATTTATCATTATTTAATTCAAGGGCCTAAAATTCTCTGACATTATTAATAGTAAGATGAATCACTGGAAAACTACAGAATCTGTGACCAACGAGGCTGAAATAATCCATTTTGGTGAAAATGTCTACGTGGAATTGCATTCCCTGATGGGTAGCTGCTCTGTCATTAGCGACTCCATATGCATGGGTGGTAAAGAACTGAAGCATGAAGTCCCCAAAGAGTGGGATACTTCAACTGCCATTTTCTTCCCAACACTTAACACCAAAGCAGAAAATAAGGGAATGCAACACAGCTCTAATGCCTCTGTCAGTTGAATTTAAATGTACTAATTTAATCCTTTTTGTACTTGATTAACTTTAACTTGTCTGAGGTTGAACTTTTGTGTTAACTGGACCTGCAAATCCATTAGTTCATTATGAGAACTGTATTACTTAGGCACCTTGATGAGAGATAATCAGCTGCCTGGAATGTATATGAGCACTTGCTGCCTTAATTTGGCACCTCATTAGTGATATTTTTCAATTTTGTTTAAATGAAAGGGATTGCACTGGGAGTTTGTCCAGGGTCTGCAATTTCCTTTATGAATAGCCAGCCTTATTCAGCAGCTGTACAACACAGTAAGAAGTTAAGAATTGCAGAATTTGTTTGGTTCTCTGTCAGGAACATTCTGGGAACCTAGGGTAGCTGGAGAGGCAGACCCTGAACTCTTTCCTCAAGGCGACAAGCGCTGTCAGACCACCTCCCTGACAAAGGTGACAAAAGAACCTTGACAAGTAGATGTGTTTTATAAAATTACTTAAAAATTAAGACTATCCAAAACAAATTTAAAAATTATATCTTTTAAAAACATTTAATTCTTTTTATTTCCCCTTCCAGAGAGGAATTTTCTAATTGCTGTTTTGTTATTCACTGTCATTCCCTTGAACTTTGGCAGTTGACTTCCTTATTAGTGTCTGGACAGAGATTGTAAAGAACAACTAAGAACAAAGAACCAAGCAGACACAAAATTGCCCTCTGAGTTTCTGCAATTGTTCTTGTCCAGTGGATTACCTCCTGAACAATTAATTGTCCATCTGAGTTAGAACTCCCAGAGCTGAAATGCACACCTTCATACTCACCCAGGGTCTGTCTTCAAGCAAAAGTCTGTCTAAATGGCACAACCAGTTTGGCTTTCTCTGTTTTACACAGTTTCCCAGTGCTATCTTAACAGTGTGACATCTTCAAACACCTGCAGCATCATCCTACCATATCCCAGGGTGTACGACCCCTTCAGCATCGTTATGGAAACACCATTCTGGAATGTTGCATAACAGCTTCCTGTTCTTTCAGATGCTTTGAACTGAAAATGTACAAAACCAATATCTGATGACCAATATAAAAGGCAGGGGGTGAGCAAAGCCACGGGACACACAGCACTGGTGAGTCCAGTCTGCTCTAGGGACAATTATCCTCTTAGCAGTATAGTCACTCTGTGCTATTTGGTCTTCTGGAAGCAATGACTGCCTCCTGAGCCTTTTTATTTTGTAATAAAATGATACCCTGAGAGACCATGATTTGAATTCTTTCCCCAGCACCTCAAAGAAGAAGTCAAGTCCTGAACTTTCATATCACACCCCACCAGAATGGAGATCACAGATAGCCACAATTTTATTTTCTGTTTTCCAGATGACTAATCTGTGAAATATGCTCTGAGTGTTTCTGAAAGGTCAGGATCTTTTGGTAAAATACAGAAATATTTAGTTTAATTATACATCCTCAGATGCGGAAAGTTGAGCAACATCAAGATCTGTGATTTTTTGCTTTCTTTCCAGGAGAAACCTAGGGAGTATTACTGGGGGGAAATAAAAATAGAGGCTTGGGAATTTCATGAATATACCAAGTTAGGTTTGAGGATGTTTTATGTTCTCATATAAAAAGTGTAATTACTTAAACTAACAACAATTTTAGTATTAAGTCACCTTTGTGAAGTAGAATTAGCTGAAGCTACTGCTTCAGTTACTGAATCACTCCTGTGATTCAAATATCTTCTAAAGGAGAATTTCATGGAAACACAGAATAGTTTGTGTTGGAAAAGCTCCTTAGAGATCACCTAGTCCAATGCCTCCTGCAGTCAACTAAGTCAGGTGTCTCAGTGCTCTGTGTTTTCAGAGATGGGGAATTTACCACCTCTCTGGGCAGTCTGTATCAGTGTTTCAACATTCTCTTTGGAAAAAAATTCTTCCTTACACCTACTCTAAGTCATACCTTTTTCAGTTTTATCCCTTGTCCTGTGAATGATTTGCAGAAGTTTTATTCCTAGACTTTACAGTTCATAATCATTTATTTGATTTATGCTGAATTTGGGGTTGAATCCCAGTAGTTCAATCCACCATCCATTTCTCTCCACCTTGCTCCAGATTGGGTTCCTTGAGCAGTGGTGTCAGATGTACAAAGGTGCAAAAAGCCTTAAAAGCAGAGCAAGAAGCGCATCCAGGCACAGCTTATCTCCAGGTGTAAATCAATAGGTCACAAAGTCCCAGTTTATGACTTTCAAAACATTTTACTGATAGGATTGGAAGTAGGACCCAATGTATTTATTAGCTGTGTTTTCGTGTGCTGTCACTATCATCAACTCAAAAAACCCCAAATTTCTGATATTAACAAATTATATGGGATTATATGGGATCAGATTATATGGGAAACGCACCCTTTGTGCGGTATAGAACACTGTTGAAGAACGCCGTTTTGGTTTCTTATACATAGGAGAATTATTATGGTAATAATGTGTAAAAGGGGGACTTTTGGCTTCAATTATGAACCACTGAATTCCCAAAAGTACTTCAGCCTGTATGAAGATCCACATTCTACCTAATTTTAACCAACCAGCTCATTAATACTTCTGAGACTTACATGCAAACTACGGAGCCTTGTACAATTTCTCTTATCACCAATTAGGCTAATCCCTCTCCCACTCTGTGGAGCTTTTGGAACATGTACATTAGTGGTAACTGCAGTGCAGTTTAAGGTGAGACAATTACTGTGAGTGCAGAGGCTCAGTGAATGTCTCAGTGAACATAATTGTAACTATGTCTATTTATAAAATTCTCTCACTGTTTAATTAGGGGTGGGATTTTTCTTCTCTTTTAATTTCTCTCATAAGGAACACAAGGTTAACTCCCTAAAACACAAGGAGGGAAGGAATTGTGCGAAGCTCTGGAGAGGATACCCACAGCAAGAATTTACAGGCAGTAACTACAGTGCATGAAATTGTGCAGTTTTTGTCACTGCTCTGTCTTGCCATTATTCATAAAATTAGGTAGGGAGGGTTTTATTACCAACTAATTGCTTACATTGTTCAATGTCCAGGCAATGGCATTCAGTTTGACACATGGCAGATCAGTCAGACGAGGTGGAAATAAAAGGTTACAACATGGAAAGTATCTTGGGGCTGGTTTGGTCTGTCAAGAACCTGTTCTTCTGCATGTGAATCCCTGTTAAGTTGTGCTAGTGAAGGAAAAGACATTTACTCCTTTTGGTCTTTTTTTTTGCTGCATGTGCAAAAACATTTGGGTCTTTTTCCAGTGTTTGGGTAATATCACAACAAGCCCATCTTTTCCCTTTTACCAAAAAAATTAGTACAGCTGTAATCTTATTAATAACCAAAGATGGTTCACAACCAGCTCCCACTGCTAGTGCCTAGTTCTGCCTGCTCTCCTGACCTGATTGTGGGCTGGGGATGTAGCTTGTTTTCCTTGGAATTGCTGAAGACCCCAGCACAAAACACTGTCCTCTGTCACAGATTGCCCCCAGATCAGATAGCCCAGTGATTGCTTCTGTAGTATTACATCATTATAAAATATGTGATCTTTTTGATTAGTGGGTCCCTAACTACATCTGCTCTCAACAATCAGTGATTTGAAAGAAGTTTGAAGCCCCTAAGTCAAGGTAAGTGATTCTTGAACTCCAGTCCATTGATTTCAATAGGACATTTGTGAACTGGATTCCATTGTTTAGTTTCTTCTTTCCACATAAGATGCTTAAAAATTACTTTCTTTTCCTGCTTGGATGACAGCAGAAGGAAGCCTTCTATTTGTTTCACTAGATCCAAGTCTGTTGCTGTGGGGTATTATTGTGACACCTTTACTTACAAAAAAATTTGATTCCACACTTCAAGTGAAATTATTATAATCAATGATAATAATGCTGATCCTAAATTATGGGACAAAAGGTGGCCTACCAACAAGACAGTGCTTTGGACAGGTTTCATCAATCCATACTGGTATGCCATATTCATGCCACATTTTATGTTCAAGTATCAGCAGCATCCAGAAGCATCCAGTATCATCTCAGCAGCAGAATCCCTCAGTGCTCAAGAAAAGCACATGAATTATGGATAACTTATTCACTGAGTTGTTTTTGTCAAGGCTACATGAATACTCCCTGTCCCTTCTGTCTGCACAGTAGGTGTTTGTCACTCCAGCTTCACTCCAGGTCCTGGTTGTTGGAGAGCACCTCAGCTTGCTCTGCCTTTGGCTGATGACATGGTCATACACCACCATCCTCACACCAGGACACTTTTCCAACACATTCCAGCCAGGCACAGAATCCTTCTAAAGATCATCTTATTTCTGCACACCACAGAGTCAAACACATCTGTTCACATTAGCCCAGGGATCAGTTTCCCAAACAGAGTTGTTCTACACAAAAGTGAAAATTGTCCCCCATCACTGTGGGAAGTGCTGAATAAATGGCTGTGTGGGGTTACTTTGCAGGGTTGACCCCACAAAATTGTTTCTTCTGAGAAAATCTTAGAAGAATTACCTTGTAGTATGTTTAAAATAATAGTTTAAATCAATCTGATGAACGAACACATATATGAGAGTAAAATATTAGAATAAAGTGTTAGAAAGTGAGCTGAATATAAAAATATTTTTAACTTTTCAACATTGTTTCCATTTCTTTAAATAATTCAGCCAGCAGCAGACACTTGCAAAATTCCCCTGTAGGACTAAGGCTGGTTGTCCCTGTCAGATTTAAAGGATCTGGAAAAGAAGCTGCAGGCAAAGAGGCAAAAGAATTTCTGTGAAAGTCACAAACTATCAAGAGCTACTTTGGTTGTAATTTGGAGTGAAAAAGGAGAATTGGGTAGAAAATAATGTAGATTTCCTGTAGATCTTGAGATTTCATGAGAAGTTCGAGACACGTGTTAAGATAAAGTTAAAATCGGTGATAATGTAACATTAACTGAAAATCTAATAACTCTGTGGTTAATTAAAATGTCTTGATTTCAAACTCCCCTTTTTAAAAAGCTTTCTCCTTCTAGCCAAAATAATAGTGAAGTTTGTGTTGGAAAGTAATTTGGTCAAACAATGAAATTCACAGAGTGGTTTGCATTTAGACTCGATGATCTTAAGAGTATTTTCCAAAGTAAAGGAGTCTATGATTCTATTCTGTAAAATAGTTCATGTCACCAGGAACTTCTGGAGGTCACCTGGCCTGGCCTCCTGCTCCCCTCAGGACCAGCTTGGGCAGGTTGTTTATGTCCAGCTGGGTTTTGAGTCACTTTGAGAAAAGGGACTCTTCTACATTCAAACATACACATACACAAATGTTTGCTTTACATACTTTATTCTGTTAATTCTAAAAATTCTTATAATAAGATAAAAAGAGTCGAGAAAATCCCAAACTGCCTGGATAGTAAGAGCTGAGACATTAACAACTTGTAATTTGTTATTATTTATTGGCTACCTATTAATTAAAGGGCTATCAAAGATCAGAAAATAGATACCCAACATAAAATATTTAATTTCACAAAAAGCTGGAAAAGACTGAGATGTTTAGAGGGATCCTACATAGGCAGGTGAATGGGTAACATAATGGCAGATAAAAGTCTCTGTTGAGAAATGCACAGCAATGCTCACTGGATAAAATAATTTGAAGACATTATTGCTGAATTACAGCTGAACTTAGAACTACAGATGAACTTAAAAACTTAGAGGGGAGAAATAAAGATAATGGGAACAGGATACAAAATATAAGAAATCTATTATTTTCCTAGTAGAGAAAAAAATTATGAGCTGTCACTTGGTATTCCATGCTCAGCTGTAGTCATCCTATCATGAAAATAACCCATGACCATTAAAATTACCCAGACCTGAAAAAGGAAAATAATAAGTGATATGAAGAGATTTCTATACAAGGCTAGACAGAAACTCGTCCAATTTTAGTTAGAAAGAGAAAACAAAGGCATTACAACAAAACAAAAATTAACTTTTCTTAATGTGCTATTATTTACCTAATTAACTTTTGAAACACCTTCCTAGGCATATGGAATTAAGAAATCGAATAGATTTGTGAAAGGATTTAAGACAGGTCTTCCAGTACAACTATGAGCTAGGTTTTGAAACTGCTGAACTCTCTAAAGCAGCTGCTTCTGGACATCTATTAGACATTATCTTGGATTAAAAAACAACCAAGCAACCAACAAACCAATCAAAAACTTTTCTAGGAATTTTTTTGTATTTAGTGGAAAAGAGAAGAAGAACATAAAAAAAAACCAGAAAAAAAATAAAAATATGAAACAGTTTGCTAGGAAGTAAGCTTGTTGAATCACCAGAGTAGGTGTCAGGCCTCACCTACATGTAAGTACACTCTCTATGTGAGACTTGATGTTGACATTCACCCATTCTTTGTTGAAATTTAAGGGGTTCCCCCGTGGCATAAAATTCACAGTACCCATTCTGTTCATGTTCTCTCATTACACTGAAGACAACAGGATTTCAGTCAGTTTGAATAAACATATTTACAAACAGCTGAATTCTTAGGAATTATACCTGATGACAGAAAAATAAGAGAAGGCAGATTGGGCCACTAAGGCTTTCCCTCAGACAAGCCCTATCCTTATACCATTCTTGTACAGAACACAGGCAGGAATGTCTTTGTCAGAGCCCTGGATTTTTTACTCTCTGGGCATCTGGTTCAAATTTGGGACAAATATCATGCAAAAAAATAGCAGACACTGTATATAAGGGATGCCTCTCCTCTCACCATCCAGGTACAGAGACTGCCTAGATCTCCCCAAAGGAAGTTCCCATTGTGCATTATGCAGAACAAACTCCTATGAAATCATTCATCTCGCTTCACTGAGATTATTTCCCCTTTTCAATATTCCTATTGCTTGTTTTGTTTTGTTTTGTTTTTAATTTTTCAAGCCCTTACCACTTTCATCTCTGATTCTTTCCTGTTGCTTTGATTTCCTCCACCCACTCACCCTACCTTCAATCTCCGTAGCATCCTTTTGTCTTATCTGTGCTGTCTTTCCATACACCTCCAGCTCTCCAAATTCCTTGACCTAATCTGTGGTTCACACTTTCTTTCAAAGCACTTTCCACAAAGCACTACCTCTAAATATCTGCCTGCAAAACAATGCCAGCAGAGCAGAAGCCAGTAAGCTGAAAAAGGAAGATGAACAAAATTATGGAAAAAAACCCCAAAGTTTGAATGGGCAATATTATGCAGCCATTTTGCCCCTCCTCCATCCTGCCTGATCCCAAAATAGCCTTCTTCACTGTTCCTGAGCACTCCCTTTTATGTCAGAAAAAAAAAAAATAATCAGAGCTTCAGGTTCTTCAAATACTCTCTGGCTGGTTTTTTTTTTTTTTTTTTCCGGTGTAGCATATTAATAAATCAGTGGATACTTCATAATGTTAATGATTTTTTACAAAATAATGTTTTAATGAACACAACTCTTATTCTCTCATGGTTCCCAATAAGGAGTCCTAGGATGCTTAGCAATGCAGGAACATTTTTCAGGTTATGTTTTCTGATCAGTCTGAAACCATAAACTGCTCTGCTCTGAGCTGGTTCTGCATATAGTAGGATTAAGGCAAAGCAATTCATACTGCTCTACCTTTAATCTATATCAACAGGAGGGCCAATTTAGTTTGTCTAGGGCTGGTACTTAAAAAGTCTGATAGATGTAACCTGTGAGAGGCAAGCAAAATAAGAGCAAAGAGAGTATTAAAAATAAAAGGGGAAAAAGGAAAGAATATGTGAGAGAATTTCCAGGTTTGGGGAAGGGATACATTTGAGTGATGTGATGATGCTGTATTTTGTCTCCAGACTCCAAAAGACTTTTTATATTTTTACAGTAATAGACCAATGGCCATGAATTTCTTCTGCTTGTAAATAAATTAATAAAAAAAGGTCTTATAATTTTTATTTATTATTTTAAACTATTTTCCTACTTGTCAGTGTGAAAACATCACTTTTCCACTACAGAAAGAAGCTATTTACATAAAATTAATTTTTTACAGCTTAATTCATTAGAGTACTTGCATCATTTTATTATGTTTTATTATGGAAATTTGCATAGTCATGCATAGTATGCTTCAATTAAACCTTTGAAATTTTAAAAAATTATACCATTTTATATCCATATCTGTTAAATTTAATCTGGTTGCCATTTTAGCAGGTGTTTCTATGAAACATTTTTACAGGGTGTTATTTGTTTTGTTATTCTTGCACAGAACAGCAGGTATTTTGCTAGCAACTCCACTTAATGGCATAGAGAGAGAGTTTGCTACTTCATCTCTTCTTGCTGAGGCAGCTCTGAGTGATATGTCCTTACCAGCTAGATAATGACGACTTATTAGACCTGTGAAAATTAATGCCATTTGTCTGCAAGTAATAGAAAGACAAGCCCATGATTAAGTGCTCCACTTCCAAAATGCATCCTGTTGCATGGGAGAAGAACCTCTTTGCAGCTGCCTGGCAAACATTGTTAAATACAGGGGGTTTGCCAGGGCCTGAACACTGGAGCTTCTGTGATTAAAGTGTACAGCATAGTCAATCACATATCAGTGCTCAGACCTATGCCCTTCCAGATTATCAGTAGCCCAGGTAGGTAAGGTATAAATTACTGTTGTCCTACACTTTCAGATTCAAAATCCTAAATCCTAATTTATTTCATGGGTGGTTTTTGTTGTTGTTGTTGGTTGGTTGGTTTTGTTTTGTTTTGTTTTTTGAGGGGGTTGTATCTTCATCTGTTTTGTATAACTGTGATGAGTACTTAAGACCACTTTTTGGAGTGTCAAAACTGTCAGCTGTAGAGACAGTCACTTCCTGGTACATCTCTGTAGCTCCTGCTGGTAGCCAGCATGGCAAACCAAACCTGAGATCACACAGGTGATCCACGGGATATACAGCAAAATTTTAGCTCTAAAAAGAATACATTTCCAGCATGCCATGGAAGCACAGAGATAATTTTGATTGGAAAGGACCTCTGGATGTCATGTAATCTAACCACCTCCTCAAAGAAGATTCAATCCAACCAGGTTTCTCTGTCCCAATCAAGTCTTGAGTGTTTGCATGGAAGGAGATTTACAGTTTCTTTGGGCAAGCCCTTCCAGTGTTTGGCCACCATCACAATAGATGAAAATGTCTTTTAATGCAAAACTGGACACAGTGCCCTATTAGCTACTCAGAAACTGGAGTGATTCCATTGAAAGTTCCCTTCTGAGGAACATAAGGCTTTATTTCAGACACCTGAGAGGTGGAATGCAGTTTATGAGTCACGTTTATAAAATGCCACAGATGTTTTCTCCATTCAGCCTTTATTTGGGTGAGTGGGAGTTGGATCCCAGTGGTGAAAACAGTAATTGCTCCTAAGAAGCAATATTTATCAAATCATGCAATGCAGAAAGAGATTGTGTTCTTTTCTATCCTACTGATCTCATATTTAATGTTCTAATTTTCTGTGGTGGGAACAACTGGAAGTCCCACAAGTAAACCTTTGTCCATAAACCATGAAATAAATTTAAACTATGACAGAAAAAAATGGACCCCTGTATCACAGTCCTTCCATCTTCCTTTTCCAATTTACTCAGTCTCTTTTCATGTGCAACATGAGCTGTTTTAAGGGTGAGCATTTTGTTCACTGTGAGCAGGTCTGGGAAGTAACCATGCCTCACTGCTCTTGATGCTCTTCAGAGGCTGTAATTGCCTGCCTGGGTGCTTAGACATTTGGAGCAGAGAGTTCTATCCCACACTTTCCCAGCTAAGTTGGTCTGACCCAAATTGCCACTCAGCAATTTATCTTTTTAGCACCTTCATAAGGGATCTCTAATCTCTGACAGGAGATTGAATTAATTTACTGAAGTATGTGACCATACTTAACAACCTTTCTAACTCACCCATTTTCTGGTTTGGAGCCAAGATTTACATAATTATTTCTATTTTTGAGCAGTCAGGATTGACACATTTCCCAAATGCCTACGTTCAGCCATTTTTAGCTTACACTTGCCCTAGCTGAAGTACAGTCCTTCATCTCTAGCTTTTTAAGTACTTGACGGACTTTTGTTCTTCAGGGATTGCAAAACATAATTCTATCTAGATAGGCTAGCAGTCCACTGAGACCTTTAAATAACTCTGCTGTGATCATATCAAACACATCTAGGGATCTTTAATACTCTTTTTGATGTAAGGCAATTTCAAGAATTACAAAAAATAACAGGTAACATGATTTAGAGCTATTTTTTTTCTCTGATCAAATTTGTCAGAAATAATTAAAAAATTCAGAGTTTGAAAAGTAGAAAGGGGATATTGCCTTTTTCCCTTCCTATTTTTCATTATTTCTTTAACTTTTTTTTTTTTTAGATGGTACCTGAAGGGTGCAAGGAGATACAAAGGAGGTTGCCTTTCAAAAAGTGTGCACACATAGACAAACTTTGCTAAGTGCTGTATCAGAATGCTGTTATTCACAGAATAACTATAATTTAAGTGCAGAGGGTTTAATATCAAGGGGGAGCTTTTACAATGTCATAGTCTGTTGCCCTGTTCTTTTCAGCCTTCTTATGTTTACTTTTTGTGGTGGAGTTTCTCATGCACTTTTCATGTAAATAATGATTGTTTTGCATTCCTTTCTGGAGGAGGAGAGAATTGATGGACTGTCGGGTTGACCAGCATGGTTGGAGAGGACAATTTTCTTCCTCCAATCCATGGTCACTGTTGGAATTCTATAAATGTTGAGGTCTGTAAATAACCTGCCCCTTTTTGCCTTGGACATCTCAGCATGTGAGTGTCGTTCATTTGTGTCGCATTGCGACAATAGACTATGTATAAAAAACCCCAACATAAACAAGACAGTCCTTCTCAGCAAGCCATTAATGTTTCAAGTGGAAGCACGCAGAAAACTGGTGGCTGTCACTGGCATCTGTCTCAGATCCTGCAGTCACATTGGGCACTACCTGCAGCACTTCACATACTGGCAGACCACAGAAGATCATGTGGATCCAATACAGTTGAGGAGCACGCAGGATTACACATTTTCCTGGTGTAGTAAAGTGTTTCATATTTTTCAGCACTTGTCTGCTATTGCTGTACCAAAGGAAAAAAAAAATATAGAAAAGCTTGACTTTTTTGTTGGGGTTTTCTGGATGCAATTTCTACCTAAAGCAGCTTCAACAGTTCCACTCTTCATTAAAGAAGCGTTTTCACCAGTGAACTTTATTTGAGAAAGTGAAAAAGGCAGTAATATCCAATCTAAAAGATGTCCTTCATCCTCCAATCCAAAAAGCATCACATTTTTCAAGAAATCCTGTTATCGTTTTTCCAGTTTCCTGCAGGACTGAATTGTAACTGTTATACACAAGAAGGCTGAACTGAGATACTAAAGATATCTGCAGATCAAATTTCTTACTTTCTGGTTAAATTTAGGAATGAATACTATTTAGATATACTTGCCTCTATTAAATAGATTTATATCTATTTGTTGTTATATTTATGTACGTCAATATATTGAGCCAGATACTACATACATTTATTTTCCTTTCACATTTCAGGAACAAAAATTCTAATGAGGCAAATTACTGTGTAAAGCTCCTTTGCATGGGGGAATAGAGACAGATGCCAGAAAGCACTGGGGGGGAAATTAACATTATGATGGTATGAGAGCACTTTAAATTGCTCTACTCTCCTAGGGTAGAAAAAGGAATTTAGCGGCCTTTCTTCTCACTTCCATTTCTTCTCAGTCTGAAACCCTGGCTGCTTAGCTCTGTGGTAAATAATACTGTATGTTAAATAAAAAAAAAAATAATAAAATTCAGGAAAAAAATACCATCAAGAAACAAAAACCTGTGAACTGGGAGATAAATACAGTCTTCAGCCTTAGTGTTGGCTGTGCCTCTGCCATTGGCAGACAACATGTGGATAATGGGAAAGGCAAGTAATGGAGAAGTCCATAATACAAAACAAAACCATGTCATTACATAGGACACTGGCAGAACATGGTTACACAATAAGTTGGCAGTGTTCTTTCAGTTCGAATAAAGAATGAACACTTGTGCACTGTATTACAAAATTGATAAGTGCCTTTGAGCAATAACTTCTTTACAGATCCATTCTGCCATCTGCAATGTTATATAATTACCTCTAAGTATTGTGGGTTTGTTTTTTTCTTTTTTTTTTACTAAGGTTTGTGTTGTTAACATTCATAGAGTATTTGAGGTCCTTATCTGCTTCAAAACTTGGGGTTTTACTGAATGAAGAGCTAAGGAAGGGAGAGCATCCAACGACTTCCCAATAAATAGGTTCTAAATGACATGGGATATTTGTCATTGTGTCACATTGTGTCATTCTGAACTTACCAGGTAAACACAGAGCCATGATCTAATATTTTAATGTAATGGAAAGCTTGTGAATCTGTTCTGCTTACCTCAATGCTAGTTAAAGCCTATTGATGCACAGTATGCAAATATGTCAGATGTAGAGAGGATTTGGTTCATTTGCATGTATCATAGCACCAGAGTAAATTCTTAAAGTGCATTTACTTTTTTTTTTTTTTAATTTCTCAGAAAATGTCACAATAAAGGTTTAATTTGATTTAAAAGACCTTTCCAGGAAGAATTGTTCCCACCCCTCTGTATTGATGCTAACCTTCTTCAGCTTCCTCCAGTGCCTGCAGAAAGACATCTGTGCTGATGCTCTAGCCCTGCTGTGCCCTTACCACTGGCCAGAAGACATCCCTGATGGAAACCAGCATGCCAGGTGTGCCCCTGGTGTGTCACTTCTGCACTGGTGGCAAACAGTTACAGGACAGGAAAAATCATTTCCATGAAGCTCTGGGAGAGAGATCATTGCTGTAAATGTGAACATGGATGTCTCAAAGCACAGGTTTTTAAGTGAGCCCTTTGATTGCAAGAATGGTCCTATTAAAATGATCCCCCTGGTGACCTGTGCAGAGTGAATCACTGCTCCTCCACATGCTGTCACCAGGCCAGGCCCTGCAGACAGCCCTTCATCCATTATCGTGTAACAAAGTCTCCAATGCTGCTTGGCAGATCTGATGACTCCACAGGATTGCAGAATGTGCTCTGAGCCACAGGGGACCCTGGTCTTGGACAGCAGCCCTCTAGACCATTGAGTACTTCAGGTTAAGATCTTCAGTCTCCTTAAATTACACCTGGAATCTGATGATAGATGTTAAGGTCTACCTGGAGTTCTCATCTCCTGCATCATTAACCCCCTCCCCCCCAAAAAAATCACATCTTAAAACAAGTTTTAATAAGAAGTATTGAAAAAAAACCCACAGTATATTGTTGCTACCTCATCAGAATTACTGACTCAGCTTCTACTGTAGCATCTCTGAGGTTTTTGGTATTCTCCAGAGAATGGGGGTACTAGTTCAGGCTTTAATAAGAGAAATTACCTATATTTTGGACAAAAGATTTTAAATATTAAATTTTCAATAACTTTTTTTCTTAATAATTTTGAAGAAATGGGGAAAAGAAATATAGAATGATAAGAATTTAATCAGAGATCAAAGTGCACATGATGTGTGCAGTGCTAAAAAACCATTTAACCACACATGTTGCAAGTTTCTTGGAATTTACTACAAAGAGCTCTTCTTTGCTCTGCCGTATGATCCAGGGATGGAAAGATCAATTTCCTACATGGCTTTTTACTGGTAGGACCAAAATCAGTCTTTAAACCCACATGTTCATCCCATCAGAACATGATAAGCCAATGTTTGGCCTACCTAGCACCTTTATCTTTCATTATATGTGCAGAACACCTGTCCAAGTAAAGATGCCCACAGCTGAGAGAGTATGGCAGGAAAAGGCAGACTGGGATCATGGGAACAGGGCCATGGTGCCAACCAAGCTGTATAGAAGCCATGCTGAGAAGAGTGACAAAGGGCAAAGTGATGAATATATGTTTTTGGAACCAGGCTGGGTTCATGAAGGAAGCTGAGGCTGTTTCAGGGAAGAGAAGAAACTTCAGCAACCATGAAATATGTTGAGAGAGTATAAAACTGAAAACTATAGTAAGCTGTTCATGGATTTAATCTGGGCATGTGCTCCATATTGCCTTATACTAGTACAGAAATTTATCCATGGGCAGGACAAATATTGACAGCTACTGAGACACCTTCTGAGTCTTCTCTGGCACAGTGGCCAACGGGAAAAGAACTGCTTGGAGCAGCTTCACCAGGTATTTCTTTCTGTTATCTAACTTTATGGTGTACATTCTGCAACACTGAGTTTAAAAGCCCCACTCTGGCTTTGCTGGGTAGTCTTGATGGCTCCTTGTGAACTTTTTCCTTGATTTTCACTTTTCCCTCCCCTGGAATTTTCTTCAAATCAGCAGGAAGTTGTCCTGGCTTGCATGGACACTTTGGTTCCCAGAAACTCTATTTGCCTTTTATTAAACCCACAAAACATGTAATGATGCCAGGGTTTTATTTCCTAATGAGAGGAAGCCCCTTTATTCCTGGGCATATCTTCTATTGAAATATTGGCATGTTTCACCTTTGCATATTCTAAAAGACAGATGATTGTACCCACAAAGTCCTAATTTTCAGCATATACAGAGATTTAACTAGAATTAGAATTGTTGCTTTTTTTAAAAAAAAGCAACAAAAATACTATTTAATTTTTTTATTAATAGAAAATGGGAAGGATCTCACATCTCATTTAACAAGCACTTCAAGACTTAAAGTACTGCACTGAAGCACTCAGTCTAGAGGAGCAGTGGGTTTTGTTTTCACTGATATGCTAACAAACCTAAGGGTCTGGCAAAGCTTTTATTTAGGATTTTTTGTGGAATCTCAGATAAGCAGCCCATCACACTTAGGTTGCTTTTGTGCAGTTTTTTAGGTACTTGTAAAATAACTTCAGGGACAAGGTGCTGACTATTGTGCTTTTCTTGAAGGAGTGTTGCTTTTGTTAACCTGTAGTCAATCTGGGAATTAGCTTATTGCAAACTCTGCAACTCATAAGCAAGTTCTTTGGGCTGTAAAGTGCTCTGACAATAAACAAGATGTAACCTCAGATCACTGCTTTGGTCTTACCTCCCAGCTAGACCTCAACAGCCATAAGAGTAGACTGCTGAACTCAATATCAAAAAAAGACTTACCGTAGCTAAGGACTTATTTCTGAATTTTACAGTTATATATTTCCAATTAGTTCATATGGATTTAAAAATTTGCTGACAGACTTCTTTGAATCAAGGAGTATGGCATTTCATTATACATTACACACACGTGCTGGGTTTGGTTGGAATGGTCCAAAAGATTTCAGAAGGTTTTTCCTGGTAATTCCTATTCTCACTTAACAGACTATGATGTCGCTAATTTTTAGAATATCTGGGAAAACTAACTAAATGGAGGCATGGGCAGAATCTTTTCAGATGTTAATCATCTGTAATACACAGAAGGCTTTCAGGGAGTGCATTTTATTCCAGGAAGGTAAGGCAGTGACAAAACATCCATCACCCACACACAGAAAAGACCTCAGAATGTTAGGATCTGAGTTAGGATTTGAAAGCCTAAATAGTAGTGGCCTGGCTATGTTGGGCAATTTGTACAGAAATAAAAAGGAGAGAGATTGGCTGCCAGCTGGCTCTTCTCTGTTCAGCTGTAAGCAGAATGATTTCATGCTAGCTCTACCAAACACAGAAATAAAACCTTCCTGTACTGGATATACAAGTCCCCATAGCTTGAGCTCAAGAGATAAGATCAAGAGTCAAGCGGTAATGTCCAATGTTACTTAGTTTGGACACATGAAAACATATACCAGACTTTGGCCAGTGGGAGGTGCAGACAGCTGGGGAGGGATTCCCCTGAATAAATTAATCAGGTACTTACTCCAGGGTGAGCTGGCACATTATTCAGGCTCCACCTACAGCAGTGTCTCCTTTGGCTATAATAGCTTAGACATGAAGTTCAAAGTTTGACACCTGTTTAGGGATCTTTACCTGAATCTGAGTCCTAATTTTCAATTCAACCAACCAGTGGCAGAGTCAGAAGAGAACTAAAGAAAGCAGAGTTACTGCACTGCAGCTGAAGAGAAATTCAAGAAAATCAAGGTTATGGGGAAAGCAGATGAGTAATCTCAACATTCTGTTCTTTAATTAAAATTAAAAAAAAATGCAACAGACAACTCCCCATCCTCCCCAAATCTGAGTGTTTTGACATCCACAGGCCACAGCTCAGTCACTGTATAGAAAATGTTACAACTATACATGCAGCAAAAAAAAAAAAAGGAGGAACACTCCATATGGTAGAGAAAAAGTGGACTTAGTCACATCTCAAAGAAATTATAAAACTTGTAATGACCTTACAGCAACTAGAAAATGAAAAGTACAGTCTCTGAAAAAAAAAGGAAAACCAGGGGTCTGAGGTATAAATGAACATGATTAGTCAGTTCTGCTACCTCTGAATATAGAAAATCAGGGTGGTTTTTCCTTTCTTTTCAGTGTAATACTTTACATAAAAGGGAACATAATATTAACATTCTATAAGGTTGCTATTCAGTAAGCTTTAAAACATTTTATACTAGTCTACAGATAAAAAAATGACAAAAATTAAAAATGATTACTTTTTTGGAGGGTTTTGGTTTTTAGTTGGTTTTTTTTAGGCTGGTTTTTTATTTTTTTCATAGCATGGCATGCTGCTGAGAACCTATCTGTATCCCAGATAATTTTAACTTGGCTATGTGACAATTTCAGTACACAATATGCTCATGCTTTGCACAAATGACTATATAATGTTTCATTAAGGACTGTAAATACCCATCAACCTAATCACAGAAATGCTGTTTCAGTGATTTTAGGGCCATTTAATCTGGGCTATGATGGCAGGGATGAATAGCTTTATTTCATTAACTGTTGCCATTGCAATTACACTGAGGTAAATATTTTTGTGGAAAAATTACGCAGCCTTTCCTTTTGCCCTGACACATTTGAGCAATAGGAGTATCCTTGTATGAAGATTCTTTGCAATTAGTAGGAGTGTTTTCCTTCAGAGACCCTTCTACATCAGCTTTCTGCTCTGCTCAGACACCAAGATAAGCTCCAACCATGTCATGCTAATTTTTGACCTCGTTTGTGTCTCTGCTTGAATTTTTTGTGATGACCAAATTCCCTTTCCAAAACCATTCTCTGCCATGGGATTTGTTCATTCCAGCATTACTAGTCAAAACCAAACTCCTCTGGTTCTCACTCTCTGCTGCAGAATGGACTGACTGAGGCTGCATTTAGGTTAATTATTTTGACACTTGAGATTTCTTATGTTTGCTGTTTCAGCCGACTCTGCCACTCATATGAAGCCATTGCTCACCATAAAAATGCTTGTAGAAAACACACTGAAACAGGAAAAATAACATTTTGCTTTCAAAAAAAAAAAAAATCAGATGAGGAGTGATTTCAAGGCACATCATTAGAACATGTGCATGGACAACAGAAAGGTGGCTGGAGAAGGAAGCATTCTCAAAGGTTGTCATTTATCCCTGGGCATCTTTGGTCATGCTTTCTGCATGCATAGTCTTCACTTTGGCTTTTAAGGAGTTTTTAAATAATTTCATATATATATATATATTTAAATATGAATTTCAGTCCTGCAACAATTCTGAAAATGGCCACAAACAATGATTCCAGATGATTAGTTTGAAAATTAGGAGAAAGGAATCACTATCAGGGTACAGGGAGTTGTGAAATTTCTGTCCTTGGAAGCTCTCCCAGCTTGCTAAGACAAACCTGTGACTGACCAGCCTGGTGTTGGCATAGTCCTACTTGAAAAGGCAGGCTGCACTAGGTGATATCTGGAAGTTCCTTGTAATCTGTGTTTCTATGATTCCATGCCCAAAGTTTTTCATTTATATATATATATATATATATATATATATATATATATAAAATACAAAAAATAGGGCATATTCAAGTTTTGTAGCTCTGATGCAGCTTTGCTATTTTAACAGAACTGAAACACTGAACTTAATAATAAAGTGTTGGGTTTAAAATAATTTCAATAATAATCATAGCTATTAAAAAGTAAAATTGGAAGAAACCTTCCCTTGTAACCATTTAACTATGATTTATGCATCCACTACAGACACTATATACCTACAATACTCATGAACTATGTTTTTTCCAACTTTATCTCCTATAATTTCTCTTAAATCTCAAGTTCTCCTTTAAAATGAAAAGAGCTTGGTGTATCATGTGCTCTGTTTGCAGAAGAGGGAATAAGATGTCTAATGAAGGGTTTAAGCCAATGATAGGACCATGCACAAGAATCTCCTTCAGCATCATTTAAAAACCAGAAAAATCTCCTTGATTTGATATTCACCAAATTCATAGGGAGTTTTTATGTAGATTTCAATAGATAATGGATATGGTTATGAATGCCTTGAGTATATGCATAGCTAAAGTTACCCTAAGGCCTAGTATTACATTGTCCTGGTTTAGGGCAAATTTAGGAGGAAACCAAGGACATAGATGTATGTTGGGTTAGAAATTCAAAGTGCTTTTAAATAATTATTTTATAAAACTACAGTAATTATACCATACAGATAGGAAGCTTTTAATGTCTCCACAGAATGCTAACAATGAACTATATAGTGGCTGGGCATATGGAAAAAATAAAGTTTTTGAAGATAAAACATGTCTTAAGATTTTGCTATTGGGACTTTATCCTTTAAAGAATCCACATTTAAAGATTTGTGACCATGAGAGGTACTACTGATGACTTTGGCTGCATTTTTAATAAAGATAAATCTGTATATGGTAGTGTAATCAAAGCAGAGGGATACAGCATATTGATCTCACTTTGGAAAAGCTAATGGAGACAAGTAAAGCCAAGACTGAAAATGTCCAAGGGAGTAGTGGGCTAACTCTGTATCATATTAATAAGAAAACCCATCCACACCTTGGGTACACCAGGGAAGTGTTCCTACACATTGAGTGAAATCTCTTGAGAGGGTAATAAATCCTACACAACAAATTATATACTAACAGGTTCTTAGGGGAATTGAAATAAATCCTCAGCACCGCTTAGTGCGTAATCTCCAGATCAGATTCCCATTCTTCTTTAGAGGAAAATAATATATTGCTTCTTATACTCTCTGCCAGCCAAATGCTATATATCAAAGTTATGAATGTAGTTGAAATATTGATCCTGAGCCAAAGTGAAACTAAAGGAAAGTTTAATGTGTTCCCTATATTAGAAAAAAAAAAAGTAAAAAATACAAAAAAATATTTCTGGACAAAGGAAATCCAGATAAAAATGGAAATTAAAATAGGAAACAGAATACATCCCTTGACATTTGTTTGTATTCCTGGAAGCTGAAGAAATTTAAAGCTAAGGCTTTTATTGTTTTTCATAAACAGCAATAACAAGAACTAAAGCATGGAGAAAAGATTGTTGCAGGGGTTAAAAAAAAAAGTGTTGTACACAAATGTGTTTAACAAAGAATTCCTTGAAAAATTAGAGGGAAGATTCCCATTAAATGGCTGGCATAAACTGGCAAAAAAAAAAAAAAAAAAAAAAAAAAAAAAAAAAAAACACCAACACAAAACTGGAGAGCAGGGTAGTGTTAACTCTTGAAGACAAGCTCTGAAACTGAGCAGGTATACACTAGAATGATTTTTGACTGCAAAAAGGTTCATTTAGAGGGAAAGGTTTCTTTGTCAGAGGTATTGCAGCAGTTATCCAACAAAATCTAGATCTTCTAGCTCAGTCTGCTGTGCTGTTTTGGCTGGGATAGAGTTAATTTTCTTCACAGTAGCTGGTTTGGGGCTACACTGGATTTGTGAGGAAGAGTGCTGATAACACAGGGATGTTTTGATTGTTGCTGAGCAGGGCTGACACAGAGTCAAGGCCTTTTCTGCCTCCCAGCCCACCCCACCAGCGAGGACACTGAGGGGCACAAGAGGTTGGGAGGGGACACACTGGGACAGCTGACCCCAGGTGACCCAAGGGTGTCCCACACCACAGGACACCGTGCTCAGCAGTAACAGAGGGAAGAAGAAAGAAGGGGGAACATTCAGAGGGATGGGGTTTGTCTTCCCCTGTCCTCACTATGTGTGACATCCCTGCTGTCCTGGGGATGACTGAACCCCTGTCTGTCCGTGGGAAGTGGTGAATGAATTCTGTGTTTTGCTTTGCTTCTGCGCATGGCTTTTGCTTTACCTGCTGTCTTTATCTCTACCCACGAGTTTTCTCACTCTTACCCTTCCAAGTCTCTCCCCATCACATCGAGAGACGTTCCAGGCAAGACTTGACTTATTTGGCTCTTTTGGCATACTGGCTCAGACATGTAGGTCAGGCTCTTGCCAGTGCTGTTCCCTGGATAAGGCAAACATGGTGATAAGTTATGCTCACACTTTCCATCCAGGTTTGCCCTTAATTTATTTCAAGGTTTTTTTCTTATGGTTTCCCTGCATGGCCTGCAAGTTTCAGTAGGAGAAGTGCTCTTGCCCTCTTTGGTTATTGTGCTGAGCTAATGGGGGAGAGCAGAGGCATTGTAACCCTTACAGTGTTACACACTGGGTATTTTCCAAGGGACAATTAAGCCTATTCCTATATTTCAGGATGGAATAAAAAATCTTAGAACTACTGAAAAATCAGCTAATAATATTCAGAAAAAAAAAAAAAAAAAGGTGTCTTGCCAGAAGATTAAATACTACAGGATAAAAGTGCATGCTTTAAAGTTAAGCATTAACAGCTTTGAAAAGCAAACAGCAATTTCTCCATCCCCCAGCAAAACCACTGTCACCTGGTCTCCTCTGTGGGGTTAACTGGAAACAAAAAGTTGTTGCAGTAACAGAGATGGTGCTTGGCAAAGGAGGAACATCTTTAACCCATTGCTGCACTAAGTTTTTCACTTTAGAGAAAACAGCTGATCTGTTCTCATGCAAAGAATTATGATGGAAATAAAGGACTTGCCTACAGCAGAAGAGAATTAAGAAATGGATTTCAAAGGGAATAAATAAGATTCAGCATGAGAGAGAGAACCCTCTGTGGTCTCTCTTAGCGCTTTGCTTACTAACAAGAAAAGAAGTGCCTGAAGATGCTGAAGGGTAAAATGAAAGTAGGATAATCCTCTAATTGAGCTTAGAAGGAAGGGAGGGAGGAAGGCAGGAAGGCAGGAAGGAAGGAAGGAAGGATCACAATCCTTCAGGAAATTCAGAAAAAAAAAAAAATAAAAAGTACTGCTCAAATGGTGAGTACTTTAGGCTTTCCAGACAGGAAGTGAGCAGAGCCACACAATTTGAAAACTTCTGTGTTTGAATAAGACTTCAGGCTTTGGATTTAGTCTGGCTAACGCAAGCAGGATCTATAGAGCAAAGAGGGGCAGAAACTATCCCCAGACTCTGGGAGTTTTGGTGTCACCTGTCTAATTCTTCTGTGCTCTTCAGGAAAATGATCTAAGATCATGCATGGGGAGAAGGAAAGCTTTGTGGAAATATTAGGAGGCTAAATATTGCAGCATTTCTTGTCAATGAAGAATTTTCTAAGAAAATATAGTAACAACAATGAAAGGATTATTAGGTGGTAGAACATCAATTTTTATAATGTGAAAATAGAAATAGTTTTGTTACCAGCACCCTTTAGAGGGCTGGAGGTTTCAGACAGAAGAAAATTTTCTAATTTCAGTGTTTAATAGAAAGAGTAAACCTTGACAATGGTACAGGCTTCCTTTAGGTTATTTCAGTCCAGCTAACATGATTCCTAGCTTCAAGCTAACTAAAAGATGCCAGGGCTACTGGTGGTGCCCAGGTGTTTACTTAGCAAGCCAAGACCTGCTGTCTCAGCTGTTACACATTACCAAATGTGTAACATAACCAAATGTGTAACATTCACTAGTCCCAAAAATTGCAGTGAGGGAATCTGATCGAGACAGACATGGCTTTCTGTAGTGATGGAGACATAGTTGTCTTCATAGTGACTTACAGAAGTCCACTTGAAGATTAATTACTCTTGTCTGCAGCTACTGTTTCCTATGGGCAGGAAAAGGGTGACAGGTTAATCTCTTTAAGCCCCTTCCTCAGCCATTATAATTCTTATGACCTTTGGCAGACTAACTATAAAAATATTTCACAAATACTTTTCATTTGGTTAGTTTACTTGAAACTCTGAGTGGCTCTGTGTACTGTAATTTGTCTACTGTATTCATCCCCTACTGTCTAGCTTTTTCAAAAATTTATATCAACCTTCAAACCAGCCTTATGGACAATTATTGCAGGATTACCTCAGCTGAGAGGACTCAAAGTTTTGCTCTAAAGACCTCAAGTTCTCAGAGATTAATACATTTTCAAAAATCAAATTGTCCCTTTTCTACTTCTCTCCTTAAATGATCCTAACATACAAATAAGAATAATTTTCACTAGTTTTATTTTATTTTCATCTGGGTAAAAGTTAAGATTTAGAATCGTTCAGTTATTGAAAATATACAGTCATAAGCCACATCTGTATTTATTATGAAGTTTCATGGTATTCTGTAAGATGTTCTAGCATAATTCCAGGGTTTTTGGACCAAGGAATTTGGAGGTGGGAGAGAAGTCTGTTGGATTTTAGTAGAGCAAACATGTATATAAGGGGGCCATTGTGCACATTTGTGCTGTGTGTTATTTACACCAGTAAGAAAATTGTGCTGCTGCTCACTTGCAATTCATCTATCCCCCTCCTGCCTCTTTAATTTCTGTTCCTTAGAGTCACTAATGAATCATGTTCATAACTCCTTCAGTGTCTCACCCAGCCATTTTCCCTAATGAGAGAGAAATGACAGATGATCTGAATGCACATTAACCCTTTGTCATAGTTTAACTCTGGCCAGCACTGCCCAGACCTTTACTTGGGGGCATGGGATGGGGGAGAGAACCAGAATGATAAAAGTGAGAAAACTTGTGGGTGAAGATGGTTTAAGAGGTTTAGCAAAAGCTGTGCACACAAGCAAAGCAAACCAAGGAATTAATTCACCACTTCAGCCAGGAAAACAGGGCTCCATCACATGTAGTTGTGACAAATGCCATCATTCCAAACATCCTGCTATTCCTCCTTCTCCCAGCAGCTGTTTATTGAACTGTTATTAATAAGCTGTTATTATTATTAGCAATAGGAGGTGGGATATCCTCTGGTCTGGTGTGGTCAGCTGTCCTGGCTGTGTCCCCTCTCAAATCCTTTTGCACCCCCAGCCTCCTGGGAGTGGCGTGGGGTGGGAAGCAGAGAAGGACTTGACTCTGTGTGAGCCCCATTAAACACCCCTGTGTTATCAGCACTGTTTTCCCAACAAATCCAGAACACAGACCCAAACCAGTACTGTGAATAAAATCAATTATATCCTGAACAAAAACTTACATCCTTCTAAAGAGGTCCCTGATGCAACAGAATTCAGCTGTTGTAACAGTAGCACAGTGCAAGTGAAAATTTTATGCTTTTTAACAAATGGGCTTCCATCAAGACTTACAGAAGAACTAAGAAGAAAAAAAAATCCTGGAGATGTAATCTCTTTCATCAGAATTAGATGAGACTAACAAAAAAATATGCTAAAATAATTGCCTCACCAGTCTTTGCATTGCTGCTGTGACTTACTTCAGAACAGAGCTGAAAATGAGTCTCTTAAGATTTCTAATTGGAAACATAACGCTGGTGAGACTAAATACATTTGTCAACAATTTGTTATGGTCTGCCCTCTAATGGCTGCAAGGTTGAAATGGGCAGTAGGCAGTGAAGTCGACTGTAACCTGCTAAAGTTGTGGGACTAAAGTTGTGGGAGTACTTTTTGGACTTTCCAGTTCAAGCACAACAACTGCAGCAGTCATGGCAGGACTGAGCTCCAGAAAGAGAAAAAATACTAAATTAGGAGCAGATAACTGTCAGCCTAAAGGTATTGACCATGACAGTTCAAAGCAGTGTATCTTTGTTAAGTAAAACACTTGCATAAGCTCAGTTCCACAATATCTTTGTTCCCTGTGTAGAATTTTCTGCCTTTTTGCAAACTGCATGTTCTTTGATCCAGTCCTAGATTTCAACAGTCTAGTTGAATGAGTGAAAACCTTTTAAGGTCTCTGGGTGCATCTCACTGCAGTTTGAAGGACCTCTTGTCAGATATAAAGTTCTGAGTTCTGAAAGGAACTGAAACAGCCTCAGGCTTCCCCGAAACTGGAATGTGTGTGTAAAAAGGTGTTGAATCATCACCTTTCACCCTCCTTGACTCATCCCCTGAAGAAAGGAATGTTTAACCACAGAAAGGATCTAACCTAATGCATGGTCCTTTTTGATGTGTCTTATAAACCTAGAGGGAATGCTAAAACAAAAGCTTATGCTATCCTAGTCAGAGAGAAGCCTATGAAGAATATCTATTGTCATGTGCTATCTGCTTTAAATTATTCTTTCATCATTTAGGAAAGGTAGAAAATGTTCATGAAGATGAGTATCAGTAAACTGATACATTTCCTATAGGTGGCCTTATCAGAAAAACATGGTGAATTTCCATATATAGCCATATATATCCATATATTTATTATAGATCTATAATAAATACAGGCTATGCCTTTTACACTGGCTTGTTTAGGCTGAAATTGTGTATTTTTGGCAATGAATATTACATGCTTTTAGATTTTTAATGCATGCTTGTTTGTCTGAAAATGACAAACACATGGCAAAAACTCATCTCCACAGCCATGTTTGCAAAGAGGATGTAGACATTTGCTGCTTCCTCTGAATCCTTTTATTCTCAGTCACCCTTTTAACTGAAAATTGCTTAGAAATCTTGGTGTCTACGTAGGAGGTAGACAGTCATGTAATATAGTAACACTCTCACAGCTACAGGCTCTATTATGCATTGCCAGTAGGAAGACACGCACTTTTACAGGCATCTCTCCTCTACACAAAAAAAAAAATATGATGCTGGAATGCTTATGGCATTAGACAGGTCTAAACTGGATTGTATGTCCCTGACAATTATGTTTTTCTCTGCTCATCATCTATAAAAGAGAGGTAAAATAAAACATAAATTGGCCTAGCACTTTTCGTGGATAAATGAATATTAATTGTGATATTACTATGCAAACTAACATCACAGAAATTTTATAGCCAAAATGGACTACAGTCACTATAGTCTGAGATTGATAGAAGTCATGGGACTTATATTATTTAATTCCTCCTTTCAGTTCTGTGATTCCATTTGAATCAGAGGAAACACTTTAGACAAATACTCAGATTTCATTTCTAAGTCCTCAGTGAGGCTCTCCCACAATCCATGATGGGTTGCTGCCACCAATAGCTAATTAATCTGTTGCACAGTTTGTAGTTTCTTTCTTGCATTAGTTCAAAGTACTTACAAACTGGGCTTTTGTTACCCTTGAAATTCTCTGTCATTTATTGAACAAAGAGGACAGCTTCAGGAACTTGCCATAAGGGGTGTTTTCTGTTCCATCAGAGGAACACACACACAGTTCTCTACTCCTGCTCTGGGTTCCTTTTCTAAGGACCACACCTCTACCACTGTTTCAGACCAGGAATTTACATTAGATTTGCTAAGTCCCACAGTCCCTAAATCCTTTTTTAGAGTCACAGATTTTCAGGAAGGAGTAATCCATTCAGAGATTATGAACTCCATTTACTGCTTTAATCCAACATTGTATTTGCATATAATGAAATTCATATGGTTTGTTTGTGCTCTCTAACAAGTGAATAAACAACATCTCTGCTATTTCCCATTTAACCTATTTTTGTGCCAGTTACAGTTGCTTTTGATAATAACTTTATGGTTTTTCATGTGTTGGAGTTTAAAAAATGTATGCTTGATGACAAAAAAAAGTAGGTCAAAAAGCAATTAAACTACCAATTGCAAACCCACACCATCATGATAACTCTCTGTTGTGTGACTGATTAATCCATGTGGTTTGCAAAAAAACTATGTTGATTTAGAACTGTCCAGGTTTCTTTGCACAGCACAATATCCAAAGCCATGTGGAAGCCTGACAGTATCCTATCAACCAAGCTTGGATCTTTCCAAAAGCTTATTTTTAGCAAGATCTGCTTTCCATAGACAGAAGTTGATTGGCTCCAGTTGCACTGAAGTGCTGCAAAGATGACTTCAAAGTGTTATTGGAAGATTCTCTAATCAAGATTGCTGTTTGATGGTAGCAGTGGTGGTATTTCACTGTTGATGTGTACATAACCACTACCAATATCTAATTTTGTAAATGTGAAAATGTGGTTTCTACTCATGACCTTACATGAAACTATGAAATTTACTTTTTTCATACCAGCATAAACACAGTGTAAAGCTGGAAAGTTACAGTGAATTAGATATAAACACAGCCAAAATTTAGTGGTTTTAATGTAAACTAAGCATCTGAAACACTTGCATCTGCAATGCAAGACCTGACATGGTGAGACAAGCCCTCAGCAAAACTGCTGTCACTCCATGTTCCCCATTCCAAACTGAAATGCTGAACCAGATTTTCAGATGCTGAAACTTGGTGCAACTCCACTAAAGCCATTCAATTTAAGACAAAATAGCTAACTCAAGCACAATAAAGAACTTCTGCTTGTAATGCAGACTTTCTGTCATAAACAGATCTGAGAATATGGAGTTGGGAAAGAACAGCAACCTTCCCTGATGCAGAAAAGTAAATATTGTCCTCATGTTCTTTAGTCAATGATACAGAAGAATCTAGGATAAAGAAAATTTAAGATGAATTCTTGTTTCAGATAAAGTGGAATAGTTCTTAAGGGGTTTGGATGGAAAACAGGTTAAAAAAAAATAAAGAACTTAGATGTAGATAAGCAGACAGTCAAGTTTTTTAAAAAATTATTAAAGGAGAGCAACAATAAGTTCTAAATAAAATAACATGTTTTTCAAATAATTAAAACTTTCCTTTTCCTTGGTGTAACAAGAGTTCTTGCTCCTCAGCATGAACACTGAACTGCAGAGACTTGTCCTTGTTTTTTTGTTTGCCTTTGGCCCTTGGTGATCTATCTTAATAAGAGGGTTTGAGTGTATTGCTCCCTTTGCACCTTTTCCTTCCTTCTCCACACCTACTTTATGATCTGGTAGTGAGGGTATTCTTTTATAAATTGGTAAACAGAAGTCTGATCCATCTCACTATGAGAAGGAAATTGAGCTGAGGTCTAAAATAGCCCAGGCAAGTACAAAACCTATTAAGCCAAAGACAGGCAGCAAAAACTTCTCCAGGAAACTTTTTCCTTCTCTTTGTAAAACAGGATGAGTTCAAACTTGGCAGGCTTCCTGGCATGGATTGGGAGTGATAGGAATGAAAAGATGTACCAAAAAGGCAGTCTTGAACCAAGTATCTCTGCTTTAAAGGCAGGCTGAAGCTTGACACACATTTCCCGTGGATAACTTTAAGAAACCTTGCTCACCATCTAAATTTTCCAGCCTGTTTTTGATTGTACTTATCCCTTTCCTCTGCCTCTGAAGGGATGGGTAAGTACCTCAGATGTTCTGAGTCAGCTTCCCAGGGATGAATTTTTGGGTGTTGAGATTACTAAATTTTAGGGTACTAAATCACAGATGGTGGTGATTTTCCTTTGGGCTGAAATAACTTCTGCATCTGACATTTAGGTGTTTTAACCATTTGAACTCATATTTATGAACTAAACTCTCTGCATTTAAAAAGATTCCTAAAAAAAAAAAAAAAAAAAAAAAAAAAAAAAAAAAAAAACCAAAAAAACCTATGAATAAATTTGCTTTGTAACTTGTTGTCTTCTAAAGTACTTTTTCCATGATAGAGTTCAAAGTTTTTAGAGCAGAAAAATGAGCAATATTCTCCCATTGCATGAGATATGGCTCACTGGCCCTGCAACCAGCAGGCCTGATGGAATCAACTTCTGCCACATGCTGTTGCTTTATCAATACAGGATAAAGGAAATAATTTCTACAGAGCCTCAGATGTTCTTAAACTATCTGTTTTACAGTCAATGTCAAAATAATTATTTTCTTAAAAGTCTTTAGTGACATCATTCATGTACAGAGAAAGTGATTACAGTTGAGAGTCCTTTGGAAAAATATCAAGGAGCATTTCTTCCAGTATAATGCATTGCCTAATATGTCAGCTACTCAAATTTCATTAAAGCTGGTTCTGTCTCCTGCAGAGGTTTATACAGAACTATGGCATGGCCAATGGTTACAAGAAAAGCAGCTGACAAAACTATTTAACTACAATACACTGTGCAGATACTGGAACTGCCATTAAATGTTCACAATATTTCTTTGTCAACATCACAGCTCTTTTTTTTTTTTTGCCTGTGACTTTCTTCCTGCCTGATGAACTTACTGAATTGAGGAACTTCCATATTTGCTCACGTATTTATAATGGTCAGTCTGGGTTTTTTGAGTATAAATACTCTATGGTTCAGAGGAAGTTCTAGAGGGTTGAATTTTTTGTACTCCTGCAAAACAACAACAACAACCAAAAAAAAAAAAAAAAAAAAAAAACAGGCAACACTTTCATGTGTATATATTATGTGGGGGCAAAGAATAAAAAAATATTAATTTTGTTTTGTTTAATCTCTTCTTCTTTTTTCTAGTTGAATCATAGGCCCTTCAAAAAGCAATAGTAATATTTCAACACAGTTAACTTTGGGCTACTCTTACAAGCCATAGAAAATTTACATTTGGAAAAATGATAAAAAAATAATTAGAAATAATTTAAAAATAAACAAATGAACAAAAAATCTCCTTCCTTTAATAATGAGAAGCAAAATGTGGGTACTCTCACCTTTCATGCAAGTTTAGCCTTCCTGCATTTACCTAGTGACTCTTAGGAAATCCTTGTAAGCCTGCTTGAATCTGGATTTCTCTGTGGGGGACATTTCCCTGGAAACTTGAGGAGAATATCAAAGAACAGCATGCAGAAAATTAAAATTTCTAGGAGATATACATTATTCAACAACCCCATGTATTCATGTCAGGGTTTTTTTTCCTGAAAATAGATGTAGAGGACAAGAACAGAGCTGAATGGGGACTTGTGGACCTCTCTGTGAGCCACGTGGCCCCAAAGCTTAGTAAAGCATTTGTCCCTCCTGGGAATATTTCAAGGATGGATATCCAAATTGTACAGTATCACTATTCATGTGAAACTGTTGCTACTTTTACCTCAGAGTAGAAGGGACACATTACAGAACATACTTTTTCATCAAGTGAGAGGGAATTGAACAGACAAATCTGGACAAGAGGTGGGTTATTATTTATTTTCTTCACATTCTTTAGGGTTTTTTTCAAGGTGTCCCAGTTCTGTCCAGGACAGGGTCAATTTTTGCAGTATCCAGGACCCAGAGGTTATTCCACACCCCCTCATGCCATGAGCAGGGGTGGGTAAGGGGTCCCTGGCAGGCAGGCAGTGGGAAGGGAACAGTCAGGGGTAATGTTGTGTCCCACGTGGTGGGTGTGAATCATTTGCCTCTCTTGTACACTCTGTTATCAATATTGCTGCTGCTACTGTTCCTTTCTTATCTCACTGCTGTTCCCAGTAAATTGTTCTTATCTCAACCTGTGCCTTTCTGCCTCCAGTTCTCCTTTCCAGCCTGCCACAGGGAAAGGGGGCAGTGAGTGCCTGGTTTGGAATGTTTAGTGGCAACGCTAAATTGGGGAATGCCATTCCTAAACCATGACACATTCCTCATTAAGAAGGATTTTTAAATAGCTATGGATTACATGAGAATTTGGGAACTTTGGCAGAAGAGTTTAACTCTCGAATGATTGTGGACTGAATTTTAAACTACGCAGGCACTAACTAAACTGCAGAGAACTTTGTCTGTCAATCATGTTAATATCCAAGGCCATGGACATTAGATTGAGATCGACTTCAACACATGCATGGTCCATCTTTAGAAAAAGCACTTTTTACTCCCTTGGGATTTTCATATGAGATTGTACATAAATTTTACTGAAAAGCACAAAGATTTTTGACTGAAAACATGATTTCTGTGTATTACAGGTGCATTCAAGGCCTCTTCCTTTGCCACTGTAGAACACAATTTTGGTTTCATCACAAGTTTTTTGACCTTTTGTCTTCAATAGACTGAAGGCCTTCCTTGACCTTACAGAAAGCAAATTTTCCTTTCCTAATTTAATGTCATTATTTCTTAAAATTTTTGTGTTCACAGTTTAGGGCATTTTAATATCATAATCTAATTAATTAGTAAGTATATAACATAGACATACTACAATACAGAATCCATAGAAGCCTGAAGTAGAGCAAAAGGCAGAATATTGTCTATTTCATTCCCAGGAAGATAAAAATTTATTTTTTGCATAAATAAAGACCTAAGGATGTAAGAGAGAAATACTTTACAAAATAAGAATAAATTAATTGATTTTTTCCCCCAAACATTAGAAGTTTGATGTACTTCCAGTTCTCTTTAACCTGTGGTGGGTTTTGGCTCTCATTGTTGTTTTTTACTTTTACCTTGATTTACATTTCCCCCTGAGAATTCTTTGGCTAGGCTTCATTAGCTGCACTGCAGTAATTAACCACCTTGAACTCTAGATATTTTTGCCACAAAGTACTGGTGTAAGAATCCACATGTCAGCTACTGAAGAAGATGAACTTGAAGTCAACAACCTGGTAGCTTGGTTGTTTCAACAGTGTCACATGGAACAAGATTTTATCATTCAGCAGACTCCTCTCTCACTTTGGAATATTCCCAAGGTCTATTATAAGGCTGCTCCACCTTACGTTTCCATCAATAAACTGCACTGAATATAGCAGACAACCAGGCTTAAAAGGGAGCCTCAGAGGATATCACTACTCACTACCAGCATCAGGAACACTATTTTTGGACTGTCAGTCACAATGACAAATCATATCTCCCCAGTCTCTCTTCTCTACTGCATTTTTATATCACTTCTTTTTCCATGTAATTCATAAATCCTTACTTTCTGGTAAGTCTTTTATGTGACACTTTATCAAGTGCCATTTTATGAGTCTGATAATATAACACATATCTTTGACTCCCTTCTATTATGTATTTCTGTGACAGGAGAAGATTATTTTACTTATTTATTTATTTATTTTCAAAAATAAGCTAAAGCATCTGGGAAACAATTGAAAAAGGAGAAGGAGAAGGAGAATGAGAAGAAAGAAATTTCTTGTAAAGCAAATCCTGAAAGGAGGTGGTGGCTTGAAAAGACAAATGTAACTGAGGAAAGTGTGAAGGAGGAGAGACAGGCAGCCTTAAAAAACAAACAAAAAGACTATAGAGAGAGTACCTGGAAGGAAAAAATAAACCACTACTTGAAACAATCTGAGAAAGCTTCTGGCTTGCTAATAGTGAGCTAATTTAAGATATTTTTACTACTCCATCTGACCTCTTTCCTCTGTGGGAGGAAAGGTTAGCAATAAAAAATTTTTGGGATCATTCCATTTGATCATAGCAAACAGGGTTGCTTGAAAGAGGAAGGCAATTAAACAGACATACTTGTTTATATTAATACAGCTGTCCTCCTTGTCAAATAATCTTAGTTAAGTCAGCCTAAAGGTCTCATAGCTGAGTATTGGCCCTTTGAAAAAGAATGGAGACAGCCTGATTCCAAACATTAATGCATCTAACAATCAATACCTTTGGCTGAAGCCAGGCAAACTGCCAGCAGGTGCTGCACACATTGCTCTGCCTTCTCCCAGGAATGTCTCCCGTCTGTAAGATGCCAGGTTTCCAGGTGGTGACCTCTGGAGGCTGCTGACCTGCCCAGGCTGCCCCGTGGGCACACAGACACCCCAGGCTGGCTGCAGGAACAGCTCTCCTGGCTTTATGGAGCAGCAGAGTCGGTGTGGCTGCAAAGGCACCCGGGAGGAGTTTGCTGCTGCTGTGCAGAGCTGCACCAAGACAAGGGAAGGAAAAGCTGAGTGGCAGGAAAGAAAAGCAAGTGCAGATGAAGTGACAGCAAGCTGACAGTGCAGGGTACTTCATTCACTTTTCCTGTGCTGTTGCACTCACACCATAACAGAGACAAGGTACTCCAGCACCTTTGGGTTGTGTCAGGGGCAGGAGTCCACACCCTCATCACCCCTTCTGGGTCCTGAGTCTGAGCATCCAGAAGTACCTGACATTTAGGTCTTTCCATGTGCCTGCCTGGCTTAATTCTAATTCCAGCCAGCAGCTAAGTAGCACACAGCTGCTGGCTCACATGCTCCTCTGTGGGATGGGGAGGAGAATCAGACAAGGAAAAAAAACCTCATGGGTTGAGAGAAGAATGGTTTAACAATTGAAATAAAATAGAATATAATAATACTAATTATACTAAGATATAATAATACTAATAGTGATTATGATAATAATAATAATTGCAATTTAAAAAATAAACCCCAATTAAAAAACAAGCACTGCACAACGCAGTGCCCACCTGCTGACTGATGCCCAGCCTGTTCTGAGCAGTGCTTGGTGGCTCACAGCCAACTCCCCCCAGTTCATATTCTGAGCTTGGTGTTTTGAGATATGGAATATTCCTTTGGCCAGTTCAGGCAACTGTTCTGGCTGTGATTCCTCAGGATTTTTATGCACCTCCTCAGTGGAAGAGCAAGGGAAACTGAAAAGTTCTTGATTTAGAGTTAGCCCTTCTTAACAACAACTAAACCATCCCTGTGTTATCAACATTATCCTCGTGCTGAATCCAAAACACAGCACTGTGCCATCCACTGGAAAGAAGATTAACTCTATCCCAGCTGAAAGCAGGACACTGACCCAAGGCAGAGGTGTATCTTGGTCTCTAGAAAAGAGAACCTGTCCTGGAGTTGCCAACACAAATAGACTTTGAATAAAACAAGAGAGGCTCTCTGACCCTTGTCTGTGTAACACTGTGCTTGGCAAGGTTGAGATAAATTAAAAACCCTTTCTTATGCAAACAAAACAATTTTTATTTTTTATTTTAGCATAATTTCAGCACATTTAAAACTAACTTGATCAATATTTTGTAAGGTAATGAGGTAATAAATAATTCGTCTTTATATGGCAGAGAATGAAGAATCACAAGACTATTTCTAGAGTCAGAATAAATATTGTTTTAATCAAATTACTGAATTGTTGGGTTCCAGTATTTTTTTATTAAAATATCTTTATATATCTAAATGGAACCCTAATATATGATTCAGTCACAAGATTGATGTGAAAGGATAGAAACTGTTCTTTAATAGTGAGTTTTAATAATCTGATATTAGCTAGTGGAGCACAACTATGAAAATGGGTCAGGTAGATGAAGAAAGAAGAGAGAAAAAGTAACATGAGAGACATAAAGGGAGAAAGGGAGGAGTGGTTCATTTAAATTTATTTGTTGAACTCTGCCTGTATTTGCTCATATACATAAAATAATTTATAAGAAAACAGTTTTTCTCTGCTCTGCAAAAGAAGACCCAATACTAAATGGAATCAGATAATGTACCAGACATAAACAGTATATAAAATCCTCAGTACTTACAAAAGAAAAGAAAAAAAGCTTCAAATATGCAAAAAACAGCTACAGGAAAACCAACTTGAATGTCTCTGTTAAATTTCATTATTTCTAGAAGAATCTACTACAGTCACCTTTCTCTTAGATTACAATACTAACAATGACAAATTATTTCAATGGAATAACAGCTGCAATATGGTTTTAGGAAGAGAGAGTCAACGCAGAACAAGTGGGTCTATGTAGTTTGCAACCAACATCAAAGAAATGCCAAAGGCAAATCAACTATAAACTCATCCTGAAAGGTCTGCCAGACTATGGACTTGAACATGACAGAAGCCTCTAGGTGTTCTTAAGACATTTCTTTGGTAGGAAAGAATAAAAACATCTTTTGGTGAGTGTTAGTCTAGAAGCAGTGTCAGAAAAAAAAAAAAGCAACTTCCCTGAAAATGCCCAAATTATCCGAACTTTAAGTATTAGATTTTGGGGAGAAGGATTTTCATTTTTCTTCTTGTTAAAATGAAAAAGACCAAAAAATAATGAAAAAGCAGAAAAAGAGAATAAGCACTTTGAAAAATATGCAAAAATAGCCAAGTGGATGTGCTTCCAGGTTTGTGCATGTTCCCTCAGTTAAGAATGATTTTACAGCCAGATGACAAAGACCCTGACAATAGGGCTTAATGACAAAGCACATGAAACCCTATGCAAGGCAGTTTGACTGGCATTTCAGCATTATTGTATGCAATGAGGGCTTTCCAATCAGCCAGAACAGTGGGATCCACCAAGGAATCATGATCAAGTAGCTATTAGGCCAAACGGTATTGTCAGAATTCCACAATTTATGCAGCTTCTTTCAGAGAACTGAGTCCTGAAACTTCTGAATATCAAAAGGGTTCAATATCGAATAGAACATGTATTTAAGGAAAATTGGCCCCCAAATTGCTATGCTATTGTCATTTGTTCTTTTCCAGTTCACTTAGAGGGTAAAGTGGAGACTATTTTTAAAATTCAATATGAAAAAAATTACAACTGAAGTTTCTTTAGAAAAAAAGTTCATTTAACCAGCTGCATCTTTCTTTTGTACTCTGCTCAGATGTTAACTTGGATCATAGCTTCAATGTTTTTCATGCCTTTTTGTTGTCTGTCATTTAGGTTTTGGAAAATTTAGCACAATTTTAGGTTTGAACTGATTTGTACTCCTTTGGCCAAGCTTGAGCCCCTCCAAACTCTTCTGGAAAAGCACCACATCCACAATCACTCTGGCAAAGGTCTGCCTGGATCCCTTTCAACTCACACAAAAGCTGTGCAGCATGTTATTTAATGCCTTCTCCTTTTCTCATTGGAGTCTGCTGCAGAGCTCCAACTGACTTTGCTGGGAGCTAAAAAGAACCCCAGATGCCAAAATGATTTGACTACTGCTTTAATAAGAAGATCTTGCAGTATGCAGCCTAATCCATCTCTACACAAGCGTGCACTCTGGTATTCTGCCTATCCCCTGTTCAGCTGGACCCCTCTCACTGGCCACTGCATCCAGGGGATGCTGAAACTCAATTTCTCTCTCTGCAGCACTGCAAGTGTTTCAAACCACAGCCAGGAACAGGCTCTTGGATTGGAGAGAGACAACTATGTCTCACATGAGGGTAAATGAGCATCTCACACAAGGTTTTTTCTGGGCATTCATGTAGAAGCTTGTCACAAACTACAACCCAAATTACAAATTGTGTTGTACAAGTTCGAGCTTTATACGGCATAGGAGACTTATAAGCAGTTTGTGATGCCATCTATATTTTGCCTCATGAGTGACTATGTATCTACAAGAATAGTAAGGGTAAAGGAGCACATTTAGGGGCAGTCCAAGGCACATTTCTCACTTCTAAATAGCTTGCCTGGGAATTCACTTATCCCACCAGGAAATAAGCCCATTAAAAGACAAAGCAGTTCCCTCCTTGCATGGCTCCATTTATGTCTGTATCAACGTGACTGCTAGAGAAGGTGGAAAGCCTGAGAGTGGAGCAAATGGAAAGGAGTGCCTCAGGAGGGACCTTTTGTGCCCCCATCTGCAAGCCTGCACCTTTATCATATGGAATCTGGGGGAAGAGATGTGAGCAGAGGGAGTATGGAGTCAGAGACAAGGCACTCTCATTCTTGAGAGCCCCACTGTTTCTGCCTGAGCCTCCTGCAATAAAGCTGCAGTGTGAGGAAAGCCTCTTCAATTACCAGTTGACTAAAAGGAAGAAGGAAATCAGTTTCATCTTTGACTTCTTGTAATATAAAGCTAAAATTTGTGCATAAAAATTAGCAACAATATTGAAAACCTTTACCAATATAAGCAGGCTATCTTTATAGATTATTTCAATCATTTATGGCACTCAGCAGCTTTGAACTTCATACCTTGAATGCTGGGACATTCTATCACTGTATTCTTGCTTCCCATAAAGCCACATATGTTATCATAATTTAATAATCAGAAAAAACTATAGTAATAGACTCTTACAGAGATTCTCAGTCTTGTTAATGAAACAATTTTAATTCCTCTAAGAGAATTACACAATTCCCTTCCAGACACTTTAACTATTCATTTAAAGAATCCTTCCCTCCACAAATACTTTATCCTTTTTGCAAAGAACTAATTATTGTAAATGATACAGCCTTACTGAATGTGGTTAAGATCCCCAAATGTTGCACAAATGTTCTACTACCTAAGCATGCTAATTAATAATTGTATTTTTTGAATACTATTCCTCCAAAATGAATGATTTTTAGGGTGCTCTAAGGCACATTTCTAAACCAGACTTTAAAATCTGCCAGATTACTTCTGCAAGAAAAGATCAGGCACATTCTCCTCTTTCTACCCCATGGAATGTTCACTTTGTACTCTGGAGCTGCCAGAGTTTTCACTTTTGAAAGTAAAAGACAATATAAACCAATTATTAATGAATGCAGAAAAACAGAAAGAAGATTCTTGCACCTTTTGGCAAATAAAAGCCCAGAGAAAAATTCTGATTAAAAAAACAATTCCACGTGGAAACATCCCCTTTTTTATTAGCCATTACTTATATAGATGTGTACAAAACAATTTCATGTTAAGTCTCCCAAAACCATCACAAAAGAGGCAAGTCTCCTTGCAGTGGTAAGTGAATGCATTGCAGCACTGTGGCCATGAAGGTTGTGCCATCAGTTACAGAAATGTTGTCTGCAGAGGGTATTATATCAACTGTCTTGTTTTCTTTATTAGCCTCATGCAAATATGAAATCAGAGACTGCTGATCCAGAGCTGCAAAAGCCCATCACTTACCCAAATGTGCAATAAGACCCACTTTAATTAATTTTATTGTCTGTCTCCTAGAGACAGAATGAAAGGGTTGGAAAAATGTGAGCACCTCCAGCTAAAGAGGCATTTGCATGTATACAAGGAGTAACACAGCCTGATAAGTGCCTGGGCAAGATGGAACCAGCCACAGATGGTGCTGGGCTTGCTCCTGAGGTGCTGACTGGTGGCAGAGGAAAGGAGTGGCAGCCAGAGCAAATTCTCACTGGGAAAGAGCTCAGGTAGGCTGTGGATTTGGGATCCCCTCATTTTAAAGTACTTTGAAATTTTAAAGTAATTTACTTTACATTTTAAAGTAATTACTTTTCAGTGAAGACATCATCTTTGAAATAATCTTCTCTTCACTGGGATTCACTTTTCCTCTCCTCCAGTGTAGACAGCAGTGGGTGGTAACATTTTTGGAAACTGTTTTGGTCTATTAACAAAAAGAATGAAATGGAGATATCATAAATGAGGAAGTTAATTTTGCACAGGCTGTGCTGCTGGTCAGAAGTTCTTTGTGAGAGGTACGATGTTATTGATATTCATGCAGAGATACTCAAAGGAGAGCTTGCCAAATGATGTGATTAATGAGCATAAAACAGGTAAGTAGCCACTACTTTTTTCAGTAATCATTGGTGTAAACAGCAGGAAGAAAGGACAATGTTTATAATGGGAAAATACGTAAAAGGGTACTCATGGAAAGAAATTAAATATTTGACTTTTTTCAATATACTTATTAGTAGTGAGTTTTTCTGGACAAAACTCTTAATTGCAAATTCAGGTAGGGCGCTGATTAATATTTGTGTATACACAAATATCCCTGTCCTTAAGGCAAGTGGATGTTACCCAAACTCAGTAGCAAAGGTTCCATCACATACATCATTTTAATATGGGAAACATATTATCAAAAGAATAATTTTGTATTTCAAAGGAGATTACAGTAACTTTTCTTTTATTCTCGTAGATGTAGTGTTGAAGTCTCCTCTTGCAACTTCCTCCAAGCCTTGATCTCCAAGCAGAAGAGCCTGATGTGTGACTAAGGTGGCAATACTGGCTGGCATCAAACTAAAGCTGAATTATCTGTCTTGTAGATGAGCTTGAATAAATATCAACTTGATGAATAGAGGAAAAGGAGGAGCAGAGATTGGCAGTAACAGCACTGTTGATTGGAATACCATGCTGTTCACTAGTCAGCAGTTTAAAAGAAAGTATGCAGATGAAGAAACAAAAAGTGATACTGCCCCATGGAGAAAAAAAGACCAGTTAAATTCCCTAACTCAATAAGAATCATCTTTTCTTGTATGAAAGAGATTTATTAGAAAAAAAAAACCTAAAAAAATTAAAAAACAAAAAACAAACAAAACAAGACAAACAAATAAACAAAAACAAAACAAAAACAAAAACAAACAAACAAACACAAAACACCACCCATGAAGCTAAAGGAGATACAGTGTTGTGCTGATCTCAAGAAAACTTACAGATAAGGACCAGAGTCCTTTTCTGTCTCCACCTTAATGAATACAATGCTGTTTGATGCTTCTTTTCGCCTTTCAATAGTCCCTTCCAATAATATTGGCTACCTGTAAATAAAAGTAAGTTATCACACAGCTGAAACATTAGAGAATGTGAAGATTAAAGTGGGATATTCAAACAAGGGTCACAAGAAGGTCACTGTGTGCTGTGCTGTACCACAATCTCTGCTGCTGTACTGGCTCACTCTTATTCTTGTTACTTTCCCTTACTACTTTCACTGAAAATACATGTGAAGCAAGGAGTATGCCTGCATATCTGTAGGAATTGCAAAGAATGTCATGCAGTGATTAGAAACAATCTTTTCTATCTCCAATTAGCCAGATACAACACTTTAGCATATTCTGAGCAGGACTGTATTTGGAAATGTGCAAACTCTGTTTGAAATGTCTCAACAAGTCTGCAGTATAGAGTCTGAGAGATGATAGAAATCTCACACAAACTTATTTATCTGTACTGCACAGACTGAAGCAAGCTTTGTCTTTTTTATTTGGGACAGTTTAATCAGATGTCTTTGAATATGCTGGGTAGAATAAAGCAAGCCTAATAAACATGCACTGGTTGAAAACGTCTTTGTAAGAGCTCAATATTTGTTTCCCTTTCTTAATGCCTTTGAAAGAAACCATTTGAAGCTCTGTGGTGTCTGAACTTCTCCTGCACTGAAGTGCATACAGAGATGAGAAGAAAAGCCAGGCTGACTATTGTGATCATGCTTTTCTTTTTGGCTTGAGAGATAAGGCTCCACAGAAATCTGCCATGTGGTACTGAATTTAAGAAGATGAGCAAAGCAGTGGCGTGAAGCTTCAGGCTTTCAATAACACTGCTATATTTATATGATGATACAATAATAGTAAGGAAAAAGCCTCTGCCCCAGTAAAGAAAAAAGGGACTAATCCTGTACCACTGAATACAATGGGAGTTTTGTTATTTACAGAATGTACAGCACAGAGAATTCCATACTCTACTAAGTTCAGTACACTCTGGTATGAAGGTTAAAGAGACATTTGGTGTCAATGCCTCTAAGGTTCACATATCAAGATTTTGGCAGATTTTATATCAATTTTTTTTCTTTCTCTCTGCAATTTAAAAATCTAAACTAAGAAAATATAGTCAGTCCTTGTTTTGTTTTGTTATATTTTATCAAATGAACCAGATTCTGACTTTACTTACATTTGGTCATGCCCAAAAACGGCTTCAATAAAGTAAATGGTTCTACCTACATTTTTAAAAAATACATAACATTGCATATATTTAAATTTACAAAATTGCATATATACACACATAATTTTATTTGTGTATATATATATTGATACACACGTAGATGACATATTGAAAGTGATTTTTTTTTAGATATTTTGCCTGTCTTTTAGGGGTTTTTAACCTGTGATACAACCATAGGCACTATTTTAGGATTTAACATATTTTGCTATAGAAAGATGTTAGCTTTTGAGATTTAAATTATTATTTTAACAATTTCATAATTCATAAAATATATGAAAGCAGTCAATGAGTCAGCATCAATTTCTTTCCCACATTGTTTGAATTATTGTGGTCAAGTCTAGAGAGGGAAAACATATTAAAAAGGGCTAAGGTACTATAGAGATCAGTTTGAACTTAGAGCATTTCTTATTCCTGAATGTGTATCATCTTAAAAAAAAATCAACCTAAGGAATTAGAAAATAAACTACTACAAAAATACAGATAATTTAAAGTTCTTCTTAGTAAGCAATCTATACAATTCCAGCTGCCATTGAATGATTCATTTCTTGTTTTAACACAAATTGATACTGCATATCAATTAAAACACTGACTATATGTTTCTTCACAAAACTATGAGAGAAGTATGTAGGAATAAAGTGGCAATAGAAAGGGAAAGTGCTGCTTTTCCAGTTAGTAAACCAGTCTAATTTTGTTCAGCTCCTCCTTAGGATTTCTGCCTCTAAACGTATTTCCTGAAAGGCAGGAAATTACATTTAAACACAAGAAAAAAACTTCCTTACTCCAAGAGTGATCTAGCTCTGAAGCTGGATTCTCAGAGAGGTTCTGGAGTCTTCAGCCTTGGAGCTTCTCAAAACCTGTCCAGACAAGGCTCTGAGCAATCCTCTCTAGCTGAGCTTGCCCTGAGCTGGGGCACTGGACAAACTCCTAAGGACCCCGCCAACCTCACCCACTCTGCAATGTCGTGATCTTTGTAAAACCACTCTGGTGTGACCTGTAGCACTGGATGAAAATAAACACTTCTGTTGCTTTTCAGATGGGATACATCCACCTGAGTATCAACACACCAAAGGGAAAGCCAGTCACCAAGGTTGACTTCCTAGAGGGAAACAGAAAATCCATTCTATCCAAAGATGATAGCAAACACTCATTATGTGGATAAAGATACACTCCAGATGTGACTGTTTCTCTTAATAATACTAGACTTTGACATGAAATAAAATGAGCTCTGGACATTTTGGAGAGATTTGAGCTACAAGTCAGAAAGAAACTCCATAGTCAACAAGTGAGCCACACCACAAGTTCAAAAACACCTAGACAAAACTAAATTTTGAATAGCTAAGGAAAATTAAAAATAAAAAAAAATTAAAAACTCCAAATGATTGTTAATAAATAATGCAAGAAGACAGCTGACTTAGAAGAAATATGTGTGTGGAATTTCAGAAAATGGGGGAGGGATACTTTGTTGAGAAAAAGGTGTAAAATTGGTGTGTAGAAGCAGGGTTTCCTCTATTTCAATGCTCAGGTGTACAGGAAATGGGAAGCATCCAGGGAATATAGGGCTAGCCTTACTTCAGAGCCCCTCTCCCAAATTCATGATGGCTGTATATGCAGGAAAATGTGTTCTAAAATAAACTTTCCCTTTATCACCTGTAGAGATGTAATGAATGGTTTAGCTTTGCTTAAAGGAGGTATCAGAACCTTTTTGGGGTGGCTGTACATAAACTACATGTAGTGTATGTGAACTTCATGAAAGCAAGAACTGAATGTATGATTCTAAACAAGAATAAGACTCAAGCACTACTTTCTGCTGATATACTTCTTGTCTGATAAAATTTATTTTCCATAACCTACCCAAGAAGTTTTGTTTTTCATGAATATTGCAAATACAGTTTGATTTCTATGTGCCAATTTGACTTTCCATAAGCCAAATAACATGTTACCCTGTAAATGGTCCCACTGCAGTGGTGTGGTTCTTGGGGTGTCCTGCACAGGGCCAGGGGTTGGATTCAGTGATTCTGATGGGTCCCTTCCAACTCAGTATAGTTTATGAACCTATGATTCTGTGCTTCTACTAGGAGAGCACAGTGTTATCAGAATATTTATGTTGCAATCTGAAGGTTTGACATGGAGACAGCAGTTTTTAGTCCTGGGGATTTTTTTGATGCAGAATCACATCTGGGTGGAGATTTTATTTCAGCCAAGCTGATGGCTGGGTCAGCAACATCATAAACCCAGTTTATGCTCATTTTGTGTTCATCATGAAACAACAAATAAGACCTGTGGAACAACAAATAGTACCTATTTTGTCACAAAATTATAAAGACATGGATGGACTACTACACCCAGGTTCTTCTGTTGAAAAGTAAACATTTGTTTATTGACAACTCTAAAAAACCAAACTGAACGCTTACCATGTGAATACTCATGGAGCTTTTTGTTCTCATCTTGGGCTTTAAAATTGTGTTTAATTTACATCTGCCTGTCTGCAAGCTGCCAGCAGAACCCAGCCAGACTGGACAGTGCTGCCCAAGGAGAAGAGCATGAAGGCTGGAGACGAGCTTGTGACTGCATTGACCATTCCAGATGCACTTCCTCAAGGGCCTCCCCCATCCTGTCATGGCCCATGACCCATTCCAGCCCCCCAGGGATCAGTCCCTGTTGCTACCTGCCTGCTGTCCCCCACAGCCCTGCCCTGCCTGGAGGCTGACCCTGCCAAGCTCAGCCCACCTGCAGGATGATGTCCCAGCTGGGGCTGGCCTGGCCCTGGCCCAGAGGAGATGTCCAATGCCTGGGGCTGCTGTTCCCATCCCCTGCCCTGCTCCTGGCTGAGCTGGGACACATCCTTCCAACACACTTCCCACACACCGGCCACGAGCTGCTCTCTTCCCCTGACCTCTTGTGGCTATTTGTGGTTCCTTTGTGCCTGGATGACAAAGTCTGTACAGAACCAAGTTTGTCATGGAAGAAAGAAATTCTAAATATGTCCTTTGGTGTACAAAAATAATAAATAATGCCTTTGGTGTACAAACAGCCACAGTCCACATGGAGAAGGACCTGGACTCAAGGAGTCGCAAGAATTGGGAAAACAATATAAAAATAAGAACAAAGATGAGCAACCCAGGTGATTAATCCCAAAACCCTGGGGAGCCACCACTGCTCCATGGATGAGGGTGCTGCTGGCACAAGGGCAGCAGGCAGTGCTCATGTCCCAGAGAGTGTCAGCCTCAAGAGAAGCCAGGCCTTGCTGCTTTGCTGTAAAACCTCTTTGCACAGGACACACCAAGCACACCACTCCAGGGTCTCAAGCTCTGTCTCTGCTGACAGGATTGCCTTCTGTGCCCACTGAGAAAGAAAGTACATTTTGACTGCTAAGATGTGCTAGATGTTTGTTACATAAGGAATGTTTTTTTACCTTCTTCCACGCTGACATTTTATACAGAGAAGTTTTAGAACATGACTCCTGTTTAAGAGGGAATATCCAGTGAATGTTTACAAGGAAAATAGAATGTTAGTTAAACTTGTTTTCAAATGTTTTTAATGAGACTATATAAAGCACTCATGTTTTCAGCAAGGCAAATATATGTAAGGTACACAGAATTTATAAACATCGAAAATCATCCAGAAATTCCACACAGAAAGAAACATCCACTTCTTTGCAGGTGAAGACAAAAAAAGAGTAAGTTTTAGGCATGTTTACAGTACCCTCTGATGGAAATAGGAAGCATTACAACTCCTCCGTAAATTTATTTGCCTAAGGTAGAAAAGGTATATTTGGCAACCTTTTGTAACTAGTTACAAATAAAATAGATAAATAAAGTTATTCTTTAAAAGATTAGGAGTTTTATACACACACATCATAATAGAATAACATCTTATTTAGGTTTGACTTCCTCAGTAAAACAAACAAAATACGAGTTCTACCAGTTAATCAGGGAGAAACCATCCCAAACATGGAATTTTACTCTCTTCATTTTATAATACACCTATTTTCATTTCTGTTTCATAAGAAGTAGAAAAAAAATGTGCTATTTTTAACATTCTGTTAAAAATGCATTACCTGTTAGTGTTCATCCTATTTTTTTGTAAACGCTGGTCAAAATTGCAAAAGGCCAAGTGGTTTTTAGTAAAATGCAAACTGAAATCACCAAAGAATTAGCTTTAACAATTAGTACTCCTTTTAAGATTCAAAATGTCAGAGAAAACTTGTTCTCATTTCTTTTTTTCTTCTCACTGACTCATAAACCACTCAGCTTTCATTACTAATTGGCAGGTCACTGCAAAGGTATTTTACACAGCAAGATTAGAAGGGTGAATGTTTTTGAACTCTGACCAAAACTCCATTTCAGTCTCTAGCAAAGATTTTTTTAAAAAACGGACAGTCAGTGCATTACTTTTATTTGACTGTGGTGGATGGACCCTATTTTTATAAAGCATTCAAGCTGTTGCCTAATTTTATTTTCTCTTGAAAAACATCACAGATAACTAAATATCACTACACTCTTACGTACAACAGAAACTTTAAACACATCTCTAAACTGTTAGAGTGAAGGAAATAATTTCCTTTTATTTGAGCTCATATCTGATCCAAAAATAGCTGTTAAAGTTGTTACATTGATAAATGTAAATCTCTTTACCCACAAGATTCTGAGACAGAGTAAAAAAAAAAAAAAAAAAGTATTTTACTTACATTTACATATTCCAGCTTGATAGGGGACAACCACTTTTATTGAAAGAATGAATTTTATACCGTCACTTGTAAGCCTTTAGAGTGAGGCTTCAAATAAACTGAAGACAACACTTTTAGTGTTGCAATCATAACTCCATCCTGTGGGCCTGGATGTCCCTCCTATTCTTGCCTGAAAAATAATGAAGAAAATCTAGGTCAGGATTTTCTAAAGATATTCACTATATAACTGAGGCAATCTAATAGCTCATCATTCTTTAGTACAATAATTTGCCTGCTTTCCCAGTAAGCAGATACCCCAAAACTTTTATTTTTGAGTTTCCATGTGTTGGTTTTCTGCCGGCTTAGTGAGTAGACTCCAGGAACCTGACAAGAACCAGGAATGGTGCAAAGGAAGAAGGGGAAAGCCTGTGCCTGGGTAGAGGAGAGGGCAGTTGTCAGGCTCTAGCAAAGGAGTAAGCTGTGAGAACAGACAAAGCACATTGCTAAATTCACCCTAACAGAGAATTACCCATCAGCATACATTCTCCTCCATGTTTATATTGTAAAAATTACACTGCAAGTTCTATGAGAGGAAAGATCAATCATGATATACATTCTACATGCTCACCTAATCCATTTGTAGGTCAGCATAAAAAGGAAAAAGGCACTAAAGGTTTACTTTATGTTATCAAGCACAGTTCCATGAAAAATACTGTGTCAAAAAATAAAGACATAGGTGAGTGATCAAGTCCTTTTGGAAGTGGTCAGCAAAACTGCATTAACAGGAACTGCTTGTATATTAGAATTAATGAAAACTGAGCATACAGAAATCCTGGGAGCTCTGGAGTTCCTAGAGAGGGTAGAACTGTGACTTTATTCAGTCAAGCTCAAGTCATTTAATCTTGGTTATGAGTTCATCACCATAGAATATACATGTCTGGAAAATTAAATGAAGGAGATATATTGTCTGTGGAAGGACTTGCAAAGACCTTAGCAGAGCTAACCTACTGAAAGCTATAAGTATTTGGAAAGGCTCATCATTTTCAGTTATATGATAAGCATGTAAGAAAAGGAGTTACTCTATTGAAATGCCATCTAGGCTACAGAGCAGGCCTGTTCCCTCTCTTATATATTTCAATTATGAATGTGTGTCAAAGCCACTGTTACCAAAAAAAATCCTTTGCTCTAAGACCTCTACAAACACATCATGGATTTGAAGAATGTGAAGCACTGATAAACAAGACATTATAAATTTGGGACAAAGGAAACACTTTCTCCATTTTACAGACGGGGAAATAAAGTAGGCAGTTTGAATGATTTGTTCAAGGTCTCAAAAGGTATCTGTGGCAAGGCTAGAAATTTTTATCATAAAATCATGAGAATCACTGAAATTAATCTTACAGTTTATGACAAACAAGTTATGCAGATAATTCCTTCTCTAACAGTACATTCCTTCATGTTGCAGTTCCACCCTGAGTAAGAATAAAAGAAAGTATTCCTAATGAGCTCAACAGGATTTACATCAGTCTCCTGAAAAGTCCACCAGGAAAAAGACACTCTTAATTTCACAGATTGCTAGAGAACAGTTTCATTGCCATGTATTGAAATTGCAGTCTAAATAATTGATAAGGGCACAAGTAGTTTTAAGACTGCTTGTTAAAAGAAAACTGTTTATAGGCATTTACAGAAGAGAACTGAGTTTTATGAAATTGATTAGGAGGTGTGATGCTTCTAAAATAAGTGCCACATTTTACAATATATCACTTAAAATCTTAATTTAGTGTGCAGAGCGTAAAAATCAAAATTAATATATACCATTATAGTGTATTCCCCTGGCTCTTGGCATTGGTATGCTGCTATAACTGACACCCTCAAATCCTCCTAAAAATGCCAATTAAAACTGTCTTGGAGAAACAGTCGCATAACATTTCAACTTTTACAGCTCAGAAGACAAAAGATGATTAATTCTCTATCTGAAGAAAAAGATCAGCTTTAGCTATCCAACTAAAAAGTGACTTTTTATCTCCTGAGACCTGAGAAAATTCTCAGTCAAGACTTTTAGGCTGGATGCATGCACAAGTCACCTCTGTCACATAATGAAACATAGAATGCCATTTGCTACAGCTAGGACATGCAACGAAAAATTCATTTAAAAAGACATATTTTTAAAACGTTGAATTGGGAAGTGAAGGTACCTTCCAACACCGACCCCTTCTTTTTCTTATCCACATTTGAAAATTTAGGCTAAATTGCACCATACAATTATCTCTGTTACCAAAAATATACATGGAAACTAAAACAAGTCTCGGAAAATAAATTAAGGCACTGTCACAGTCAGTGAAAAAGGGAAGAAGGAGGAAATTATTACTTATGGATAACAGTGAAATCTCATTGAAATAATAAGTACAAAATTGGATCACAAAAAGTCCTCAGAATGTCATTGTTGCTCAAAATCAGTGGCAGAAGACAAGAATCGGGCTTTCACAGGTTTATAATCTACTACCTAGAAACTAAACTAAGCCATATTGTTTTTCTTCCCTAAGAGTGCTGATAAACTCTCTGTTAGGATTGCAAGCCCCTCTAGGCTCTGTCAGTCTCGTTATTTAATCCTAAATGAAGTATGTCTTATCAATTCATTCTGTGTCATGACCCTGGTCAAGGTCAGATGAGGGTCTAGCTATAAAAGTGCAGGAGGTAACAAAAAGCATTATTTTTCTGTGACAGGCCAAGAAAGCAGTGATGTGCACAGAGGTAAAAATTCTTCCCTTCAAATACATTTCCCCAAATATGTTCCATTTACTCACTAAGAGAATATTTTCGTTCTTCAATAACATTATAAAATGCTAGAACATCATAGCAGGCTTTTTCTTTCCTGTAGTTTTTAAAGATGAGATAAAAGCAAGGATTTTATATTTTTTAGTAAATCCTGTTTATGGGAAATCTATTTAAATTAATGCCAGTCTTTTTTCAAATGTCTTTTAGAATCAAAGAAGAAAGTGAGTCACATGGCAAAATTATCCTGCATGCTATTATCAGTGGAGATGAGTCAGCCCTCCTACTGTTTGTTGATGTATCTGTCTAGTGAAGGGGTGAAAAAAAAGGAGAAAAAATCCCTTCTCTGTGGACTTTATCAGATCACGATAGTTTGTAAAAAAGCAAGAACTAGATAAAAATGTCTTCTTGGGAAGAGTGTCAGAGTGCTGCAACCCCACTGTCTGCTTTCCCTTGTTGCAATGAAAGCCTAAAGCAAACCTTCTCTACTCACATTTTGTTTCCTGATTGTTCAGCCATTGGGAGAAAAATGTTTATTTTTAGGTAGTGGAGGCACATGCAAAAATACACTAAGGTGATGCCACCAGGAACCATAATAAGACCAGTAAACTGCTAAACAATTGCAACTTTTAAGAACGCTGTCACTTTCTGCTAGAGGGGGAAACTACAACACCTTGCATTGCATAGACCCTGGGGCTAAATTGTCACTTCAAAAATGTGGGATTATGGTCAAATTTGTCAGAGAAATTTCACCAGGAGTACCTATTTTGTGTTCAACTATCTACTGCAACCTTGTTGAGTATGTAACCAAACAGAAAACACAATAAAAGTTGTTTTGTTCAAGAGATGTCCAGCATTACCGGGATCAGGGTTAAAAGTTTTACATTCTTTTAATTTGAGATTATCTTATCCTGTCCTTGGTAACAATGAGGGAGGTTTGACAGGTGTTTCTCTTCACACCTCCTATAAGCTTCAATTATTGGTTGAAAATTTACCAACGATTTAATTTATTCTATGCTCCTAGGTCACAAATCTCTGTCAACAAGGAAAATGAAGACAAATGAGAGATGAGCCAGGCTAGGAAAAATTTCTAAAATTACTATTTTGACAAAGAATTTACTCTGTTTGAACAACTACATAGTTTAGTATCTTTATCTTAGCTGTCCTGACCATGTCTTTCTACCATGACCAAATAGAAAGTGGTATCAGAATCTGAGACCTGTGAATCAGCCAGTCTTGTGAGTAAAGCAAAGCTTTCTACAATCTGATATTTGAGCACCAAGTACTTCATTAAACGAACTGTGCTGGAAAAAATAAATGTTTTGAAGGAAACCAAACATTTAAAAACACTAGCAGTCACGGTAACTGGTTCCTTGAACTTCCAAAAATTCAACTATCCATACCAAAACCCCTTTACTTTTACTGGGCCTGTGAGTGACAGAGGACTATGACCATCATTTTAGAGATTAGATTAAACTGTAATCCTTTGTCTTTTGTTGTCCTTCCTTTTTCAATCCTTATTTCTCAAAACAGATTTTGCCTTCTTACTCACTCTTTGAGTCCCTGTTTTATGAAAAGTGTTTGGAAAATCTATTTAATTCTGTTTCAGTGGTAGATCCCCACCTGTGCACTTCTAATACTTGTCCCTTTGTGAATCAATACTATGGAATCACAGTTTTCCAGTGGAATTTGGGCACCAGAATGGTATTTACCAAGGAAATGTCTGTGTCATGGAATTAAGCTGTTGGAGAGGCATGGATTGTTATGACCACACAGTAAAAGAGAGCATCACACAGACTCAACAATTCCAAGTGAGGAAAACCCACAAGAGGCATTCACAGTGTTACTTAATCAGGGGCAATAAACAGTTCATTAAATGGGAATGTCAGGAAGGACGTACTGGAGAAAGAACTTCCTCTTTGTGTGACAATGCTGTAAAAAAATCTTCATGTACCAACTAGCTGCTTTCTAGGGAAGCTTATTTAGGGAAAATAACTGACTGTAGCCACTCACCACTGTACAGGCCAGCCTCAGAGTTCAGAAACCCTATAAAGCCTTTACTTGTGGACACATCATGACACAGCACTGAAACCTGAAATAAGAATTGGCACTATAATTGTTAAATGCATATGAATACTTTATCTGTATATTGGTTTGTTGCAGGAGATCCCTCCAAATAATCAGAAATGGTCAGAAAAGGAGACCCAGGACTGGCAGAGCCAGAGGACTTGAAGGGTGGAACAGAATCAAAAAAGTACTGTCAAGACTCAGTAGTAGTCTTGCAGCAGTTTTATCAGCTTCTCATTTACTCAAAGAATTTTTAAAAAACTATATAAAATATTCAAATTAAAGAATAATGAAATAAAATTAAATGACTCATTAATGAAAAGCAAGCAGTCAATCAAAAAGTGGTTTTGATGTTGCGTACCATCATACCATGATGAAACATTTTAGAAAAATAAAAAAATATAAATTGCTCCATCTCAGCTCTTCAAATAGGCAAAAGTGGTGAGAAAGCAGTACACTAATGTGTGTGCTATATAGAAGACAGCAACTAAATAACAAATCTGCTACTATAATATTTTTAATTATTCGGTACAATTCTTATTGAACTAGAAAAATAAGAAAATCTCTTTCCCTTCTCTTATTGATAAAGCATTTACTGATTTTTCATGACATTGAAGACATACTCTTCCTTTGAAAATTATGCTGTATGGATAGTAGCATGAAACTATTTTACTTAACATAATTAAATGAACTCAATTGTTCTGAAAAGAATTGTTTTGAAGAAAGAATAAAAAAGATAAAGGAAATAGCAGGTCATAGTTATATTTTATCTAGATGTTCCTTATATCATCAAAATTCAGATTTTTTTTCCATTAAAAGCACCCATACCCATGTCAGGCATGCACAGAGTAACAAGTATTGTTATACACAATATTTAGCCATGGGTGGACACATTTTTTTGAGCTATCTGCCTGAACTATTCACAGAAGTTTCATATAAAAGTGTGTGTGTGTATATATATTGCATATATAATTGGGATGGCATCAAAGTCTCTATTCCTTCATGGAAATGGATATATAAATGAAATTTTTAAAAAGTGCAATAATAAACAACACTTGATTCTATTAAAACACAAAAAACAACTGTCCAAGGATGAAGACTTTTTTTAGATTTAGATTTACCAGAAAGAGAAAAACCAACACTGCTTCTTGGTCTTTTAATCATACAGCATTACACAAGGGATGAATTAACTCTGTGTAAATATCTCTGTGTGTATATGTATATAATTAATATTTAATACTATGGAAGATGAACTCTAGTGACTCTTGTTGCAACAGTTTAAGAAAGCTCTGCCTGTGACTGTTCCAAAGCTATCCTGGAGGACACTGCCCTAATTGCAGTTGTCAGAAGAAAAAAAAAAAGAGTCTGAGCTGCAGCAGCTCCAGCTGCTACAAAGTCAGATGCTTTTGTTCAGTCCCACCTTGACCAAGGCTCCATGCACAATGCCAGAGGGGGAAGTTCCTGGGGCACAGACATCCTCCTTCTCCAGCCCTCACAGAGACACAACCTGCAGCAGGTTTGTGAGCACAGACAGCTGAGCTGAAAGACAGAAACAAAATTCTTTAGAGGTCTTCTTTTACCACAGCTCTTAAAGCAAGTTTCAAAATATCTCTATTCCTTAAAGGTTAACTCTAGATATACACATAGCTAGACATATGATGGTATTTTGAGGGAAAATATTATTTCTTTTAAAGAAGGGAAATCCCTCTCACTCCTTTCACAGACTGGATCCAGAGAAGGTGTCTACACTGTACTCTGAGTTTACTGTGGAGTAGATTGGTTATTTATGCACAGCTCAGGCAGGCAGTTTGTGTACATACAGCAGAAATTGCCATTGGTTAAAAATACACAATTATATCCAAAAGAAGCCTAAAGTGAGAGACTGAATATGGACATCAAATGAGTATTGCTCTGGATTTAGTTTCAAAATTTGGTCAGGTAAAGCATACGATCCAATTTAAAACCAACATTAGAAATTCACAGAACTGAGGTCTGTAAGATGGCTAAATTTGAAGTAGAGGAGGAGCAAATGAAATAGAGGTCAGTATAGGATGATAAGAAAATGAGGAATGTTAGAGAGATAGATACACAACCAGTGTTTGAGACTTTGTGTTGTTCAGTAACAAAAAATATTTGGATTCTTGCCTGGGTTTTCTAACCCTTGTCAGTCTGCAGAACACCCAGCCTGCAACCCCAGCACTCAGACTGCTACATGCTGTTTTCAAATGCTGCAGTGTATTCCATTGCTCAGACACTGCTCAGAACAGTGTAAAGCACAGACAGAAGGGAACCCTTCTCTGCAAATACCTCCTTCTAACTTTCACTCCTCACACTCAGGAGCTGCACTAGCACAAGGGAAATAGGTGTATGACCTACTTTATTTTTGAAAAAGATATATGGGCAATGCATAATATTAACTCTTTGAAAAAACAAAGCTAATGTTCTCTCGCTTCATCTTACTAAAACCATAAGATGGTGGAACAATTTCTCTCATTCCAGCTGAAGGCAAATGTAAAAAAAAATAGTATTTTCCTATATAAGCTTAGGGTTTTGCCTTTCTTGAAGATTTTTTTAATAAGGTTTTGTTTATTTGTTTATTTGAGATGTTTATTTCTTTCCACATATAGAATCAAAAATATGCTATTTTCTGTTTACAGAATTTCACCTCACTGCTGCAAGGAGTAGACTAAATTGGGAAAAAATATTTTAACACTGGCAAAAAAAAAAAAAAAAAAAAGAAAAATCTAAACATTTCAACCTTAAACGCAGAATACAGAACTTCCACATGTAGCACTCTTACAGGGATTACTGCATCTCAGCTGGGTGCAGCTGTTAGGAAATGCATTTTTATGAAGCTATTTTATACTAACAAGGCTCTGTCATGGGTTTGCAGTGCTACTGAAGTTGCCTCAAGCAAGCAATTAGAATTGCAATTAGAATTTCCTTCATTTTTTTCATTCATTTTCCTTAATGTCTCTCATTTATCCTTCTTCTACTGCTATTTTTTTAAACCTTGTGCTTTACCTGCTGTCATATTGTAGTACTTTTTTGGGCTCTTTTTCCATTAATAATGTAATTTGAAATCAGAAACAAGTCCTCTCTTTTAAAAGCTGGTAGTGAAGAGAATCAGCAAAAACTGACTGTTCATCACAAGCATGTTGTGATGAATCAGCACCTTCTGACCCAATTAAATACATGAAAATACTATTTTGCCCTGTTCAAAAGAAGAACTAAAAAAGGGAAATTGGGGACAGCAGCTGCTACATGGTATTTCTTTCATGCCATTGTGGCAAATTTCAGAGTTTTCAAGGTGGAAAGGCCTACTATCAACAAGGGATGATGGGAATGATCCACTGATGTGTTTATTATTTATGTATTTTATAGTGTCCACCTAAACCTCCAAGCCATTTAAATGAGTCAAGGCAAATCAAGGGAGAGTTCTGCATGGGAAAGGGTAAAAGATCTAGACTATCTAAAATTATAAAATATACACAAGACCCAAGGAAGAGCAGCAGGTCTGATGATAATCAGCATCATCAACCACTCCAGTGATCTCCAGATGAGTCCCACGGGATGAGGAAGGTCTACAACCAAGACAAGGCAAGTCAGCAAAGATCAGGATCAGCAATTAGGCATGGGTATAACCCAGGCAAGGACTAAGCCTGAGCTTAAATGCAGCTCCTGATCCAAGGGCAGATGCTGCATGGGTGAAGATCCCAGGTGAGACTCCTCACAGATCTTTCTCACACAGCTGATTTCATGACAGCCTAACACAAGCACATGAGAAGACTTTAAAGAAGTATCTTGTCAGCTAAACTGTGAGGAGTGGGGCCTGCTGGCACACAGGGCCATGGCATACATCCTGAAACTCCTGCTGCTGGAGCTCATGCTCCAAGTTCAACAAGTCTCACTGTCTCACTGTCTCACTAAGATTCACTTGGTTTCTCAGGTGCTGTTTGGAGTCAACTACAAGTGACTCCCCAGGGATTGCCATGACACCAGGTGATGCTCTTAGAAGTGCTGCAGTGACTTCACCAGCATTAGACCTGCTAGGGTTAGAGGCAAAGTTTGGTGAAGCATCCTATGGTGTTATACCACATGTCTGAAGACATTATTCTGCTACACAGGCCCATAGGGAGTCACAGCATTTCTGAAGGTAAGATTAAATTTCTAAATGTGTATCTCTAAATTCTCCCTGAAGGAATGTTAAGAAAAGTTCATTTCTTGGTGATGGCATGTATCTACAGGCAGACCCTTGCAAAGTGGTGCTGCAACACTACAAATCAACAGAGAGGAGAAAGGGAAAATTATGGGTAGGTAGAGATGGGAATGTAGTAATTGATGTTATGTGTTCACATCTGAGAAATTACTCTCTAATCTCAATTTCCACCTGTAGGCTTGTTTTAAGAAATAAATTACAGGAGCATAAAGATTCTAGGTAGTGATAGGTATAATTGAACATGCTTATTGCCTGGTGAGACAAGCAAAATGAACATCTGCAGTCTTCAGGTGGAAACACCTGAACATATCCAGAGTTCCAGGGCTCCATTGGGAGCAAAAGAGGAGGCTTGGCACATGGCCCTCGACACTGTTACCATAGACATATGTTTCTATTATAATGAACATAAAGCTTATTTAGAGGGAAAATTACATTTATCAAAATCGAACAGGCAGCTGAATGTTTCCTTGAACATGGCTTTTGGGATAGGTTTTGGCTATTTAAATGCTACCAGTAAAATATCCACATATGTTGCATAGATTGAGAGGTCTCTCCTAAGTCTGTCTATGTCAGCAGCTATCCTATTCCCTCCCTTACTGGAGACCAGAATTGGAAAAGGAAATATAAGCCTGGGAACAGCACTGAGCTTTTGAAGCTATGCTGCTTTTGGCTCACAGCAGGAGACATAATAGAGATATTTTATGTGGCACTGTGCAGCATCAACAAGGCCAAAGCAGGGATTCTGAGGATCACTCTCCAGACACAAGTGAAGCTCTCCAAAATTTTTTATCTTTCTGCTCATCTTCTTTGTGCTCCTTATCCCAATAAATAAAACACGTCAGTGCTTGTTACCAGAACAGTTTCATAGACATCAATACTCATATCTAATATGTAAATTAAGCATGTGTTTTTTCTGAATTGGATCAGAAAACTTTCTCCAGGGCAGAGGAGCTGATTTTCTGCATGCTCAACAACTCCCCTCTCCTCCCCTCCCCTCCCCTCTTTTGTCAGTAGGAGTCAAAATTCAGGTAACACCCAGTCTATTGTCTTTGTTAGACACTTCCATCCCTGGAAGTTTTTAAAACCAGGCTGGATGGAGCCCTGGGCAACCCAATCTAGGCAGTACCCTTCCTGCCCATGGCAGGGGGGTTGGAAGTAGATGATCTTTAAGATCTCTTCCCACCCAAGCCCGTCTGGGATTCTGTGACAATAAAACAAAGTGTAAAAATATAGAGATCACCTATTTCAGGTATGGGTTTTAAAAACTGAGTCAACAATTTTCTTTAAATTGGAAGAGATTATTTGACTTTTCTGCATTGATATACTCATACATGCACTGTATGAGCAGAGAATTTCAGAGTGGCTACATATGAAGACATCTTTGGATAACCAAGATTTGACAGACTTCATTTGTATTGCACAAACTGGAATCAAATCACAAGAATGTGGGAATGGAGTTCATATCTTCATGAGACAGAGGTCTTAATTTGCTGCAATATATTTGATCTATAAAAACATGTGATTTGCATCTGGAAAAAAAAACTCTACAACTTTCATGAAAAATTCCTCTACATTATTTTACCACAGCTTAACACAGTTTTCAGCAGTGTTAGAAACATTAATAACAGCAAAGTCCCTATTGAACTTCTGGAAGAATTCAGAATATCTTTCATGGGGACATAACTCTGCTTGGGGAACACAGCTTTTGTGCTTACAGCATGTGTGTGAATAGCAAAATGGGATTTCCAACTACAGGATATAGTATTTTTAGTTTAAGCATTATCTGATCTCCTGTTTTCAGTGGATTTTGGCTCCAGCTCTCTTTCATCCTCTAGAAAAAGCAGTTAATTAAAAGAACTCTGAACACAAATAGGTTCAAAGTATTCCTTCAGAAGTCAATGACTCCAGCTTCTGCCTGATCCTTAATCATCTGCATTTCCTGCTGAATGAAACAGGACACAGAGTGAATTCCAAAATAGCCACAGACTAATATTTTGCAGTTCTGGAAATGAGTGTTTTCAATTATTGAGCAAAGGCATAACAATTTACATATTTCTGATTTATTTTTTTTTTAATATTTTGATATGCATGTCTCAAATGATTTTTCATCTAGATAAGTTATTCACAAATGAAAAATGAGTGCCACTCAGTCACACTCAGTTCTCTGAAAGAGAGTTTAGTCATGCATATTAGCATCTATGTATTCCTTGTCATCCACAGGTATTAAAGACAAATCCACTTCTACTCAGAATTCAAGGCTGGAAAGCCCCTGCCCATGCAGTCCCTGCAGTTTGCAGTCAGTACCCATCATGAGGAGTTACAGCTCTCCTCCACACCTCACTTTTGGCATACACACACCCATGGTCACTCACTGCTCAGGTCAGAGATTTGGCATGACACTTGTCTTCCTTTTCAGATACCCATACAAAGAGTCCAGCTTTCCATATCCACAGTAAACTACATAAAGGTGTGGACTACAGTAAAGGAGTAACTTTTCGTGAATATTGATGTTTAGAAGAGTCATTTAAGATCCTTGTTTATTTTAGAAATTAGAAAAATGCCTTCTTTTGGATTGAGCTCCTAAAAAAAACAAAGGCGATTGACCCAGTGGTCAAAGAAGGAAAAGAGGAATGTTAGGATAAAGAATAAAAAAAATTCGTTTCTCTTCAGTAAAACACCTAATCCATAAATGGTAAAACCCACTATTCTCACAGCATTTCTGCTCAAAAGGTCAACTGCAAGCAGGATGCTAACTGAGTAATCAGCAGGCCCTGGCATTTAAAAGAAGTAGCAGGAAAAGGCCTCATTGTTATACTCTTCATAATGAAATCATGGCAAGGCATTAGTCCAAAAATGATTACAAATAAGCTTTGCTGAGCGGCGATAGGTGCAGGTTCTACCGTGTGGGGAGATTAAACTGTGTGCAATCACTGCCTGGAGGCTGCACGTCATTTCACATCAATTGGCATGATGAATCTTTTACATAATGTGAATCACAGTCTAATTGTGAGTTTGATTGCATCTACTGTTCTGATCACACAACCTCAGCACAGAGAGGCAAGCAGGGAACTGGGCTATTGTATGGAGCTAAGGAAGAAAGGAAAGCTGTGTAGCATGAAATGAAAGTGGCATCTCACAGGATATATATTACCAAAAGTTGCTGAGCAATTTAACAACTACATGTAATATATATCTTGACAATATCAAAAAAGGCAATTAGAGGAGCATGTCTTCCACCAATAGAAATACATCATTTCTGAAATCAGCAGACTGCTGCTAGGAAACTCAGACTGGAAACCTTTTTTGCCAGAGAAGATGCATTTAGGACAATAAACTCTCCATTAACTGCAATGCAGGCAGAATGTAACTAACCCAGAATTCTTACAAGAGCTGGCAGAAAAACTGGTACTATATGCTTCAAAGATATTTCTAAATATCAGGTTCAGTCATGGATTTGTTGTAAATCATCTTGCAAAATAAAGCAAAAATCGATCCTCTATGAAAATTATATTGCTTCTATTACCATAGGAGCTGAGGCATACAAAATCCGTAAAGTATTTATTTCCCAATACCATTACAACTATTGTCTTCACTTTATAAAAGTGAAATGGAATATCTATTAATTAAGGAACTTGTCCTAGGCACTACAGGAAATCTACAAAACAGCAAGTGGTGTTATCCAGATGGTCAGGTAGCAATTCTGTACGTTAGTTACTGGAAAGGTGCTGGACTGTAGCCCTGGCCTGATTGTCAGGGAGCCCTCAGGATGTGGGCTACAAGGCATTGTCACATCCACTACAGAACTATCACATTTCTCAGTCTTGCAGGAAGAAAAGAGAATCACAGGATCATAGAAACATTTAGGTTGGAAAAGACTTAATATTGTTGATCTATCCTAAATTTGTCTGCAACCCTCTCATCTCTTAAATGCATTATATGTTTAGGGCCACAGCACTTTTTTTTTTCTTTTTTTTTTTTAATCTCATACAGTTTTTCTACATGACAACGCACTTTTTGTCTGAAATTCATTACAGGTAAAGACCAGGGAATCATTTTAAACTTGGATTATGTGTAAGTGGTTGGTTAGGGGTTTGTGCTGTTTCAGTTTAATTTTTGATGATTGTGTAAAGCATTTGAAATGTTTCTAAAACAATAGCTATCAATAGAAATAAATATGAGTCAAGGATTGGCATATAAGTTGACATAAATCATAGCTCCAGTTGTGGAACGATGACATTTTACATCTGCTAGACAACTGTTCCAAGGATCCTGGAAATAAACAACCATTCAGTGCAGAAGTTTGCTGTGCCAGCAGTTTTTTCTCTTACAAAGGTGATAGCTTAGCTCTAGGATGGGATAGCTCTAGGATAAGCTCTAAATGTTTATAGGGCCAATAAATGTATTTGCATTAAATTTGCATCTTTTTTCAAAAATGAAACTCTTATACTGGATCTCTCTGCTAAGTTCCCCTGCTGGGGATATTTCTGGCCTATATTTCAAAGTTTTGGATGTGCTGACAGTCAGTCAGACCCTACTTTAAGGTTTTTTGACCCTCTACAATGTATAATTTAGTATAATTAGGTTGTGCAAATCTGAGTATGGAACTATCATTGCTCCTTGGGGATTTGGAGTCCACTTGTTAACAGGAAATTAAAACTAGCAGATCTGAGTTGACACTACAGTGCACAGTGATGTTTACCTGGGAACTATTTCACAAGGAAACAGAACTATATTTTACCATTTAGAATCCAAATATTTAGTACATGAGACATATAAAATCTGGAAATAAGATGTTTCTGGACTTTCTGGACTCTTTTTTTTTCTGAGATACTTCAAAAGAAGTCAGAAACAAAGTCCATTACAGTGATGTCCTTTTCAACAGTTAGGGTGCTATGAGGATGACTCAAAACCCAGGAAAATACATGTAACAAAAAAACCCCCCACAGGATAAGGCAAATGCAAAAAGCAGAATTTTCTCATGCCTCAGACAGAGGGAAGAAAAAAATGTCTGGAACTGTGTAATTAGACTGCTGTATGAATTTCCCCTAATTTGATATCAAAAATATCAACCCCCAGTTTGAGTACTGAAGCTTAGAGGTACAAGGAATGTGTTTAAGGTAGAAAACATTATTGCTGCTGTGGATTTCATCAGGACTACAGCACCTTTCCTCAATAATTTCATTTTTGCTATCTCACAAGGATTTGGTATCATGGTGAGAACTGAAAGCAGCTCCCTTTAGCAGGAACAGAACACAGAACAAGCAGAACAGATTTCAGAACAGGCTAATAGGTAGCATAAAAATACAGGTCTGCCAAAATTTCTGGACTTTAAGAAATCTCAAATTTCCCTAAAACATTCTCCATTTTCCTCATGTTAAAACAAACTACTACAAAAGACTCAGGAAATCATAGAGGTGTACCCCTATAATATAGAAAGACCATTTCTGTAAAAGGTATCAGTTGTAAATGCCATCTGACTTGTTGGGCATTAAAGGAAGATTCATGGCTCCAGCTGTAAACAAAGGGCACTCATTAATTAGTTTTCAAACACAAAAATAGAATGAGATACAAAAAGGAGTCAATGGCTCATGCCAGATGGCCAGGTAACAAATCATAGAGCTGGACCCATCTTGAACCATTCTTGCTGGCATAAAAGCCATGGAGTTTCTGAGAGGTAGCCAGCCAACCCAGACAGGCTCATTACTGCAAGTAGCATTAAATTAAACAGTGACATAAAGAGTCACACAATATCTCAAACTCTAACACATTGATTAGCTGATTACTTAAGCAAAATACTGCAGAGATCTGTGTGTGCCAGTGTGCATGCATTTAAAGCACTACACATGCACAGGTCACTCACATACCACATTAAAGTCAATAAATTAAACATGAATCGTTGGGCACGTTAAATGAATTGCAACCCATAATCATCTAAGTAGCAACAAGGCATTCATTTAACCTGACCTAGATGGATTATATAAAGAGTTATTAAATATAACAGGAATACAAATTGCAAGTTAGAATCCTTGGAACTCTTTTCTGGTTGAAGGGATTTTTATAAGTCAGTAACTGAAACTATGCATATGTCTGATATTTTTGGACCTACTTCACTAGACACTGGTTTATTGGGGCAGTTTATATGCAAATCAGATAACATGAGACTATAAATTACACAGCCATGTGGTGGTCCACTCTGAAATTTTGTGCCTTGTCTGGGATAACGGGGTGGTAGGATACAGTCAGTTGTGTCAGGTATCTCCAGAATTGCAAAGCAGGCGTATTTGGCTTAACTAAGTGAAAAGGAAAAGGTTTATTTGAACTTATTCTGGAATGCACAACAGTTACTTAGATTTGCTTTATCTTCTTATTCAGAATGATTTCATGGTTCAGAGAAAAAAGCTTTAGTTCCTTCAATTGAAAGATTTAGGGTGGAATTCATCTGATTAAATGCAGAGGCCTGCTCTTTATCTGAGTCACCCCAGTCTCCAGAAGTAATCAGTAAAAATCTAGTCACTTAGACTACAAAGTCTAAGACAGAATTTCTCTAACTCTAAAATAGACATTTTAAATACATCCAATAGATTGAATCCTAAAAAGGTCTGTTTCTCTACAAAGAATATAGAGGGAGGATCAGAAATAGCTGTTACATGTATTTAAGGAAGATGAGGTGACTCCTATTCCTAGAATCTGCTCTTGGTTTTCCTGTAACCTGCTGTAAGCCTCTGGAAAGCCCCCAAGAATGTTTTTTTCAGATGTCATTACTCTATTAATGACATCTATTAGGCAATATCTCTCAGGCATCTACATTCACTCACAATGACTTCTAATTTTCATCTTTTTGTACTTGTGCTCTGACACCCATTCTGTGTGTTTGGCATGTATGCTTGCATATACAAATGCAATATTTATATATATATACATATATATTTATATATTTTATGGTCTTTACACAATAATGTCATACAGGATGTAACAGTACAGAACCTCAGTATCATATGTGACTCTTTGTATAATACCATACAGGTAATTAACAATAAAATTTTTAACTGTTGGCATCATCTGAGGTTAGAAAATTTTCCTTACCAGCTAACATTAATAGGTCACGGGCTTTAAAAACAAAAACCACCAAATTATTTTTCACAGTGCTATAAAAGAAAAATTGAATGCCTCTCTGTATATCCAAGTTCACATCCCAGCTGTACTTGGGAGGTGACAGTGAATATAAATTTAGTGGGAAAGTTACCCGGGGATAACAGCAAAAGGAATAATAAAGAATTCTTGCCTAAAATTGCAATTTAAAAAGTGCATTGTGAAGTGGATTGCTAAAATCATTTAAAAAACCAACCAACTAACTAACCAACCAAAAAAACCCCAAACAAACAAACAAATATAAAAACCCTACCACAAAAACACCCACTCACAAAAAACCCATCAAATGAAAGCAGAGTAATTTTAGACTTACAAGATGAGAATGGTCATGACAAAACAGGGACATAGACAGGGCAGAGGTGTTTAACTCATTCTTTGCCTTTGTTTTCAACATGGATGATGGACCAAGGGGATCTCAGTGCCCTGAGCTGAAGGACCATGACTGCAAGAATGATCAGTTTCCAGATTACCCTGCTCCAGCTGGATCCCTACAAATCTCTGGGGCCTGATGGGATTCATCTGAGAATCCTCAAAGCGCTGGCTGATGCCATTGCAAAACCTCTGTCAATGATTTTTGAACAGTCTTGGGAGCCCAGAGAGGTCTCAGCAGACTGGAAGCTGGAAAACATTGTCCTGATTTTCAAGGAAGGCGAGAAGAAGGACCTCAGAAACTTCAAGCCTGTCAGTCTCACCCCTGTGTCTGGTAAAATTGTGGAAATTATCCTTATGGGAAGTATGGAAAAACACCTGGAGGGCAACACAGTCATTGGTCACAGCCAGCACACAGCTTCATGAGGGGGAAGTCCTGCCTGTCAAACCTAATTTCCATCTATGTAAGAGTAACTCACCTAGTTGTTCTAAGAAAGCCCACAGATGTAATCTTTTTGGATCTCACCAAAGCTCCTCCCAACCTCTCATGTTAGTCCAGTGTTAGAATTCTGCAGGGATTTTGGACAGCTGTCTGCCAAGAGTGGCCACATGTGGGACTTGTGGTCCCTTCAGTGAGGTCTGAGAGCATAGTGTGATCCTATTACCAGTAAGAGAACAGGTAAGAACCTACTGAAAGTAAAATCTGGACAATTCAAGCCAATATAAATGATGTACTAGACAAAAAAAAAAAAAAAAAAAAAAAAAAAAAAAAAAAAAAAAAAAAAACCACCACCACAACAACAAACCCTTGTGTCAAATACTGTACCTTAAGAAGTGTTTATTTTTAATTCATTTGCCAAAAAATGAAGAAAATATTATTATTCACTTTAGAAAAGTTACCTGAAGTTGTTCGGTACAAATACAGAATATAAAAGGATTGACTGAGGGTCACTGAAGGACCATGTCTGTAAATTGGTTACTTTTTAATTTTGGTGACACTTTAGAAGAATACTTTTACTTATGTAAATCCAATTAAAGGCCAAATTAATCTCCAAAGAAAAATCCCAGAATGAAAGATAAAGGAGTTGCTTTATGGAGAAAAAAAATGAAAGGGATATTTAGTCAATTTTCCAAAGTGCCTGCAGTTTTGCATCAGTAAAACAGTTCATATTGTTAAAGACTTAGAACTCAAACATACATTCTACATATCTCTAGAATCTTAGATTATGGGCAGGGGACATCTTTCACTAGACCAGATTGCTCCAACCCCATCTAACCTGGACCTGAACAATTTCAAGGATGGGATATCCATAACTTCTCTGTGTCACCTGTTCCAGTGCCCCACTACCCTCACAGTAAAGAATTTCTTCCAAATACCTGATCTAAACCTGGCCTCTGTCAGTTTTAAACCATTCCCCCTTGTCATTACAGATCCTGGTAAATGTCTCTCTCCATCTTTCTTATAAGTCCCTTTAATAGCAGAAAGGCTGCAATAAGGTCTCCCTGGAGCCCCTTCATACTCATTACTAGAGATGATAAAGAAAAGTGAATCAGAAAAGTATTCAGAAAGGTGACAGAATATATATTGTGGCTTATGTGCAACTTAATGCTGCACATTTAAGGCAAGTATAACTTTGACTATCTGAATGCACTGTAAATTATTATTTAACAGAAGCCACAGTAATCAGCTCTGTGCCACGGCATGACCTCATCCAAGTTCAATGTCCATGCAAGCAAATTAAGCAATATTACACATTGAAAAATGAAATAAAGTTTATTATAATGTCATTATAGTATGTCATTCTTTCACCAAGTGTCCAGGATTTTACCAGGTGAATTCATTCTATATCCCTATCCCTAATAAGGAATAAATACTTTTTGCATTAAGGTTGCAGAGGATAGCTCATCAAACAGCATGGTTACCAAATAATATTCCATTTAAGTTAATGCTAAAATTTTTATTACCCAAAGTAAATTACTGCAGGTCTCCAAAACAGCCTATACTGTAGGCATCCTTCATGCCAGGATATTATTCTGAGCTAAAATCTATGTTTGCTGTGAAATTAGACTGGACTTATCCAAGCCATATGGTTTAAAGCTGTCTTGAGTGTCTTTTTATTCCAATATAGTCATCCTGAGTGGTACAGCTCACAGATTTAGACATTTAAATTTAGATGTTTACAAGCAAGCTAAGATCTCATTACAATCAAGAGAGGTCTAATCAGATAAATTTACTGAAACCTAGAGATCTATTCAGTCAACTCTAAAATAGACAGTTACTTTTGAACAGTTATTTTAGGCTATACATAGATTTTTTTCTCAACATAATACAAGCATAGTGCTGCCTTGCAATGCAGTCTCAGGATCCTTAATTGTGTGATCTCTAACGTAACTCCAGTAATATCACTCTGTTATCTAGGCTTTGAAATTTCTGTTATCTAGGTTATCTGTAATCTAGAAATGTCTTTGAAATTTCAGTCTTTATGGATTGAAATGCTGCTCTCTTTCCCTTTTTTTGATTGTCATACAGAGCAAAAATAGACAAGTTATTCATTTCCATCTCAATTTGAAACCTCAGACTTGAGGCTCAGTTTATGCACAGGATATCCAGGAAAAGACAATAAGTGGGGAAATACAACACTGTTTCCTGGACAAAGGTAAGTATCCACTAGGGGAGAAATAGTCTCCTAGAATGTTTGGTGCATAAACCAAAACCTGACATTTCACAGTCCTTTACTCTCCTGGCTGTAGAAATTCTCTCTTAGTCTTTCCCAACAGGCCAGGCTGCCCAGGACTTACCCTCAGGCTGTCATTCTGGCCACAGCAAACAGTAACACAGCCTTTTGTGCACAGTTGACCAAGTTCTTATTGTACAAATGGAAACTAAAAGATAGAAGACCAGTACGATGGAATTAGAGGCTGAACTGATAGGAAAGGAAATGAAGCCATAATGTTAAATAAAGATTTCTGGGCTTGTTCAGGACAAAAAATAGTCTCCAAGGATGGAGACTCCACAACCTCCCTGGGCACCCTGAGCCAGCACTGTAAAACTCACAGAAAGTTTTCTGATGTTCAGAGGGAGCCTCCTGAATTTCTGTTGGTGCCTCTGGTCCTGACACTGGGCCTGACTCCATCTTCTCCACCCTTTCTCTTGGGGTATTTATGTACATGGGTAAGATCTCCCCTGAGCCCTCTTTACTTATTGTAATTCTACTTAATATTAACAAATAAAACTTATAATTCTAGTCAAAACAAGCCATATCAATTCCAAGTACTTAAATATTTCCTCATCAGATCAAAAGCTAAAGAGACATAATGACAAGCTAAACAGGACATAGTGATTGAGTTCTTTATACAGGCCTAAAGCATTTAAGAATGGTAAATGCATGTCAATATTGATTTTGGAAGAAAAAAAATATCAGTCCTATAAATACAATGACTCTATAATAAGACCACTTTAAGAGAAAACAAATTTTGATAGCAGCTCTGAAGGCTACTGGAACCAACTGACCAAAATCTATTTTCAATGAACAAGGATGGGTGTGAAAAAAAAAAATAAGTTCTTACTTTACTGGAATTTCTTTCTATATATTATAAGAACATCAGTTAGAGAAGTGACAAGTTATCAGGTGGTTATAAATCAGCAGGTGATTATCAGCTGAAGAGTTTTACCTAGTTAAGTAAAATGCACTCTATTTCTCTGATTGCATTTAGAGCAGCATATTGTGCATATGATTGCCTGCCAATGATTCTGCTGGCAGAAGGATCAAGTCCTAATTTGCTTCAGAGGGCTGCCAACAGCATGACAATCCAGCCTTGTATCTTAGCATTGACTAGAAGATTACACTGACACCAGAGAAGGGTATTTCAGTTATGTGCAAATCACTTGCAATGCATTTTAAGCCACATTTATATATACATTATATATTATACATTTTATCTTTATGATTCATTCCTCCACTTTCTCCTTTTTAGAAATTGTGGCAGCATTTTGCCTCCATCAGGGAGAGCAGGTGAACAGCTCCAGCCATTCTATGCACCTGCATTAATGCTAAATCAGCTCTCATGAATTGTGCATGAGATCCTGTACGTTATAGTCATTAACTCTGGCACAAAGTAAAAAAAGCTTCCTTAGACAAGACTTTACCATGTCAAGCCAGAAGTAAACACTACAGAAGGTAGTGAATCAGACCCTAAAGATTTTTTTTTCCTTTTTCTTGTACTAAAGGATGAACATATTAAATTGGGGAACATCAGCTGCAGCAGAAAGGAAGAAAAGATGAAACCGTGACATATAAGGACTACCTGTGATTAGTTTAATATATAAATTGCTTGGTTGTCCATGATCCATGACAGTACCTAAAGTTTTAAAGTACATTTATATCCATTATGGGAAGAATAAACCTCGTAACCTACATTCATTCCCTTAGTCCACTAATTGTGTTTTCTCCCTGAAAAAACGTTAATGTTGCCATTAAATGAAAGAGTCCATGATTACAGGGCTGTACTATTTTCTCTTCAGCACCATAAACTGCTGTAGCTCAGTGATGTGCTTCCCTCTAGTGTCCACAACATCACATGAAATCTGTAAAATCCTGGGATATGGACTGAGCTACATTAAATATCAGTGGTGATTACACCCTCATTTTACTTAATATCTCAGACTGAAGCTCCAAGTGAAGATAACACAGGATCAGTTCCTCGGATTAAATTCTTCACTCACCCAAATTGCAACGTAACATTTATTTCCTCTTTCTCATATCTCAGTTATTATATGAAAAAATAATGGTTATTCACCTCTTTTCTTTGGTTTGGTTTTTTTATATCTTTTTCTTCTTTGCTTCTTCTTTTTTTCCCCCGTTCTATTTTATTTTAGTTATTCCAGCCACATAGGTGACATTTCATCTTATACTATGTTTGTCAAGATCATTTAGGGTGCAGATATATATACAATTAATACTATAGGCAATTTTACATAACACAGTTAAGTAGTTAGATTATTAAACAGCCATGTCAACCAAATAAGTGGGCTGATTATTATTTTATTATTTATCCTGATTGCATATCTCCCCAGGCAAAGCTATATTACTGCATTTCAGAAAAAAAAAAAAAAAAGCAGCAGCTTTTTTTTTTGATTATTGGATCAACCTGAAATTTTGAGTCAATTACACAACAAAACTACTTGCTCTATATTGGCACTTTATTTTTTTTCAGAATTTTAGTTGAAAGTTCCTCGTCCAGCTTTTTCCCATGCTTACTTACATTCTTTATTGAGCATCATGCAGCTGAGAGTGATCTCTGTGTGCATCATTTCAGCTCTCATTCTCCAGAAAGTTCTGCCAATGGAGCCAGTCCGGAGGCAGAGTTGATAGCATCTCACAGGCCATTTGCTGACAGAGGAATGTAACTGATTCATCTGTTTTATTATCCTTTTTTTTTTAATTGACTCATAATTAAATGCATTGTCTCAGTTCAACAAGAACAAAAATATTCTGAATCAGATCAACAAAGTCAAAGCAAATTACTACATTAACATTTTCCCTTTAGAAAATAAAATTAATCTGGAAATGAGTAATTTCTTCTCTAGCAGAAAATTTCAAACGTGTAAAATTATGATTTTCAGTCGCAAAATTTGCTTTGCCAAGATACATTTTTACAGTTGAATACAACAATCCTCGCAGTAGCCGTATGATCTCTTTTCCAATAATCATTATTTAGCTTCTCAGGAGTTTTCTTTAGATCATAGTCCTCCTTCATACTCAATGGTGTAGAGATACCAAGTTTGTGATGAAAGTATGTGTGTGTGAGAAAGGGAGAGAAAACATCTTTGAAATGTAGACTTGCCTTTAGGTAACACATTTCTGTCTTATTGGCCTTTCCTGCTTCTTTGTGTACTAGTCTGGGAATTTTATGAAGTCAGTATTTTCCTGTACTTGCTGAAATAGCAAAGTTTCAGAGCTTCATAAAACACAAATGCCATTGCACTGAAAAGTGGTAAAAATGGATAGAGGAGGCAAGGAATTTCAGGTCCCAGATCAAGTGCCTGAGTTTTATCAGCTCAAGGGTATGATGCTGTGAGAGATGGAGAGAATAAGGGGAAAAGAGAGTTTACAGTTTTAGGAAAGATTTTGCTTCTTAATGATTCAACTGAGTTTTAGAAATACTACTGCAGGTTTAAGAGGATTCAGAACAGAATTTTTTCAGGACTAGTTCCAGTTATGTTTATAAACACTGTCTTTCTAGAGCACAGTGCAAGATGTGCTAGAGGAAGAGCTGTAGAGAAACTACTGCTCTGTTCTAATGTTCTTTTTTGGAGGGGGTTTTGTTTGGTTGGGTTTTTTCAGGCATCACTTGTTTCTTCCTCGCTTCAGAAAATAAGGTTTATGTGACTTTACCATGTGGCAGTCCATCTGTCCATGTGGCAGTCCTCTGATAATCACTTCAAGCCAATTTCAGCTAGTGAGGGAGAGGAGGCCCTAAGATATGAAGGAACTTGTAAGCTTTGCAAAAAAATCAGTGACTTGAGAAGAGAGAAAAATTGAATATCCTTGCGGAAAGAAAGACTACCAAGTACGAGCACATGGGATCATGAGCTCAAGACGTTTCCAAACAATCCACACGTGCAACCAGAGCAAAGCCCAGCCTGTCTGCCCAGGCAGGGGCTGCACAGCAGCTCTGTGGGCAGCCACAGATACGACAGAAACTGGCAGTGCTAACAGAGCATTGCATGACAGTGATAAGTGTGGCATGGAGAAACTATGAAAAAGAAAGTGCAAAAAATCTGCAAAAGATTGTGTGTCCTTAAGTCTGCTGCTCATGGAACAACTCATTAGCAGTTTTCTACTTCCAAAGGAAGGCTCAGTGCAGGATCCAGCTTCAAGTGCCATTCATACTGCTTTCTTAACTGCATGCAGTTTCATTTTTCCTATTCTGATGCTGTTAAAGATCACAACAACACAGACTCCAACTCAGAAGGCTGACAATGACTCTGTTTATTTCCAGGAATTTCTTCCCTTTTATACTATTCTACAGAGAACAACCCAATGGGTGGAAGAAAGACAAACTTCTTCAATCACATTAGTCAGGTCAGAGGGACATCAAGAAGAAGTCTCTCCTAGGGAAAGGCATGTAAACATAGGTTACAGTTAGAAAAACATGTCTCTTATTGACAGAAAACTCTCTGGGAAAGAGTTTCAGAAAACCAAAACATCACAGGCATGAAAAAAATTAGGAATGTATAAAACTAAGTCTCCTGAAGTCTGCAATATGAAACTAGATTCAACAGACACTTCCATTTTCCTTTGTATGGGGCTGTGAAATTTCCTTCCCCTAGCAGTGCCAATGAAGTCAAGGACAGTAGAAAGCCCAAGAAGTACAGCTGCTCTGAAAATAAAAAGAACACAAAAAGAGAAGCCTGGAGGTGGGGAGAAGAGGTTTAGGTCTTAACATAGGATATAGAGTGTGCTCAACTTCCATGACTTTGAACAGTTCATAAGCCTCTGGAAACCTATTTGCTTAAGAATGGCTGCTAGTTACACCCCTGAGGTATCTTTGAGGAGCCATGATTAAGATACCCATCCCTACAATCAGGACAATAGCATTTCTATCACAGGAATTATGTGCAAAGAAAAAGGTATGTTGATGATGATGAAGCAATCAGATACTGTTGTAATCAGTACCTTAAATTGTATTTGGGATGGCTGATGCAGCTGGTCCAGAGGAAAGCAATAAAGACCTGTGAAAGACATTTTCTGCAAAACCTTACTTCTAAAGCTACGGTTGGTGTCCTCAGGCAGGAGGTTACCTGAGTCTCAGTCTCCCACAACACATACTTGCAAAGAGAGCTGCCATAGCCCACTGTTCTGTTGGTAAGTGCCTGATTTTCTGTGAGCCCTTTTTGTTTCAGAAGTTCAAGTAGCCTAACTCCAGCTCTTCCGAGCTGTACTGCCACCTCCACAAAGCACCAGCTTCTTTTTGTGTCCCACTGGTGGCTATGCTGCCAGAGGCTGGTTCAGAGCTGTGCAGAGTGCCTGGAAAGCACCTGGGGCTGGGGGTCACCTGCAGGCTGAGGAGGATAAAGACTTTTGTGCCTCCCATATGACCTGTTTCTCACTGAATATCATTGATACTCTCTTGTCATGTTTCTGGATTTCTAACCTTCAAGTTGAAAGTTCAGAGGTAGTAAGGTAAGGTCTCTATAGCTGAGCAGACCCAAAAAGGTATCACTGCCACTGCCATTAGCAGGCTACAGGCTTGAGCTGTTTTTTCAAGGTCTTGAGACTGAGGCTTGGTAGGTTTGGTTTGAACTTGGCCTGCCTGGGCTTTTCTACCAGCTTGTTTGGATGTAACACCAATTATTCTATGTGGAAGGATTGCTATGCCTAATTAGTTTTATCTTTTTCTTCTCTTTCAATGGTAAACCATAGCTTTTCTAGAGACAGAGTAAAAAATAATTCCTCTGTGTAGAGGGAAATATTTCCCTTTTCAGCATGATGCTGTAGTGGTAGATCAGTACAAGGATAGTATGAGAGTGCTGAGGGCACAGGATGCCATACAGAGGAGAACAGGCATGGGGGTGGTAAGAAAGGTCACAGGGTAGCACTGGAGGTGTCAGGGATGCAGGTAATTCTTCAGTAGTTAGTTAACAAATGGACACATAGAGCTGGACAAAAAACTGGTTTTAAGGGTCACAAAACAAAACCAAAAAACAAAGAAAAAGCATCTAATATTGGTAAAACAGTCTACATATAAAATTTGGATGCAGTGTGATGTTGCAGACACTCACTAAGGGCAAGGCACCAATCTGTGTCAGAAAACATAAAGACAGCTCAAAGTGAAGAAGAAATCATCAACGTGATACTTGCCTGACAAAGGGGAAGAAGCCCCAACATCACCACCATTCCTCCCAGGACAGAATGTGGGGGCAATGAATCTTTATGCAACACCCTGCTCCCTGCTTTCTTTGTGAGGAAAAATGAACCCTTTCCTTTTTTTTTTTTTTTTCTCCTCATTAATTAGATATAGCAACTCCTTTGATCATTCTGCTGAGATTTAAACTGTATCAACAATAAATTCTTGGCTTTACTCAAAAGGTGTGTTTCTTTTTTTGCATTACAAAATTTTGAATTTAGCAGACAGACAAACAAGTGCAATGATGACATAAACTCTCTTTCTTTGGATGCCAGGCTTGGAATTGAGATCCAATTGCAACAACAGAGTAGAATGCACGCTCTTCTATCTTCCTTTTTTTTCTTTTTTTTCGGTCGTGACACAGCTCTGCTACAAAGGTCTTTTGTCAAAAGCTACAAGAGCTAAGCCTTCCTTTCACAGCATCAGTGTGGATACTTTCACATCAATAATCTAAATAGCAGCACTAATTCAGCACCAGACTAAGAGACTGCTGGGTTATTCTAATTTATTTAAAACTGAATTAAGGGAGATTTACTTCAGAACATAAGAGAAACCTTTATACAAAAAGAATAGTTGAGATTGGAACAAATTAGATGTGGAGGTTGTAGAAAAGCTTTGTAATTCGAGCTTTTTAATTACCAGTTAGCCAGGTTACTATGGATGAATAGCTCAAATGTAGTCAGGCCTGAGCTGGGGCAGCAGGATGGAACAGATGGCCTCTTCAATCCTCTTCCTGCTGTATTTCCTAAGATAATTCTATACTTACTGTGTCAACCCTAGTTCACTCATTTTCCTTTGTTGTTGTGCCTTTGACTAAGGCTAGAAGTTTGGTTTTTTTTCCTTTTGTGGCACAGAATCCAAAAGAACATGCAAAACCACAGTGATGTACAGAGAAACCATCTCACCAAGAGAAAAGCAGCAGTTACTGCTAATGCCTAAATCAGCCAACTACTCCTGGATGTATAATTTCTTACTTTCATTTCATAGAACCTGATGGACTGTAGATTTTTTACGATTTCTTTGAGACTCTGAGCATCCTTTAAATGATGACACAGAGGAAGAATTTATTTAGGAAGTTCCTTCTGCAGTGTGTGTATAGTTGACATTAACAGGGCAAGGTTATCTGGGTTGTAAGGACAGCTGATTCAGAAAGGTGTTTAGTTAATTCAGTGCAGGAGACTCAGTGAAGGAACAGAAAAGGTTATTAGCTGAAAACAGGACACAAACTGTGACCAGCAGCAGATAACTGACACAACACCAAGGGTCAGAATTCCCAGCTCCTAATGTGCCATTCAGGACCCACCTGTTCAGCCTATGAAAGGGTCAGTCATCACTTTGCAACTCATGTGAAAGCGAACACCATGATCAGGGTCTCACAGGAGAGACCAAATGTCTTACACAATATTTGAAGAGGCTTGTGGCACTGCATGAGACTTATTGTTGGGTATTTTGGGGGAATTGTAGGAATGTGAAGGCCTTACTGTGGGATACTTAGGGGAAAGGGCAAAGGTAGTGCAGAGGTCAAGGTGGACTGGGGAAGGGCAGGCATGGAAAATCAAAGAGGACAGAATCAAAGATGGCAAGTCACAAGTAAGCAGGTGGCAGGCCAGGATAGTTGTCCTGTGCTTGAAATCTCCATTAAACTCTATTTCTACCTATTTTCTGTGCAAGCAGGCTCTCATGCTCTCCGCTCTGTGTGTGCATGATTGTGTGTGCAGGGGCACACGCTCTGCTGCTCAGCTTCAGGACCACCTACCAAATGTAAGGCTGAGCATTTGACAGCATGAATGGAAGAATTCTAGAGATAAATCAGCTACATTTAGGATTTAACTCTACTGGTGAAACTGCAAAAAACAGTCACAAAATGTCTGTGCATCCAGTTGGCCTCACATTAGTCTTTTCCAGCACTGAATATAAGCACCAATGTAGTCAAAATGAAGTAGACAAAGCAGCTTGTAGAATATTATTTAAATTACACATAAATCAATAGAAAAATCTTATACACTTCAGGTTTATGGTAATATCTTCAGTGTCTCCAAAGGCTCCATATTGATCTGACTTTAAAAGATTTGAATCATATAAGAAAATACTTTAAATAAACTCAGTAAAGGCAGCAGATTGTTACCTTGACAACTTGACTCATTTACGGTGCTAAAACCAAACACTGAGTCTATCACAGCTGGGAGAGGTGTGACCAGCATAAATTCTTATGGCCTTCTTTTAAAATTGACAGTTAAAATATAGGTTCTAGGTTTCAAACATGAAAACTTTCAAGATGAGACAGGTCTAACCAGTGGATAAATAAAGAAGTACTTTTAAAATTTTATTTATAGACTGTTGAATTCATATTTAAGATTTTTTATTATTATTATTATTCTATAAATTATATTTTCCTAGTACAACACCCTTGTTTCCTGTTATTTACAAATTTTCCCTAGGACAAGTAGAAACCCTAGGCACCTTTTTTACAAGTTAACATGCTATTTTGAAATCTAGTGTGTTAAAGTTTAATTTTCATGTATATTTTCATGTAGAAAAAAAGCCAAAAACATTGTGTGGGAACAAAATACTCATACAGGAACAAAAGATTCTTGCAAACACACCATGTGCATTATAAGGTATGAGGGGTCCCTCTGCTGGGTTTTTGTGTTATTCCAGTCCTGAGACACAAAAGCTCACACTGCATAGTTCAAACATAGTTTTGAAGGCAGTGGCAAAGAAATTAACACTCCTGATAGTTCAATTGTATAATTCTTAAACTGCACACTGATAGGCAAAACAATAAACGGTGTCACAGACATTTCTGAGGAAAAGGTATCAACCAGAGTCATGTACATCTAAACTGTTGCAGAGACACCTAGATTTCCACTGCAGGAAAAGTTGTACAAGTTGTAATACTCCTAAGCTACAATTTTCAAGAAATCCATGCTAGTTGAGCACTGAAGATACACCAGTCAGAGATTTAACATATAGTTCTTCAGAATGTTATAAAAACCTATGCAGAAAAAAACAGGCAGGTTGCAATGTCTCCTTTCAAACTCCTCAACATCTGAATCCCAGGTGGAATTTTCAACATTACAATGTGTAAGAATATGCAATTTTCAGAATAAAAGAAATATAAAATAAGCAAAGTAAGATAACATGGGTGTAGCAGGCTGTTCTGCCCCATGGAGGTAAAATAGCTTCAAAAATACCCTATTTGCAAAAGTTACCAGTGATAGATGGAGGGTGGGGGGTAACGCTGCTGGTGGTGGTAAAGAATGCTGAGCCCAGCCTAGCCCCTTAATCCCAAAGTTAGACATTCTTAGAAGAACAAGGTTTCCTGACAGAAGCTGGCACTGAGCAGGATTTGGCAGACAAAGTTCCTGATAAAGGAACCAACTTGTGATAGCACTGATAACTTATTTAAAGCCCCTGAGCTGACACAGCTGGCCCAGCAATACACGATAGATAAATAAATCACTTTATCCTATAAAAGCCCAATCCCACTTTTTCATGGCAGGGTCTTCTAACATACCTTTTCTTGGAGTGTGTGTGGAATTTACTCCCTTCAGTGAGGATATCTCTCAAGGCTTGTTCTTGAGTCTGAGTGACAGAGATTTGCCCACAGTCATTGGTGTGGGTTATATGGGTGTGAGTGACATCAATCTCTACTTAATAATTATTTTTGTATATTTAACAGCACTGCTTCAATACTGCTTCTATTTAGCATATTATAGTTAGTTTTATCTACTTGTACTGTGTAGTAAATTGTGCTGATTAAGATCTTCTAGTCTAATCATTAAGATCTTCTAGTCTAATCATTATCACCATCAATTTAAATCAATAATTTATTTATTGATACAAATATATTTGGGTTGGCATCCTTAATCCTGCCAGATTAAACAACATGAAGGCTTGGTTACACCTATATAATACTTTAGATCTAAACCTTTGATTAAGATTGTGGCTAAGATTGAATTCTGCTGCACCTAGACTCCTGTTTGCAAAGGAATTCAGAAAGCAAGGGGGTCCTTTCTCCACCCTGTAAATCAGTGGGAGAACTTCTCTAACAAACTCTGTATGAAGCTCCTGCTCTGGCCATGACAATGGGTAAAGGCAGTCTGCACCAAAATTATTTTCTAAGTAGATTTGTAAAGGATTCTCCTGGCATAGTGCTACTCACAGGCTTGAAAATAGAAACAGAGATAATCCATAATGCTATCCATAATGCTATCAAATAACCCATAATGGTGTCAAACAGAGCCATTCTGCTGGAAATTGTGTCATAATGGCAGGCAAGGAAACATAATAGAAAGAATAAATAAAAGCAGTCAAGTACATAAGATTATTTATACACAATAATTCAAGGAATTAGCCAAACTAAGGGCTCAAGAGGCCTGGGGGTGGAGGGTCTTGTTTCAGGGAATGGTAAAAGCTGTGGGATGTCTAAGAGACACAAGTGCAGCACAGAATCAACTGCCTCCCTGCAGTGAGGGTCCACTGCTGGCACTGACAGTACCCAGAAGCACATTTTGAACAGGACAATGAAAAACCATGCATTTCAAACAAAGAACCAAGAAGAATTATCTTCTGTGTATATCCGAGTTCCTCCAGAGAGTGACAGTTCCTGAAGTGTTCCTCCACAAAACTTGCCTGACCTAGAGCAAGTTGTGTATTCCCAGTGACCTTTCCCTGCAGTGAGAACACCAGATTTCATCTGCATGTTTCAAAACACTAGGCTGAGGTTTTCCCTTTGTACAACAGCTTGAATTTAATTTTCTTCACTTTATCATATCATTTCAGGGTATCATGTTCCCTTTTAGAAACCATTGCTGGTTTTCTTTGTGCTGCAACAAACATGATGAAATATCTTACAAGGTCTCATTTCCTGTTGGATGTTGAATGCTTTGTTCATTTCAGCTTGCAAAATTTTTTGCAAGAGGGACAAAGTGGAAAGAAGAGATGAACAGAAAATCTGGTGGATGGAAAAGAAAAGTCCTCACATAAGATCTGGACTTCAGACTTGAATGCCTTTTTATGGCGTTTATGTGTCATGGTTCATGTGGGAAATAGGGTGATGAAGTCCTTGTGAAAATGTAATTTAAGCACAGTCTGTGTTTTAAAATTAACATTTTGCCTTCATACTGAGCAAGAAAATGTCCCCTATTCTGTTTTTCCTTTTCAGTCTAGGGCAGCTAGAGAAAAGATTTTTATTTAATTTGGATTCTTTGTAGCAAAGTAATAGCTTGGAGAAGTCTTTAGGCCAGTTCATATTACACTCAGCGTGTGCAGTATGGGACTAGTTTAGAGAATATGACACCTTATTTCCTGGAGCACTGCACAAAAATGCCAAAGGGAACATCCTGCAGAAACTGTCTTGGCTATTTGCTGGGCAATTCTCATCTGGACTATTATCAGTGTGCCTACTGAGGTTTACTGTGAGTTACTTCTTTTTCCACATATGTATAAGCTGAGCTTTGCAATATTCAGAAAGACTATTTCATATCTACTCAAATTTATTAGTCAGAATATATTCTTTATTATACCCATTCATAAATATCCCTTTATTTATTAAAAACAAAAACAAAACCAAAATAAAACAAACAAACAAACAAAAAAACCCACAAAAAATTAAACAACCAAAATCCCCAAATCAAGCCCTATAAGAGAGAAAAATAAGTTTTAAATACTCCTTTAGGAAAAAAAAAAATTGATCATTCTTGTAGGTTGTTGGATACATATGGAATTTACAGCTATGTAGGACAGGGTGTTGGTATGTCTTGCTAGACAGAGAAAGAAAATGTTCAGATCTTGCCCTTTTAGGGCTAAAAATGTCAAGTAAGAACAGGAGACTCTCTTTGCCATAATAAACCATCCCCTCAGGTGGGCTTGCTTTTTTATTGCACCAACATTGCAAACAAAACAAAACATGGCAAACAAAACAAAACATGGCAAACACATGCAGTCTTGAGGCAGGTTGGGTCTTCAGCAGGCCTGTAACACCATTCTGGTTTCTGTGAATACATTTTCTTCAAATAGGAACACGAGTACAGAAACAGGAAGGGAAATAGTGTTGCATCACCCCAACACAGATTCACTTCTTGCCCCAACATGGTCAGGCCACACACTAAGAGGTAATGACAAATAATTACTGTGAGGTGTCTGAACACAGCCTAAGAGAAACAAGAGCACAAGTTCCATGGAAAATTTATTCACTTGAAGTATAGAATAGGCCTTGTAAATATTAAAACATTGATTTATTTGTGTAAATTCAGTCCTGTTGTCCTAGTTAATCTGAGGACATTTGTTGAAATACATGGGACTTTATAATCTTTTTAATTAAATATAGGAATACCCCAGCATGGTGAGACTCAAACCCTAATTCACTAGATCCAAATAGAAAAGAAAATTATTTCCTGACTGAAATTATTGTCCACTCGCCTGGAATGCATATTCCACATTTACCAGATTCAGAGAAGGGAAAACAGCTGTTATACAAAAGAATATAACACTCAGAGTAAATATTGGGAGCTGCAAGATGAAACAAGTATGAAGATGAATCATCAGGAATGTTTTGCTGAGCCTTTGAAGTTGCATTCCCTTTTATCTAGAGCACTCAAATGGCAAAAAGCACAATGACCATGTGATAGTTTCAGACTGGCAAGTTGCATTCAAAGTTAAAATGTTTGATCTTATATTTTGTAGCTCTCTCTGGTTACACTGTTGGGCTTGTAGATTTCCAGACCTTTGACTAAATCTCTTTCTCATTGTAACTCATTCAACTTATTTTAATATCTTAACAAGGCTTTTTACAAGGTCTTCCAACTGAGCCTTTAATCAAACTGGTGAAATATAGTTTCAGTTCATGGGCTATGAGTGGAAAATTGACTGGGCAGGGAATAGGTTGCAAACAACAGCACCGAGGGCAGTGAATTCCCAGACTGCTCCTCAGGAGTCATGGGATCACAGAATTGTAGAATCATTTAGTTTGGAAAAGACACACACAACCAGTGACTGCTCCAGCAGATTACTTGCTTCCTCAGCCTGGTCTGGTGGCTATGGGGCAGCAGCCTTTGCTGGGGTCAGTGCTTCCAGAGTTGTTTTTAATGACCCAAGCAATGGAAGTGAATAGACTCACAGCAGGTTTGTAGAGAATACCAAAGTGGAGGGAAGGGGCCAGTACACTGGAAGGTGAAAGAATTCCATTCAGAGGAATTCCAAAGGACTGAAGGTATGGACTGATATCAAGCTCAACAAAGGCAAATGGAAAGTCCTTGTAGTTGGGATGGAATAATCACACTCAGCTGCCCACGCTGAGTGCTACCAGATGGAAAGGAGCTGTGCAAAACACACCTGTGGTCCTGGGGGGCATGAAAATGAGTCAAAATTACATCCTTCCAGAGGAAAACATCCTGGCCTCTATTACAAGGGTTGGCAAGCAGGGTCAATGAAATAATTGTTCTCTTCCATTTGGCACTTGTGAGAACTCCCCTGGCGTTCTGTGTCCAGCACAATAAAGGATATTGTCATACTGCAGCAAGCTCAGCACAAGGGTCACCAAGAGGATTAGGGGGCTGGAGCACAAGATGAGTACTGAGAGAACTGGCTTGTAAGCTTGAAAGAATGAAATCTAAAGGGAGGCCTACAGCTGCTTAAAGAGAGGGTACAGAGAAGAAAGACCCAGACTCTTCTCAGAGGTGCAAGAGATAAAACAACTGTCAATGGATACATCTGGCAATAAAGGAAACTCTGACTAGTATGGAAAAAACACTCACAACGAGGGTAATCAAAATAATGTCCAGAGAGACTCTATCTCTTCATACTGGAGAAATTCAGATCTTAGCTGGACACAGCCCTGTGAAACCTGCCCTAAATATGGCCCCACTTTGAGCAGGGAGTTGGACCACAAAACCTCCAGAGGCCTTTTCTCATCTATTTTATGAAGGAGACAGATTCCTCAATATGTGAATTTATTCCATCCATTCTAGAATGAAGTGACTTACCCTAAGTTCCTCTTTCTCCATTGCCTACCGTTATAGAAAACATGTAATCATATAACTGCTATCTTGTAGATGACAAGTATTACACAAAATAAATTCAAACCTTACCTTATTATTTTTCATCCAGGAAATTTATAATTTAAAAAAACCCAATTAGTGTGTTGGTTATTTAACACCCAGAACAATCGTGAATTTAAACCAGAAATTCTTGAGAAAAACAAACTAAACCTTACATTAGAAGATGGATTAAGAAAATGAAGTAGAAATAATTCTAAAAAAATATTTTCTTGTATATAAATTTCATTTTAGATATTCAAATACATAGGCCAATAAAAATTACAAAGCCACGCTCCTTAGTTTATATATCAGAAATTATAAATATATTGCAGGACCACTCAATGATTTCTTTAAACACCTAAGCTTTTGAATAGATCCATTAGGAATTGGCTTTGGCCAAAAACCTCAAAGATTTGCCAGCTGAGATGGATCAAACAAAATTATGCCGATCAACTTGAGAATAATAGATTTGTTTATTCTAAGTGTTCCGGTGGGGTTTTTTGAGCAACTACATAAGATACTTTAAGCAGTCTGATAAAATTTATATATTGGTGAGGCTGGATGCTAGCCCAAAGCTAACATTTTAGTTGTTAGACATCTAAGCCTGCGCTACTCATTATAGATTCTTTTCATATTGATAAACAACTAGACATTTCTAGACAATTACCCTGAGAGAGTGTCTAAGTGCCAATAAATCACATTCTGGAGTTGCCTATTTACCTTCATTGATTGTTAAAACCCCCCAGATGACTAACTCAGAGTAAATGCCTATTGGTGTTTTGGTCAGGAGTGTGTTTCTAAGGCAAATCTCAGATTGTGCACTGCTTTCATCTGCAACCAGAAGATGCATTCCAGGATCACAACTGAATACTTCTACTGAGACAAATAACCACTATAAAACTTGGATTGTTTATCAGAACGCCACTCCTCAGAATAACTGTTTGGGTTCTACAGATTCATTCGTATTGCTTGCATCATTTTCTAATGATGACATAGTCCACAACTTAAATTGAGACCTATATGTTTAACAAAGACTAATCTAAATTTAGATACCCAGTCACTAACAAGTCATTCATGTTAAAAGACTACCCATTTATGCCACCATGAAGTTATAGCTTATCTTCCAGTTTTCAGAATGAGGTGTCACTGAAGCTCTCAATTGTTTTTGTGATTTAGAATTTGTCTTCATTTACTGACTTATTTTATTTACTTAAAAGAAGAACAGTGATATAAAAAGTTTGATCTGTAAATATTTAAATCTTCACAATGGAAGATTTTTACTGACATTTTTACTGACATTTTACTGACACTTTTACTGACATTTGGAAGGTCCCAGTGAATGTCATGTTAAAGTGAGGTTTAAGAGGCAGTTGCTTCCCTGTGAGAAGCACTTTTTATTTTTTTCCTCTCAACAATTCTTAGTTGTCTCATCCCCTGCTTTACAATGAATTTGAAAAGTAACCCTCCCACGACAGACAATGCAGAAGTCTATGATCTTCTCTAGCTCCCCATGTTCTTCAGTGAGATCTTGTCTTGTAGGCCTGATAATAAATCTAATGAACAATCTGATTGGTGATTAAGCTTCACTTCAGGGAAAACCAGTCAATCAGGTCTACCAGACTTGAAACCGTTTCAAAAGTCACAGGCTCCTGCTATATAATTCAGATGAAAATGAATAAAATTATTAAATAAATAAATAAATAAATAAATAATCTACTGGAAATCCCACTGACAGATCACTAGGAACAAATGGGGCATAGGTCACTGGTAAAGGACTTAATAATTTGTTTCCATATTATTTTTTGTGTGTTTGTATTTAATTATTTCCTATATTTTTTGTTGTTGTTTGCTTCATTTTTTCAAGGTTTGTTTAGTTTTTGGTGTTCCTTTTGCCTTCACTGTATCAAATGTATACAATAAAACAAAATAACTCCACTTAATAAAGACATACCAATTTTTGCCAGGCAACATTATTGTTTGAACACGGCATGATATAATTTAAAAATATACTTTTTGCTATTTTAAGTATCCAGTGGCAAGTACAGTCAGCAATAATACTAGACATTGCAAGAGTTTTTCTGTCAAACTACCCAGGCCAGTGAGAAGGCTGTGCAAAATTCTGTGCCCTACAACGAAGTAAACCCCAAATGACTTACATTTTCAACTCAGTTATAGGAATATGAAGAATTCCTCAGTTCAGGAATATGAAGAATAGCCATCAATTCCAACTTGCAAGATCTCCCAAGATCCACAACTGACAAACACATCAGTCCTACATTTGGAAGGCAGCCTTGAAATCAAGTTTGAGATGATCAATAGAAGTTATGAGTACTTTGTAAAGTCACTCCTTGACACTATTCAAAATATACTCTCTGGGGTCTTGAATCCCTCACAGACAAAATTACCCAGATGGCCTAAGGGTTACAAGGCTTTCTCCCAAGCTACAAAGCCCAGAGCTACCTACTGAACTTAGCATATAGCAAGGAAATTGGAAATTAGTAGAAATTTTAGACATTAGGAGGAATTTCTTCACAGAAAAGGTAACTAGACACTAGAATGAGCTGCCCAGGGAGGGTGGTGGAGTCACCATCACTGGAAGTATTTAAGGAAAGGATGGACATGGCACTCAGTGCCATGGTCTGGTTGACACAGTGGTGTTGGGTCATAGGGTGGACTCAATGAACTCAGAGGTCTTTCCCAGCCTAGTTGATTCTGTGAAATGGTCAGGGGTACACTAGAAGGAAAGGAAAGTAAATGTGTCAGACTGTTTCTCAATGTAGAGTCATGAATGGGGAGGAGTGTGAAATTCCCCAAGCCTCACCACTATGTCATCATCACAGATGTTCCATTTATTGCCAGGAAACCCATTAATGAAATTCTGTGGGGAAAAAAAAAAAAAACAAAAAAAAAAAAAAAAAACACCAAAAAAAAAAACCCCACCACCTCAACCTGGCACTGGCAGGAATGCACTGTGCAAACAATTGTCCATTTCACCAAATGGAACTATAAAACAAAACAAAAACTGAGTTGGCCATTAAAAAGATTTTGCAAATTATTGTAAAATGCTGTGTTTAACTTTTGGGAAGGGTGGACAGTATTTTCCAGCTGTTTGTCAGAGTGAAGTGAAACTGTTTGGTGCTACTCTGACCAAGAAAAGTGAAAAAGTGAAAGCAAAGATTTTGATTTTGCACAATATAAAGTTAGGCCCGTTAGGCAAGTGGAACAATCTAAACCATAAGAAACCAGATTTTTTTTCTATATAAAGTTTCTTAGCTATGCACATGTAGGAAGATTGTATATAACTATCAATGTCACACTACTGGCATTTCTTTCAAAGCCCATGGTAAAGAGAACTAAGTATTTATTATACAGACAGAAGTTTTTTTTAGTCAGAAATAAGTGTTTAACAACTGATACTCTTTCAAGTTCATTTACTGGTTTTCTTTTATTAACCATCAACAATTTTTAAGGTCTCGTTTACCTCTGCAGTTAAAAAAATGCAGTCACTCCAAAAATTTGCTTTAAAAAATTTCAACAACTGCTGCTTACAGATCTTCTGGCAAATTACTTATTTTTTCTATATAAATCAACATTTTTTATTTTATTTAATCAACTTATTTTTTCTATAGTAAATCAACATTGCAAATAATATTTTTATGTATGGAAAAAAATATATATGTGTGTATATATAAGCATATATATGTATATACATATACACATTAGTTTAGAATATCTTGCAATTATATGTTCACCATTTAAAATATCTTCCTGAGTTTTCTGATAACACCAAGAATGAAAATAAACATATCATAATTTATCTTGGATTATGAGATGGGTAAATCTGTAACTTTATGCCATGTAATATTCTAGGGTTTCGGGAAAATTGTATCTGTTGCTAAATACAAAAATCACAAAGCTTTAAAAATACCTAATAATTAGATGTTATTTCAAATATCTCTTCTAAAAAGCATGAAAAAAAATTGTGCTAGAAGTTAAAACTCATTGAAAGCACAATTCAGAAATACACGTTTCATACTTTCCAGTTTCTAAGTTGCATGAAAATCCAGATATAGTTTTCTAAGACCAGACTATAAAATGCCTATGCCATGATGATGCATTTTCCTATAATACTCTGTTAAAAAAAAAAAAAGGGGGGTGGGGAAATCAGGCTGTAATTGTTACTGCAAGTCAGAACAGAGCTTCTTATGATTGACAAATCTAAAAGATTGAGTGGCTTGTACAAATCTTCTAAATGCCCATTTCTAGGAACTGAAAATAACTGGTTTCATTCTCTCCACGTGTAAAACCTCCTCTTCCCATTCATTTTGCACTGAAGTTAAGCTTTCCTAAAGTAAATTGCAGAGTGCTTACCATATGTAGCAACCAAAAAATTATATTCTATATTTTTCCACCTAAAAATTATAAAAAACATTAATGTTAATGAAAATTTTCATTAATTTAATTCAGTCTTTTTATTATATCAGTGGATGGAGGTAGTCCAAAACCCTGTATCAACAATTCCAAAATTACCGTGATTCTCCTAGCACAGTGTGAAAAGTCTGTTTTATTATAGAAATATGTCTGCTTTGTGTATATCACTCCTCAGCCTAAGCATACCTGCACAAGTGCCATAAGCCTAAAATATTTTCTTATAAATTAGGCTGGCAGCACCAGGATTATGAGCTTGCCCTCTATTACGCAGAGAACAGTTTTGACATTAGGTGTCCTACATCAGGTTGCAGGCTTATTTGCCAGGCTTCACATAATTATGGGTGACTTGCTATGAATTTTTAAAGAAATGAGTAATCCTAAGTTTTCCCAAAACCCAAAATGAAGGTGCTTCGTCTCTGGAGACTTCCAATTACACTGTACAGCAGCATCTGTTTTTTACCACCCACTCAGCTACTTTATGGAAGCTACAGATACAAATGGAAAATTGAAGCCAAAGTCACTGTAGCACAAATCACCTCACATGGTTCCATAGTCATCCCTTATGTTTTTATAGATCTAAAAATCCTCATTTCTGGAGTCGTATTTCAGAAACAAGAACGTTAAATTGTCACTGGAAAAAAACTTCACATTTTAGATTGTATTATCCATTCTTCATTATTTCCCCCCTTTCTTTTTGAATCCTGAAGCTTTTCCATGCAGTAATTAACAATAAACAATTAGCTGTTGAAAGACTGAAAATGCTCTGTATATTTCTAATTTCATTGACTTTTTAAATGTCGGGAATTTTTTCATGACAGTTTCTTGCTGGTGGTTGCTGGAATCTGGTGAATGACAGAGTTTTTTCAAGTTATAGGTTAATGCATACTGGCCAGCTATTACAGTGCATATTACATATATATTTGAAAGGGAAAAAAAGAAGTAGCTATACCACTAGGCAGTAATGTCTGCTCTATAAAAAGGATTACTTTGGAACAATTCCAGAAAGGACTGAATTGATATTGGTATCCTACATCATACACTTTTGTTTAAGACTTCAGTTCTGGAAGCCTTAAAGATGCCTGAATTTATCAGAACTTCAGCTCTTTGAATCCGTTCATTCAAGCCATGTAATGCTCTTCCCCTCTACACTACTGAGCCTGAGCAACATCTATCTCACATTTAAGCACAGCACAGATTCAGTGTCTGAAACTCTCAAGGGAGACAATTTTGAGAACACAAAATGACACAACTCTTCTTTGGTGGGAAGACAAAATGGATCAACTCAAGACAGAAGTAAACAAAGTTTAGTTTTAAAGCATATCTGGGGAAGAACAGCAGTTCCTCTTCTTCTTTGTATAACAAATGAAGCACATATTGCACTGGAAGGCTGTGCAGCTCTCACATTGCCTGTACTGTCTTAGCAGGCAGTCTGGGCAGGCACAAGATTTAACTAAAATATTAACACAAGTAGGATGGCTATTATGTTCACCCCTAGTTGGTACAGCCTTCCTTAAATCTCCAGGTTATAATTTATCCTAAACTGAGGGATGCCACCTGTTTCTGGCTTTTTTAACCTACACTGTAAAGCAAAATAATTGTTTGGTTGGTTGGTTTTGGTGTTGTTTTGGTGTTGTTTTGGTTTGGATTGGTTTGGTTTGTTGTGGTTTTTGGTTTCTTTCCCCCCCCAAAAATTGCCCTTGTATTCAATCAGAGATTGATAGAATGGTTGAGATGGTCGCTAAGCAGCAGACACGACCCACGGCAAGGAGCAACAAATTCCCAAATTCCCTTTTTAGCCCAGTCTCTCACTGCATCTGGTGTTCCAGATCTGTTTTATAGCAGCTGACTTTTCCAAGTACAGCTTCTGGAGCCTTTGTGCCTAGCTCAGGAGCCCAAAGTCCACAATATGAAATATGTAAAGACAAAGAATATATGAGGCTTAAGAAGTTTCTAGAGTTGAAATTCGGTAGAGTTTTGCTACAATTAAGCTTCTTTTTTGTTGTTCTCTTGTTTCTGCTATTGGCCTTTCTACTCCTTCATTAATTCTTCCTCAAAACAGGAATTCATCTGCCAATCAAAAAGCATTTCTGATGAGAATTTAGTGAGTTCCCATCATTTTTATATTCCATTATGTCATTACAGGTTTTTGTGCATCTTTCCATAAACACATGTCTGTGTTAAAAGCATAAATTACTGTTTTTAATTTATGCTTTTAACACAGAAGTACATTTTTAAAATTGCGTTGACCTTTAAACAAGTGAGAAATCCTATGGAATTTAACGGGAATTAAACAGGGATTTTTGGTTTTTAATTTTAATTTTTGAATGAATTGTCACTCTTTAGGGAACAGCTGGAATATATAGCTAATTAATAGACTTTTCAGAAACATTTTTGTATTATTTTCTGATAGAATTGAGTTATTTAATAAAAATTAAATGCTAGTAAGGCTTACACTCACACAAACAGAAACAGGCTAAATATAGAGAAAATTTTAACAAAAGATAACCTTTAAAGGGTTAATGCAAAGTTAAAAGATATGTGACCATGATTTTGAAAATAATTGATGATTTTTTAATGTCATAGTTATTAAAAGTATGATTTTCAGGGACCGGATGATCAGTACTTCCAGGAAGTCAGGCCTTTTGACAGTGCCTTGGTCTGGATGCCAAAAAAATGACATCTATAATGCTTCATATTACAATATTGGTGAAAGAGTTTATATAAACCACAAAGTACTTCCAAACATGAGCTCAGGAATATCTGGCACATAATGCTCAGTCATTTCGTGAAAAATTATACACAGAAAGAAATAAATGAGAATTTTAAAACAGATGCATAAACCTTAGGAATAGAAAGCAGGGACTATTAAATCCTATGGAAGGAAATGATACCAAAAGTGGTAGGGATTAATCATTTTCAAATGAGTTAAGGCCTCACCACAATGTTTAAACAATCTGATCATTTGTACAATTATTCTAATTAGGCAGCGATGTGGTTCTGAGAACTTCTGAAAAATGAGGCAGCTCCTTTACTGTAATTTTCTGGCTTTCAAATCAGAATTCAATCTGGCTGACTTAAAACTTTCTGAAAAATGTTTACTCTAGCTCACACAAGTGTGGAAAAAATATGCAGGACTTCTAAAATCGCTAAATCCAGCTTCCAGCTCTGGCACACACACTGGATTTCATTATACTTTTCATCAATTTATAAATGTCATCTGTTAATGCAAAATATAATTTATCACTACTCCAATTAGAAAATTGTTCCAGAATCCAAGAGGTTGTAAAATGACAATTAAATATTGGTATGTTTAAAATGGTTCCTGTATAGTAGAGTGTCAAAACAGCTGTGCTGAGTATACTGGAGGGCCTGGCCCCAGTGAAATCAGGAAGCCATCAGTCTCTGCACAAGTTCTTCAGATGCAGAGAAGTTCCTTCAGCTTCTTGCAAATACAAAGGCACAAGATCTCTAGAGTGATGTGTTGTCATGGCTGTCACTCTCTGCAGCCTACTCCTGCCACCCAGTTATGCCACACACTCAGAGTTTCAGGATTCAAACAATACCTTCCTTTCCAAGCATTTAAACATTGCTATGCAATCAAAATTTAGGCACATTTGCCTTTCCTTCTAAAATGTAGTGTGCTGAAATAAGACAATACTGACAGTCAAATAAAATATTCCTGAAACTCCATAATCATAATGTCATGTTATTAAATCACCATTGGTCTTCTACATTCACCCTTTGGACTCTCACATGTCCTAATGGCCTCATGTCCTAATACTCATAAATGTTATAAAACTGTTCACTTTCACTGAAGTTAAAAAGTGACACAATTTAATAGAGTTGGGGTTTTTTTTAAGCAACCTGGATTTCTTATCCATGAAGCTCAGGTACCTATTGCAGTGACAAAATACTATTCTCTCCCCTTCCTGGTAAAGTATTCTCTCCCCTTCCTGGTAAATATTTTAGTTTTAGGATTTGTCCTTCTAAGCTATGATGAATTTGCAAGAGAACTGCCTTGATAAAACCAAAAATAGAAATGAACATTGTGTAAACATGGTTTAGATCATGCTGCAGCCTTCTCCGTGAGAATGGTAGGAATGATTGCAGGTCGATAAGATAGGAAAGATATCATCATGGTAGGAAAGATATGGTTATCACAGGAAAGAGTCTGTCCCTGCTCACATTGCTGAGTCTCCAGAGACTTTGCTGTTCCTGGCTCTGCTACTAACACAAGCTCTCACTTAGGCTTTTCTGTTTTACTCTCTAACAATATTTAGGTTGCTTTCTGCAGACGGAAAGCCTTCTGTTTAATTTCCCAGTGGACACTCTTCTAGAGATAAGAATTAAAGCAATAAAGAAAAAGTAAGTGCATGAAGGTCATCAAAATAAAAGGTCTGAATGTCAAGATCTTCCAGGTTCCATTTTGGTGCCTTAAAGACAATTTATAACCTCTATCTTTATGAGGCCTAATAAAGCTTAATAATTTCCTCGCTATCCATCATCTTGAACTAGTGAAAGCAAATTTTTTCTTGAGAGCTATGATGCTATCATTTCAGTTACAGGTCCTTACTTTGAAATTCCAGGTAGTAAAGTCAGGTGCTTAATTTCCAAGCTTGAGTTCCTTTTTCTGAAGAGCAGGAAATGACTTTCTTTCAGATGCCACTTTCACTTTCTGCAGACATGTTTCCCACAGCAAGGTGTGCCTTTTCAAATAAAGCTAAAAGAAAAAAAAAAAAAAAAGAGGTGGGGTAGAGTAGGAACACCCCTCCCACACACATTAATCCCAAACAGAATGGGATCTCCTAGCATAAGGAATTTCTATAGCTCCATAGTGACACTGACAATGTTCCATTACCTCGTTTTTAGAAAATGAGCTATTGTTTTCTCTGTCAAACCAGCAGAAAGGGGCCAAAACACAAGACTTTGGTTCTCCTGATCAATAAATTTTATGTGAAATATTTTTCATTATTTAATTATTTTACAAATATTTTGTTTATGTGCAAATGCTTTAAAGAGAAACATAGCAGAGGAAAAGCTTTACCACATCAGTGCTGAGAACCTTATAAAAGGAAAACCATAATACAGGAACAAGACACTAAAGTAAAAAAGCTAAAAGCACTTCAGGTGCCAGGCCCAGCCACTAATGGACTTCCAGTGCACAAAAGGAAATCATATTAACCTGAAATGTGAAGCCTGATGTTGAAAGCCAAGCTGGATGGAAAAAATGAAGTGGCAAATTTACGAACACGGACATTTGTTAGACATCTTTCAGACCAAGCAAAGTCTATCATTTTAACAACACACAAGTAGCATTTATGCTGTTAAGGTAGTCTAATTTTAAAGGTAAAATATTAAATACATTTAAAAAAAATAAACCACCCACAAAAAAACTGTTACTGAAAGATTTGTAGGTTAAAATAAGGTTATTTATATCTCCACAAAAAATGTATTGCTTCCTCCCTTCATTTTTTGTATTTTTTTTTTTTCTTCAGGAGAAAGAATTCAGTATTTGAATCCTGGCATTAACAGATGATTACAGACACTCATAGAGGTGAACTGGAGGCTCACAATATGGTTATTTCATCAGTTGTCTGAGGAAGAACCTCTACCACCACACACAACATAAAGGAAAACCTTTTGAAAGTTGACGTGTTTTGGCTGCAACCCCACCACGCTCCTTCCCTGAATACACTCTCCAAAGTGATTGAACCAAATCTTACTGGAGGTGCAATAAAATTCTAGAAAGAACAGTTATGATTTTGTCACAAGACACAATAATCCTGATTATAAATGAATCCCTAAGATTTAGGTCCACATCTGCAGCATCAAGTTAGGTAGTCGGGGGGCTCACACTGAAAGGTGTGATCACATTGAAATGGTCATCAAGTCTGAAAATGTTCCAGGCTCCACCACTGATGCTCACTTTGCCCTCTTACCACTGCCCTCTATTCAATCCTGACAGGGCACTATGCTAAGAGCAGAAGCCTCAATTTTACCCGTCCCTCGTGGCTGCAGATATCTTACGGTAAATATTCTAGTCCTGTATCCAAAATCTACTGCTGAAAAGATGTTCATGAGACATCTCCAAGAGAAGATGAAATGAGGCCTGTTTTACCACACACACCTAGATACTTATTCTCAGACAAGTGGCAGAAGTTGCCCCTTATTCCACCTGTTAGCTTCATTACAGTTCCTGATGATTTATGAATGGCACATAGAGAATTGACATCCACCAGCATTATGACAGTAAAATTAATAAAGATGGGCAGATACTCTGTAAAGGGGCAAACTGACAAAATACTACAGATGCAAGCTACAAATATGATCTTTATGTGATTTCCAGAAGCTGGATGTTAGGTATCTAAGGACTTGTAATATTACAAGCAAATCCATTCAGAAAGAGCTTCAAGAACCTGGTGCAACCCCCTTTCTGTCAGCAAGTGATGCAGTGCTTAACATTTGGCCAAACTATCACAGAGAAACTTCAGGGAGTAAGATGAAGGAGCTCAAACAGGTATGAAATAACAAGAACAGTACAGTTGGATACTAGACCTGCTTTGAGTGTTAATGGGATTTAAAATCCCCAGAGAGAAAATGTAATGAAATTTTATTGTTCTATTATTCTTATTACTAGTACTACTAATACTACATTTTCTGATTTTGTAGGGATTAGTTCTCTTGGAAGTTAACTCTCTCCAGTACCTCCAACCTACAGTAAAATAAAAACTTCTGCAGATTACTTCATAGTACCTGGTGCAACTTCTGGAATGAACATGTCTATATATACATACATGTGACATGTAATATGTGTGTGCATATGAGTTTGTATTTTATATTTGAAAGTAAATATAATAGTTATAGAACTACAGGAAGTTCACACGAAAAGAGTACAGTTAAACTTTTTTTACTGTTCAATTACTACAAGTATAAACCACATGGAGTAAGTTATACAAAATTCTACATTCATACTGTAAATACAGAAGACAATACTATTTGTATAAAAGAACAGTGTGCTCTGTATTTTATCACCTGAATGTGAATATTTACAAACTGTTAACAATAAAGTTGTTGTAAAATCAAGTAAGACAAAAATTAACATTTTTTTTTTCTACAGACTTTAGGGTTTTTTCTGTTTAAATAAAACCTTCAAGACATGCCACCCACATACAGCCTCCCTGTTACCTGGAAATCAACACACCTGAAAGGATGGAATACTGAAAGAAGGTAGTTTCACTCTGCATAATCTACTGAGAGTAGGTGGTGAGAAATTAATAGAGGTGGAAGAAGACTATTTAAAAGGGACTCAGCTGACAGAATGGTACCCCAGGAGCCCTACAGAAGAGCACAACCGCACAACCAGGAGCTGAGTATTATCCACAAGGTAGGCTTCTTTGATTTTATTATTGCTTTTTCTAGATGAGATTTATTTACTAATTTCATTTCTTCCTTTTTCCTTTATTACTGTAATGCAAAATGAATTTATGAAAAAAGTCCAATTAAAATACAACCTTATATTTAAAAGAAACTGCTCTAAATCCTGTTATGAATTACAGGTAGCAACGTTACAGGTTAATACGAATTACAGCAAACTGCTGGAAAACTGGAGAAACTAATTTTTAATTAATTAATTGGAAATATTTTATATTTTGTCAAATTTACTATTGCAGCAAATAATGCCAGTTTTCCAGATACTGTATGTATTTATGAAAATAAGTATTTCAGAAAAACAGAAATGGGTTTTAAAAAAGGAAAAAACCACATGAAGCCCTTTACATACTATACGTGGTAATTCATTTTTCCTAAATGGTTCTGTTCTCCCCCAACATGAATGGTTCATTACCAAGTTGTTGTAAACCACCCCCTAAGCTGCTATTCATTGTAACCCCACTGTTACCCAACCCCTCCTACCCTCAGTATCCCATTGGTACAAGCCTTGGGTCTGTCCCCTTGCTGGAAAAGCCTTTTTAAGCTGAAGACATTTTGGGGGTAGGCCTCTTGTTGCTCTTGCCTCTCTTGCTTTCTCCTGTCTTCCCCCTTCTCTCCCTCCCCCTCTCCCCTGTAGGAGCCATGCCGCTCCCCCCTGGTGTGGGACCCCCAAATAAACCCTGTCTAATCAACACCCTCGAAAGCCGTGTGGTGTCTTTCCTGCCTGTGTGCTGCTATTAGCTGCTACATGTTGCCAAAAGAATCCTCCCTGAAAGTGCTGGTAAGGCTCCTGTACCTCACCTCCCTTCCAAGACCCAGAAAGACTTGTTGCCAGTTCCCCTGCAGAGCTAGCTGGGCAGATGTGGGGCGCCAACTGAAGTTTTCTCCTCCCCTCCACCCCACACCCCCCTACCCTCCGCAGGCTGCTACCTCAGACTTGGGGAGTTTTGGGAGAGGAGATCTTCAGGATAGGGAAAGGAAATCCAAAAGAGGCTCTTACCTTAGGAGGTGTTCCAAGGCTTTATTTCCAAGAAGGGAATCCCAGGGCAAAGAGGAGGGGCCTGGGGGAGCAGGGGTTTTTATCTCTCTCGGGGTCGGGGGTCGGGATTACCTGGCCGAAGGCTGTAGGTCAGAGTCAAGGGGCAGGTAAGGTCGGGCCAGGTTACAGTCTCTGGGGGAGGGGTTTGTGAGGAGAGACCATTCCCTAATAGGAATGCAACAACCATATACATATAATTATATATAATATACGTTATGATAAATAACATATATATAATTATATATGTAGTATTTTAAAAAGGGTTTCCTTATAAATTTTTCCTATTTAATCATTGGATAAATGTATTTAACTTTCAAATGTCCCACCACAAGATCTGAACTCGTTAGCTCTATCACAGAACGTCTGTAAATGCAGAGCACAGTGGACAAGCAGGAGCTAACAATCACCTACACTTGTGTGACTTAAAACTGTAAAACCTTCCTGATTTTATTAAGCCTCCTGTCTTCTTCTCCTAGTTCCAGAACTTGACAATGCATTGCCCTAGGAGCTGCTTCTTCCTCTTAACTTCCTGCCTTATTGCTACATCCCTTGGCAACCCCCGACTCAACAGCCACGAGTGCTTCCAAAGTGTGCCGTGGAGTGAGCTTTTACAGGAGGTTGAGCAGCTGGTGAGTCAAAGTGTAAAATTCTGCCACAATCTATAGGTGTTGTTTTCCGTCTTTCTTCAGTTTAGGTGTAAGGAATTCTCCAATGTGTAACTGCCAGATTGCCATTTTTTTCCTCACATCATTAAAAAGTTATGAGTCAGATGTTCCTTCTCTACAAAAATCTCAAGCTTAGATATTTTAGTGCGCACTCATTCTGCTGAATACATGACATTTGTGTGCCTCCCCAAGAAGAGTACAGTCATCTGGGAGTTCTTCTAATTGGCATCAGCTGAAAGTGTAACACCATCATGTACTTTACCATGATATAATCCCACTGAAAGAAAAAAACATCCACGGTAACAACGTTTTTGGTACAAATACTGTCTGGAGCTGTTTTTGAAATCAGCTACATGGAAAATTTCCTTTCCCGCTTCGGCTTGTTTTGTGGCCTGCCCTTTCCTCAACTCTGTACACATTGACATTCCTGGAAAATTTGAAAAAAGTTGAAACAAGCAGCTATTCTTCCCATTTCAGACAGGCTTGGGAAACAAATGATTCTTCTTCAAACTCATGAGATATAATGTTAGTGTCATCACTTTTACACCTCATTGTTAAAAAAACAACTGAGAAGTGACTTCTATAAAATTTTTACATAATAAACCTTGTTTAGGATATACTTAAAGTTTCTACATTATGTTTTCTTTAAGAACAAAAGAGGCTTTTCCTTGGAGTGTGAGGAAGTGAGCAATGAAGATTTGTGTTTCCCTGAGCAGATGCTGAAAGCAGTAAGTAGAAAAATACGTGTACTTGACATTATCTCACTGTAGCAGCTCAGCCTCACACAGCCTATGAATCTTGTCATGAGACTTCTACACTAGAATTGTGCCATGTTATATTAGAGGCTTAAATGATAACTCTGACTGTTGACTTTTCAGTCTAAATTGTTTCCCGGAGAGGTTATTTATGGAAATCACTGTTTTCTTCCTTCTCCTATTATTTAAATCACAATGCCACTTTTACAAGAAAAGAGTTAGATTTTTCTTGTTAGTCCTGCTGTTTAAAGGGGAAAAATTAGTTGGAATCAGTCTGGTAGCCTGGAAACCACCAGAACAGCATGCTGGCCCTAGTTTCAGTCAGAAGCAGATCCCATAAAGGCAGTGCAGGGGTAATTCCATGTACTGCTCAGCACATACATCACTTCACTTGCACTTCAACTCACTTTCTGTGCAGATCTGCAATGCCACAAAATAAGGTACTGGTTGAGAATGTGGTACTGCACCATAGCAATTCATTCTGCCTGTTTCCAGCTCCTCTCTTCAATGGATCTTCTCAAATGCACCCAGGGAACAGAAGGGATGGATGGCAATATTGGCCTCTCCTGTATTTCATCTCCTCTGAGGTAGAGGGAGCTGCCCTTCACCAGACAGGGACAGTGCTGGGAGGAAAGCCCTGCACAGTCTCATGTCTTGAGTCTGAATTCAAAAGATCTGCTTTTGCCTCTTGGCCTTTTATTGACTATTGCTTATGCATTGTAAGTATAAATGCAGCCCCAAAATTCAAGATACACTAATAATACAAAACAGGGGTCCTCTTTATTAAAGCAACTTGAATTGAAGCAACTTATGCATTGCAACTGGAAGTTGAACATACAATTCCTGATTTTCAAATAAATGCCATTTTTGCAATGCATATTACTAGCCAGAATTTCTGTACTAAAAAAAATAGAAAAGCACAGGACAGTGGTGAAAATTGTTTAACAACTTATGATAATTGGACTCGGGTAGTTGAAAAATTAACTGATGTTTAAGTGCAGACTTCAGAAACAGAATTTGTCTATAGTTTTTTTTTTGTCATCACAGGTTAAATATGATAATGCAGCCATTGTTCATATAGTGCATGAAATTGCTGAGTTTTTCAAGAGAGCAGACACTCCTTTTCAAAATAAGAACACTTTTCTAAGAGAAATGTATGAGGCTCATGCTCAGCTCAAGGCATGCGTAAGTATAATTTATTCATTTATATGGCATGATATTCAAGTCAGGTATTCATGGTGAATAAAACTGATGATATGTGTGCTGAAAATGCAGTAGAAAACTTAAAAGACTACATTTTCAAATAATGATACCTAAATCATATGTCCAAAAGTAAAGACAGGCATCTTTCAACTCTTACTGACCTGTATGATACAGGAATTTTTAAATTCACACGTTTTATTTATGGGCCTATTTAAAGATGTGATGCCTAAAAACCAGTATTTCACTTTCTTCTCCTTAAAGACTGTACTAGTTCTAAACAGAAGTACTTGCTATTTTAACTAAATATCAATTTCATGTTATTTTTTTCAAGTACTGCTGACTTCTGTCAAGACAAGCTAACATAAAAAATTACATGCAAGTTGTAGGTAAAAAATCTTAAGTCTGCATTCAGCCTGTTTCAGCTGAGTAAACTGCTTAAACACATGTGCAAATAGTTAACTCAGTTGGGGTCAGCTTAAGAACTATTTACAGAGGACAAAGCCTCAGATTTACTGTAGCTTCCCTTGCAACTAATGCCTGTGCCAGGCACCAGATTTGCCAGGAAACCTGCAGGAGAGCAAAACTGGGCATACAAATGTCTGCCCTACGCCTGTGTGCTGCAGCAGAGGGAACCCAGTGCACAGCTCCCCAGGGCAGAGAGCTTCCCACGCTGGACATTGGCCTGAGCAGGAGCACAGAAGCACTGACCACCAACCCCACACTCCTGACCAGGCCAGGCCCCAGGACTAAGTGTGTACAGCTATGGGCAGTAACTGCTGCTTAATGTGTATATGTACACACATCCACATCAATAATTATCTTGTGCTACTGATCGAACATAATCACATCTGTACATCTGTCACACTGAACACACTGTCACACTGAACACACTGTCAGTGACCACCAGTTACTCTGAAATCTGTTTCCTCCAGACAGCACCCACTGACAAGACCAGTATTGTCACAGAACAAAAAGCTCCATAGACCCTTGCCTTGCCCTAAACGCTGATACATTCATTTCCTGATCTCTCTGCAGTGTGTGCTGCACCACCTTTGGCATTAACCCGCTCAGCAGGCTTGCATATGGCAGAATTACAGTGCTCTCAGTCGATGACCATGTCCATCAGAGGGCACTGTTTGAACTTTTATTTCCCAGTCATTGTTCAAACTAACAGTTTGTTCTCTTTTCCTTTAAAATAACAGTTGAAGCCCAGACGCAACATTATCCATGAGTCTATAGTGAAAGTGTGCTTCAAAAAAATGGATGAATTTGTGGCCAAGGTAAGTAGGCTGTTTCTTTCCAGCTTAATTTAAGGAAGCCTAAAGATAAAAGCAGCTTCTTATGCAAGATGTCCCACTGCTGATCAAAGCTGCACATACCCGTGAAACTGTGCCCCACTTCCATGCACTATGGATTTTTACTCACTTGAAATCTTCTGGTCCACACTCATGTCAAGGCCAATGAATCACCATGGGCTTTTAAAAAGCATTTAGTTTTAATTCAGCACCAAAACCCACAGCAGTCTGTGTCTTTTGAGAAAAACTTTACATCTCATGGGTCAGGATTAGCCATGTGTCTGTTGGTGGAAAAGAACTGGTGATCACATATACCAAAGAATATTTGTACTTTAGATAGACTTCCTAAAATTAGCATTATTTTTTCTTAAATTTATTTTGAATAATTATATGCTGGTTTTCAACTCACATTTTGCTCGCATTTTGCCATAATATTAGATGTAAATTTTTACAAACCAGTTAATAGACACTTCTTAATAACCATTTTTTTTCACAGTCAAATGACCACTGCATTTGGCAAGAGATCCATGCACATTCCAGAGAGATACTCCAAAGAATTGAAAACTACTCTTTCAAGAAAAGAGCAACACATTAGCAAAGGCGGTTTCCATCACATACTTCAAGGATCTACTATCATATCAAGATGTAAAAAGTAAAGGAAGAAGCAAACACAATGTTTGAATATAAGACTATAAACAGATTAATTTATTTTTGTCAAGATATTTTTCTAAACTACTGTAAAACTTAAGCCTTAGTAAAAAGAATGCAAAAAACCCCTATGAAAATATATTTGTATTTATTTGTTTTACAAAAACAAGGGTAATATTTTTCATAAAATGGGTATCATATATAAGGCCCTCCAAAACTTTTTTTCAAGCTAGAAAGTGAGCATCAGTTACACTATTTGATTTCACAGAACATTCATCAAGCTATGGAAACACAAACCTCTGACAGCCTAATGCTTTTCCAATGCACATCTCACATTTGCACTCTTGCACTTTTACCACTGCAGTCACAAGGTTCCCTAACCATTCATGTGTGAAAAGATCAGCCTCTTTCCACAACACTGTGCTGCCAGGCTTCCATAGCCATTCAGGAATTCTGAGACTGCAGTTTGATCATACAGATGTAAATTTTATACATATATAGATATTTAAAAAACAAACACAACAAAACAAACAAACAATCTCTATGTTCTATTGTAAAGACTAGGCCCCTCAACAGCAAAACACCTTTAAATGCTCACATGGTATCTAATTGGCACTGGCAGCACTGCATACTGGCACATTTTTCCAAACAGCTCACTGATTATTTGAGAGCGTGTAGAAGATGATAACATCTATGAAACTGACAGTTTTGAAGGAGAGAAAGGAGAGATACAGTCAATGAACAGTGTTTCATAACATCTTTTAGCAGTGAGATATGCTTATTCCTGTGGTTCCTGATTTCTAGGCACTGGTTTTCAAGCTGCCTCTTCAGACAAAGATGTTAAAAAAATCAGGAGACTGTAAAGGATTCTAATATTTACACTTAGATTGCACAAAGATGAAAAGAGTAAAAATATTTGTAATACCCTATATGTGTCATTTTCTTACCATTCTTGGACATTGGTTTTGTTGTTTGGTTGGCTGCTTTAAATCTGGTTTGAGTCTACAGGCAGCCTAGCACCTCACTTCAGTGTGACTTTCCCAAATTCACAAGATCCCTTCACGTCTCCTTTCAAAAAATGGCTTCAGAAAAAAGCCCCCAAACCCAAGCTTTTATGTTTTACAAAGAAATATAAGAGTAACCAGTTAATCAATATTAACCCTTTTGGGTCCATCACTTTGTCACCAAGTTTAACAACAAACACAGTTGTGTTCCTTCATGACATATTCATTATATTGCCCTGTTCATGCATCATCTGAATTGGAAAGTGTTCACTCAGCTGAGACTTGATCAGTGTGTAGATACAGAAATCAGTACAAGAACCAAAATTCTTCAATGAATAAACTCCACTAAGCCAAATAATACATTAAAATAATGAACAGAATTTCCACATCTTTGAACTGAGGGAGTGTTTTGCATTCATTGCTTTCTAAGGCAGATATTGATACATATTAGTGTAGTTTTGATACGAACCTACCTTTCCATCATAAATGGCTCAGTGCCAGTGTAAGCATATTATATATAGTGATTGCATTAAATATTTAAAAAGAAAATGATAGTAATAATAATAATAATAATAAAAGTCTTACTGTCACTTTCTAATGTGTTCCCTTGATTAAAACATATATGTATTTACTCCTTAACATGTAGACATTTGTAAACTGAGTTTGGGTATGATTATTATTCTAATGTATATATCTGAATATTTATTTTAATAGTGGTCCTAACCTGTTTTAAACAGATTGGAAAGTACAAAAAGTATTTAAAATATTTAATGCAGAAATTATAAGGGGACAAAAACCACTTTGGAAAAAATAAAGGAGTGAAGAGATGCACTGGGCTTTTGAGTTTCAGCTAATGAATCATTTGCTGAATGCATCATTTTTACAATATCTATCCCAATCTTCTGCCATGGATGAAGAGTGACTAGTAATATGAAATTTTTAGGCATCTAGCAGTGACACTAGCACATCTAGCAGTGCATTTCAAATAGCCAAGGACAGACACTTTAGTTTCTGATGGAAAAGTTGGCAATTTCTAACTTTCTTTGGTCTTCAATGAATAAACCAGCCCGTGCTCTCTTCATAGGAACACATTTTTCTGTGTATTCACAGATTTGCAGGCAAATTGGAGCAATATATGAAACAGACATCTGCTACCTTCTGCCAGCAATCACAAGCCATGGCCACAATTCACTCTGTATGCCAGACAGTGACAGAAAGTTTGGACCATCAGCTGTAAGGTCTCCCTTAGGGACCATTCTGAGGAAACTCTCTACAGCACAGGGTATTCCAAAAATACCTGAGCTACCTTTAAAACACTTGGCCATAGCATGATCAAAGCACAGGCTAGAGATCATAGCATCAGTACTTCACTTAGGCTGTGAAGAGCAGAATAACAGCAATCTTGGGTTTATACAACAAAAAATTAACATGACTCAAAAAATATCAATGCATAACTCACTATTTATAAGTGGTTTATTCAAATTTTTATTTTTCCTGAAAAAACAGCACTAGAATTGCTAAAGGTTTCTATGCTTTTGGGGAAAAAAAGACAGAAGTTATTTAGCATCTTCTAAAACATTAATTTTGTAGTGAGAGAGAAAAGGGAAGGCTGGAGGAAAAAGATTCTTAAAAGGAAGAGAAATAAAAATGAGAAAAAAAATATCACATTAAACAGCTTACATTTTTTCTTGAACAGCTATAGATACAGGATTAAATATATTTTATCTTATTTAGCATATGTTTACAAAGTATTTCAACATGAAAGTATTTCAGAATATAAATAAAGCAAGCAGACTGTACATGCTATGAAACATTATTTTTGGAATAGACTACCTTTATTTTTTTTCCTTCCATTTGAAGTCACTAGCATACACTAATTTAAAAGTACTCTGTTCTATCACAACTACTTATGTCCAGCAAATATGATTTTATCTGCCTAGAGGAATTTGTAATACCAAAATTTAAGCATAGTTTCTTTCACCAGTTGAGTATTCACACTCAAAATTTCATCTTAAAAGCATCTTTGTGAAACCTTATTCTCAGTAGCAGCAGTGATAATTACAAGAAGTGTGTATATGCTAAGAATGTAGCAAGCACAATCTTTTAAGTAAAGACTATATTTTAAGGTACAATACTGGAAACAGACCAGCAATACTGTATTATATTAAACACCATTTTTACTGAGACCAGTTTAATGAATCTCTAATTCCAACCTGAAAACGATGAGTGGTCACTCTTTCCAACACACATGTAGATCCATGATGACTTTGAAGATTTTCACACCTGCATTCTTATTGCCATAGGCTTTTCCCAATATCATGCAATGTAATTTCATTTTAAACTCTTCCCTAGTCTGTATTGGAAAACCAACATCATTAAAAGTCTAATGGTACCCTCCTTATAGTCTGAGCTAATTAATTTAATGTAGTACATAGCACAGTTTGGCTCGTCCCTCAGATTCAGTGTGAATATTTTAGCACACCTGATATGGTGAGAGCTTGTAGCTGTCCTTGACCCAGCTATTGCTCAGGAGAAACTAACCTGGTGGCATACAAGGATGGCAAGAACAGTGAGAACAAGTGAAAATGGACATATTTATGCTATTAGCATATGACAACCCAAATATACACCAGTTCTTTGCTGTTTGAAGTTTTAATCCAACCCATTTGCACAGAGGCATCTCAAGAGGGACAGGGAAGAGCAGCGTGAGGCAAAGCCACAAATGGGAAAATTCTGCTTACTGGTGATTTTACTCAGCTATAGCAACTGAGCTGTTTAGGTGACAACAGTGGTGTATCAGCTGCTTAACATGAACTCACAGCTGCAAACAAGAAGAAATTAGTGCCATAAACCAACTTCTAGACCTTAATGAGAATACATGGCTTTCAGTTTAATCCAGCTAACCACAACATTGGGAGAAACCAGCCCACATTGCCTTTTTATGTGATCTTCTCTTAGACATACCAGAGGAAAAAATCTTGCTACAGCAAGGCCTGTCACAGGCTGGGGAAGCTATCTGTAGCTAACAGGAAAAAAATAGCTGCTCTAAATTCACTACAGAGGACTCTCCTTCGTCCCTGATCGTAACAGAGGGCTTCCATTTAGCTTAAGCTTTTATGAATCAGAGTCCACACTGCATATCAAAACACTAATAGTTTATGGTGCTTGGATGAAGGGATCATTTTATATTGTTTTACTGGACTTTGTTAACAACACACTCTTCACGTGGTAACCTTATTGCTGTAATCATCCTAAGTCTAATTTGCTTTAGATAATTCTGAAATACTTAGAGAAAAAGATATTAAGGATTTTATAGCAACCACGTAGTTCTTTCCAATTTACTTTCACTACTTCATGCATCGTGCTACTACGTTACTAATTTCCAATTCTTGAAATCACTCAGGTCCAGTACAAGTTAATAGTCCATTGTCTCTAGCTAGCTTGGAAGATCAAAATGTTTTGTTTTGTTTTTTTCTAATGGAAACTGTTCACAGACAATGCTCTTTCTGACAAAGGGAACAGCAGTTCTGCAATGAAGAAGTCATACTTTGCAGCTAAAGCTCTTTCCTCTCCATGTTTTCATATTCTCACCCCATCTTTTTTACTGCTTCACTTGGATTTTCCCTGAATATACCACAACTGCACATCAGAAAAACCTAGCAAAGTCTAGCTGAGTTGTTTTCCAAGTAAGGCTTTTCTTGCAGCATGGAGTCCTGAAAATAATTCTATCATCAACAATCTGAGTTCATAAGACAGTCTCACCAGAAATACAGACTTTACCTGGAATCCCAGCTTCTCCTCTAGAAGGGCAGGTCTAGCACAGAAGAACATGTACAGCTTTTGCCCAGCTCAGCAGATTCACAATTCTTTCTAGATTCAGCCTTTAAACTTCAATGGACACATGGCTCCCAATGTCTCTACTGCTAAACTTGAATAGGGGGAACTTTCAAAAACCATCTAGGATTTTCCTGTGCAACATTTTCTAGGATGACCCTACTTGAGTGGAGAAGTTGGACCAGATAATCTTCCAGCCTTACCCATTCTGTGATCTTTGACTTTCCTCTCTTTTGTCACAGAACTGTTAATGTTTTTGGCTAGAGTGAACTATTGCTCCTGTTGATGAGAATGAACATTTGGCTCCTGCTATTAAACCACTGTCCATTTTTTTGTGGATAACTTCTGCCTCTCAAGAAATAAAGATAATATAGGTAAAATCGCTAGTGAATATTAAATATTATAGATAAAATAATGAAAATACTAATTGTCATATGGTATTCTCTCTTACATCTGAATTCTTTATTTCTGGTCAAAGAAATTTTCTTATTAAACTCTCATGTCCTGAAAGCTATAACTAGATGCAATCTTCATTTTTAAATACAATATCTAGGTGGCAAAATTATTTAAAGTTAATTTGGAAACTACTTCAAGATTGTTATCTCATGTTATGAGGTTTAGGTTTGAAAGCCTAACCCAGAGCAGAGTAGAAACTGCTGCAAACCTGATGATGTGAACTCATGACAAGGTGGAAAAGGTTGTAAAACTGCATACGCTCTGTGATAAAGGAACAGAGTACAAATCTCCCATTTGCCCTCCTAATGTGACCCATGTGTCAGACCTGTGCTCAGCAGCCTCTCCCTCCAACACCCACACCACACCTTTCATCTTAAGGATGGTTACTGCTCTTTGTCCAAGTGTTTGCTGACTGACATTGCTCGAGGGTTCCATAGAAAGGATTGCTGCTCCAGACTTGGCTGCGTGCTGCCAGACCTACTCCACAAGTTATATTCACTTTCATTTTCAGTACTGGACTAACTCTGTAGCAAAATCCCATCCTTTAATGACGTCATCTACAGCAGCATGCACTGTGGCTTCATCAGGGTGCATGGCTTTGGGACATTGTGGCCCTAACATCTGCAAAGAAAACACCTGTAATTTCAGTAATTATGGCTTCATGCTTCTAACAATTCTTTTCCCTGGACAAGGAGGAACCCCTTGGGTCTGAATCTGCCAGCTATAAAATGCTTCCTCTCTTCTTATTAATCACAATCCTGCACTGACTCACGCTGTTCACCCAGACAGCTCCACAGCAAGAATTTCCTCACAGAAGCCTAAGTTTCTAAAACAACACTGGTTCTCTCTTAAAATTTATTTTCAGGCCAGCTGCAACTCACTTGGCAGTGGAACCAGGTGTGTAAGCCCTAGCTGATGTTTTTAGCCTGTAACTGACATTCTTCCCTTCCATGGAAGTTGCTATACCATACCTTAAAGTACATCCTACACTGGAAGACAGGGCAGGAGACAAGTCACACAGACCTTCTGATTCCCTGGATAAAAAACGTTGAAGAGAACAACACCATAACACTTGTGAATGCAATGGGAGACCTGTGCCAACTTACAACACCGAGATTCTAAAGACAAGATGCTGTGTGAGGCATTTGGCCTCAACAGCAAATGGAGACACTCAGTGTCAAATAAACGCTGCCTTCCTGGAAGGGAAATGATCAGCCTAAGAAAACTGACTGTAAACATTAAACATTAAACGTGCTCCATCTATGCCTGACCCAAACAATCACCATTCAATTTACTCACAATACACCGTCTATTTTCACATAATGATCCTAATGGTATTACTCAAATGTATTTTAAAAGGACCTTGGTCATTTGCAAAACCAATCAAATAAATCAATTTTTATTCATTAAAATTCTAGGGGGATTCAAGGAACTATTATGCAAGTAAAGAAAAATGAAACGGGCAAGAAACCAGATATTTAATATGTTTGCATATGGATATTTAATATGTTTGAGCACTTTTTCAGACTCTTAAATTCTTCAATTCTACACTCCACAGAAGTTTACAATAATATTATTTTTTTAAAAAAAGAAAACAAAAATCCGGTTTGGGCTTTTTACTCAGCACTCTTCCATAGTTTAAATATGTCACTTAAATTCTCAGCTATGCCTGTCAAACTATTTCTAAATTGTAGGTTCTGACATAAGCAATATGTTTGGGGTTGTTTGTTTGTTTGTTTGTTTGTTTGTTTGTTTTGTTTTGTTTTTTCCCCTGACTTTTTTTTTCAGGGGGGAGGGTGGGGCTTGTGCTACACAATGTGAGATTAGACTTTTTCTGGTGTTGCTCTGTGCAAAGGATGCATACAAATGCATTTTCCAAGGAATTCAGTATTAAATACATCTTTGCTAACTTATTAAATTTCACAGACAAGGAGAAATGAGATGTTATTAATTCCCCTCACAGGAAGAAAAAGCACATTGCATAAGGCATCCAGACTGGCTTCTTGCAAATGAAAATGGCTCTGCCAGTTATTAAAGGCTATTTTTTTAACGCTGTAAGGGCACATATTTTTCATCATCTGTTATGATACTGAATCATAAAAATATTTAGAAGCAGGAGTATTAAAATTGTAGCAATTACTGACTACACTAAAACCAATAATGGGAGTGAAAAAATTGTCATCCTTATCTTCAATTTAAGAAGAAAGGAGGAAAGGGGTGGGAAGAAAGTTGAAAGTAGTAAAAGCAAGGAGAAAAGGAAAATGGATGATAAGCAAATACATAAAAAGAAGGAAAGGAAGGCAAAGACTGTTCTTGAAATGCTAATTATTTGGATGGAACACCTTACTTGATTGAGTCCTCTAGGTAATCTCTTTCAGAACCTATTGGCTGCTAACACACATGTAGTGAAGATCCCACTCTCAGCTCTGGTACCAAAATTGCTTTTCTAGCCTCCTCAGTCCTGTAAACACAACTCTGTGGCACTGTACTTCCCAGACAGTTTTTGAAAGAGACAAAAATGTCCTCTACACGCAGGAACACTTTCCATTTAGAGCAGTTATGCTCTCCCTCCACCTCACTGCCCCCCCAAATCAATGTCTCCATTAGGCTTACACAATTTTTAACCCTCTTTCAGTCTGAAGATACCATACTGAACAAGAGTCTTTGAAGGACTAAGGTCACAGCCATGTACAATAAAATCTGCAGTCATGTATCATTCCACCCATCTGAGCAGTCTATCACTAATGGCTGTCTGAGGTCTCCACAACCACCTAAGTTATTTTAAGCATTTCTGGAGCTGCCATTTTCAGGCAAAGCACAAAACTGTAATGAAAACATGCACAATCTCTGTTGGAAAGAGTGAAATCTATCTTCAAAGGTAAAATAATGCAATGAGAAATATATATCAAATCTGTCGCTTAACAGTACAAACAAAAGCAATATAAATTCTTAAACTTCAGCAAAACCATTTGATAAGTAGGAAGTTGAGTATTTACACTGCAATGGACAACAAGGTCATCTATTTAATCCTCATGTATTACAAAACATAAAGATTGCAAATTATAAACCACAATCAATTTAATTTTAAATAAACTAAAATTCTTCAGTATCACATGAACTGTTGAATATTTGGGGGAACTGCTGCACAAACTAATAGTTGGGAGGACTGTATTCTTAATTCATCATATCAGTAACCATGTAACTACATTTATATTACTTCAACTATGCTGCCACGTTAACTCTGTAAAATTATATTCTTTGTGGAAGGGAACAATCATTGTGATGTTTATAAAACATCAGAGCTTACATTTAGGAATGAAGTTACACTAACCAATCAAATTAATTAGATCAGATCATTACTAATGGTAGCATTTCTTGAAATATAGTTGAGTACATAATTTTAAGTAGAAAAACATTCCTGTAATTTTTTGTTGTTTTTCTTCTACACATAAAAATGATCCCCCAGGTCATAAAAAGGGGGAAGAGACTACTGTCTTCTTGAGCAGCCTTAAGTTGCAAAATCATCTATATTCTTTATCTCTCCTATTTCTTTCAGACTTTTCCCCTTGCAGTTATTTCCATCAGTCTTGCTAAGGGAAGAAACAGAGAAAGCTTCAAGCCAAATTATCCATTTGGCCCCAATCCACATAAGCACTTAGTTGATGTGTTCTGTATTTGTGTCTTTTTGGAAACAAGTGGCTAAACATTATTCTAACCAAACTCTGTCAAGGAATACGGTATAACAAATCTTCACAGAATTCCTTAATATCATTCACTCTTCAACAGAAGTGACCTCCAAGTAAAACTCCAGAGTGTATACCTTTTATATATATATATATATAGCCTAACAACTCAGCACATGAATAACTAGGAAGGGATGCTCAATGAGATAAGTCTTACTCAAGTACATTGAAGCCTTCCTCCACAATCTGCCCACCAGTTTTCTGGATGGGGACACTCCAATACTCCTGGTGAAGCTGTTCCAAGGATTCACTCAGAATTAACTCAGAAGTACTGTACAAAACGATAATACCACCTATAATCAATTGAGGCATTCATCTAAAAGAAAGTTCTGCATTTTAGAAAATGTTCTAAGGTTATTGTTCACATTTTTACACTGAGCATCAAAGTAAACAAACATAATTTGAGAATTATCCCACAAATAGTAAGAATTCTCCTTGATATCTCAAATTCTTTTGTGCTACATAAGAGAAAGCTGCAGAACTACCACATTCTGAGAATGCATGAGTAGTCTATATCCTTTTAATGCAGACTATGAACATGTATACATGGCCCTACCCATTTCCCAATGAGACATACACCTTTTGTGGTTCATAGTGCAGCAAGTTTGCAAATTATCCTGTGGCACCAAATGATGGCTTAGTGTGGAAGTTTTCTAGGTGAGAAAGGCTTTCATATTCTTCTCCCCCAAACATGGAAAAATAGCTTAGTCAATTGTATGATTGATTAATTGTCTAATTAGCACAATGTTTCCTTTCATTGAAGTATTAGGCAGGATTTTTAAACCTCTGAGCAATTATGATACATGTATGACTAGCATGGCTCAATTTTTCCAAAAAGAGTATATCTTATACAATGTATCTTTCACCGTAACACAGATCCTCTTTGGTCTACAATATTTTTGGGTGGTATTTAGCTCAGTTGTGAACTTCCCTATCCAATAAAACACAAAGAATCGACTTTTCAATTAAGAAGTGGACTCCAGGTCACATTAAACCACAGAAAGATGAGTTAACATACGTAGCATGTTCTCTGATGGTAGCACTAAGCAGTAAATTTAGGAGCTGGCAGCAGGAGGAAGGAAAAACAGTGACACATAATGAACCTGTTGAGCACAAATTAAAATTTTGTATGTGTCATTTAAGAAATCATACATTAATTTGCCAGAGAAGAAATACTATCAAGCCTAAAGACCACACTGACATATTTTCCACAGAACATTTTCCATAAAGCCCTGGAGGCTTCAAAATTACTATAAGCTGAACAATAGTTTTTGGTTTTAAAGCTATGGAACAACATTCCCATTCAAAATGTTTTGGCTAGGAATTAATTTACTACTGATTTATCAGATTTTATTTACATTTAGATTCCAAGATAAAAACACAGTGGAAGAAATGACTTCTACAAAATACTGTTCAGTCATTGTCTTTTTTATTTCAATTAAGAACAGTTATAATTAAATAAACATAGGAATTAAATTTATGCTTTTCATTTATAGAAGGCCAGATTAAAGTACCATTAAAAACTCTCGTAGTTTTATTTCAGTGGGACTCAATGCCTTAAATTTGTATCTAATCTTTCAACTGAAGAATCAGTTACAGCAAATTCAAAGCAACAGCCATTTCACATTCAAGAAAAGGTTGTAGCTCATGTTCAGTACATGGTTTTCCCTCATGATGAATATATGGTGATGTTTTACCATTTCTCAACAAAAACAATTTAAAAATCCTCTGTAGCTGACATTTAGGACCAGGATATATTGTAGTATGGGAAGTAGGGGAATATTATGAAAGAAAGCAGTTGGTTCCCTTTAAGAAATCACTGTCACCATCTGCTCAGAAATGATACCTAAATGACGTATTAGTTCCTTCTTCTCATGCTTATCTGTGCGTTCCATGACTAGCTTGCAGAATTTTAAAATGCCAGAATTTCTGTAAATCCTTTGATCTCATTTTCTGTTCTCTGCCTGTTTTTTAATAATACTAAAAGGTTGAATATGCAAAATTTATTTGTCCTTATGATTCCTAAATCTCATGAAAAAAAGACAGCTGAGCAAAGAAACAACTCCTCCAAATGCCTCAGACAAACTTGGAAGTGTGGGCTCATGTACCATAGATGCCAGAGAATCCACACCCAAGAAAGATCTAGCTGAAGAAAACTGTTTCAGTTGGCTGGAAATCCAGTCATTCAGTTCTGTATTCATGCTGTAATCTTGTTCTCTTTGGGCATAACTTGTTCTTCCCAGTTTAATCTGATTTCAATGGAAAATGCTGTGCCAAATGTAGTACTGGATGCATCTGCGGTATTACACCCAGAAGATGAACTGTTGTAAAATTTAAAGCAGCACCTGTAATGAAGCTGGTGTAGTAAGGGGAGGTGGGTAGTAATCCAAAGTATGTTAAAAGGTCAATCAAGATTTTTTAGGTAATGATAAGATTCAAAGATGGGCAGATAGGCTTGACCTATATGGCACAGGGAACAAACAGGCAATGTGAAAAGGATGCACCAGACCACCTGCAATGGTCAGTACCAGAGAAGAGGCAAACCCACCTGTCCTCTCCCTATTCCATGCAAAGTGGTTCCACTTAGTATTACAGCAACAGGACAATTATAGCACCTAATGTAGTGCGCAAATGACCTGCTGAAGCTTTATTCAGATAGGCAGTTTCTGTTTATCAGTTTGCATATCTCCCAAGAGCCTATTCTCTTAGTGTCAGTATGATTTATACATGTGTACCTAGCTGCATTAACAATATCCCACAAGGCTAACACTGTTTTCCCCAACAATCTTCAACACTTAAGCCAGGCAGTCACTCACTCCTTTTAAGATTATAGGCAATTGTATTGCTGGAAGATATTTAAGTATATCAAGACAGCTTCAGGAACAAACAGTTCCACATCCTTTCCTCTCCTCCCACCTCCAAAAACCTGATACAGCCAAACACAATTCTTCCCCGACAGCTCTGCTGAAGAACAAAGAGTAGCTACAATAAATTATGAAAGCATTAAAATCATTAGAAGATTCCTAGTTACACAAGGGGGGGGGGGGACGCGGAAATTAATCACTTACAAGTTTATGGTGTACAATAGAGCAATTGAAGAAAAAAAAATACTTTCAGAAAATAGGAGCTCCTTAGCATTGAGGTTATATTGGGAAGCAAGAAGGACAAGCCTACTTCCAGACAAAGTGTGAATGCTTAGCTACAGTGAATAGCCATTTTTTAGAAATGGCTGCACCTAACCAAACACAAGCAACAAGAAGTTGTTATCTTTCTCAAAGTGCTCCTGAGATGACAATGGCCGTTGGTCCATGATGCTAAAATAGTCATAATACTTTCTACCAGCAAAAGATCTTGCCGATTTTACAGGTTTTCAATCAAGCCCCGAATCACACAAAGACCTTAATTTAGCCTTTGCAGAGTTATTCTCAAATAAAATAATGTGATTTCAAATCAAACCAGAACCTTTTGAACACAATGTGACTTTATGGATGTTTACATACTTCTATAACAGAAGTTCACCTTCACTATAATCTGTGATTGAAGACTTTTCTTCAGATTTAGGAAAAAATATAGTAAATTCCCTGCAGAGTCATTAATGTTCACGGTATGCAATCTATTTGTCAATGGATTTCTGTTTCTGTTGTCAAATCACACTCATTTTAGTCTCAGTGTGGATTTGCAAATGTGAGCTGCCCACACGCTAGGTATAAATATCCATTTTCAGGTATGGCTTCAAGCACTTATCTATGAGTAATTTTGACTGAACTACTCAAATGACTGTACTTCCACATGTGTGTGTGAAAGCTGACACGATGAGCACGTGTATTTTTACGATGTGAGTTGTCTGTGATGAAGATGTTGAATAAAACCAGTAATTAATACAGCAATTAAAATATAAAACCCCAGTCAGCATTTTGATGCTGTTCCTGACTCTCTCCCTGACTTGCTGTATTATTTTGTGCAAGTAAGTTGGCCCGATTCCACAAATGCTTTTACTTATGCAAAGTACCACAAACAACTGTATACCGTATAATACAGCTTTATTTGCTTAAATTACCAAAACCCGGCGCTTTTACTGTTTCTGGGACTAAACGCTGCTATGATCAACAAAATTGGTGTTACAATACAGGGAGTTTAAGAGCGCACTTAAGTAGTAGTACTTAGTACTAACCGCTCCCCAAGCAAAAGCACCAGTGCATAACAAGAGACGAAAAGGAAGGCAGAAAGACTGCGATTCCTACCCAGAGCAATTCCTCCCACCTGCTTTGCCTCTGTTGCTCTCTTTGACTCAAACTCTGTCTCTTAGCCGCTAATCCTCACAGAACAATCCTTTTCCTACCGGCGCCTGACCACCCACTGCGGTGCTGAGAGGCCTCAGCGGGAAGACACACCTGGGGAAGGATGAGAGGCAAGAAGAAAAGGGCTCGGGGCCTCTGGGTGTCCCTGCCCACGCCCGGGACACGGACCCTGCCAGACGCCGGCAGGAGCCGACTGTCCGTCTGTTCTGCATTCTCAGCGGGAGCCGCGCTCTCCGCTCCCTGCTGGAGCCTCCCGAGCAGCAGCCGGGCGGGCCAGCGAGCCCGAGCCGCCCCGGAGGCATCGGGCTGCGAGGAGCTCACAGGGTGGAGGGGGATTCCCCCCTCGAGCTCCGGCAGAGCCGTGAGGGCGCCGGGAAGCCGCCGGAGAGCCCGCGCTGAAGGGGCTGCCCAGGGGAGCCCGCAGGCGCGACGGAGACACACGGCGTTCCTCAGCCGCTACTGCGGGGAGGATGAGCCAGCTCTAGCCAACACAACTCCCTCCCCCGCGCTGCCGCCGTGCCAAGGCGCCAGCCATGTTCCCGCATCGCCCCCACCTCAGGCGCCAGGGGAGGAGAGGGGGAAGGGGACGGAAGGCGGGGAGGCGGCGCCGGGACTCCCGCCCCGCCGGGGACGCGCCGCCGCCCCCTCCCACCTGCCCGCGCCCCGCGACCGCCCCCGCCCCGCCCGCCGCGCTCGCGGCGCCAGCTCGGCCGCTCATTGGCCGCCCCGCCCGCCCGTCAGCGCCGCACCCGCAGGGCTGAGGGGGCGGGGCCGCGCTGTCAGCGGCGCGCGGGGAGGCGGGGAGGGCGCGCGGCAGGGCAGAGCGGGGGGCGGCGGGGTGAGAGGAGCTTAAGAGCTGCTGCTCGTCTCGCTCATTTTTTTTCCCCCGGGCTTTTGCACACAGTCGCCCCTTTTCTTCGGGTTTTCTGCAGAGATTTACCTGTCGGTAACCACACACCTACACGGGGCTGCTCGGGCTCTTTTCCCGCAGAGGCCGAACGCTCAGTCCAGCGGAGCGGGGGCAGACCCCGGCGGCCAGGGGCTCCCTCAGCGACCGCGCTCCGCCTCGCCCGCCGGTGCCGCTCCCGCAGCGCCATGGATCACCAACCCAAGTTCTTCGAGAACCTCTCGGGCGCCGGGAAGGCCATCGCGGTGCTGACCAGCGGCGGCGATGCCCAAGGTAGCGGCTCACGCCGTTTACTCCGGGAGCACGGGGAGGACGAGGGGAAGGAGCCGAGGGGGACGGAGAACGCGAGGGAGCTGCGGGCACGGTGGGGAGTGGGGCAGCAGCAGGAGAGGGCGAGGAGCCCCTCGAGGGCGGTGTAAGGGGCAGGAAGGAAGGGCCGCCCCGGCTGGCAGGGCGCCCATGCGGGAGGCCCGGGGGAACAGCGTGGGCTGCTTCAGGGCTGGTGTCGGGAAGCCACGGTGCGGCACATGGAGGGAGTGGAGAGAGGGCTCTGGGAGCGGTTCACGGGGGATTGCAGTGGTGCTCGGGTTCCTCTTTGCGTGCTGGCCTTCGACCCGGCTTTCCTACTAAGCGCATTTAAAAGATAAACATTTTTTGCACGACCTGGGCGCTTGAGGTTCTAACATCCCCTCACCCCTTCTTCCCCTGTCCCTTCCTCGCCACGTTTCCTCTGCCCCAGGCTGGGCAAGGGGGAGGGTAGAAACGCTGCAGTAACTTTTACTACCAAGATGTCTCGTTCTCTCGAGAGATGGTGGGGAGAGGAGGGTGAGGAAGGATGGCTGATGCGAGCGGGGGAGGAGGAGGTCGTGCCGCCCTGCACGGCGGGCGGGAGGCTTGGCTGTGCTGCTGGGGTTCTGCCAGCCCTCGCCTCATCTGCTTTTCACTTCGTTTTGGCACCAGCAACACGTTTATGTTCCTACCCGTGGTTTAGAACGCTCAGATGGTGGTTTACTCTCCCCCTGTAGGAGTATGTTAGAAACGTGTCTCGCCTTCTTAAATCTCTTCAGTGTAGAGGAAGTCGTAGCTACTACAGGACAGGGCGAACAAAAGACCTACGGACGTTAAGAGGGATAGGAAAGAAAAGAGGCTTGATCGCAATATACCTAGTCAAGAATCCATTTTTTCTACACTTTAGTTTCCCCTTCCCTGCGAGAAAATCCTGGTGGGTTCTTTCCAACTCGGCATAGTCTGTGATTCTATAGCAATAGTTTGAAGTTTCAGTTAATTAAGATTTCAAACGTGCAATGCTCCGTGCAGTTCGAGAGGACTCTTGCTCTGCTTGTACGAGGAGAGTTGTTAAATGATAATTGCTTTTAGCACCTTCTCTTAATTTACGGCTATTTACTTATTTTCTTTTTTTTTTCCCCGGGAGTGTCTCGAGAGTACTTTCACTTAAACAAGAAGCGGCATTCATTCGCGTTTGTGAAGAGAATGGGGGGTGGGAGCCTCTTTTTCCTTTCTGCGTGTGCTCGGTGCTTCAGGGACCAGTCTCTCCCCACATTTCACACGGGGAGGTGTCGGGACCAGCCCGCGGCCAGGGCAGCCTCCCCTCTCCTCTTGCCCGGGCTTCCCGGCGCGTCCATGCGGTGGTAGCTTGCATGGACCAGTGTCTCCGCTCTCCCTCCCTCCCTCCGCCGGTGTGTACGTGATCCGCTGCGAGTCGCTGCAGATTCCGCCTCTTTGCGTCATCTGGGCTGGGAGAAGCATCCTCCCTCCCCCTGGCCGCAGGAATAACGGGGAGCCCCCGGGTTTACCTAGGATTATCCGAAACTCTAATCGGGATGAAAGGGATTTGTTGCCATCGAGGAGGAAAATGTTGCAGTTCGGGAGAAAAAAAACAACGAATCGATGCGTTTAGATGGCTTCTCTTTTACCCTCGGTGGGGCTACACTTGTTCAAGTTTTATCCAATTTGCCCTCAGTGACATCAATTCAACTGCTAAATGATTCTAGGAGGAGTTGAGAATCAGAGCATCTCTGTCTTAATGGTCTGGTGGCCAAATCGCCATTTTAATTCAAAAGTGTAGCGGGGCACTGCCTGAAGCAGCAGTATCGTGCTGAGCAAGAGGCTGAGTCCTGCAACTTGCTTCCGCGTGGCTGGAGATTATATAATGCAGCAGCAGAAGCATCTCCTTTTATAAAGTGTTAATCTGCACTTGCCTCTCGGTGAGTTAAGGCATTTGAAGGACTTGCAGAATCCACGGGTAACATCTAGACTTTACATCTGGCAAATTGCCACAGAGGCATGGAGGGTTCCAAAGTAACAGCCTGTGAAAGTTGCTGTCACAAAGACCAAAAAAAGTAAACTGGATGCCTTCCAAGCTGTTTCATTGGCAGCATTGTTGTCCTAACTTTGAAGAATAAGGAAACAAACCTGCCAGCGTTTTAGAACTTGATCATTTCACCTGAATCACACAGCCCAGTGTGTGACCATAACCCCGCACTATCTTGGTAACAGCAGAGGTGTGTAAAATAAGCAACCACAAGTCAGTTTGAAGGTTAGGAGTTAAACAAGGGACAGAATGAGTCATGTCCTGTCAAGGTCATTTGCCCTTTGGAGGACAGAGTGCAAATGTGTGAGAGAAGTGGAGTCCTAAAGTACATGCAGAAGGAAATATGCTGCTCTGCTGCTAAGTACATGCAGTAGGGAGATATTTGAAAATAATCTGTTCAAGCAAAGTGTAGGTGAGGCAAAGCTACTGACTCGGAAGTAGGCAAAAAAGCTTTAGTATTAGGAAAAAAGTTCCAGTCTTCTGTTTTGTTTTGTGTTAGATTTCTCAGGTACTGAAAGTCTTCAGAATATCTGTTTCCAAACTAAACTCACAAACAATTGAGTAGAAAAAACACCTGTTAAACACAAAATCCTAATAGGTGCCAGTATTTAGATTGGACTGTAAGTCTGAGCATAGAATGAAATATACGTGATTTTTTTTTTAAGGTGAAATTACAATTACTTTGCTGCTATTTGTACTTCTAATAATGTAAGAGTAGCATTATGTAAATTGCACAAGGCTTTCTATTTATAGGCCATGTTTTCAGTTACTTTCCTACATTGGTGCTATTTCCTTGTAAGTTTTGTTTTTCTTCTTATTTTTCTACCTGTAGAATTTTAAAGACTATAGAATGTATATATATCATACTGGACTTTTATTTTTTTTGTGAAGTTAAGAATTTATCTGTTTCACAGGGAAAAAAATCTCTATTTAGTACACTTAATATGTATAAGTACTAAATTTGACAGTCTATCACTTTAGCTAGCCAGCTGTTAAAGTGTGAACTAAAAATGTACTTTCCACTGTAATTGCAAATATCTTGAATGGTACCCAGAAGAAGTTCTGAGAATCAATTCTCAATATTTATGGGTTGCTTCAGTTTCTGGACTATTTCTAAATTGTACCAGTTGCGGCTTAGGAGGGTGGTTTAATAAATGGGATTTAATAAGTCACACTTCTCTCTTTGTGGCATTCTCTGGCCATTCTGCTTCAGGTCATGAAGTACAGTGGTTGAATTTTCTGTGGGTTGCCAGCGGCTGCCACAGACACTTTTGGCCACCGTAGGTCACTGACGTTCACGCAGCCTCCCAACAGCCTATTCCGGGGCCGTGGCAGGCACGGCTCTGCGGCAGGAAGAGTCATCGGGAAGCTGCTGGCAGGAGGTGACAGTGCACTCCTGGGGAAGGATGTGTTTGTGGCTGCGGAGCCGCTGCCCAGCCAGCTGGCTCAAGGTTGTTGTCTTAGAATTAGCACCATGTTGTTTTTCTGATAAACTCAAAGATTCGGTGTTGCGGAGGACAGCATAAGTAAGGGATGTCATGGTCTGGAGTATTCTGAGTCTGGGTCTTCAGCCCATCCTGCTGGAGTAAGGAGCTACGTGTCTCTATGTTCAAAGCATTCCAGGCTTCCCAAAAGTTCCAAGGCTTAGTAGTGTAGATATGCGACTCTTGTCCTGGTGACATAGACTGGAAGAAGAAATCTTAGCACTGAACAAATAAAAAAGCTCCACTCCTTCAGCGAATCTGGGTTTAAGAGCAGCCTAAAAAGAACCCTAAAGAAGCCGTTTGGATTCCAGAGTTTTGGAATACCACAGACCATGACCGTGGAAGCAGAGATTTACATATTTCTGCTCTTGAAGCATTACTGAGGAACATCATAAGACATATTTAATATAGCAGTGTAAATGTATCAATCTTGTCCTGGTGGCAAAATTCCTTTTTCCACCATGTGCTTCTCAACTAATAGCAGTGAAATAAAGAAATATTCTTTTTAGAAAAGTCACAAGCAAACTAAAACAACCCAAACTCTTCTTAGAGTCATCCAAATTAGAGTTTATTTGTTAACACTTATGTAATTTGAACATCATCACAAGGAGTTTTTGCATTCTTGCCCTCTCCACAAAAGGCACCTTTCCAGCTAAGAATAGTTCATGCAAATAGACATGTATATAAAATACGTAGATATGTGTCTATAGATACAATAATTACTATTTGAATGTAAAATTAAGGAATGTAGTTATTAATGGATGAGTATAACTATATCAGTGCATTTAATATTTTTGAGAACTTGCTTCTGTAGTGGATTCAATGATTGAAACCGGTCTCTTAAGATTTTTATTTTAGTTTTTAAGAAGGAGGTACATTTGCCATCTAGATGTTCGGCTGTTGTATATACCTGTGCAGTAGAATGATCTGATCTAAGACAGTTAGTGTTCAGGAAAATCGTGTAATGTTTTCTTCAGGTATCTAGAATAACTTCTGTGATTATATGCAATAAAATCTGTAATGTAATTAAAAGAAAATGGACCAAATTTAAGTTGTGTTTTTAATGTTTTGTTAAGTTCTTGTATTTGACTGCTTCTATTCTGATGATTATGGACTTTTACTGACATAACCATTTACATATTTGAATAAAGTCTTCCTGTTTGGTAATGTTTAGACATTTTCCTTAGTGATTTCTGCAATACAGTGTTTTAAGTCTGAATCTTTATTCAGGGTAGCACCGAAACATATGTGCTAAGTCATTAAGCCTGTGTTAAAGCCAATGTTTATCTTTAAAATTGGTGGTACTTAAGTATTTCTTGATGCTTTTCCAAGATGCATAGTTTTGATTTTGCTTTTGAATGGTTTATGTTACAGTTATTTATTTAAAAGCATGTCTAGCTGACTAAAGCAAGGCAAACTTGGCTTAAACACAAACTCATGTAGAACCTCCTCTGTTGTAGTGGTACAGATGTACGTGGACCAGGATGTAGGCACAAGAGAGGGATACTCTTTTGGAGGCAGAGAGAGTCTCTAAAATAAAGATTTCTGCAGTACTGTTTGTAACCCTGTCATGAAAACCAAGTGCTCCTTTTAAGGACAGTTGAATAAAAAAGATCAAGGACAATAAATTATCAACTTTTCAATTAATTCAGATGTTATGTAAAGCCCTGAAAGTAGTTGCATTTCACTTACTCTTTGCTGACTCCAAAAGAGCAAAAGACATTTTTTTCCCCTCTTTCCAAGGCTTTAATGCAAAAGCAAGTGGTGATTCAGAAACATTTTAAATAATTCTTGTATTATTAAAAAAAAAAAATACTGGTTTTACTTGTGGCTTTCTTTTGAAGCTGCTATTCTAATCCTGTATGTTTATCAAACTCCATTTATTATTCAGAACTAAATCCACAGTTAACCTGGTAAATCTCTTTTAAAGTAATAAGCACGAATAATAACATTTCATAGTTATTATGCTAATTCACAAATACTTTTGTAAGACTCCACAAATAATGAAATTTTATTAGACAGTCCTACAGAGGCTTCATGAAATTTGTGTGTTTTTTCTTGAATTACTTCAATTTAGACAACCAAATTGTAGAAGTCTAAAGCTATACAATGTGTTAACTGTATTTTTTAGATATCAAATTCTAACATCCTTTAGTCCTCAGCCCTTCTGAAACGTAGGCCAGGAGCCTGCCAGGAGACAACCCAGTCCTTTTTCTGTATAAAATACACAACACAGAATAACAATAAAATGTAGATTACATAAATTTACAAAGCTGCAGTGGTAGTACTTGGAAGATGCTGTCTGTCTGTAATCTGGGGGGATTTTTTTCCTGGGTTTTTGCCTTTTCATATAGCTGCCAAATAATGAATTTTACCTGTTTTTCACACAAGAAACATGGAAACTGGAAGGTATTCACTATGAGAGTATGTGGCTGTATTAAGAATTTATATACAAATTTTCCACAAACAAACCAAACAGCAGCACCCCTCCAGAAAAACACCCAAAAGCCAAAACAGAGCTGCCAAAAAACCTCGTACCAAGGAACAACAACAAAAAAGCCTCCCACACAACATGTGCTTTAATAGAAGCAAGCTGTGGGCTTTGGTGAAAGGAATACCTTGTGCTGAGTGTTCCTGTTTGTGGAAAAGGGCAGTGCTGTGATGAACTGTCAGTTTGGTAAAATTAAAGGTTTTTGTCTCTGAGGGGTGTTAATTTTGTTGTGAAAACTGTTTCACTGGGAGGTAACTTCACTCTGTTGAATCTGAGATTTATCATGCTTTCATTACAGGCTGTCAGATGAGATTCTGTTTTTCTTTGGCATCATCCAGTTCTTTGTCTAAAGCTGTGCTTTTAGCTGTCTTGGCATTTGAAAACTTTTTTCAGCTATGCCACAAGGCCGACTCTGGCTGAGAGAATTCTTGCTACAATTTCCTAAAACAGAATTTATGTGCAAACACTGTTACTTGTCTTTTTTGTCTTAAGTGTAAGTGACATCCACACAAAAAGCAAAAGCAACTTTTTAATTTTGGCAAACTTATTTTCTTTTGCTTCACATGGAGCAACTTACAGGGTCTTTCTGGTGTGTTCACGAGTAATGAATCTGAGAAAGCCTCAGCCTGATTCTAGACAGGCTGACTTACAGCTCAGTATTTTTTGCAGTAAAGGTAGATACCGTAGGATTAGACGTTTGTGACTTGCTGTGTTGTTTATATATTCTAGTTACCAGCTTTTCATATCTGCAGAGAGGTGAACACTTAACACCCATGTTGAGCAGCAGAGCTTATCTACTACTTGGCTGTTTTGGTATTAAATGCACCAGATTTGAAGAATTGGTGCCCTGTGCTTTGGGTTGTCATCCTTCTGGCATCCGTTTTTTGCTGACGTGCCAAGACTATCAGTGTAGCCTAACCACTTCTCTCTTCATGCTTTGTGTGATCTCTTATGTCTGTTTTAGTGGTATGGAAGTGATTAGTTGATTAGTTTCAGAAAGTTCCAGAATAATGGGCAGGGTAGTGCAGTATCTGAAGGGATGAGTTATAACAGAAATTCATTTGGCCTGTATAGAGGGACCAGTGGAACTTCCAGTGTTGCTCAGGAGGTTAGGTGTTTGACTATGGGACTTACATGGAAGATTTTTCAGGAGTATAATTTGTCAGATGTCTGTGAGCAGGGAATTCCAGTCAGAGCTTGCATTTTTGGGACCAAAGTGGTGTTCAGAGGCTTTTCTGTCACATGAGTTAATATAGCATTATTCATGTTAATTTATTACTACTTTTGTCTTTTTAAATGAGCATCTGTCCAGGTCAACTTTGGCTCTGCTCCCCACAAAATGCAGTATTTACACCTGTGTTATTCTGGAAATCTTGGAAAAAACTGTTCAAACATAATTCTCATTTGAAGAAGCTGAATTTTAACTTGCTGAATATTTCACATTTCAGACTGAAAACTAACCATTATTGCAAAATTAATTTACTTCGTTGTTCAGTAGCTGTAACTTTTACAGTGCTGTTTTGGAGTCAGCAGCAATTTAATCTCTGATTAACACACACACTGGCATTCACATAATTACTGTAACAAAGAATAGTTCTGAACCCTTCATGCTATGGGCTGCTTGCACTGTCATTAAGCAAATTTCTGTTTTAATGGATGCTGGTCATTCTCTTTCTTTAGGAATGAATTAATGTTCCCTTTATTTTCAAGACACTGAATATTTTTGGTGTACAAAAAGTGCTGGATGACTATAACAGTGTGATTTTGCTTTTTCTTCCCAGGTATGAATGCTGCTGTGCGCGCAGTAGTACGCATGGGAATCTATGTAAATGCCAAAGTCTATTTTATTTATGAGGTTAGTTTTTGTTTCATTCATTCTGTATTTTGTCCTTGAGTTTTTGTAGAACCACCCTGGAGAGTAAATAGTATAAATTAAAAAAATGTTGCAGGTGCCATTCATTTTCATTGTGTGTTTTATTTAGTACTTTTTATTTTTATGGAAATTTACGTCTCAGAAGGTATATTCTAAAGCTGTGTAATTTAAAAGTAATTTCTTAAATATATGGAATTCTTTATGTGCCACCAAAGACTTGAAAGCAGAGAAAACCAGAGGTGGTTGTCACCTTGCAGTGAGCTACGTATCTGTGAACTGTGTTGGATGTTCAGCCTCACTTATTGCACTTTATAAATATTTTGCTAAAACTGGGTAAACTACTGGTTCTTAATGCTTTGACTCCATTTTCCTAGATTATGATAAGGATGTATCCTCACCCTCATTTCACAAATTGTACAGCTTGGTTTTGATCAAGAGTATTGTGGCACTGGTGCCATCTTGGCCTGGCTTATGGGTAGAAAGTTGCAACTGTAGAAACTCAACCAACAAACAAAAAAAAAAAACACATTAAAAGCTTGACCATCATTGGTCTGTCCTGACATCACAATTTTGTGGTTGAAATTTGTGACTTTATGTGCAGAAAGATTGTAAATTTCTGTAGCAATTACACAAAAATAAAAAAAAGATGGGACAAGTTTAATGTCAATGCCAAGGTGATGCTCCATGTATTTGTCTTTCTGGAAGACTGTTGCAGTTAGACTTCCTTATAAAGAACACTTTCAGTTTTTATACCATTTTTGTAGATTAAGCAGTACAGTAAATATATTGATTCTCTTCCCACTTTAATTCCTGTACAGCTCGTTAGTAGTTTGAGATTATTACAAAACATAATAAAAAAACTGATATGGAGGAAAGCTTGGTAGGTCCCCAGTAAACTCTAACTTTAATATAAAAATATGTAGTACTAGAATTCATAGAAGTGTTCAGAAAATAGTTTACTTTTAGTTTTGTGCATGAAAAATACAGAATTTATCTTTAAAAAGTAGCTGTTTATCCATTTTTTCCTTGTCTGCTTGTTGGTATAGCTCATTTACTAATGAGATGCAAAGTATATTGAAATGCAAATAAGCAGAGGACTGTGCTCCAAAATTCTTTCCTACTACTGTGCTACAGCAAGTTGCTCTGAATACTTAGTGTGTGCTAATTACATGGCCAATCTCTGGAATTCCTTCAGCGTTCAGCTGTTTTGCAGGCTCACTGAAATGGGTCAGATACTTCTCTGGAAGTAAGGAGGGAGTTTTGGACATCTTTAGGGCCAGAACTTGGATTGGAATTAATTTTTTGATTAAGCTCAAGAATTGCTGTATTTTTTTCACCTTTTAAACATACTTGGTATCACAGTGATACCAAATGATACCAGAGTGGTATCACAGTGACACCAGAGTGATAAATTTTGAGAGAAATTTGAATATTTGTTTTTTTTCTGAACTTTTAAAAATAGCACTATTTAAGTTAGTGTGTTCCTGTGTTTGGTAGAGTTGGCCAGTGTGAAGTCACAGGTAAGTCTGAATGAAAAGTGATTGTAAAAAATAAGTCAATGTTGGGAATTTTGAGTTTCCCATATATATTGTCCTGTCTTCAATTTAATAGTAGGCTCTGGGAGGAAATGCACATTTCACTGCAAGTATGGGCTCTGAAAAAATCTTTGTTTCTACATTAGTCCATTCAGTTCTGTGTTTCGTAAAGTACTGAATGCTAAGCTTTGTTCTTCTCTGACTGGTGATAATTGAAACATGAAGTCAGTTTTCTTTCACAATGCCTACAAGTACTTCAGAGAAACAGGGTTGCAAGCACTGAAATGAAACAGCTGTTTAATTTTACCCCTTTGAAATGTGAAACAGGTGAAGGTGACAAGTGTAATGAAGGTAAAAATCCTCTTCTGAGACTTGTCACTAATGTTCCCTGTTAGAAGCCTTAGCTTGATGTGTAAAGAGGAGATGTATTTTTGGGTATAGTTTGAGTTATTTAATGCTTTTAATAAGGTGTTCCTTCTGAGTTACAGTTTATTGAGTGTGACTTGGGTGTGTTAAGCAAAGAGAATAGTGTATCTTAAGCCTACCCTTTGAGCATTTTAACACGTAGGTCAGGGTAAAGTATATTTGTATTGAAGCTGCTCTGAAAAAGTGAAGGAAAAATCTGGAATGACAATATCCAAAAGAAGAAAAAGAGTATTCTTATTCAGATCCAGAAATTGAGTTAAAAGTCTCAGCCTTTTCAGGCTTACTTTGCTGTAGTCATCATACGCTCTATTTCTCCTGTAGCTTTGTCTGTCATATGAACTTTTTTTGCACTGCAAAACCATCTGTCTTCTACAGCTGTGGCCAGCACTAGTTCTGTATTGTAAGTAAAAAAGTAACTCTGTATTCCTAATTCTATTTTTCTTCATCTTGTGATAAGAGATTACTGAGATAAATGAATTAAAATTGATAACAAATTAGATCTAAGTAATTTTCTAGCCTTTTAAAATAGGTTTTACAAGAGCCCAAAGGAAAAAAACCAGTTACATACTGGAATTCATGGCCTATTTGGACTTCAAGTCCCAAAAGGAAAAAAAGAGTCTCATGTGAAAATGAAAACTAGAAGGTAATTTATATAAAGCTATAATTTGTTATATATCTTTTTTATAGTTTATATAAAACCTGTAAATTTATAGCTGTAAAATTAAAAAACCTCTTGTGTATCTTAATTCACTGAAGTTTGCACATTTCAAAATTTTGCTGTTAATTGCAAATCTATACAGTTGTGCTAGCTTCACAGTTTTGTATTCTATAATATTTTATTTTAGTCTGTAGTTACCCTTCTTGACTATCATCTCATTTTTCCTGAAATCTAGTCCAGACTCAATTAAAGTTTGAATATCCATGGACTACTTTCACTCGTGGTATGAAAATGTAGGAGCTGGACGTATGTGTAGAGTATCAGGCTGCTCTAGGGGGCTAGGTTAATTTTTTTTCACTAATCAGAAGCTATTAAAGTCAGGTTGGGTTTTGTTTTGTCTTGTTTCTCCTTTTTAACTGAGAACAGGAAGAAAAAGTGATGCCTGTCGTTTATGGCAACTCATTTTAGAAAGTTGAGGTCTTGAATATTTATACAAATAACCTGCCCTTTTTCCAGGATTGAAGCACATAGTTCCCAGTGGATGTGTGCTCTTGCTACTAAGCTATGGAGCTTTTAGATTCTTCATCTTGATTAAGAGTCTTTTTCTCAAGCGGCCAGCATTGGGAGTGCAATGGTACGGCAGTCATGGATTTCTGTGAGGAAAACTTCATGTCTTTTCTGTGGTGGATTGTGCACTCAGTGACAATAGTATTTTATGTTGTTGAGCAATGGCTAAGAATTCTCAGTAAGTCAATTCACGTAAGTGTTAAAGCCACAAATGTAGCACATCATAAGATGGCTTATTCTTTTTCAAAAGCTTTTGTGTTCAGTCTGGAAGCCATGATTGCTCCTGCCATGCTCTCCTGGAGTTGCAGTGTCTGTGAATGTACCCTGTAAACATTGGACCTACAGAGATTTCATCTTGTTCTTTGAATATTTAGATTTTGATTATTTAGATTTAGATTTTGGGATTTTGAAGGACTAAACATAAAATGGAGCTGATCTTCACAAACTGCTTGCTGTATTTTTGACAGTTCATTTTTTCCATTCTTGCCCCACAGTTTTAGTATCTGAGTACCCAAGCTCCTATATTTTTAGGATCTAAGTAAGAATTTGCTTTTTTAATGTAAATTGATAGATTCCCACCCTCATATTAAGATCTGTAGTCACATCTGCCAGTGATTTTCAGTAACCATACAACTGGAACAGTGGTGAACCTTCAAACATACATTGCCCAGTCCTCATCACTGTTGACATAACTAAAACAATAAATGGAAATCATCAACACTAATACTTCAATTGTAATTAGTAGTTCTTTTTTTTTCCCCAATAGCTTTTCTAGAAAGCTCTTTTAATTCTATAGCTTGTATCTTTTAATGGTGTGGAAAATAATGTGACAGTTTTATCTACCTTATTCAGAGGTAGCATACACATACCTAGCAGACAACTGAGTTAGGAACCTAAGTTAATATAACAGTTCAAACAGATCATGATTCAAAGGTTCCCTGCCCTTACCTTGTAGTGGGAGAAAATGTTAATACATCTCCAGTTCTCACTTCTCTGCACAGGTATGGACTCCTGACCAAAATGCACAAATTCTTTCTACTTCAAAGAAACATGGTGCAGGAATGGGTCACAGCTCATCCTTAGCCTAGCTATGGGGTGTTTCATGTCTTACAGACAACTTAAGCTACTATTTTATCTCTTTGCTTTTTTTCTGTTTTAGATTTCTTGATCTGAAAATTGGGAATTTTATTCCATTAGTCTTACTTATGTAGGTATTTCCTATATGTGATACTTCCTTGGATGCAGTTTTGTTTTTTCTCTCAAGTTAAAATGGAAGGTGAATGACTTAAACACACATGAATTGTGTATATTTTTGTCAGCTCTCAGTGCAGCTTACTGTAGTCAGTGTTACAAACTGAATTAAGATGCAACACTATGCTTTCAGGATTTCTTGCCTTTAAAAAAATAGCAAGCCAGCAAAGCTGGTGATTAATGAATTTAGTAATTTATTAGCCATCATCAAGCTTAGTTGTATCTACTGTAATGTTTCTTTCTGAGGATCTTTGCACTTTATCTGAGGGAGATTTTTTTTTTAAGTTGGTGTGAAGATTAAACATCATTCCTTTTCCACTTTGCTCTAGTTTTGAACAAATTATATAAATAATGGCTCAGCTCTTCAAGTCATTGTGTGTATACATTAGCCTACAAATAGTATGTTCTGTGTGTAGGGGCCCACAAGGGAAGTGGGAAAATAGTTCACCAGGAACTGTAGTGATGGGACAAGGAGTAATGGGGTCAAACAGAAAGAGTGGAAATGTGGGTGAGATACATGGAGGAAATTCTTTACTGTGAGAGTGGTGAGTCACTGGAACAGGTTTCCCAGAGAAGATGTGGATGCCCCAACCCTGGCAGTGTTCCAGGCCAGGCTGGATGGGGATTGAGCAGCCTGATCTAGTGGGAGATGTCCCTGCTGGTGTCTGGGGAATCAGAAGTTGATGATCTTTGAAGGTCGCATTCAACCCATGCCATTCTATGTGTATACATTACATACATGTCAGAGTTATCTGGACAGAGTGTGCAAAATACTGAAAAGATCTGTTGGATGGCAGAAATTTGAGACATATGTAGTTGATCATATTATCTCTAAATTATTCAATCAAGTTTCACTGAGCAGAAACTTTCATGCTTTCCTCTTGAAATCTGTAATGGAATCCTAAAATGCATAATAGAGTAACTTGTGCTTTTGCTGTGTCCAGGTTATCTTTACATTCTTATTTTCTCAGGCTGGTGAGGACTCAAAGTTTGACATAGAAAACCATATATATTATATGAACACTAAGCCACTTTAGGCTTAGTATGTTTCCAAGTTACTGCTTATTGAGTAAATTCTGCATATACTCTGAATTGTGCCAAATTAAATTTCTCCAGGTTGCAATGTCAGCTTTGCTCTTTTCTGAACTCCCTTCTTTTTTTAATTCCTGACTTATTGTTGGAAAAACTGCACAGAGAAAAAATGTTAACTAATTATACCTTGGTGTGGGGAATATGTACACATAATCTAAAAATGGAGACATAAACATTGTCATGGTTATTTTTCTTTAGTAGTTTTTCGGGGTTTTTTTTTAACATGTTATGATTTTCCCTGTGGATTTAAATAAATGTCAAAAAATTGAATGGTAATTCCAGTTTTATTCTGGTGTCTGTCAGTTAGGGTTTTCCAGACTTAGGAGGACTTGACTGATTTTTCTTTTCTGTTTATTTTTTTTATTTATTTGTGGTCTTTTTCTTTTTTTAATCAATGTTCACAGTATCACCTAATGGAAAGGAATCTGTAATTGCCATTCTGCTAGTATTTTTCCAGAGAGGTAATAAAGCAAAGACAGGCAAAACCTTTAGCTACTTGCTGGATAGTTTTCCTTCTTTCACATAAGTGTAATTCTTCTCACATTACAGTATGCAGTGGTTTTAGAAGACCATTTAAGTTAAGGTATTAGGAATTTCTTAAAAGCATCACTAAAAATTGTATTTTTTCCAATTGAATGTCTTTCTTTTAATTGTGTGACTGCCTAAAAAAAAAAAAAAAGAGAAAAAAAGGATTGTGTTACCTGATTTCTTGTTTTTTCATGAAAAAATTTTGGTTATTGCTCGTTATCTTGTTTTGCTTATTACGAGCGCTGGGGGGAAAATGTACAATGTGTTACAAAGATTTCCTAAGTTCATGGCCCCAGGCTGAGGTTATGTTTTTAAGGAATATATTTTATAATATATTCAAAGTTCTTTGTAGTTTTTTTTTTAAAAACTTGAATATTTATTCATAAAGAAGAAGCACATTACCATTCTAGTTTAATAGCTGTGTAATCTGTTTTAAGTATTACCTTATCTTGAAGTTGTTTTTGGAACTGATCCTTTAGGAAGAGGGTTTGTTGTGCCTTTTCCCCCCTTAAAAGAAGTAGTGATACCTGCTTGAATAATGTTTCATTTAAATTGAGTATATTTTTGTTCAGTGTTTTTAATTAAACTTGTATTAAAGTGCACAAGGCGACTACTACTGTAGTGCAACTTTGATGTAGTTTTTAAAATCAGACTAATGAAATACTTTCCCTTTTACAGGGTTACCAGGGAGTGGTTGATGGAGGTGATAATATTGTAGAAGTTTCATGGGAAAGTGTTTCAAGTATCCTGCAAGTGGTAAGTGGTAAGGGGTGCAAATGGGACCCAAAAACCTCTTTATTCAAACAAAAGAACCAAAATTCTTGACCTGACAACCGCTGTAATTATGTATTTGAACTGTGTGATGACTGAGTGACCAGCATGTACCACTTCCAGCAGAGCCTGGTTTCTACAGTGTGGATGGCTGACACTTGCTAAAGATCTTGGTGTGGTCTTGAATTTGGAGGCCAGAAATAGCCTTGAAAACCTTTGTTCTACATTTGCAACATCACATGTCATTAGCCTCCTAAAGCCATACTGACAAGTCTATATTAATAAAAAAGACATTATAGGGCCAACACATGAAACAGCTGTGTTTTGTAAGGCGAATAATTTCTTACGAAACCCTGTTGGCTTTCTATGTAAGTGGATTTAGAATTATAGTAACGGATGTAATTACAGTGCAGTTCTGCAGAGCTCAGATACTGCCAATGACTTCGTACATTTTTATTACAACATTCTGCAGTGTGGCCTTTTGGATCTCCTCAGCTTTTGCTCAGCATGGTAATGTTGTTACCTCTTCCAGAGCAGGTGCTATGTTTGGCGAAGAGGCCTTACTGCTTGCCAAGCTTTCTGAAAACTACCTCCAGGTGAAGCATGGGTTTCTTTGGAGTTTTTTGTAAGGTTAATGAACATTAAGCAGTTAGCAGAGACTTTTTTTTTTTTTTTAAACCAATGCCCTGGAGTATCGTGAGGTATTTTGTCCCGTGTTTGCTTGTTTTTCTTTTCTTTTTTCCCCCATATCTATCTTGCAGAATCTGTAAATAGAATCATAGAATATATCAAGTTGACAGGGACCCATAAGGATCATTGAATCTTAGAACTAAACAATATGACCAGGAGTATCATCCAGATGCATCTTACGATGACAAGAAAATTGCCAGGCCACACAAGAGCATATTTAGGAGCAGGATGTAGGCTCCTATACATGTGTTGTGTAAAAGAAAAACATCTTTCTGAGCTTTGTAGCTCGTAATTCAACAGACCAGCAATGAACCTCAGCACGTATCTTACAGAATGTATTTAGTTGTTTTGATGAAAAAGGTTTTCCCATCCGTTTATTTAGAACAAGTAGCATTTTGCTTTCTTTTCCTCTTACAGCTGTTTTTCCTGAGTATGAAAATACCTAGTTTTGGAGACGTTTTTTAGTCGTGATTTTTTTTTTTAGCATCTCTGTGTGTACACATCTACCTTTTTGTCTGGAGACAGCTGAATTCTGTTCCACTTTCTTTTTTCTTTCCACTAGCAGCTATGCAACACAGATAGCAAACTGGCCTGAGAGCTGAAACATCTATTGATTGGGTAAATCATGTCAGTACAGCCACTGCAGATTTGAAGTTCAAATTTAGATAGATGTGACAGATTTACTACCAGTTAAAGTGAATGTTTATGCAAAAGTGATGTAATCATCTCCAGATTTATTTGCAGGAAAAAAAATAGTTTTTTCAGTCTTAACTGATACTACTTTTTACTGTGGCGATAAATAAGGCAAAAATTAAACTTCTTGAGTGACTGAACAACATGAACACAGAAGATATGTAAATAATGTGTGTCCAGCAAGACACCTAGTAGTTTTCAGTGACAGGGTAGTTCAGTTTAAAAATGACCATCACCATTTCCAAAAGAAGCTTTTTAGTTCATATTAATAAATGCAACAGATAATAAAACAGAAAATGTAGCATTAATCTAATCTATAAGGAATTATATGCAGTTATTTCCATAATTCTGTGGAATGACAATGAATGCTAATTTTGAATTTCAGGGTTACATTTTTTCTCTTATTGTTTATGCATCTCGTGATATTAGGGGGAAAAATACCACACTGAGGCAAATTAATCTAAATAGTTAGTATATTGCTTTTACTCCTGCCATTAAATATAAGTAATAACCTATTTATTGTAATACTGCTAAAATTAATCCCATATAATTTAACATTTTCTTCCAGAGTAGTTCTTTATCAGTCAGTTTTGAGTGGTTTTTTTTGTTTTTCCCTTGTGCATGTATCTGCTCTTCAACATAAATTCCCACAGGTTTGGTAATATTTTGTTTATCATTACCTCACTGTACAATTAAAAGACGGAGGTTATGCTACAAAACTGATCATTAACACATCTGAGAAGTACACAGTAATAAATACACCGGGTCATTGACTGAGAGTGCTGCACTTCCCTCTCCTAGGGAGGCACAGTGATCGGCAGCGCGCGCTGCAAATCCTTCCGCACGCGCGAGGGCCGCCTGCAGGCCGCCCTCAACCTGGTGCAGAGAGGGATCACCAACCTCTGCGTGATCGGCGGCGACGGCAGCTTGACCGGCGCCAACCTCTTCAGGGAGGAGTGGAGCGGGCTGCTGGAAGAGCTGGCACAGAACGGTGAGTGTGCCTTCGGGCCCCATAGGCTTCCCCTCCAGTCTGCAGGGAAGTTATGAACCCCAACTGTAGGTGTGCAGAGTGCATCCAGAGGGTATCTCTAAAAAGTATAAAAATCAAATGCGTTCGTTCTAGGAAATCGCGTGGTTCTTCATGAAATAATAGCTGTTGGTTTCTGTACATCCGCTCATGTGTATCATAAAGGTCCAAAAAAGGCCAAATAAGTTACTGGGCAACAGTCTGTGTGGCTTTTTTCTCCTATTATGAATCATTTTCAGGATCTGAGCTTCTTACCTTTGCTTGAAAAGCCCTATGCCCTCATACCCAATCTGAGGTTGTAATTCCTTTCCTACAGCAAGCTACACATTTGTATGTTATTAAATTACATTGCTCTCCTGCCTGTATGTCACTTTTTGTTTAGGATCAGAACATCAAGTGGCTGTTGATAGAAGTGCACCAGCCCAGTAGTTGTGTTTGATAGGAGCCAGGAGAATGTATAGAGAAGAGTAAAGAGTAAACTAATGCTGTATCGATGTTATGTGTTACTCATGATACATAAATACTCTGGTAGGTTCCATCCATTTCTGTCTTCGGGGCTTCCTGAACCAGATGCTGTTAGCAGTCCTGAATGAATTTCTCTTCCATGAATGTATACAGTCTACTTGAAAGCATACAGAATTTTGCTGAAAACATTATGTAGCAAGGAGTTCTGCAGCTTCACTGAATAATGAAGATTGCGAAGAATCTTCTTCTGTTTATTTTGATCCTGTTGGCTTCTAGATCATTTGATGTCCATAGTTTCTGTATTAGAATAAACCATGAATGATCAATCCTGCTTCCTGCATGCCACTTGAGATTTTACAGCTGTCTTATTTTCCCTTCATCATCTCTTTTTCTAGATGGAAGAGTCCTAGTTTGCTTAGTTGTTCCTTATATGTAAGTTCTATATCTTTGATCATCTTTGTTGCCCTTCTCTGAACCTTTTCCAGTTCTACCCTGTTTTGAGGTGGGGAGGACCACAACTGCACCCAGTATTCAAGATGAGGGCAAACCATGGATCTACACAGTAGTATAATGATCTTTGTTTTGTTCTCTATTCTTTTCCTAATATTTTCTAATATTTTGATTTTTTTTTTTACTGCTATTGAGCATTGAAGCTGATTTATTAATGGAAACAGCATTATTATATTATGCTGGAAATAGTGTTATTTTGTTTGTTATGTGAGGGTACATTTTTTTTTGTGTGTCTTAGTTTACATTTATCTGCAATGAATTCCATCTGATACTTTACTGCTCACTGTGTCTTGCTAGTCGTCTTCATTTCTTCTCAAACACTCCATATGTTTAGATCCCAAATAATTCAGTTTGATCAGTAAACTTTGGGACTTTGCTGCTCATTCCCTTTTCTAGGTTATTGCTGAGTGTGTTGAACAGCGCAGATCCCTGTAGAACTCCATTGGTTACCTTCCTAAGATACAGGAATTTGCATTTACCACTGCCCTCTGCCTCGGTTTTTTTACCCTCTGTTTCACATTATTTACTCTATGAAAAGCCTTCTGTCTTATACAGTGACTGCTTAGTTTCCTCAAAATCCTTTGGCAAAAGACTTTGTCAATGGCTTTTTAGAAATCTAAGTAGAATATGTCAGCCAGATATTAAGTCACATTTGGAACTCTAGAGGAGGTTTGTAATGCATGGTATACATTCATAGAAAACATTTTGATTCTTCTTCACAATGTTATATTGATCTTCATGGACATTAGTTATATTTTTCATTATGGTTTCTGCTGTTTTTCTGTAATGTAGACATTAAACACACTGATACATAGTTCTTGAATCTCATATTAAAATTTTGGCATTATATTTACTACCATCCCATCCACAGATACTAAGGTAGTTTTAAGTGCTTAAGCAGCTAAGCTATTTCATCCTTGAGATTCTTTAGAGCTCTTGGATGATGCAGCATTTTCATTGCTGTCTTGGGAGACACTGCCAAAATGTAGAATAGGAGCTTTTCTGTTCTGTTTGCTTATTAATCATGAAATCAGAGCCTTTCAGTGTTGCAAAAGAGAAGTCTTCAAAAGTTGGATGCTGGCTTCTAACTGTTTACATATGCCCATAATCACATCCAGTTTGCATTGTTTTGCTTCTTCATTGCACATTATACACTGAGACTACAATTTGAATGATGCTGTTTTAATTTGAAATCATCAATTTTAAGGGTGGTTACAAAACTTGATAATTATTTGACACTTTGATGTGGACTGAAAAGCTCTTATTTCCTTCCTTACTGTAAGGAGTTCTGTGCAGGATTCTTTTGTTTGGATGTTTGATTGGCTTTTGTTTGTAGTTTTGACTAACCTTGTTACATAAAATATCTAAACATAATTTAATGTTTGGATATGTTTAATTTATAAAAGTAGAGCACCCAAGCAATACGTCTGATTTTTTTTTTTTTTTAATAGTCTTACAGTTCTTTCTCTGAATACTTCTTTACAGGAAAGATTGATGCAGAGGCTGTTAAGAAATATGCTTACCTTAACATTGTGGGAATGGTTGGATCCATAGACAACGACTTCTGTGGCACAGATATGACCATAGGTACTGACTCAGCTCTGCACAGAATAATTGAAGTTGTGGATGCCATCATGACCACTGCTCAGAGGTAAATTGAGCATAATACAGAGACTGATAACAAATACACAGATGTTTATGCTTTTGTTTAAGTTGAGTTTAAGTAGAGGTTAGGTAGGTGAGAAAATGAAAGTTCTTTTTGACTGCGTATTTCAAGTGTCTTGGTTTCTTTTTTCCTTAGTAACTGCTTTTTCATCATTCCTGTCATGGCAGCACTTCAAGTATGTGATCATAGAGACTGCAGCAGCCTTAGGGGCAAGACTTGGTTTTTAGTGTGTTTAGTCTTTTTCAGACATATTCTATTAGAGAAGATCCAGACACACTGTGAATAGCACAAAAATAGCATCTGTCTTATAAAACTTTATTTCAGTAAGAATTAAGCAATTAACTTATTGGGTTTTTTTTTAAATACAGCTATATCAGTAAAGTTCTTAACTATGGGTCTGCATCATTTACATTTCCAGTAAAGGTTCACATCTTCTCTCATAGCTGCCCATACATGTTTTGCAAGAAAACAGTGAAAAAGAATTATGCATTGGAAGACACTTTATTTTAAATGTATTGTTTAATTGTGACAATATGTGACAATATATTTTATTGTGACAATAATATTGTTTTCTTAAAGTTTTTCTGTTTTGCTAAGGAATTCTGAATGCAGTAACTATGGCAAACAGAAGCTGTTTCATGATACTAGGTTCAGTTAATTTGTTTTCTTATTTTTGCAGCCATCAGAGGACATTTGTTCTGGAGGTTATGGGGCGACACTGTGGGTATGTATTGTCATCAGCATTTTGTGTCTTGTATAGGTACAATTATGAAAGAAATCTGAACCATAAAAGTCTAATAATTTGTTCTGTTTATTAGGTATCTAGCTCTGGTTAGTGCCTTAGCCTGTGGTGCAGATTGGGTGTTTATTCCTGAATATCCACCAGAAGAAGGCTGGGAAGACACAATGTGTGTTAAGCTTTCAGAGGTAATTTCTAACATGTTTGAGATTCCCAGTGTCTTTGCAGATGTTTATTTGAAAGCAGTGATTAAAAAGTATGATCAGGACTTTAAGCAAGTCCTGGTTCAGTGTCACATAAAGTTCTCTGTGATCTTGAAGATTTCTTTTCTTGCACTCTGTGATTGTTTTGAGGAATCACATGACCCACTCTGGGAATTGCATAAAATTATACCTATATAAGCCATATGTGTACATTTCCTCAGTAATTTGATGTTAGACATCTTAATTCATCAATGAAAAGACATGTATGAAAATAAAAGGTGTAGAACACATCACATATGAGTGATCAAATACAAGAAATATTTCCTCAAATCCTAGCAGCTTAGTGTGGAGCAATCGATTACAAAATTATGCTGTAAATTCCTCTTGTTTTTTTTTTTTTTAACTACACAAATGTGCTTTCATTTTTATTACAGAACCGTGCACGAAAGAAAAGGCTGAATATTATTATTGTAGCCGAAGGAGCTATTGATTGTCACAACAAACCTATAACATCAGAGAAGGTTAAGGATGTAAGTGTCAACATCCCCATGATACAAGATTTCTGTTCATAAGATGGGGCATATTGTTAACAGTAACATTTCTATAGAGTAAATCCGTTCCCTGTAAGATAGCCTATCACACTGTTGTATTTTATGCTTGTGCTTTATTATCTAAAACTCCATAGTCAAATTAAAGGGCAATGTTTTCAGTGGCAATTAATTAGAACCTTTTCTCCTTGTAATGCAACACAGCAGTTCAAAAGCATCTGCTTCATGGGTGCCTTAATTGATAGTTTGAAATGAGCTCAAATCTGTATTTGTAATCCTATTTTACTTTGTATATCTTGCAAAAATTTTAATATTGGTCTGTCTCACAGTGAAGTAATTCTGTGTGCTTTGAACAAAGTCTCCTCCAAGTGATTGCTTTGCTAAAAATTTCATTGTTGTCTAAGATTAAGAAAGCTTCTAAGCTGAATTTTTCTGCCTTTTTTTTTTTTTTTTTTAAAAGGGTCATTAACAAAACAAATTGGGAAATAGTCATTGGTAGAAAGGAGGTATGATTTTTTGGCTTTATCTGGGGTTTATCTGTCCTGTGACTATGAAGTTCTGTTTTTCACAGCTGTCAGTTTTAGAGAAACATTTGACTTCATTCAGAATTGCTTTATGAAGTAACATTTAGCACTAAGTGGTGTTAAGTTACATGGTGCTAACATATATACAAAGTAATAATAATGATAAACCCACTGTATTTTGCAATTCTCTGCAGCTTGTGGTTCAACGTCTTGGTTTTGACACCCGAGTAACCATCCTAGGTCATGTGCAAAGAGGTGGAACCCCTTCAGCTTTTGACAGAATTCTTGTGAGTATTCCCAAAATAACTACTCATGGCACCACATAGGACAACTGCGTTTTGATTGTTTTTTTGGAGGTGGGATGGTTCTCTACCTGATTAACTTGACAAATCAAACTGTTATCTTGCATTAACTGTCTGAATAGCTCAAACTCAGAGTAGTGAAGCAGTTTGTGTGAAGGAATCTGTGTTTAGGATCAAAATGCAAAGCTGAATCACCCATGTGTATTGGTATTAAACAGCCCACACGTTTTTTACCTTACCTAGGAGTGATTTGTTTCAGCTTGAGTTACACAGAAATCAGGACCATGTTTGTGATGGGAAGCCTTGTGCATTTCAATGCTTGCTGGAACACTCAAACATTCTCTATTTGCAGGCCAGTCGTATGGGTGTGGAAGCTGTGCTTGCCCTTTTAGAAGCTACTCCAGATACCCCTGCCTGTGTTGTGTCCCTGTCTGGAAACCAGGCTGTCCGTCTGCCTCTGATGGAGTGTGTGCAGATGGTGAGGCTCTGGCAAATAGCCAATTTATGTTATTTATTTACTACAACAGACTACTATGTACAATAGTTGCCTGTTCTCATTAGGACATTGATGGAATGTGTACAGCACTTTTCCGTATTTTAGAATGAATAGTGAAGTTCATATATGTTCTCTATGTGTTACTATTCATTTCCAAACTATCAAGGAATAAGAAATACATATCTTCTTAATTTGTTCTAAAATTCCATCTCAGATCTTCTGTTTTTATTGTTACAACAAATTCTTCAGATGCTTGTATCCATTTATATGTCATACACAAGTCAAGTTTCTGCACGAAAACTGCTCAGTTTAAACTAAAAAAAGAAAAGGCATAATGGATACATTGATTTCTTTGTCTCATGAAGATTTTGGGTATTTGTTTCTACTTTCTTCTTCTCCTGTACTCTGTAATTTATGCTGTGTGAGGAGGTAGCTCATAAATAGATGAAATTGTCAGTATTTTTTTTCACTGTGGAAATATATTAATACGTGGAGTATATTAAATAATCCACTTCCTGCATTTTTTTAAGCATATTGAGTAATCAACTTGTTTTTTCAAGACTCAAGAAGTCCAGAAAGCCATGGACGAGGGAAGATTTCTTGAGGCTGTGAGGCTTCGTGGAAGGTATGGCCAATAGCTTATATCAGTTTATTTGCTGGAGAAAAACTGAGTTGCCTTGTTGTTGTGCTGGCATGTGACATTTCATTTTAAATATTTTACTAACTATATGGCTTTACGGGTTTGAGAATGAGAGGAGACAGAAGAATTGCCTAAATAGAATAATTGAAATTCTTACCTGCAACAAAACATGCGAAACAAAGCAAACTGTAATTCCCTGCTGTGTCAGACTAGTTGCTAGGCTAACTGGTCACAAAGCAAAAAGCTGCTGTGCTGTATGACCTGACTGGTAGCAACTATAAGTTTGTTTATTCATGAATTTGAGGCCAGTCTTGTGAGCCTGTTTGTAAGTAGTTGGTAGTTTTCCATCAGTAATGTTGGAGGCGGTATTCTTCAGTCCTGTCAGGAGAGTGGTTTCTGTTTCAAGTCATTTGATAATAAAATGCTTTCTCCCCAGTCTAGAGAACTAATTTGTTAGCCACGTAGTTATTTTATATTTTATGACTCTTATCTTAGAGAACTGAGTATTTTTCGTTGTTCTCTCATTTCCGGTTTTTGCCACGTTTTGCATTTGCAAACTACAGTGGTATTAGTATTTCATGCCAGTTTTTTAAAGTTTCAGAAAAGTTCAGATGTTCCTTTAAAATGAGTTAAAGATTTTACTATTTTATTTGCTTATCTTATTTACTCATTTGTTTAGGAGCTTTGAAAACAACCTTAACACATACAAATTACTGTCGCACAAAAAGCCGGATTCCGAGCTTCCAAAGGTAAGGGGGGTTACTGAGTGTGCAGTACATGTCTGCTTTTGGGATCTGTTAATAACTCCCTTCAAACCTCTGTTATAACACAGTTTATAAATTAAGTATTATAAAGATGCTTGAAGCACACTAGTTTATTCTAATAGTAAGTAACATTTTTAAAGTGACATTGCTGTAGACAGTTTCTTACTGTCTTGGATTTACATCTGATCCCAATTATTATAATGTCTGGTTCTAATAGTTACTGTTTTGCCCTCTGTTTCTTACCATGGGAGAAGGAGGGATGATGTTTAAGATCATGATTAAGACTCTGAAAATCTTGGGGTAAAGGAAGATTCTATATTTAAAGAATTCTAAGCCTTCCTTTTGGAGAGCAAAACCACTGAAGAGCAAGGGCAAATTCAGGAATTCATGGGAAGCAATACTTAGGACAGGTGCATCACCTCTATGTGAAATAATAAGTCACTGTGCATAATACAATAAGGAAATTTGGATTTGTATAGGAAGCAGACACTCAATTTTGTGTGCAAACAAATCTTCCATGGGATTTATTTTTTGTTAAAAAGTTTACTGAATAGTTCTGTGTTTGATCTTAGTTGGTGACTGTGTCATCTCACTTGTTAATTTCTCTTTTAATTGTGGTTTGTGACCATTTGTTACTTTATTTGCATAATGATGTTGCTGTTACACTTCCTAGAAATCTTTTTCCCAAAAAAGTATTTGAGTAATGATTACTGGTGATAGCTTCTCAATATTATTAAGGAACAAAATTGCATTGATAATACAGTAAGGAGCTAAGACTGACCTTCAAGAGATAAAGCAATTCAGGATTTTTTTAAGTGGATACTTAATATTTTCTTTGGTGGATCAAGTGTTTGGGTAGTGGGGTTTTTTATACAGCAATACAAATCCAGGACCGTTAGCACTGGGCATTTGTATTTTTTTTAATACTTTTGTCATACCTTCTGTGATAAATGGCATTAGAAGGAAATGTAGGCCATGTGTAATTACTAACTACTCGGATTTGACCATACTAACAAAATCTGTGTGCCTTCAGTAAAAGAGGTTGAATAGGAATTAAAAAGTAGATGAAATGTGCGTGTCACAGGAATTGAGGAAAGAGCTAAGCTGATCGGATCAGGAGAGCCAGCTGAATGCTCTGCTTCAGCAGTGCTTCTGCACACATTATATTTTGCTGTTTGTGATTACATTGCATTTTTCTACAGTCCTTCGATTGTACCAAAACCAAAAAAAACCTACATATACTCTGGCTTGTGTCTCTTATTATGGTTTTTTTGGGGAGTTGTTGTATTGGGGGCTTTTTGTTTGTTTTTGTTTGCTTGTTTGTTTTTTAATCAGATGAGATTCCATGATCATTACTTAACAACTGTTCTATTTTTTGGGGTTTTTTTTTTGTTCTCATCTTCCAGAATAAATCTAAATAACTTCTACCTCTTCTGTAGGACCAAATTGTTACAATTGTCATTCAGAAATGTTTTAAAAACTTCCATAATCTAAAATATGTGGTGCTGAAAAAGATGCTGAGTGCTCCTGTTTGCTGAAGTATTGTCAGCTGCTTGAAAATCCTGGCCAATAGCTTAATTTTAAAACTTGTCTGTTCCACTCTGCATTGTACTGACCATACACACTTAAATGCTGTGGTGCTAGAATCAGTTCATACTTTTTTTTTCTTTTGCTATTGTTGGTGTGTTTGCAAAAAAAAAAAAGATTCTGCTTTAGTAACATGAAGCTGGTTGAATAACAATAGCCAGGTTGGGTGGAGCTTTGAGCAGCCTGGTCTAGTGGAAGGTGTCCCTGGCCGTGTCAAGGGGTTGGAACAAGATGATCCTTATGGTCCTTCCAACCCAAACCATTCTGTGATTCTATTTTATGTTTCTTGAACCTGGACTAGAATATAAAAACCTGAATAATTTAACTTGTAAGCCAAATGAAATTATGATAAAGTTGTCTTTAAGAACAAACATTCCTGTTTTTAAATTGTCTTTGATATTCTGTAAGTGGGGAAATGTGTCTGCACCTTCCAGTTAACTTTAGATTTCCAACATGTTCAGGGGCTTTGAAATTTCCTTCCCTGCATTCCAGTATTTAGCAACTGCATATGATGTTCAAATTAACCACGGTGTAGAAATTAAAGTCCTCACTAAATATTATTTTTATCTTGCAGACTAATTTTAATGTGGCAGTTTTAAACGTTGGTGCCCCTGCAGCTGGAATGAACGCCGCAGTGAGGGCTGCAGTGAGAGTTGGCATGACTGAAGGTCACAAAATATTTGCTGTCATTGATGGTTTTGAAGGGTTCGCTAGAGGGAAGGTCAGTGTCACATGTGTGCGTTACCAAGTGCTATGTACCCCATCCCATGCCACCACCTTTGTTCATGTTCCATCATAACTGCTGGGGGAACTGGTTCTGTTACGTGCTTTTATTTCATGAAGATCTATAAAACCTAGATTGCAACTGTATTTCTCAACTACTCAGGTCTGTAGAGTCATTTATGCTGAGTATTACTAATCATGTGCTGCACAGCTACGAGATCAGTTCAGATGAATCCTACCTTTGAATTTTGGTCAATGGTTGGCATGTTGTAGTTTTTTCATAGAGTAGCAGAATAATCTCTGATTCTGAACAATGAATTTTTGCACATGTATTCCTTTGCTGTAAGAAACTTTGTAATGGTGCTTATTGAGGGAGGAAGCTTTATTTTTTCCTTAGGTAAGTTAGATTATTCTATTCCCCTATTTTTAAACATTATGCATCGGTTGGTGTACTGAAGAGAAACTGAATGCAAAACTAATGGTTTCTGTGCCTGGCTGGAGCCACAGATCCCCAAAATTTACATCAAAGACCTAGTTTTAGATTTTTTTGCTTCACATTCAGTAGGAGAGGGTGTGAAAATAGGATTGAAAAATGAACACAGAGACAGAGGGTTCATCTTGGTCTGGAAGAAGGAAGAACAAATGGAACAGAAAGGGATTGTAGTAATTCAAGAGAAATGGAGTTAAACTCTTGATGCTGTTTTCTTTCTCGGCCTCATTTAGTTTTAGTGATGTCAGTGCCCAACAGCTTGTTCCAGCTTTTTGTGTAGTACCTGGTGTTGGCTGCAGCTCAAGAGAAGTAATTGGATAATCAGTTAAAATCTCCTTTTTTACTTTTATTCAAAGATAAAGGAAATTTCCTGGGGAGATGTTGGAGGCTGGACTGGTCAAGGAGGATCAATTCTTGGTACAAAACGGTAACATCAATATTTTTGTCAATTGGTATGATGAACAGTAGGGCTTTATATAACCTCTGTATGATTCCATGCTCTTTTCTTTCCACACAGTGTTTTTAAGTGCTCAGTTTTTGTGCACTGGGGTGTTTTGAGTTTGTTTTTGATCAAGTCTTTGTGTTCCAACTTGGATGTCTTTATAGTACTGAACCAGCTCTGAAGAGTGGGATTTGGGACATCAACCTAAAAGTTTCCTGAGGTCCTTACACTTTAAAGGATTGCAAACCTGCAGTTTCTTTACTTGACGTGATTCCTTATTGTTTTTCTGGAAGAGTTACTTGTATGGATAAATATGTAAAAGAAAAAACATTGTGTTGCTTGCTCACTTTCTGGTTTCAGCTTAGTAATGAGTTCTTAGTGCTTCACAGTCTGTAAATTGTTTTTATTTTTCTTTTGGTTTAATGATTTTAGTACTCTTCCTGCAAAATATTTGGAGAAGATTGCTGAGCAGATGCGCACTAACAACATTAACGCCCTTATGGTTATTGGTGGATTTGAGGTACACTGAAATATCTAATTATGTCTAAGTAGAGTAGAATTCCTAACAAAATTAATAGTCTGTTTTGATTTTTACCCAATCTTCATGTAAGGTGGATTTGGCTCTATCTGTATATGGTACATGACATAGGTAGTGTTTAGAATCATAAGTGTTGTCAATCAGTGGTTCTCTGGCAAGCTGGCATTCAAGACAGTAACTAAAACTGCTAAACAGGTATATCATATAAATGATATAACTATAAATTACAGTTTTTTGTATTAAAAGAAATAAATAACTTCTGTAGTGCAAGTTTAAGTCTATACTGTATCAGTACTTAGAACATCCTTGCAGAAGTTCTTGACTATAGTGGAAATTTCACTATGGTTCCTTATTTAAGCCACTCTTCTCACATAGTGCATGTCAAAATCCTTAATGGATCTAGAGAAATACTTTTTTTTCTGCATTTCATGTTTGCTTTGTTTTTAAAAAAAACTAAATTTTGGAATTTTGATTCAGGAAAGTATTTTGCCTACTCTTTGCAAAGAAGAATGTGCTCATTGCTTCTTGATAAAGAGTGTATCTTCCTTTTTTTTACCCAAGCTGTTAGCTATGACCCTAATTCAGGAATATTAAGATTTTTAAATCAGGACTAACAGTACCTGAAGATTGGGGAACTAGTTTGTTTTGTTTGAAAACCAACATTTTGTGTCTAAATATTTATTTTCAAGAGAACGTATGTTCTGTTTATTGTTTTCAGATGTATGCCTGTTTCTAATGCTTTCTTTTTTGTCTGTGTTAGATTTTAGTGTTTCCTTAGTGCTCTGACTTGCTGAGGTGTGCTGTGGTAGAAATGGCTCCCCCTGTGGCCCTTCTCATTTTGTCACTCCCAACTCTGCCCTTACATTATTCATCCTAATTTTTCACCCGATGCCTGTGCCCAACAGGCTTACCTTGGACTTCTGGAATTGTCAGCTGCCCGGGAGAAATATGACGAATTCTGTGTTCCAATGGTTATGGTTCCTGCAACTGTATCCAATAATGTACCGGGTTCAGATTTCAGCATTGGTGCAGATACTGCTCTGAACACTATAACTGATGTAAGTCTGCTCTGGTATGTGCACATACTAACAAAGCAGTTGTTTCAACTTACTCAATTGGCTACAGCTGGATATTTTTGTAGACCAGAACTTCAGAGATGTCATCTGGGAAATGATGATTACTTGATATAGCCACAGTCATGACACCGCTTTAGAAAAGAGAAAGTCTGGGATCCCAAATGCTTCCATTTAATTTCTTCTGAAACTACAATGACCTCTAAATTTTTAGGTGCAAGATAAGATGACATCTGTTGTAGTATAAGAAAGAAAGAAACCTAAAGCTGAGACTTGATGATCATTTGCAGAGGGGAAAAAAATCCCTGTTCGTAATATTGTTGTATATAGAGTTGTAGTATACCCAGCTGCAACAAACACTGAAGGAAAGTTGCTCTGTTGAGAAGGAGATTCTTTGTTAGATTCTTAAGAGAATAGGTAAAATCCATATTTCCTAATAATAGACAATACATTTATTCTACTAATAACAGATTTAATAAAAAAGAGTTGAGACATGTTAAGTATCTTTTAAAAAATCAAATCCAGTAATATAACGTAAAGTAAAAATTGAATGTTTAATCTCTTAGGAGGAAAAAGCTTCTCTACTTTGAGTGTGATAGGGCACATAGTCAGTTGGACAAAAAGCGTTTCAAGTTGCTTTTGAGAATGAAATGACAGTTCTCTTATCACTTAAATGTATTCAAAAATTTTAATCATGATAGCTTTTTCATTTCAAGGATTCTTCAGATGCCACCTACTACCATAATTTTTTTCTTTTTTTATCATTCCAACATAAATAATTTTAACTTCATCAAAAGAAACCCTTCAGCTAGGAAATACCAGTTTCCTGAAGTATTGCCTTGAATAAGACTGTAAACTAACTTAAGTTCATTGAATGAATTCTTTATAGACAACTTGGATTATAAGTGTTGATATTATTTCCAGTTCTGGTAAATAAAAATATCCCTCCAAAATGACTGATCACAAACTAAGGTGAGTAAAATGATTGTGCATAACATCTGCTTTCCTTCTTCTCTTATCTTCATAAACTTTGTTAACCAAACTGACTTCTTTTTATAGGTTATTTCATGCAAAGGGATTTATTGTAGTCAGTCAGTCTGTGTTGCTGTGGTTTGCTTTCTGTTTAGGTTTCTAGGTATCATTTGCCTTTATTAGACAAAATGTTTGTATTTCCATGTTTTCCATGCAGTAGTTGAAAACTTTCAAAAGCATTTTTTGTTTTGCTAACAGTGTTTGTCTGGTTGATTTTAATTTTATTTTTCTCTGGAATAAATATGAAAAGTAATGGCTTTGCAAGATTTAGATTCAGTTGAGTGGATAATTAAATTTGGGTTGTTTTTTTTTTTTTTTTGGTGGAGCAGACTTTAGCATTCAGAAAGCATTTCTGCTTGATATCTTCATTTTTTTTTTTGCTCTGATTGTTTGAACATGATTCACCAAAACTCCCAGTGAAAAATACATCTTTTCATTCTTGTGCCATGCTCAGATCAGGTGCAGTAGCAACTGTGTCCCCTGTTAAATGTGACCAGATAAGCTCAATACATTGTCATGCAATTGGCTGTGGTAAGCAAAAGCAGGAGGTGAACATGAAAATCTATTTTATCTAGTTTATATATAGTTTTTTATTCCTGTTACCACAGTTAGATCAATAAATGCATCATAGTTTACAGTGCCTTCAGAGCAAGTAGAACCGCTTCTGAACACCAAAGTGTCATCACACTTAGTTTTTCTGTGGTACTGTTCTTACTTGTGTGATCTTGCCTACCTCTAGTAAGGTAAGTACAATTGTGCTGGTAATGAGGGATTGTTGCTGTTTGGCATCATTAGACACTTGCAGTTGTTTAAACTTGTCAAACCCTGTAAATAGTACCCTGAAACATTTGCTGATAAAATGTGTTAAAATTCTGCATTTGAAAAGAGATACAATTAAAAAACAGACTTAACAGGTACATAACTTCTCAATGAGAGATGAGTGAATAATGTGCTCTTCACAAAGGCATAAACAGGGGATACATTTCTCAATAACTAATTTAGACTCTTAGATCGTGAGACCTTTTTGAAATGTTCCATTTTTTCCATTTCTGTTTTAAAATCTTGGCTTCAAATTTGATTTATCTTTTGAATAGTGTTTTAAATTTATGATAAACTGTATTTTTCACTTCACTTTTCAGAATATTAGAAAAACAGCTAATGGCAACATAAATATAAAATACCTTGGAAAAGCTGGATGTTTCTGCCTGAGGAGGATATGCTTAAGGCTGAGAGATATATATACATATATAGGCATACAAAGTAAACTTCTTAGGATTGAAGGATAAGAACATGAACTTCCAGTTTTCTATTAAATGAAGCATCACTAAAATAAGTACCATATATTCTCAAGTATGTTGCTAATTCAATGAAATGAATAGGATGTTATTTTGGATATCAGACCTCAGGAATGTAACAACCATGAAATGAAAGGAAAAGGTACCAGCTAGGTGAGAAAAATGGAACCTGAAAAGGGAGAGGCTAAAACTTTCTACTGTCTTCTTTGACAAACTTACCTTTCCTTTCACCAAAGGAAAAGGGGGTACAGACTGATGATTTGGTTCTGTGGGAGAAAAAAATCAGACATCCCTTGAGGAACAAACCAAGCTACAGTCAGATGCCCTGAGGCAGTCTCCACACATTTCCCATGGAAAACAGATGCCTGTACCCTCCCTGTAGCATATGTGGCTCCACATTACTCTGAACTAGGAAGCTGAAAATTAGCCTTGGCCACTAGCTAACCTGTTAATTTTTCATCTCCTTCAGTCCTTGTAACAGCTGATGTGGATTAAGGGCAGTAACTCCATCCCCTTCTGTGGCCATTTGTATTTAGATCAACTCAAAGTCAACAAACGGTAGTCTTTGCTTGACTGCATGAATTTTTATAAAGCATCCTTGGTTATGTTGGTTATGGCAAGAACCTTTTTAGTAACACAAATCCAATAAAAGGGTAAGAAATTATTAAGCCATTTTATTAACATAGTGCAGTATCCCTTATGACCTTACTGTAGTAAATTAAAAAAAACCCAACATACTAGCATAGCGGTTACTGAAACCGTTGATCACTTATTTACCCTTTATAATTAAGTGACCATTTTCATATTTTGCCACAGTGATGCAAAGATGTTGCATATTATCATCTAATGCTCGTGCTTGGTGAAGGTACAGTCATTGGATATGTTGGCTGAAATCACTTGCATCAAATAAAATGGCAATATTTAATGCAAGTAAAACATATCTTAACTGCATCTTAACATACCATAAATGCAGACTAACCAGTTATGTTAGTTATTGCTCTACATCTCCCTTTGACTTGGTTTTCCAGAAGTCTTAATATAAAACCTTTTAGAGAAACTCATGTTTTGCAGATCTCCAGGAAGCTGTGTGGTTTTTACCAAACCACTGTTACTTTGTATGTCTTTATTCTTTTAGTAGAAATATAAGTTCAAAGCAGCCTGACTGAGCTGAGTTGGGCCAAGCAATTACTGAAATTTCCTAAGTGAAGTCTCAGCCACTCAAAAAACCAAATCCCAAATAAGCCACTACTATTTGTTGCTCCTGACTGTACTGCTTCTCAGCTCCTTGGGTCTGAAAGTGCCATCTTTTAGGCTGTTTCAGCCTCAGACTAAATGTATAGCACTGAGCCGTTGCATTTACAAAACACATGAGAAGAGAGAGATTTTTAGAAAGTCAGTTTGCGTTTATGCATCTATAGCCGTAAACATCCTGTCTTCTCACTGAACAGGATCTGCTCTGTCTAGGACAAAATCCCAGAAGGAGAACTCTCACAAGTAGGGTATTTTCCCCATAATTTTCTTGTAAGTTGTTCCTTGAATCAGTCACTGTGCAGATATGCCTGGAGATACCTCAATAGGTATGTGATTTTGATCTGCAATAGTTTGTTTCTCTGAAGCAATTTGAGAAATCAAGAAAATGAGACTTCTGTGAACATCAGTTTCGGGGAGAAAGAGATAAAAAAGTAGTGTTCTATGTAATCAGGCTTTCTGGTGGAGAGCTGTTATATAGGCAGTTCGGAGAATTGCCACACTTCATGAGAAATGCTAATTAATTTAGATTAAAAATAATTGGAATAATGTAATGTATGTTTACTTAAAACAGCTGCAAAATCTTAACATTTATTTTGACATTCACTAGGAACACCTAATCCTTTTGACATGATTATATATTTTGTAGAGTTTGGAGTCTTTCCAAGGACCTAAAACTGCTTTTCAAAGAATCCTTGAACTGTACTTGCAGATCTTATTAACTCATCCATGTGCACATGTTCTGGGTTTTTCTAGGCCTACATCCAGTCTATGTGCACAGAGGCAGATGTGTGATGTTAATAAAAACTTTGAAGGCATGGGTGGACCTTTATTTTTTCCTTTCTCTTGGTGGAAATAGATGTGTCTTGACTTTCTAGGATAACATAGTTTTTGGATTTTTTTAATAGTGTCTTTCTTTAAGCATTTTCTTCAAGTTGCAAGGGTTTTACTAGTTAACTGTCTAAGCTTCTTAGCATGTATCAAACTCTTTTCTTCAGTCTTTGTGGAATGGTTTCCGGTCTAGCTTTTTGCCATCCTTTCCTATCCAGCTGCTTCAGACCTCTCTGCTGTGTACACTTCATGTTCAGTCTGTACTAACTCGTACTAATCCTCTGCATTTCTTCAAAGAGCATTGTGCCAATGCAACCCCAGTGCACTGTTGTGGTATGAACAGCATATTTCCACACTCCCAAATAATCTCACCAATTGTATTTACTTGGGCCAACGGACAGCCACATTTACCATCACATGCCAGGAGTCATTAGCAGAGCAGTGCAAAGACAAGGAATGTTTCACTCACACTTGTACCACTGCTTCAGGCCTTTGAAAGTTGTCTGCAGCTCTACGAGGCGCGTGCCAGCTTTGAGGAGTTTAGCGTTCCTATGTGTGTGTTGCCTGCTACTATTAGCAACAATGTGCCAGGCACAGACTATAGCCTTGGTGCTGACACTGCCTTGAATGCTATTGTGGAGGTAAGACTGCGTATCTTTTAAAAGTTAAGATGATAAAATGCATAAGAGGAGGTTATCTAAAGATTTTGAAATGTCTGGTTTTCTTAAATACCTCAGTTACTGTGTTTTTTTTTATGGTTAATAGTTCAGTTTTCCAAGACTGATTAAAGATTAGAAAAAGTATTATGTTACATGCTTAATTTGTGGGTACTCTCTTTTGTTCTTCAAGACTTCTGCATTAGTGCTTAGTGTATTTGCTTTTACTGAGAATCAAATCTTTTGTGTTCTTGGATTTCTTTTTTTATCTTACATATTACTTAGGTAAAAGAAGAAAGCCCATATTTTATAAATAAATGCCCCATTTGTTGGATGAACTACTGACTGAACTGTACTGTGCAGTAGAGCATTTTAAGTACAATTAACACCAAACAGATGAATAATCCCACAGACTCCATTAGGCATTAAGTACATATAAATGCATGGATAGTATAAGTGTGTCCCTGATGTTCAACTAAACAGTGCAGTGTCAGGACAATCAGTGCTCTAGTTTTTAGTCTACCATAGTTTTTCCCTTGGGTACAGCTGTTTTAGGAGCTCTTTCAGTCCTATTTACTCTGCTTAAGACACAGCAAAGGGAACTGAGCTGAGATCTAATGCAAACAAATGAGTAAATCTTACCAGCTCTGAGTTTTATCAAATCCATCATTAGCAAGCCATGTAACTAACCATGAAGTAATTTGCCAAGGAAGTCAAGTCGAGACTACAGATCCAGAGGCTTGGGAAAAGCAGGTTTGTTGCCCTGCCTTATACAATGTTCTTATATAGCAAGTGAAAAAGCTCCAGTAGGTAACTGGAAGAGCTGTGTCAGAAAATAGGGTGGCCTGGCTTTGGGAAGTACAGTGCAGCATCCCTGGGTTGAGATGTTTTAAGGTGTCGTGTGGGCTCATCATGTAGCAATATTCATAGGCAGGACATGGGTACTGTACCACTCCTTTAGCTTTTTCCCCCTTGGCCTGACATTTATAGAAGTAGCTAAGTCTGCTGATTGTGACTGATGCACCTTCAAAAGTGGTAACTTTGGAAACGCAGTGGGGTAACAGATGATCATATTTGCTTCCTCTTACTCAGTTGGTTTTGGTACTGATTTAATTACAGTTTGTATAGATTTCAGTAATGCATTCAGTAAAAAAAAATGTGGTTGCATCATTTGAATTTTATTGTCATTAGGATGTTTAATTAATGCTAGTACAGAACACTTGATTTGGTGTTTTGAACATTAGGATTTGTCATTAAGCTGGATCAGTTCATATGAAAGCTCAACTAGCAATAGAATTCCAAAAAGAATCCTCGTGTCTTGTTTATTATGTCTGAAACCTGCACCAGGCATTTGAGATTTGGCTTTTCCAGCCTGTAGTGTAGTGTATGAATTAGTAATTCATTAAAGTCCACCTCTGCCAATTTCATATTTGGGTATTTCTGTCACAGTCATTCTGGGAAAGCAAGAATAGTAGAAAGTTTCTACTCCATCTCTTGTTCAGTCAAGGATAGAAACCCTTCTAAGTAGATTTCAAGTGATAAGTCCCATAGGCAATGACTGAATTTTTCTGCCTTTTGAGAATATCCTTGCTTAGTACTTGGAGATACCCAAAAGGCAGAAAATTTCATTCTCCTACCAGCAGATGGAAAACCTTTTTAGAAATCTTGGGGTTTACAAATATTTTAAGTCTCTCAAAATGGTGAAAATCTTTACACGTTCTAAAGACAAGATTGTTTTACAACATAAGTTAAACACATAGTACCTATCCAGTTTCAGGCAGCTTTTTAAAAAACGAGTTAAATTTCTCCAGTGCTACAGTATTCTGCAAAAAAATTAAAGAAACAGTGTTTGGAAGGAGAAAGTAAAGTGCTTAGGGACACTGTAAATCCCAAGATAATTTTAAAATTTTATTAAAATGCTTTTCTGCTTAGGGTAACAGAATATCCATATTCTGAATAAATTCACGTAGATGCTGCACTTTTGTGTCTAAGCACATAGTATGCAAATACATACATAAAATATGTAAAAATTAAATTACATGTATCTTTTGCTAGCTTAACCTAAATACATGAATAAACTGGTCTTAGTCTTTAAATGCATTAAATTGTAATATGTTAGATGTTCTAGAGTTTTTTTTAAGTATTCCTCATGTATCAGTTAATGATTTTTTCTATGATGTGTTAGATATGGTTTTAAGGACCATATTGCTTACAAGCTGAATTTCATCCTGAAGTAGTATTTTCAGTTAGCTGAATGAAGTTCTGGTTTTAAAAAACTCTGAAATTCCTCAAATATTACAGCACCTACACTTATTCAAAAATCAGTAAAGCATGGGGATTTTTTAATGTTACTGTAATTCAGGTTGCAAGATGACAAACTTCCCAGGTAGTTTAATTTCCATTTTTATTAAACAGGAGTGGTGTTGGAACACTACATCAGTTTCATAAAATTCTTCCTGTCACAAAGTGTGGTATATTCTATTTATTTATTTGTTTCTAAGATAAAGAAGTAAATAGGACGGCTTTATTTCTCTTACTTGCTTTCTGAAAGGAAAATACATTAATCAACAACTTTAAAATAACTTCAAGTGGTAGAAAAATTCGTTCCAGGAGGTGAGCTTGTCAAATAGATTCTTGAGTATTATTAAAACCTAAAGGTGGATAGTAAACTAGTTCCTAGGTTTCTGCATTTTCCTGAGTTATGATGTTTTCCTAAGATTCGTAGGTCATGCCACACTGGAGATTGCCTCTGTTACTTTCCACGCCTCTTAGGCAGCTCTAATAAATATTGGTGTTAATTAGTTTCATGTAACAGATCTCCTTGTAGGGAACATTCCTTATGCTGGTCAGAGTAAGGTGCAAGTGGAGATTTCAGTCTTCTTACAGTAAGTATGTATCTGTTAGTAAAAAACCAAAAGCATTTTAAAACATGCACTAGTAGTGCTTGAAAGAATTTTATTTATGTGAAAATCATTACAGGAAAGTAATCAGGCAATACATGCTCAGGACTTAGGAAGTTCAGTGTAGATGGGAATGCAGTGCATTTTAATATTAATACTGAGAAGAAGTAAGCCTAAGTAATGAATAAAGAGAAGTTTATTCATACCACAATTCCTTTAAAAGCTTCATTATATCTGCTTGTATCTGTGTTAGAAAACACAGATATACAACTGGTTAATGCCACCTGTTTCAGTATTTGCAGGAAGCAAACCAATGTTATGAATTGCTAGTAGAAAAACATTTTATTTCTACCCTGATGTTCAATATATGATTTATAAGAAATCCTTTACTGGATAATTATTACAGTTACATGGGTTATGCCATTCTGGAATTCTTTAAAGATTTATTTTTTATAAATGCTGTATTTTTAATTTCTTGTTACCAGTAGATTGACACACAAAGTTGCATGACATACAGAAATGTAAAAAAAGAGGTGTTTTAGTGCATACTGAGGCTGTCGTGTCTCTGAGCAGACGTGTGACCGCATCAAGCAGTCGGCCAGCGGCACCAAGCGCCGCGTGTTCATCATCGAGACCATGGGCGGCTACTGCGGCTACCTGGCCAACATGGGGGCCCTGGCAGCAGGAGCTGATGCTGCTTACATCTTCGAGGAGCAGTTTGATATCAGAGAGCTCCAGGTATTCAGCACCTTTTGCTCATTTTTAAGTAGGATGTTTAAGCTGTTGTATATCATAATGTGTATACTTGAAGTAGATGGCTCATGAAAGAAAAAGCCAGTTGAGGTTGGACCTAAAATCTGCACTTGTCATGCCTGTTCCTGTGCCATAGCATTCTATAAAGGAACGTAGACACAATCACTGTTGACACCCAAGGTCAGTAAAATGACAGAAATAATTGTATTGGCCATTAAGCACTACTAGATGAATTGTTTCATTTTTAGTCTTTTGACTAAAATTCAAATTAAACAGGCCTGAGTAGTTTTAACATAAAGCCAAAAGCAAGAGAACAGTGTTTTTTCATTATGGTAGAGTTGTGTTTAAAGGCTGTTCAGGACAGGAACTGACCAGTCTATCAGGTTTATTAAGACACTGACTCTGCTACCACAGCTATTCAGAGCGTGTCTGGAGGTGTTACTAAAATAAAGCCCTCAGGCTTTAAGGATTACAGCTTATGGTGTAGTACATATACAAGCTGATATGGAACTTGTCTGCTGTGCAGACTGTATGCTTTTGAGATGGTTAGTGCTAGCTGCAGTCATGGACAAACACAAAGCTAAAAGGAGAGAAATTTCCTGAGAAGCACAGAGACATGAAATGAATCAGAACTTTTCCCCACGCAGTTGCTGGCAGGAAGTAAGGGCAGGCTGTAAACTTCAGTGGCAATTTCTGTATTTTTATGTATATCAAGCTGGATGCTGTACCAATATAGCATATTAAAACCACCTTTTAGTTAATAAAATCTGTTACTTCTGATATAGAGAAAGATATTAGTTTTAACCCAAGATGAATAGCCATAGCCCAGTATATTATCCTGAATCTCTAAAAATCTTGGTATTTGCATGTAATGCTTTATGTGGAATATTTGACAGAAGTTCTCAGGAAATGAAGGCTCATTAAAGTTTGTTTTGGATACAGAGTTCTGTGTGGATCTTTAAAAATACTTTTGTTTCTAGGCTAATGTGGAACACTTGACTGAAAAAATGAAAACCAGTATCCAGCGTGGTCTAGTGCTGAGGTAGGTAAAAGTCATCGTAATAGATGGTATCAGTGATACTGAGCATTCCCAGCCAGGTAGGCTACTTGGCCACTTGGAATGATACTCCAAGTCTCTATTCCTTGATTATTCCTTTAACTTGAGATCTTTAGAAAAGCTGTTGCTCCTCCAAAAGGCAATTCTGGGACCTGTGTGAAAGTTCAAGTCCGAAAGTTCTTTCTATGTAAATACTTTTGCTCTGTAATCTAATAATATTTCATCTTATTTTCAGTTTTCTCATCGGGTTTGTCTTTTATTCTAGATTCTTTGTTACTAAAGGTAGTGTGTCACATACGCTATGGCCTTTACTATAAAAACCCTAAAAAATCATGAGCCTGTTACATGGAAGTGAGTGTATGTGATCAGATGAATATGTCCAAGCCAGGATTACTGCTATCAAGAAAAGGGAAAAGATTTGCCATTCAGTAGCTAGAACGACATCCAGTGCTTTAGAGTAAATTTGCTAACCATCTGGCCTTAACTGTTACAGAAATGAGAACTGCAATGAGAACTACACAACTGATTTCATTTATCAGCTGTATTCTGAAGAAGGAAAAGGAGTGTTTGACTGTCGGAAAAATGTATTGGGCCATATGCAGCAGGTGAATACAACCCTAAAGTTACAGACAAGACTAACTTTGTATGCACAAAGTGTACACACTACACTATTCAAGCATTTCAAACAAATCTGATTCAAGATGAAGGAAAAGTGTGGATTTTTTTTTGTAGCCAACTCAGAAAGTATTTTTAGCATCAGGTTTTATTGCAAACCCTTTTAAAAATTTTTAAAAATCTAGGAAAAATATTAGATTCTTTATGAATTTTATTTTTATTCCTCTTCTCTCTATATTAATAATTCCACTTTTTGTCTTACAATTAATTGTAATACCGTCTTCATAATACAGTTACCTGCCCATCTGTAATGTATCTGCCTCTTGAACCCTCTTGAAGAGCAGAGATTTCATTATGAAAATCTGTGCAGATGGGTGTTTTTGTGGAAGAGACAGAAGTGAGCTACTCCTTTGGCCTGTGTTACCTGCATTGCTTTATCTCACTACGCAGCTGTTGGATGGGCAAAGGGAATTCCTGATTTGGCTACTCTTATCACTGAGGCTGAGATGGAGGAAAGTGCACAGTCCCATCCATTCTTCTAAGTGAGAAGTAGTATTGATTGTGTGAGAATTCCACAGGTGCTGAACACAAATTTTAAACACCCTAGATTGATTTATGGGGTGGGGCTTTCAGTTTGTTTGTCTAAGTGGGGGAAATGGAAGTAAGAGGTGTAGAGCAGGCCATTAGCAGAGCTAACTGATAAAACACACACCAATCCTGGTTTGATGAGCTAACCTAGAATTCAATTCTCGCACAGGGTGGAGCACCTTCACCATTTGATAGAAATTTCGGGACAAAAATTTCAGCAAAAGCTATGCAGTGGATCTCCAAAAAACTGAAAGAAACCTACCGGAAAGGTGGGGATATGTTTGGTGCAGTCTCTTACCTCTGTCTTTGATTGTCTGTTAGTATGTAAGACTCCTCCACTTTACAAACATATGAATGTTTCTTAGTAAACATACTTCTTCCCATCTTGCTGTTTTTATTATTCAGTAGTGCCTTGCTGTGCTTCCTGCTGTATGAGCTTTTCCACTTGAGTGAGGTCAATAATTCAGATAGCTGTTTCATCATCGTCTTAAACAAAATAGCCAGTGTGATTGCAGGTTTTCATGCATGCAGGAATTGATGTTTGTATAGTTACATCTGTTCTTTTTTGTTTCATGCTGCCTTCATGGGAGACAGAAGGAGGTAATACGTTGTCTTTGGGAATTTTCATAAAGCACTACTTCCTAAAATCTGATCTAAAACCGGATGCTAAAATTCAATCCTTTTGTTGCTTAATTGCACTGTTATTACTAATCACCAGAGTTAAGCTAAAAAGTGAAGATCTAACCCTATTAAAGCACTAATTTGTTGTTTTATCAATCTGTTAAATAATCAATAGCTGAAATTAGGGTACTGTAAATTTTTTTGATCGGTTTAATTACAGAAAAATGGTAATTGCCCTTATACATGTAAGAAAGATGCTGAATTACTTCATTCTTTTTAGGGAAAGTATTTGCCAATACCGATGACTCAGTTTGTTTGCTGGGAATGCGGAGACGCAACCTTGTTTTCCAACCCGTGGCTGAGCTCAAGAGTGAAACAGACTTTGTGTACGTATGCACTGCCTGGTGGTAAACACCTCACCACAGCCTGCTTTGCACCAATTCAAACAAACACTTCCCAACTGCTTTTGCCTTAGGCCTGAATTCTGCCAGATCCACTTGGATGGGTCGCTTCTTTTGCCTTTGTGCTTTTACTTCATCCTCCTTACACTTGAGAGTCTCATGGTGAAGCCTGGGACTCTGCTGTCCTGCTGAGTAACTCATGTGTGATTGCCTTTGCCTTAATGCCTAGAATTACCTTACTTCTGTTTCAGTTCAGTGGGGCAGCATTTTTGTGCCAAATTTGGTATTGTGCTTAACATCTTCCAGTAACACCGGTTCATTTCTTTGGGATTCTGTCCTTGATTCTCTTTGTTTTGGGTCAGTGTTTTACATCCCCTCATGACAGTCAATGCCTGATCCCATTTATAAGGAAGGTGTTTGCCTTACCCCCCATGTATTTCACCTCCCTGTTTCCCCCCAGACACAGGATTCCCAAGGAGCAGTGGTGGCTGAAGCTGCGACCGCTGATGAAGATCCTGGCCAAGTACAAGACCAGCTACGATGTGTCAGACTCAGGCCAGCTGGAACACGTGGCCATGCTCCCAAAGGAAGCTGAGACCGGAGCCATCTAAACACACCACATTTAGATTGTTGTCATAGATGCACATTGTGAGTAACAATGCTTTAGAATCGTTAAAGCTTTGTTTTGTAACATTTAAATTATTGTTCCAGCACTTTATGTGAAACAAGACGTTCAGCTGTCACACAGATTTTGTCCTGTTTGTGTGTTATGTTTGAAACAAACCCTTGCATCTAATGGAAAACACCAGTTACTGATACTGCCCTTTAACAAGCAAGTGCAACACCGTTCTATGCACTCCGTAAGTTACTCATCTACTGCACTTTGTTTCAGAGTACTTACACCCCAAAAATAAGTTAGATGGCTAGTTCTTGTGTTGAGTTACAGGATGTGCTTAATGTTTCTGAAGTGAAATAAAATACTGTTGCAAACATCACGTATGTGTTCACTTGCTTTTAAACAAGTGGGGGAACAGCATTTGAAGGATTCTCTATAGATTCCAGTGAAGGAAAAAGAAACACCCCTTTTCCTTTCTCAACTCTGCAAGAAGTAGTCAGTCACACCAGGCCAAGTGTTTTTCATTGCTACTTCAGGATCAGGCTAGGACCTGGAATCCTTTCCACTTGTACAGGAATGATAAAACTAGTTCTTGGGATTGGGAGTGGGGAAGAACAGCTTTAGCAGCTTGAGATTCATAAGGGTGTAACCTGGCCCTTGCTTCATGTTTCCTTTTTCTCAGAGCTTAAGCTTAGTAACACCCCCAATATTGATCAAAAAAGTAATGAGGCTGACAAATAGCCAAAACTGTTTTCTTGTTCCAGTTTATGTTAACTGGACCTTGACAACAAGGTCACTGTCAAGCTAAACTGAACTTTATATATAAAATAGACTCCCCTGATTGATTAGGGATTTGCCCACTGCACTGCACACTCAGCTTGGTGGAATGTACTGTCACAGACTGCTCAGGCTGGAGGTGGCTTATGCAAAGGCAGCTGGAATTACCACACCACAGAATGAAATGTCAGTGTGAGAGACAGCTCTTTATATATCCAACAGCAGACATGGTTTCAAACAAAACATCATTTAAAACTAGAGTTTTACATATACAAAAATATTTCATTTCTATAGTACTCATGTGATTGGAGGAGTGAGGCTTCAGTACAAGATTAAAGTCTGTCTTTGCCATGCAGAGCATGTAATTCTTGCTCTCAAATACTGTATGGTTAGAAAATGTTTCACATCGTTATTTCAAGAAGGGGAGCTTCTAACTGGTTTGGTGAACACTGCTGAAAAACAGCAATGAGTATTTCAGTTGGACCATAGCACTGCTAAAAGTTACTAAAAAACCCCTAATGTTGTAGTCACACAGATTGGCTTGTTTTCTGTGGATGTTCAGCTGCAGAGTCATCGTTTGACCCATGAGGGATCTTTGGTGATATCTACATTTTCTGGGCCAAGTATAGCTTGACCACGAGTGCTCTTCCCAGCTGCAAGGTACCTTGGAAAAAAAAAAAAAATAAACAAAAAACAAACCATAAACAAGTGAGAAACTGCTATATTCAGTTAAGCACAGCTCTGCTGTAGAAGCTAAAAGTGCTCTCATCTCAGGAAGAGTGGAGTGTCCTTTTGCTACATACAACTTGTGTTTTGCCCACTCACAACAGTCTCTCCTTAACCCAGTACTTGGCTGTAGTGGAATTCTTACCTCTACAGTGGAATTCAGAAGTCAGACACAAAATGGTACATGTAGAACCAGCTCATATAGTCTACTCATGCCTACTCATATAGTCTACGCAGACAGTTTCTGGGACTTTCAAAAGTAAATCAAAACTCAATCTCCCACAAACTCAGAGTGTAGGAGGGAGTTACATCTGCTAAACATGCAATAAGCAGGATGTAATTAACATATGCTTTTCTAGGTTACCAAAGAAAACTGGGAAAGTAGTGTGAAAGACAGAGGGAAGAAATCCAGTAACTTTAATATGACAACTAAGCACAGGCTTACTTGTTTGATACATCAACCAGGTTATCACTGTTGACAGCAAAAAGTTGTTCTCTGTGCGACTGCTTCATTTCATCTGAAATCCCATATAAGAAATGACCCATTCCTAGGGAAAAGAAAACAAAACCAAACACTGCTCTGGTGCACTGCAATCTGTCACAGCCACACGCAGGAATGAGAGCAAACAAATTCCTACAATAGAAATGTGTGCTGGAAATGAACAGACTACCATCAAACCATCATTCTGAGAGAATATCCAACTGAATCAAGCACCCTAAATTAAAACCGGGGTGAGGTAGTAACAGTTTTCTATTTAGGAAAAAAATCTATTTTGGCAACTGATTTAATTTGTCAAAAATCTGAACAGAACAGTGGTCCAAGAAACTTGGACATAATTCATTCTGAAGTGTCAGTTCAAACAACTTTTGAAACAAACTGCATTTCATGAAGCTTTATTTTTAGAAGTATTTTTTTTTATTTCAAATCAATTGCGATGTATCTGCAACATGAAGGGTTGCTCACATTTTTGTACTTACAGAAATCTGCACACGAATGCTTTAACGTTTTGTTGGGAGTACTTGCCCACAGCGTTTCAATACTAAATATTATTGCTCCTTGACCAACCAGAGAATTCCAAAATAATCACAGAAAAGCTTTTTGTCAGGCAAACAACCATAGGGAAATAAAGGTGGCTGGGAGGATTTGAGTCAATGAGTCCAACCTCCTGCCAAGGCAGGGCTGACTTCCCAGCCAGGTAAGGTTTTCACATCCATCTGGAGGGCTCAGTGACTCAGAAGCATGAAGGGACAGGCGTTCCTTGCAGTATTGCCAGGCCTCTGGAACAGAGCTCTCCTACTCAGTGCTCTGTTAAGATCTGTGTTAAAATGCCAAAGGATGTTCATCATCCCTCGCTGACACCAACACCCAACATGGAGGCACTGTGCTCGTGTGGTGCTCGCACCGATTGCTTTTTAACTGCCCAGACCAAAACCAGATTCTGACAGGTAAAAGCTTAATCTGAAGTGTTCTTGTTTAAAAAGTTAGTGTTAATACAAGCACATTTTAAAATAACACTAATCTTAACCTTGTAATTCCTTTGTGTATAGGAAGGAAACGTATTTTAACTGGACAAGTTTTGGAAATTCAGCTGAGAAGAAGGGAGGGAGGGAAGTGAGGACAACAAAGCTACATGTCAGTAAACTGGAAAGATTCTACCAATGCATCATGAGTGCAGATCTGCAAAGAAGCTAACCTCCTCCACCCCACCAGACAGCCTTCTCTGCTTTAACTCATTCAGAGAACATGCAAAAAGGGCTAGTGACATTCACAGTCAGTATGCCTGCTGAAGTCAGGAAAGTAATCCCCCAGATCTTTTTTAAGCAGAGGACCAGTATTTCGTTTCATTTGTCTGCTCTCCAAACCTAAAATGATTTCCTCAATCTACCTCCATCTGATGCAGAGGAGCAGTATGAACACAAAACTTCAGCAGAGCCTGAGTGGATGAGGTGTTTCTGAACGGGAGCAGCAACAGAAATCAATGGATTCATTGAAACTGCCATTATCCCTCATCTGCCAAATACACATTTTACCATCTGACACAGTTTAGCAAACTATTTTCCTCCCTTTAAACCTAAATTAAAAGGCAAATAAACACTGAGAGCCCTGGGAGGATGATGGGAATGTACCTTTGTCTGAAGGAGCTATTGGTGCATCCACAGCAGCAAACACTGCTAGTTTAGCTTCGTCAATATCTTGCTGTGTGAATTCTCCAGATTTGGCCCATTCAACTGCTTTTTCAAATGTTTTCAAAGTGGCTAAAGAATTTGGGTCTCTTAGAAGAAAAATAAAACATAAAAATTAATTACTTCAGTCTTACAGATTGAAAAACTGAAATTCCTTTGTTCTTACTTCATTCATAATTTACTATGCATCACACAAACATACATGGGGGAAACCAAAATTTTAACTACTTTTTTTGTACAAAAAGAGGTTTTGGGGTTTGGTTTTGTGTTTCTTTTTCGAATGAAGTAGTGCTACACACAAAGCAGATTTAGAATTTTAGATACACAGGTACAGAAGTTCAGCTGCCTAGAAGTAGTTCCGAGAGAGTGTAGAGAGAAGTGGTGTAGTAAGAGCAGGTCAGGTAAGCCAGTGCTGTTCAGTGGGCTCTGAAAGCACCACTGACATTACTGCCCACACCAGGAATATTTATGATATGCCCTATCTTCTCTCAGCTGCTTTTCTTGCCACACCTGTTTTTACTCTCTGTAAAACAGGTGCCACAGGTTAACTACAAGTTAAGGACTACTGCCAGGACAAGTCCTACCTTGTTGAAGCTTCACAAAACAGCCAGGCTGCTCAAAGCTCAGTTAGGAACCCTGACCAAGCACTGAGCCAGGCTGCCTTTGGGCTAGGAAAACAACTAAAGCCAGGACTCCATCCACACATTTCTAGTGGGGATTACAACTGTAATACCTCCAGTGCAAATTTCATCTGAAAGTGTCCTGGTAAGCCAAATACAAGGTAGCTGTTCTGGACTGGCAAAAGAGAGGAATAAAAAAGAAGGAGCAAGCAGTTCTAGCTCATCACCAGCAATGCTTTCTGCTGAATCTCTGATGATTCCAGCCAGTTGCTTTAAGGAAGCTACGTATTCTCAAACTCAGGACCTTAGGGACCATTCTACTCCATGGTCTCAAATTTAGAGTAGTCTTGCATTTCCTTTTTTAGGACCTCCTTAACCCAGAAACAAAACAAGTGAAAGCCAGTTATACATAAATCTGATACTGAGACAGTAAACACCAAAGTGCAGAGGTGCAGCAGTGGTTGCTACCAGCAAAGATAAATTAAGCTTTCCCAAGGACACAAACAAGGGAAAGCAAGGATGGTTTTATTAGGCAATCTAACTTCATAAGCAATGAATCACTAACTTAATTTCATCCCTTTTATTTCACTTCTTGAAAGACTACTACAGTGAAGTCAAGAATAAGACACTGCCAAATGCAGTCAGTGGTCCCCTCAGCCATCAAGAAGAAAGAAAAGCACTGTTACCTGTAGGAGTAGAATGAGAATATGCCATTGGGACTAAGTTTAGCACCTCCACCATAAGCCCCTCCTTTCTCTCTGATTTCTGTGTGTAGGAATTTAGCTGTCATCAACCGTGCGAGAATTCGAAGGCTGAAAGGAGAGAAACAGAAGCAGCGAAGATGTGAACTGGGCAACAGGAATAGTCTCAACTGCCTCTAAAGCTCACCCAGATCCCCACTGGCAATGCACTGCTTCTTGTTATAACAGTTGCAACAGCAATACTCAGTATTTAATAACAGCTGAATAATGTCACATCACTGTAAGATGGGCACTGAGATTTGTTACATGCAGTAGGACTGTTAACACAGGACACGTCCAAGTAGGCAGGGCTGTTTATTCCAAGGTAGGGGATGGCAGCCCCTCATAACTTAATCCCAGCCCTTTCCATTTTGTTTTGTGCTGTGCAGTGCACGGAGAAGCTCCCTGATGTTCTGCCTCCCACCTGGCATAGTCTGCAGCTGTGTAGGGAACCGTTCGAATGCATTCCCCAATATAGTTCACTGGGAAGGGAAGTACAAAATGGGTCTTCATCTGGCATGGCTTGAAAGTAGGATCCTAGGAGATGAACACATTATTGTCACAGTTAGCAGCAGGGACAATTTATCCATCTGAGAACTCTCACTTTTTTCAGAACTAGGAAATCTGCTAAACATACAGACATACAAATGCTGAAGCTGCCACTTATCCTACCCTGCAACCAGTGACATTTTGCTTGTGCCCGTATCAGCCATCCAGTACAAAGAACTGCCTTGGAAAAGTAAAGGAGAGGGACACCATACATCAGTTACCTATCCTTGCACCCCAGCTTCTCAGTTCTGCAGATTTTGAATCACTACCAAGGAGTTTGGATTTAGCCATGGATTTACTTTGATTGAAACATGTTTGTAACTCTCCACTCAGGTCACACATGTACATTTCGACACATCCTGTCCCAATCCATCCATTCTGGACACTGAAAACAGAGTCAGAAACTGTGTAGCCACAAAAAAGTTAACTATTTATGACTACAGCTGTAGTATAAATTCCTGCAACCTGCAATAGACTCAATTCTTCCTTACAACCTCACTTCCAAACTTTCAGTCCTCTTCATGTCTCTGGGCCTCTGCAGAGCTTGCTCCTTTGCCTCTTTCACACACACATCTGCTTGTGTGCTCACTTAACCACGAGCAGATCCTTACTCACCTCCAGTGCTGCTGTGTCAGAACTCCCCATCCTTTCTTAAATTCAGAAACCCCATTCCCAGACCCTCACACAACTCTGGCTGGGCAAAGCAGAGCAGTGTATTTACAGCACTGATCAGCACTGGGCTGAGCTCTCCCTGCCCCTCTCTTCTAAAAGGAGAGTTCAGGGTATGTTTTTCATTCCTGTAGCCAAATACAGATCTTCATTTTCACCTAATTTTCACTAATTCTCTTCTGTAAGGTGTCATTCACATTCAGAATCATTTAGGCAGGAGACCAAGGAAAGGAAGGGACTAGCTGGAAGTTTGATGGTTAGTTGTGGAACTGAAGGGTATGAATTATGTTTCAGTGCTGTGCTTCTGTAACAGCTTAAGATGAACCATTACCATCAGTAACAGCCCTGTAATACCAATATCCACCACCAATAATGTACTTACATTAACTAATTTTCTTGTGATCTGCAAACCAGTAACCATTTCACTTCCCACAGGTTTCACTTTGGAACTTTTCTGTAAGAGAGCCAGTCCTCATATTAAAAGATGATTTAACAATTTAGACCAAGACTATTACAAATGCAACCCCTTCCACTCAAACCTCTTCAAGGTAATCATCAAACCATGCCTTCACAAACATAAGCAAGGTACTCAATTGCTTCTTTGTATCTCCTAAACAAATGCCAAGTTAATTTTCTTCCAAGAGTAATCTGGCACTGAGAGACACCAAGACCCAGATTAAATGAGGCCCATAAAGTTACAAACTATCATTTCACCCATGGGTAAGTGGGAGCTTATTCCAGTTTCATCAGAAATTAAGACAGATCTGCACAGTGACAGAGCAGATCCTTTGTCAACTCCACTGAATCAAGCATATTTTGTGCCAAATGTCCTGAACACCCAGATAACAAAACAAACTCATATGAAACAGAGGAACTGCACATCATGCCCTATTTGCTTTTGGCCAACATTTCAAGTAAAGCTCAGCTAGAAAGGAATTACAGTTTTATGCAACAGGGAAAGGAAGAAATTCTTTTTCCACATCCCACGCCAAAGCAGTAACGCCAGGGTGAGGCTTAACAGCTGATCTACTGCATTTCTATTGTCCACTGTGTTGCAGTGAAGACACTCCATGGCAAGACACAGAACAACTGACCACAGAGATGTCTGGCAGATTTCTTCAGACATCTTTACGTGGACACAATGGCTGAGTTCAAATTGTTCCTGATTGCACAATGGTACTGACATGATCAAGTCAACTGTATTTGATGCCCTAATGACAAATGACAATTTCTCACCTCAATCACATGTGGACGAACAGGTTTTCTCTCTTTTTTACTTCTGGCTATACCCTTTAGAAAGTTTTCTACTTCTTTAGATGCTTCTGGTATCTGCTGAGGTGCTGCATTCACAGAACATCTGTCAAAAATACATATCAAGTTTTTAAATATGGTTTTGTGTTTTCAGAGAGTCTTTTATAATCTGTACCACTTTGTCTTTCTAAACACTTTCTATTAAATCATCCAAATGTTAGGTCAGTGATCTCAGGTAATCATTAGCAGAGAGAAAGTCAAAATACTCAATCTAGCATCTGATGTGGAAAAAATAAAAAACATTACAGTCCAATTGCTGTTTTTCTGCTTGACCTAGAACACTTTCAGACCAGAAGTTGAGCAGTAGCTGTCAAACCACTTTTGTGCACAAGACAGGACTAGCTCAGTTTTGCAAATAAAAGTGTCTGAAGGAAAATAATGCCCTCTGTATCCTCTCTTTACACGCAGCCCTAACATGGTTTTGAACACTACAGATGTTTACATAATTTCATTTATAATTTCGTGCTTTAAAAAACAAAACTTTGCAATTTATGTCACTTCAAGCAGACACATTTTTTGGAACTAATGCATCTGACATTACACACTTTAATGTCACTCTTTTTCCAATATATGCATAAATCAAGTTTCAGAATGTCACTGCTTTCCTTTTAGGAGCTAAACAAAAATCCAAATCAAACTATATTTGACTATTACAAAACAATGGGCACCTTGAAGGGAAAAATAAAAGGCATATTTTTGACTATTTCTGTAAAATCACACAGGTCACTTACAACTTTGGGTACAACTGTTTCCTATTAAATTTGCTGTAAGTTTCTCATACCATTTAAAAACTGAACAAAATGAGCTACCATAACTACCGCTCTGTAAGCAAGGGGAATTTAAATTAACATTTCTGTCATTTTTCCAAGGACATCCCATTTCATAAAACCCCAGTACACCACGAGGTGGACTGAGAAAAGCATATTCACAGGCCATGAACTCTCTTTAACCAAAATGCCCCTTTTCTTTTTAGCTCACCTGATGTTGTCACTGTTCAATAAATATTTCTTAATGCGTGGTAGTTTGCGCAGTATTGGTTTAATATCAGACATTTCTGCTATTCTCTTCATCAACTTCACCTGTGCAGGAAGGGACAGCACACAGATTAAATCAACAGGAAGAATTAATAAAATTCTGGAACTCCACAGTCAAGGATTTGGGCCTTGCTGAAGGGCATTATTAACTTCTCACCTGATCCATCCCACTGAACATTTCCTGCAGCTCTCCAGAAGGTGTAAGGTTTTTGCTGGCTCTGATAGAGGCATATAAATGCCCACAATCTGGAATACCATTTGACAGCTCCTGGGCAGTCTTCTTAACCAGCACTCTGAAATGTTCTTCCTCCTCAAATCTTGGGCTGAAAAAGAATACAAGCAGGTCTCATGCAAAAGGACACCAATGAAATTTATTTTACTGAATCATTCACTATCCCAAGTTCAACAAAGTGCTTCTAAACTGTTGGTTGTCCATTTAATCCACTATACAGTCATGCTTTTGATGCAATACATAAGTTTAGAAAGACATCAGAGATAGAATTATGGAAATAAATTCCAAAGTAGGATATCTAAGGAAGAGGGGAATGGTTGGGGGAAGAGTGAAAAAGAGAACCCCAAACACATGCAAACCCACAAACAAAGCCCAATGTACAGTACTTGTTAAATATTTCACTCCATAAATTCATCATGTCTGGCAGATTTCTATCCAAGCACAGAGATGAAAAGAGCACACCCTGAAGGAAAAAAATAAACAAAACACAAAAAAAAACCCTTCACACAAGACAACCACAGCAAGAGCCCAAGAAATGCACAGTAACTTTTCATGGAAGTGATGCAATGATGCCAAGCTACTGCTATGCATCACAAAATCACTCTAATGCAGGCTGTGCTACTGAAATCAGAGCAGACATGAAATGTGTTTGCTCTTCTCGCAAAGCAAGCCTGGCAATTGCTCCATTTCTTCTTCTCAACAGCAAGCAGCAGTTCACACACAAAATTTCATTTTTTTTTCCCATAAAGTACATGCTCTGTTCTGGGGTGCACCTTTCTCTAAGGGAATTCCCTTAATTTAACTCCAGGATTCATAGGGAGCAGACCCCCAGCAAGTTTGCAAAAATCTCAAGAAATATTGCCAGAACTGTTATGCCCAACACATACATCTAATGCTGCTGCCAACAGTGACATCACATGTTAACAGCAATCTCTGTATGGAACATCACACCACTCTGTCCCCTAACCTCTGCTTCCAAAATACTTTGGAGCACTCAAAAATAAGGTGACAGATGCTAGTGAAGCACTGCCTGAGACAGATCACTCACATCAAGCACTCCTCTAACACAAAACACTAAGTTACTGTAATTATCTAATTTATATCTTACACAAGAGGCAGGAGTTCTTTCCTACACAGAGTTTTCAATGCACATTAGCTTTACCTGGAAGCCCTGACTGACCCTTAACTACAGAACTGTTACTGTAAGTGTAAAATCTGCAAGGTTATGATTCATTTACCTGTTCATAGACATCCAGGTGTGAATCATCTGGAATGATATGTGGGCTGACAGACATACCACCTGTTTTTAGTTCTATTTTCTGGGCTTGTTCCCTGTAATCAAGGGCTCCACATCCCATCCTGTGAAACACAAGAGAGATTTGTTTCCCTTTTCAGTGTATGCCAAAGCCAAAATCCACATAGCATTTGTAAAGTAGTCTCTTTAGGAAAATACAGATTTAGCAACTAAACGATTTGGGGCATTATCAAGCAAACATAGTACCTCATGCCTTATAAAAGCTTCCCACCAAGCTTTTCAATTAAAGCATCCTGCTAATTTAAAATGCTCTACTAAAAACCATGCTTTATGTTCAGGCTTGCAACCAACATCCATAAGAACTACATGAACAACATCACATCAGTTGTTCTTATCAATAAAAACATATTCCTCCCAGCCCAGGTCACTTGTTCTCTGCTCTGTGCTCCTCTTTCCCCTGTGATGGGGTCACTCTTTCTGCCCCCACGTGGCAAAACTGCACCAGAAGTCTATTCAAGTGAAAACTTTAATCTCTGCTAGGCTATTTCCCATTTACAGAAACTTTCCAATCTGTTGAGGGAACGCTTTGTGTTGATGCTGGGCAAAAAGACAACGCAGAGACTGCTGGAGAAGGGGAAACTATTTAGCAACACTGGGAAATAAAGACAATTTTCTGCAGGAAACCAACGTATCAGCCTTTCCCTTTCATAGTAAGGAGAGATGCTGGAATTATTAATGGCAGTATTAGTATTTTGGCAAGCTGTACTACAGCCTGTTGCTTCAGCTTCTAAGAAAGCAAACCTCTCACTTGGTAATGACGTTGCAGAAGAGTGGCACATATGGCTTGAGCTCCTCAGGAAGTGTGTTCAAGCTGGAAACAGCTCGGAAATAAACCACCCCATTGGTTGGCTGAGCACAGTACTGGACAGGAATTTCATCAGCTGGGGATAAACAAACAAAAGCAAAGAATAACCAGCAGCTTTCCACTACAAACACACAAAAGCAAAATGATTTCTTACAAGAATATCTCATTGGGAATAATTTTCTGTTGGGTGTTTCAGGGCCGCTTTTTGTTTAAATTTTGCACATTATACTGAATGCTGCACCAAAGGGGTTTTCCTGTTTCTGTCCATGGTAAGGTAATGGACACCTGGACAATTTGAACAGAGAATTCTTCTATCAGAGGTCATATTTTAGAGACAACATTCAAACAAAAGAAGTAGTAACCTGTTCCTGAACAAGTCAAAAAGCTTTTCTTTTTCGCCTTCATCCTTTTAAAAACTGAGGAAAGCAGCTTCTTGTACTGTACACTCTTCCTAAGCCAGGCCATTAGAATATAGACATTAGAATTTTCACAAAACCAGGTCATTTTTTGTATCAAAGTTATACAGTCTTGACACTTGCTGGTAATTTTTGAAGAAAAATGTCTGTTAGAAATATAATGTGGAACAGTATTTACCTGCAAAATTTTGACAGAACTGTAACAAAATTCACATCTACCATCTCCTATCACTCCCTGGGGAGCCACTAGCAAAGCAGGGAAAACCTTGTACTGAAGTTATGAGGAAAGACAGTAACTTATTTTTTTTCCCATGGCTCCTGTATGTCCTATTCTGTAAAAAACAGGTTGGGAGGGACAGCAGCAAGGAAGGCTTGCTGCCCTAGCTGCCAAGAGCTCTGCAGCCTGGGTAAGCCTTTGCAAAGTGTTCAAGAGCACTGAATGTGGCAGCCAGAGACTCCTCTGACTGCAGGCAAGGTGGGAGTGTGCCTGCAGCAGGGAGCTGCCATCAGGAGCTCCTGCCAGCCCTGGGAAGGCTGGGAGGCTGTTCCATGTGGCCCCTCAGAGGTGACAGCTCTGTGGATCCACTGCCATGCCTGCCCAGAGATGCTGGGCTGGAGTGGAGGAAAGAGAGCACAGCTATGGGCCACAGAGCCAGCCCATGGGCTGGGCAAGGGGCCACAGCTGGGCCAGCAGCCAGGGAAGAACCCAGCAGTGCTGCTCTTTGGGACGTGAGACAGTGGTGACACCAACCTGTGAGTGTTGTCTCCAGCACAGTGAAAGGGATTCTGGGCTCGATGTCGGAAACTTTTAAAGCTGGGAGACAAGAGGTATCCTGAGGTTTGCTTTGGAGAGCAATTAATTCCAAACCTAGTAAGGAGAGAACACCAAATTGTCATTTTCAGCTTGTACTGAAAGTGCTGTCAAGGCCTAAAACCTACTGAGATGATGCAGACCAGAAAAACTCAAGGGTCAAGTCTGGAGTCTTCTACTGGCAATTCTGCAAATATTTTACTAAAGCAAATTCTGCAGATTATCATGTAACAACAGCAAAGAAAAACACTTTTGTTAGATTCTCTTTCTAATCCCCTCTTCACAACCTGTTTACAGTGACATGTAATTTAATCTTTAAGTGACACCTGCCAGTCTGTCCTGTCACTCAGTTCTGCAAGCATCGACCCAGACCTGGCAGATAAGCAGCTTCTTTCTAACCCAATCCGCTCCAGTTCTTACTCAAGTGCTCTGTCAGAGCACTGTTGCAGCTAAACTGTTGTGATTACTTTCACATTTCAGACTTTCAGGTACTATCTGGTCACCTCTGAGTACTCTCCAATTTATCTCTGTAAGTAGAAGGCCTCCTCTGATTTCGTGCTCCCCTATCTCCTGTCACACACCAAAGCTTCAGAAGATTAATGCCACAGTTTTGGAGGATTTCTGTGACTAGACACTGCTTTAACAAAATTAAATGACTGCCCATGGTTTTCAAGCGTAAGTTATTCTCCAGAATAAGTTAAACCCAGCATTACTTTTATAGTTACTTTTCAACCAGAAAATCCAAGAAATCTAATTACAAAATGTAAGTTTTACAGGAGCATGGAGCAGACATCATGCTCATAAATAAAGAGCTTCAAGGTACATGATATGTAAGTATCTGAAGAGAGGGTGCCAAGAGGATGGAGCCAGGCTCTGCTTGATGGTGCTGAGCAAAAGGACAGGAGGCAGAAACTGATGGACAGAAAAGTTCACACTGAACATGAGGAAGAACTTTACTGTGCAGTGATCAAGCATGGAAGAGACTGCCCACAGAGGGTGTGGAGTCTCCCTCACTGGAGATATTCCAGAACCCCCTGGATGCAATCCTGTGCCACATGCTCTAAGATGTCCCTCCCTGAGCAGGGAGGTTGGCCCAGATGACCCACTGTGGACCCTTCCAACCTGACCAATTCTGGGATTCTGTGAATTCATCTTCCACTCAGTGCAAGTTAACATAGGAAAGAATAAACAGATTGGTATTTTAAAACATTTTCCTTTCTTCTGCCCTAATGAAGACATTGATAATTCCATTTCTGAGAGTTAAAATTAATAGAATATACAACCATACACTGTAGTGCAAGCACTGCACTGCATAGCCCTTTAACACATATACACAAATTTGCAACAAAAAAACCGCATCCTTTTCAGAGCAAATGCTGGAGAGTACCTAAGAATTTAAGATATTCTACAGAACAACAGCTAAAAAACTGTTACACAAATAAAAATGTGAAAAAGCAAGTTAACCTTTTTCAAAAATTTGTGTTTTTTCTTCTTCAGATAGTGCATTGACCTTTTTTTCCAGCTTTTCTGCTTCCATTTTAGCTTGTTTGTCATGGTAGTCTTCCTCTGGACTCATTGACAGAGTCAGTTTGTGTGGATTATCCTGCAGAAATATATCCCAAAACAAAGCATTAATTCTGAGGGTAACTTCCTTGCCTCAGATTATTGCTCCATCAGCAGCAGATAAACAGCTTGTGCATCATTTGGCTTGCATGTTATCAAAAGTATCACCACCACACAGACTGAAGCCTTGGTTTCACACAGAACAAGCTGCTGTGGGGAAGAGGCTGCTCACCACAAGAACAAGCACCAACAGCCTTCTGCTAAGTTTCAGTCCAGAGTCAGAATCCCTCAACAGCACACAGTACTCATTAGTTTAATTAAATCCAGGTTAAACAACTGTACATAACGCTCCAGAGCTACATGCCCTAAGTTTTATCTGGAGGGTGTTCTAAGATGGGGCAATTCTGTTAAAAGCAGGAGGGTTTGATTAAACACCAACCTGCCCAAGCTTGAGTGCACAGAGATCCCATATGATGTAGAATGTGCATGCCTTATCCTGCTCAGAAATGCTTTACACATCAGCCTTGCTGCCACAGAACTCCAGGCATTATGCAAGTGTCTTAACTGCTGTTGAATTCTTGTTTGTTTATACCAGACTGTGGAATTTTAATATCAAAATTACTCAAGCAGCTTCAATTTTCCATAATAGGAAAGGGAGGCCAGTCAAAAGACAGTGACCTCAAAAAATGCCCATTTCAATGTAGTTGTCAAACACTGACAGACACCAGTAATTTGGGACAATGTAATCAGATTCTGTTTTATGAGTTTATCTCCCCCATGCCTGTATGAAAAGACTACAGGAACCTGAGTGCAGAGTTAAAGTGGGAAATGCAAAATTAACCAGCCATAGTAAAATGGACAGGATGAATGGCATTCTCCCCCTTGCTCCCTGCTTTAGTAATTTCCCAGCACAAGGTACAACAGTGTATATAATCTTAGGATGCAAGAACATCCAACTATTCTCATCATTTCCTACTGAGATGTGCCTTTGCCTCAGCCCCCTCAACAGAACTGTACAGTAAAGGACTCACAAAAACACTGCACCTGTATTTCTTCCCTACACAGCTCCCTACTACCTCCAGACACTACTAAATGTTCTTAGGAACACTGATTTCAGCTGATGCCACTGTCTCTTGTTGCTTTTGAGTATATTAGAATCAAGATTTACTCCAGTCAGGGTGACAGTTATTACAATAAATCTGCCTTTCAAAACAAACAAATTGACTAGGGGAAAAAAGAAAAACCCAAACAAAAACATACCAAAAAGCAAACAAACAAACAACCACAAAGCTAAAAAAACAAACCCCATAAAAAACCCACACCACATTTACATTGCTATCACTGGATTTTTTTTTTTTCTGGAACTAACTAATTCAGGGCTTCAGAACTATTCAACATTATAAGGCCTTTGCTGCTTATTTTTTTATTTCTGCAAGCATTCCAGAAGAACATATGGTGAGGAAAAGAAGAGAAAGAGCAGAAAGTGATTGGCACTGACAGCAAAATTCAGATAGCAGTTCAAAGAACATGAGGAACACCAAGACCATCTCACCTGTAACCAAATCCTTTGCAGGGAAAAGGAGATACACCTTGCTAGGTCAATACTAAGGAACACACAACTAGGTCCAAAATTCTGTGTTCACATCTGAACTTATCAGGAACATGATGTGCCCTTCTATACAAATCACAGTTGGGTAAAACATTAGCATTTCATCAGTGTTCTATTAAACGTGGTTCCAAATGACCAGCCTGATAATTTTTTTTCCACTTTGAAAAGTGGAAAATTAAACCTTTAAAATTAACAGATTTCATTTGATTATGTTGCTGCTCAATCTACACCTGGAAACAAGCAATATGGTGATAAAATTTAACCTTCAGTTTAACTCCAAACACAAAACCATGATTTAAAAACTAACACAAGATAACTTTCTGTAAGTTTGCCTACCTTGAAATATGTTTTAACTTTTTCCTGAAGAAATCTGGGATTTTCTTTAAGACACTGCCTGAACTGAGAGACTTTATCTGCAATCTTCAGAAGCTCCACTGGATCCCCATCTTGATTCCAGCATGAGGCTATGTACTGAATGGGAAAGAATAATTAGGTAAGCAGGACAATCCATCTGCATGTCTCTAACTGACAGCAGCCGTGCTCAGAACCACCTTAACACTTGAATAGCAGACACAGAATGAGTAGCCCTAACATAGCTGTAGGGGGAAAAATACTGTTCAGATAAAGGTTCTACTCCATCATCACCTATCCCCTGTTCTCTCCATTCTTGCCTCTAATTTCACCATACCAAACCACTATTTTTTAAATTACTCCTTTTTTTTTTTTTTTTGCATAGCTGTGCATATCTGGAAATATACATATATATTCATATACAATATATATTCTTTAGTCCCTCACATTAAAATTAATTTTTTCAGCTCAAGAAAGAAGGAAAACAGAAACAGGCAGTAGAGACAAAGTAGTACGTACATACTACAGTTTTGTATCAGCTAGATGAAATGATTTATAGGAAAATGACTCAAACATGTAAAGTATGTAAATTGGATGAGACTTTGGAGAAAGAAAACCCTAAAAAACCAGAAATATCCCCAGGATACTTCTTTTATTTTCTAATTTGAGTTTGCTCAAGTTGCTATTGAAAGTTCTCCAAAACACAAGTGCAAGATACCAAAAGTTTCTCCATTTCTACTCTGTGAATGGAGAAAAAAAACAAAGTATAAAAATCTTCAGACATATATTACAAAAAATATATGGAATTTATATAGGCTTTATATAGAGAACAAATGCATCATAACTGTCAAATCCACATTCTCTTTTCTTATCTCTTTAGTTACAAGCAGGTTCATAAGCCCTCAGCATTTTTCAGTAACAACTATTTTTATCTAATCTGTGGAAATTCCCTAACATGATACCAAGCATAGTGTTCTTTTAGAACACACTTGAGCTAATTATCTTGAAATAAAAGTAGTCACTCCTTATTTGAGGCTGCTGTGGGGTCATTACAGCAGTTCAGGCCTGGTTCTCAGTAGGCAGCCTAAAAGTTTAACCATGTATCTAAGAGCACTGTCCAAGCAGTTTTTGAACACTGACAGGCTTGGGGCCATGGCCACTTCTTTGGTGTCACAGTTCATCCCTCGCTGGCAGCTCAGCTCCACACAGCCACTCACTCTCTGTCCCTCACAGCAGGATGTGGGGGGAGGATCAGAAGGGTGAAAATAAAGGAACTTGTGCTGAAATAAATGCAGTTTAACAGGTAAAGCAAAAGCTGCGTGCAAGCAGAGCAAGTCAAGGTATTCATTCCCAGCTTTCCACGGGCAGGCAGATGTTCACCATCCCCAGGACAGCAGGGCTCCATCATATGTACTGGTGACTTGGGAAGACAAACACCATCACTCCAAACATCCCCTCCTTTCCTCTTCCCTCAGCTCTTACTGCTGAGCATGGTGTGGGACAACCCTTGGGTCATTTGGGGTCAGCTGTCCCCTGGTGTCCCCTCCCAGCTCCTTGCCCATCGCCAGCCTCCTGGCTGGTGGGGTGGGGGGACAGGCAGAGAAGGCCTTGACACTGTGCCAACACTGAGCAATAACGAAAACACCTCTGAGTTATCAGCACAAACCCAGAACACAGCCCCCTTCCAGCCACTGGGAAGAGATTTAACTCTGTCCCAGCCACCTGGGAGAGCTTGTTCCAATGTCTGACCCTCTTGTGAACAGCTTTTTCCTAATATCAACACCTATGTCACCTATCTTGACTTTCACAGGACCCTTGACAGTCCCACAGAACATCCTTCATTATTAGACTGTAAAGATAGGATCTGATGGATGGGCTATTGGAGGGATAAGGAACTGGCTAGATGGTGACCAGCAAGCAGCTGCAGTCCCATGGCCAGCATGCAAAGGGAGATCAGTAACAAGCACTGCCTGTCCCTCAGGGGTCTGCACTGGGTCCAACACTATCCAACACCTTTATGAATTACACAGCCAGTGGCACTGAGGGCACTTACAGCAGGTTTGCAGATGACACCAAGCTGAAAGGTGTGGTGGACACTCTGGAAGGAAGAGCTGCCATCCAGAGGGACCTGGACAGGCTTGAGGAGTGCACCTAAGTGAACCCCATGAATTTCAAACAAGGCCAAGTGCAAGGTCCTGCACTGGGGCTGGGGCAATGACTAATAATCAGTACAAGTTTAGTCATTTAAGGTTTGAAAGCAGACCTGCAGAGAAGGGCTTGGGGATATTGGCAGATGAGAAATTGGAACTGAGACCACAACATGTGCTCCCAGCCCAGAGAGCCAACTGTATCCTGGGATGCATCAAAAGATTCAGGGCCAGCAAGGCCAGGGAGGTGATGCTGCCCCTCTACTCCACTCCTGTTAGACCCCACCTGAAGTACCACACCCAGCTCTGGGGCCTGCAGTGCAAGACAGATATTACCTGTTAGAGTAGACCAGAGGAGGTCCACAAAAATTATCAAAGTGCTGGAACACCTCTCCTACAAAGGCTGAGAGACTTGAGGTTGTTCGCCTGGAGATGGAAGGGGCTTTGGAGAGATCTTACTGTGGCCCTTTCAATATATAAAGAGGGCTTATAAGAAGATAGGCTTTTTACACATCCTGTACAGAGAGGACAAGCAGCAATGGTTTTAGAAAGAGGGCAGATTTAGATGGGACATAAAGAAGAAATTCTTTACTGAGGGTGGTGAGACAGTAGAAGAGATTGCTGACAGAAGCTGTGGGTGCCCCATTCCCTGCAAGTGTTTGAAGACATGTCAAAGGTGCTCTGAGTAACTGGATTTAGTGAATGATGGCCCTGCTTATGGCAGGGAGGTTGGAACTGGATAACCTTCAAAGGTCCCTTCCAACCCAAACCATTCTATGATTCTATGATCACTTTAGTTATAATAGGTCCCTGTAACTAGGCCCTCTTTAAAGCCAACTTCTAAAACATGACTTCAGGGAAACAAACTGAAACATAACTCTCCTCTATGGGAGTATTAACACTAAATGCTGCAAGACTTGTTGTTAAAAGCAAGAAATATTCAAGAGCTTTCTTTTTTAGAATGAAGGCATAGCAGTTGAATCACTTTCAAGGCTTTAAAATGTTGAGAGATAAATTTATATGCATAAATATTTCATCAGAATTACTCACAACATGCCAGAAATTACTCACAACATGCCAGAAAGTACTGACTATTAAAGTCTGGCATATTTTGCCAGATTTACCATGAAACATGACAGGCACCTAAATATCCACAATTTGCCTATTTGGCTGCATGGCAGCCTGATTTGAAACAGCTTTTGTTTGTCCATGTAGAAATCTCCTGTTAATCCAGGGCTCTGCTTCTTTGCCTGTGTATATCTAGGAATGAAATCGTGTTCATGCAAAGAATATACATCACCTGAGAGACAGAAAGCAAAAGAGCCACTGAGGAACTCAAGCTGCTGCAGAGCAGAAAGGAACAGAGGAGATTAAAGAATGAGTGGCTGCAGGAGACCCTGATTTCCACAGTGACTGCAAATACTGCACCTCACTCATTCCAAATATAAGATGACTTGCAGACTTCTTCACGACAACATTCTGCTGAGGAATGGATTTTCAGTAACAGTTTAGTATTAAAATTTGAGGCCAAGAATTGCATTAGTGTACATTTCCCCTTGTGAATCTAGAATTAACTTACAGCAGTACAATCCTAAAGTCCATAGAAAAATACAGTCCTTCTACTTGGCTTTTAGAAAACACACAGGCATCTAGCCAAAGCATACAGCTCCCAGAGCCAGTACGATATGCCCCTCACAGAAGTAACCAGTGTCACTACAATCAAAGCTGCTATTCAGGCAAAGACAACAGGCTCACTGCTTGATTAACTCATACAGTGGGAAATCCACAGACAGTCTGACAGCTACTGAAAAGAAAGAAGAAAGATGTACACAATATGACAAAGGAAGAGCCCTTAAGTGGAAAGTTTTACACAAAGCTGACAAAATGACCCTGTATTTTATAAAGACACTGGTAGTAGATTTTCTTTAACTGTTCTTAAAAAAAAAAAACACACACAGAGACTTACAGATGTCAGGGCAAGTCCAAAACTTGTAGACTGATGCTTCAACTGTATTTCAATTTTGTGAAGTAGGGCTTCAATTCTATCTTCCTCAAATCCTTTCCTTTGGGAAGGCGTGATGAGAGAAGGAAATCATATCCATTAACACTGATCACTTTAAGTGAAGTTATGAAAATGAATTATTAGATCGATAAAGGAAGCATTACAACATAACATCTTTCACACTGAATTAAAATTGATATGAAATAATCTAATCATGTTGTGTCATTTAGAGAAACTGAACTAACATCATTAAACTCCTGAAGGTTACACTGATGAGAACAAGCTACAATAAAGGAAGCAGCAGAAATATTACTTCTGCTTTGGTGCCTTTATGGTAATATAACTAGATTCTTAAGGCATGTTATTATATACAAGTCTTTATTATTACCTGTCTACATATTATTATATTAACTAAGAGCATTCTTAAAAATTTAGCATTACTCACGCAATAACTTCATCGACTGTTCTATCAATTATCTGTTTCACAGTAACAATGTCTCTTTCAGCAATGCCCTGTAGACCCACGCTGAAATAAGCTTCTCTTGTTGAGCCATTAAACCTAGAGTAAAACAAAACTGACTCAGTGACAAGTACTACAATTTAAGTATTAAAGCTGCCAACAAAGGCAGGAGAAGGGAAATAACACCTGTTGTTTCCACATATACAAATAAACACAAGATTTTAAAAGCTAGATAGGAAGTAATTACCAAAGAGGCAAGAAATGGAACTTAAAAACATTTTTTTGTTCAATTTCAGTAGCAGTAGCCACTGTTAAGAAAACCTACAGCATGCAGTTTTAGAGAAAGAAAAACAGCTACAGAAGTAAAGCTGATAGTTGCTGTTTATCTTCCCATTCATCTGTAATTTCTTTCAGGTAAAGAAGTCTCTCTTTTTAAGGTGAAAATTTTATCTGCATGTAACAGCAAAGAGGTTAAGCAGGTGAGTGGAATACTTCTAAAGCAGTATTTGTACAGTAAGTGGTTAAGGTGAGGTTTCACATGTTTGCTGCAATTGTTATCAATGATCTTTAAAAATTCTAATAGTAAAGACAATTTTGTCCAAGCTGTCAGGCAGGGTTAATCAGAGATTTTAGAGAGACAAATTGGCTCTTGCAGAAATACAGAACACCTAGCAGTTCAAACCAAAGCAAACAAACAAAAAGCAATAGCTGCTCAGGCACTCACAAACAACCACTATTACATGTCTAAAAAACACAGAAAGAATTCAATGGCAGGCTCAGTCACTGGATTCTGCAAAACTCATCTCTAGACTCAAACTTATTCTTGTAGATTCATCACTACAGCCACTAAGGCAAATTAAAGCCAGCTCACTGAACAGTTCAACTCCATATCAATCCAGCCAACCTGGAAAAGGATCAGATGACAAAAAATCAACATAATCCCTACTTCAGTGTCTAAAGACTGATTTCTACTGCCATACTCTGGAATATTAAGATGTCTTTATGGCATAGGACTTGCACAAAGCCAGTTACTTCATGCAGAGACAGGTCAAGCCAGGCAGAGTAAGACATTAAATTCATGGGTGAGCATAAGAAGGTTTTGCACTCAAACACCTGAGAGAGTTACTGGAGAAAAAGGCAAGATTTTTGTCATCCTCAAGTCTAGAAATCAGCCAGATGAACCATGCCTGGAGAGCACTTCCTTCTTTGTGCTAACAAAAAAGGCAAAATGTGATGAGCAGCTGAGCCCAAGTTCAGTGCAGATAGTGCACCCACAGCATGCTCAGGAGATGTGCTGGGAGCTGCAGTTGGAAGCAAGGACTGGGAGTTTCAGATGGAGCAAGTGCCAGCTGAAACATCCTTTTGTACTGAGGTGATGGCAAGTTAACAGCACCTGATTGCACAAAGGCACATTTGTGACAAACCTACCTACCACTACACCATAGAATTAAAGCAGTAAAACCAATGTGGTTACAGAGAAGAGCTCACAAACACTTCTGAATAATACTGAAATGTCCAGGATGAAAAACCCAGGTAATGTAAGGCACTGAAGGTATTCATATTTTATTCCATCTATCCATTTTTATGGTTCGTAAGCTGCAAATAATACAACTTTGATGGAACCAATTTAGCTTCTATTCAAGTAGTTTGATGAGCCAAAAGTTACATCTGAGAATGCCTTACAGTTCACCAGAAGAAACTCTACAGTGTTTTAATACTAAAATAAGATTACTCCGGTGTAAACTGCCTGTATAAGAGATGAGTTCTTCCAACTTAAAATTGCTTTTTAGTTTTTCTAACAAGGCTTATAGTGATGAAATGTGAATTGCAACACTTACCCAACATCAGGAGAAAAATCAGTACCAACACCAGACTCAATTAAGGCTTTGTAAAAAGGAGAATTCGGCCCATCAACCAACAGTGAAGACAACAGGCTCAAGGTGAACGTTTCAAAAGTGTCTGTAATACTGAAGAAAAACTATTAGCTCTTAAAAACCATATGTGACACCCCACATCACTGAGTCCATTTAAAAAGAGCTAGAAAACAAAGGTAGAGGGAGCAAGGGAGAAATAACTGTCAGCTATGAACCCTGCATCAGACCTTAGGGAAATAAGAGGGCTCTGCATCTTTCACTTGTTGTAACTACCAGGAAAGCAATTTAAATTGGGCTGCAAGGGGAGATAAGTTAGTAGTAGGGTCATACAGAAGAGCTTGCACATGGCAGGAAATTAAAAGGAAGACAATGTTTTCAAATGTCTCATGCACTGAACAGCTCTGTAAAGTAGCACTTGATTTTTCTTGTGTCTATCTGCTAAAGCTAATTATTCAGCAATTACACTTTTATTTACTAAAGCAGGATTGATCTATTTTCCCATGGCATTATTTTCTTTAGAGATGACATCTATCAAGAGAACTGGGGACAAGAAACTTGCCTGCACCTTGCTTAAAGATCTAAAATGAACCTTTTATTCAGAATTTCATTTTGATATACTTACTCTGTCAACAAGTAGCTGACGCTGACAGTGGTCTGCTTGGAAGGATCAGCAGCAAAGGAGTCTAAGCCACATGTTACCCTGTGTTCTCTCTATAAAGTACAATAAATGATACACAATACACTCAGAGTAGAAGTTACAAACAAAAAATTACTTGCATTTCATAGCATCTTCTTTCCAATTATTTAAAATAATTTTACAGATGCTCATGAGTAAATTCAAGATCCATGAGCAAATACACAAACACACATTATATTGAAAAATGCGAGTGGCATCTCAATTTTTAAAAGTGGACAATATAGGAGAGGCTGAAGAAAGTCTGGCCATGAATAACATCCTGAGCTGGTTTTGGAAGAAATGTTTACACTCCTGGAAAAGCCAGGGAGGAAAAGGAGGAGGGGGGAGGACAAAAACGTGAAAATTATTTTTGACACCAATGTCTGGAAGATCAGATACCATGAGAAAGCATATTTCCTGACACTGAGTATCAGTGTTTCTTTCATCAGCCCTAAATGCTTTCCATTAATAAGTGCTTCAGTGCTTCAAACGGCAAGGGACTTGAAAATTGGAAATAAGAAAAACAAACAACTGCAGGCAACCATCACATTACTGAAAATCAAAAGTAAGTGTAGTTTGTCTCCCGTGTAACCAAAAATAAAAATACTTCAGCTCATTTACACAATTCTAAACAAAAGAGTAACTCCAGCAGGTTAGGTTAAAATATTAACCTCGGGAGGGGTTGGGTTTAGAGGTTTTTGTTTGTTTGTTGGTTTTACTTACAGGCTTTTCCCAGAGTTTCTGTTTTGGGATGTCAGTATTTGATTCGATTCTTTCAAATTTTACCAATGCCTCCTCATGTATCTGTTTCAGATGTTGCTCCAGTGGAAAATTACCGTAAGTGAAAAATCTGCATTTCAAATAAAACATGGGGATTAAGTATTTGATTTAATATGAAATTTACAGTAGTTACTTGTATTATACTCTGAATTTCATGTGCTTTCCAGTAATTCTGTTACATCTGGAGTGGAAAATAGTTTGGTGGGTCTCCAACCTATGCAACATATATAAAATCCACAGGTCTCCTGATAAAATTTCTCAGCTTGTGGGCCACGAAACACTTTATTATTTTCATTATGTTCAGTTTTAGTATGTCCAATTTTTTTCAACTGCAGGAATATACCATGTTCCAGATAAAAAATATTAGCAACTGAAGCCAGAAACCCACTGCTCCTAAGTTTCAGAAAACAAAAATCTTATGGTGCTCACACTTTAAGTATAAAATACAATGATCCATGTCCAAAGTTTTGTCTGTCTATAAAACACTGCTGGGTTCCACGGGTCACTCCACCAAACACATTCCATACCAGATTTCCACTGGACCAAATATGAACACAAGCTATGCCTCAGGTAAATCTCAGCCCCTGATTAAAATCTCAACACCAGTACAGCAGAACACTTGGGATGATGAGAAAAATCAACGGATTGTAAATTCACAGTCATGATGTTCCTCAAGTGAATTAAGCAGAATAATAGATTGGCCACAAAATTAGTACAGAAGAATTATTTTCCTGCATGTAACTTTCAAACTGACTTCCAGTTTAAATACCTTATTAATACCAACCAAATCAGTACCTGAATCAAATAACTATCCATTATTTAGAACTCACTACAGTAATATGTGATTCAGGAGGAAATTAAATCATTCATTTGTAACTCCTAACTGAATCTGTGTTACTTCAAAGAGGACAGGAACCCTTAATCTGTGCTACTTGGATCTTAACTCCCTAATGTTACTGCTAAATACTTATTAGTATGCTCCCTTTCCCCCCAGCTCATATGATTTCAGGTCAATGAATCCCCAAAGCACATCCTCATGATCACACAAACAGACACACCTGAGAAAATGAGCCACCTTTCTTTCCTGCTTTCAATTCACTCTTCACTGCTCCTTCTAGAAAAAATTCCTTGCTTCCACACTGTTCTAGCTGCTGTTATCTTTGCTGTTGGCCACGTGGAAAAAACACTGTGCTTCTGGTTTTCTCCTCACAAAAATACAAACAAAGCACTAACCCAATAACCTAGGAAGTTAGCCACTATCTCACATACCTGGAATTGCTTGGATGATAATGTGTGGCATGGAACTGCTTAAGCTGCTCCCATGTAAGGTCAGGAATACATAAAGGATCTCCACCAGAAATTACACCATAAGTGTGATCAGGAAGGATTTTGTTCTGCAGGTGCTGTGCAAATATCCTCTCATTATCTGTCTTAATAGGAAAACACCACATTTCAGTAAAAGCCATCAAAACACATTTTAAAGACAAAAGGTGCTCAGTAATAAGACCTCAGAGCTGTAACTTACACAACCTCCTCACATAAGCATGCAGTCCCATATACTTTAATAAAATCAGCTATGTATCCATGCTAATGTAAGAGAGTATTTTACAATTAAATCTATTAACAAGGTTAATAACAAGGCCTTTCTATACATAAACAAACTTTTGAAAGGCTAAGTTAAGAAAAAAATTATGCAATATTGACTTTACTGAGGACTTAAATTTTCAAAAGGAGGAATGGGAATCTCTGGTGCAATAATGCCACTGATAACCCACAGCTGAAGCTACTTCACCATCTGTAAGAACTTAAACCAAACATCCACAAAACTTACAAATGCTCCTTTCATTTCATTAAAAACAACTCCTTTGAAGACTAGAGGTGTCTGAGGATCAGATGGGTTCTCATGTTCTAATCTCCAACCTTCTTGCCTGAAAAATTAATAACAGTAAGTGTTGAGAGTTTGAAGGTTTTGTTGATCTGGGGGCAGGGGCTTTTTTTTTTTTTTTTTAATTTAAAGTTGGCATACATCTCCAACTGTCTTACCAGAAATCCAGCTGACGTAAACACGGAAAGAAAGCTGCATCCAAGTACACTGACAGGAGGTTCTGAAAGTCCTTGGGATTTTGTGTTGAAAATGGATAGAGAGTGTAATCACTAGCTGCATATAAATAAATGTAAAAATAACCAGAATTTTAGAAAGTCTAAGATGCATTTTGCCATTGTTGATTTTTAATTTCTCATCCATATAAATATCTGTAAGAGAAGAACTGTACTAAATGAAATGTATTTTTGCTGAGGAATACACATATTTAAGACTGCAGCTATTTCACTATGAAAACTTTGCTTTAGCCATATATCCATATAAATAATAAAATGTATTTTTGTATACTATATAGCCCCAGCTCTACTAGGACTTTGTAATTGACAAATGAACAAGACTTACTCTGTTATCTTGTCAGCTTTTTAATATCTCACAACATTCACACCCAATAATAATGGCTCCCCAAAGCCAAATTAAGGAGAGCCAACAGACAGCTCTACTGCAATAAAACCTCATGCATTTTAAGTGGCATTACTTCCTTTGGGCTTACCTGTGAATGCATTCATAAAAGTGGAGAGCGACCTGTTTAACATCTTAAAGAAGGGATCTCTGCAGGGATACTTTTGGGAACCACACAGCACCGTGTGCTCCAGGATATGTGGGACCCCAGTGCTGTCCATTGGGGTGGTTCGGAATTGGATGCTGCAAGAGAGAGCAGGCAGAGGGATGCAGTCACTTGGGAGGAGAAGTCCACCCACTCCTACCTGCACCTGTGACCTATGGGAGCATCATCACCACCTAACAGCAAACAAGGCACACACCAGGACGCAGAGTTTGAGTTCTTCAGACTCCTGAGTGCTCAGCCATCTTTTTCAGAGGGTGTGCAGCCTTTGCACTTCTATCTCTGGAGTTAGCACAGAAGTTTTCAGCACATGAGTAAACACATTTCTTTATACCCAAAAGGCTCAAATAAAAAACCTCATGGAAGGTTATGGTTACATAATCTCTGTCTTTGAAAGTTTTAAAGGCAGGAACTGGACCTGAATTACACAATGACCCTGTTTTGACTGAACAACGGACTTCATGATATCTGTTCCAACCTGAAAAACTCTAAGAAGCCCTACAAAGGAAGTACTGTCCTCCCTGTTATGACAGAAAAATCTAGCCATGATGGTAGATTACAACTGAAAAAACACAAGCTGACGTGGAGATTGAACGTGTAATACCTGTATTAAGGTCTTACCTGAACAGATTATTGGAGTCCTCCCGAGCCACATGTAAATACCTGGCTCCTGTACCATCGTGACTAAGCTTCACTGCAGTCAGGAACAGCTCAGGAACAGCTGTCACCTGCATTGGAAGAAAACATCTGTACTGCAATGCGACTTCAACTAGGTCAAATAAATTGTGCATGATATAGGAATTAGTTTGTTGGACCTATATATAATACCAACTTATACGGTATTAAGTAAATTTTTGCTCCTGTGGTTTGAGGGGGGGGGAAATAAGTACACAAATTGAAAATAAAATTTAAATTAAACTTATAACCCAATGAAAGTATACTACCACAAAAGAACCATACTCTTATGGTACAGATAAACATTCAATCAGAAATACAAAAATAAAATGCATATATTCAAAGGTCAGTGGCTAGGAAATATACAGAATAAGCAAGGACCCTGTTCTACCACTAGCTCCATCTCCCACTAGCAATCACTTCTCACAAACTCCTGGTTTTCTCCTTTAAAGAAGTAGAAAAATTCAACATATCTCCATGGCAGCTTTCCAACAGAGATATTAAAAGCATCTTAGGAAATAAACTATTACTTGAATGTGTTTATCAAAACACACACACTGAAGTCCCGTTATCTGTCAGGACCTTTAGAAGGCCACACTGAATGGTCACATCTGCAGCAGACACACAAGCTCATGGGGGCGCATTATTTACTACAGAATTACCCCGAGGAACATACAAGAATATGTATTAATGGCACCTGAAGTATTTGTTTACAGAGAAATAACTACGAGGAACTCCTGAATGATTTTTATGACTGACCACCCAAAGCAAGTGCAACTTAATGCGCGGCCGCCCGGCCTCCCCCGGGTGCTTTCCACGCACGGTGAAGTTTATGTACACAAACAGAGCAAACGCCAGCGGCGGGCGACGCTCACCTGCTTCACGGTGAAGCCGTGGATCTGCTCGCCCACCCGGTACTGCAGCGCTCTCTCATTCGCGGCAACGCTCTTCCACCTCCACGCCCTCCGGCTCAGGGACCTGAAACGACACCACTGCCTCTAAACAAACGCGCTCCTGCCGGCGGTGACACGGCCGCGACCGACACCGGGCCGGGCTTCCCCGGGGAACGGGGCCCTGTGCCCGGGCAGGGCCTCGGAGCTGCGCGTCCCTCGGCCGAGCGCCAGGGGCCGGGGCAGCGCAGGGCGAGGGTCCCCGCCCGCTGCCCGCTCCCCTTCGCTCACCGGCCGCGGCCCAGCAGCCCCCGGCTGCGGCTCCACATGGCTGCGCGGGCCAGGCGGGCCGGGCCGCACGGCGGAGCGCAGCGGGCACCGGCGCAGGCGCCGCCGCCCCGCCCGCATTGGCGGCGGCCCCGCAGCTCCGCCCGCCCCGCCCCGAGCCGCCCCGGCCGGGCGGAGCTGCTGCACGCCGAGCCGGAGCGGCTGCGGGGCAGCGGCGGGACTTCTCGTCGTGTTTGCCGCTGGCTTGTTTGCCGTTTTGGGGAGGATTGCAATCTCTTGGAAATGCCTTTACGTTGTTCACGAAGTTCTCAGGAAAATCGAAAGCTCCGTGGGTTGTGTAAGGAGTGACCTTTGAGCAGAGTTTAATGTTTGCTTTTCCAAATAAAAGAAAACAAAACACAATAGCCGAGATCAGTGCGTTCCAAGGGCTGCATCGCTGCTCGCCCAGGCCTTGCCAGTGCATCGATGTCTTAATGCAAAGACTTGGTGAGGAAAAAGGGCAAGCAGCAGTTACGGGGAACTAAAGCCCTTTAATGACCTGCGGCTGTGCCTGGGTGTGCCGGGCCCTTGTGTGTGCAGGGCCCTTGCAGCCACACAAAGCCTCTGCACAGGGACTGCACGGTCCAGATAAGCTCGGAAACATCCACGTCAGTGTCGTGAGGCTTCGCAGGGTGTTGAACTCACCCAGGAAAGTGCTTGTACGTGCCTGGGCTTTTATTCCTTCCGTTTTGTAAATGAATAGGATTTTGAGGTAGTAACTTGAAATTGGATTTCATACTGCATGTTCATAAGGTTGCCCCGAAGGACAGCACCTGGGAAGTATGGCCACCAAATTGCCAATCCCTTGTTCCTTGGGTGTAAGAGCCTGGCTACCTGATTTAGACGTGAGAAGCCTGGTGCCACATGAGAGTACATGGATTTTAAATGTAGTGAAGGGCAAGTGCTCGCCATGTCTTAGCCCGCTTGTCTTCAGTTCTTTGGCTATGATGTTAACCGGAAAAAAAAAAAAAAAAAAAAAAAAAAAAAAAAAAAAAGGCATTTAAAGTATGCCGGGAATTTTTGTGTCCACCATCTCTGATCTCCTCCTCGTCTCTGGCAGGAGTTGCTTGCCTCGAGCTGCTGCTGCAGTCAGTCACTGTGGAGATTTTATCATCCTCTGGTGACTTTGGATGCACTTCAGCCCTCCTGCCCCTGCTGCCCACACACTGTCCTAGGGCACATCCACCACCTCCCCAGTGGCCACATGGCTCCTGATTGCTCCAACACTCTTCATTTGCTCTGGTTGTATCATTTGTGTTCTCCATGTAATTTTCCCATTTCATTAATTTTTAAATTAAATAAGCCAATAATTTGCCGTAGTTAAAGTGTAGATGTTGTGTATTAACCAATATAACCTGTCATCTATCTTAATTACTTACCTTTCTCATTCTTTTTTAAGGTTAGTGAAAAGATCCAGTAGCTTGTGTAAAGCTTAGATCCTGGATACTAGCAAATGCAATCTGTTTGCTCCCTATTATCATTATACCTGATTTCTTCCCTGCCTTCTACCAATTCACTTCCTCTCTTTGTCCTATTTTTCTGTATTTGTTTTGGGTTAGGTTCAAATCACACCCCTTTCATAGGACCTGCTTCCAATTTCTTTTCAGTATATGTTTTAGCATCTATTTCTAGACATTATGGCTAACACCATGAGGAACCAGTCATGACAGGAAGGAACTTCAACATTTTTTCAAATTAAAACCAAACAATGATGTAAACATATTTGAGAACAGTGTTCTCAAAAGAACGAGCATATTTAAAAAAGTATTTCTGAGCTTTGCATAGAACCATAAGTTTACACTGCATGGTTCAGTTTTCAAATATTTCTAAATGTTTTCACATGCTTCTAGTTTATTATTGGTCACAACAAGGTTAATTTGTAGCAATGTTTGTATTCAAGGGTATACTGTTGTTTCTGTTGACTGTTCAGTTTCTTCATTTTACTAACAGTTGCCTAATCTGACCATAAGCTACTGTCTCTCTTTGCAGATTTCTTGTCATCAATATTTAGTTTTCTTCATGGCTTGTAACATTCATCTTAATGGAACATCAGGCTGGCATTCTGCTGCAGACATTTATTTACTTTCAGTTGATGTTTATATTGGAAGGATGATTTTCTGGCTGTCTGTTTTCATATCACTGACATAGCGTTTGACAGGCAACCTTTCACAAACTTAACCAGTCTGAGCAAGCAGAGTTTCAAAACACATTATTCCTAAACTTAATCACAAGATGGAAGTCTTTTATACAATCCCTTAGACAACTTTAAAATATTTTTTTCTTTCTTCTGCTGTTGTCTCTGATACGTTTTGTACATCAAAGCTTTTCTTCTGTGAAACAAAACAGAAACTGGAGTGTTACACTACTTTTTTTTTTTTTTTTAATTTTCTTGCTGTGTAAGATTTCTGCTACACTGATAGTGTAAGAGTAGAACATTATATTCTTTGTGAAGTGTAGTCACACACACACATATATATGTAATGACTTTTGCATCTTAAGAAAAGAGTAATTCAGAAAAACCACTGGCATGTGAAAATACAACAGATCTAAAATTAGTTTTGTTGACTTGTCTTGGTAAATGGCATAAAACCATTTTGATTACCGTGACCAGATTTTGCTTTCAGTTATTTAGTGAAAAATTCTGTGTAACTGCAATTGTGGCAAATGAGCTTTTCCAATGGTGAGAATGAGATGATAATTTAATTCTCAGTGTTTGAGTAGAGAGATACTTTGTGTTATTTTCCCTCAAAGGATTTTGTTTTCAATCATATGTTTATCTAGATATTTGGTATAAAAAGTCCCATGCCTACACAAGCTGTTTCTTTCAAAAAATTTCAACATAATCTGTTCAGGAATGGAAATGCTATTTTGTGTTTAACTAAGAAGTTCCATTCTTTATCCTCTGCAGCAGAGGTTGGTCCAGTTGCCTTTTAGAAAAGGTTTTTGAGCAACTTATCTCCATAATTTTACCAGCTTTTATTTCAGGACTAGATTATTTACCTCAAAAGCCTGAGAGTGAATTAATGTTTATATGATCTGAAGCACCAGAGGATGGTGTTGCCAGTGTGTACTCCAATAGCCAGAGGATCAATTTTTTTACTGATCTTCTGCTTTCCTTATTATGTTTGAACACATAGTGTACTCAGCTGGGTGAATTCTGACATGCTGAAGTAGCAGTGACAGTAAAAATGCCATATTTGCATCTGTGACTATTTAAGTTATCAGAAGTTTGTTATGTGAAGAGACAGGTGCTTACATAAGTTGTGTACATTACATTGAAGTAGAGCCATTCCCCATTATCTGCCCCATATTACAATGTTGTCAAAGCCTCTCATCCCTACTCTGATTTTTCATTCCCTGTGCTAGCAGTGTAAAATCATAGAATCATTTAGTTTGGAAAAGACCTTTGATTATCAAGTTCAACCATTGCCCTCAGACTGCCAAGGCCACCTCTAAACCATGTCCCAAAGCAGCACATCTACACATCTTTTAAATTCCTTCAGGACTGGTGACTCAACCACTTCTCTATTCCAGTGATTGACAACTGCTTCCCTTAAGATATTTTTCCTAATACCAATCTAAACTTCCCCTGGTGCAACTTAAGGCAATTTCCTCTCCTCTCTTGTCACTGGGAGAAGAGGCTGACCCCACCTGGCTGCAGCCTCCTTTCAGCTGGTGGTAGAGAGCAATGAGGTCTCCCCTGAGCCTCCTCTTCTCCAGGCTGATCCCCCAGTTCTCCCAACTGCTCCTCATAGAACTTGTGCTGCAGACCCTTCACCAACTCCGTTGCCCTTCTCTGGACACAATTCAACACCTCAATGTCTTCCTTGTCAGGAGAGGCCCAAACTGAACACAGGATTCGAGGTGCAGCCTCACCAGTGTGGAGTACAGGGGAGCTATAACTTTCTCAGTCTTGCTGTCCACACAAGTTGTGCTGAGTTTGACTGGGGTAGAATTAATTGCCTTCATAGGGGCGGGTATGGGGTTGTATTTTGTATTTTGCTAAACACAGGGTTGATAATTTTGCCATGTTGAGGAGGGCTCACACTGAGCCAAGGCCACCTCTGCTTTCCATATGGCCACGCTGGCCAAGAGGCTGGGGGCGCCTGGGAGGCTGGGAGGAGACACAGCCAGGACAGGTGACCCAACTGACCAAAGGGACATTCCAGACCATGTGACATCATGCTCAGTATATAAAGTGAGGGGAAGAAGGAGAAAGGAGGGAGGTTTGGAGTGATGGGGTTTGTATTCCCCAGTCACCATTATGTGTGATGGGGCCCTGCCCTCCTGGGAATGGCTAAACACCTGCCTGCCATGGAAAGCACGGAATTAATTCCTTGTTTTTGCTTTCCCTGGGTCTTTATCTCAACCCACAAGTTTTACCCTTTTGATTTGCTCCCCCATCCCACTGGTGGGACAGCAAGCAAGCTGCTGTGTGGGGCTTGGTTGTTGGCTGGGGTAAAACCAGAAAACAAACTGTGATGCCATTGGCCTTCTTGGCAACCTGAGTACCATGTACCTGCACAGTCATATGCTGCAGCTGATTTGGAGTGATGCATGGACAGATTGCTCAGCAGAATGAGCATATAAGGGGTAGGCTCTTCTTCTTGTCCCTCATCTGAGCACTCAGCTTTTCTGTTGCTCATCTTGTCTCTTTAAACACAGCATGGGATCTCATATCCCTGGGACTTCTGCACTCATCAGGTTCCATTGCAATTAGTTGGCAGAGGAGAGGGGAACTCAGTGATAGGCAGGAAAAACATGAGCTGCAAGTCTAATTTTCTTAGCAAACCAAGATGTACAAAGGATATCCACTTAAAGTAATCAAAACATTCTCCAGTTCACTGACTCTTTCTGAAAAGCAGGGCATGTTATATTATAAGTAGTACTTGGTTTTAGATTTTGTACTGGGTCTTAAACAACTGTTTAAAATGCAGAACAAAATGCAACTTGATTTACACTTTATTATTGTAAGCAAATGCTAAGCAGAAACCATCTGTATATTCTACTGTTAATGTCTACATGGCGCTGTGGTTGGCCAGCTCTTGTAAACACATTGTAGACACGAGACACAATTTCAAGTCTTGTTAAATGTCTTTTACGTGTCATCATTTTGTACCATTGAAATGAAACTTTAAAATGCGGGTTATTTTTCTGAAGATTTGGAGTCAAAACACTTCAGAAATGTTGAAGATTGTGCATTTTTTTTTTTTTTGATTTTCTCAAACCCCTCGTTTTCAGTTAATCCTCAAGTATCATGGGTCAAACAATTTCTGCTAAGTTACATATGCCATGATAAGTCATAGACTGAAATAAATAACATTTCATGAAGCACGAACCAGTGCAATGTTGTCCCATGGCTTTTGTTCTTTATGGTGCTTTCTCCATAGCTGTAGTTACAGTGGCAGCTGACTGGAAGAAGAGGTGCACAAGTACTGCTACCACCAGAGAGGCATCCTTCTGACAGACAGCTGCAGCTTCTGCAATCCTTGAGTTTCAGGCAGGGTACAGACATTCTTGTAAATCTCCTGGGAGCTGCACCTAGGTAAGCTTGCAGAACTGAGGCAGTGTTTTTATAATGCACATTTCATTTCTACTTACAGTTTTCAGGACATGTAAGTCTCTCTCCTTTAAATAATCCATAAAGTCTTCAAATAGGCAATGTGACCTAATCTGCTGAATGATCTCATGCTTTGTCAGATGTAAAATATTATCCAAAGCGAATTAAATGAGATGATTTGAAGTTTCGAAAAGATGTCTCTGAAATGCATGAACATATTTGTTTCATCTTCCTCATGTAACCCAAATAAAGAGGGCATTATGATGTACTCCACATAGTATACAGTTCATTACGCTCAACAACGTCTCTCCCTTCATGTATTAAAGCAAAGTATTCTCTTTCATCCCTGTTCCTGATAAAGACCTGCCACCTTTTACTGCTTAATAATTGAAGGCAGCCTACTACAGAAGCTTAGTGTTGGCTGACTGCCTGCAACAATAATATGAAAATTGAGTTAGTATTTTTGGTGGCTTTAGTAGTTATTAAAACTGAAGACTGTATGTCATGACTCCAGGAATCTTTTAACTTTGACTTAAAAAAAGAAATCTTGACCTTGCTAAGGTTAACGGTGACTTTTGCATCACTATAATCTCTACTTCAGTCATCAAGTCTCTCTATTCTCAGAGGAATCATGAATTAAGGTTGCTATTCTTATCTGTTTTATATATAATAGGATTACATTAATTAATGAGTAGGACTCAGGAACAATATTAATTTATTTGTCAGAATCATATAACACCTACGTGGTGACATATATAGGTGAAACTTCTTCTGGAGTTCTAGGAAAGTTGGCACACTTTTTACAGAAATGCAAATTTATTTGTATGTATTTGAAATTCAAATATATGTTGCTCTTAATCCTTCATTATGACTTTCCAAGCAAGGCAATTTTCTGAAATATTTATTTTGCATAAATGGATTTCCTAAACAAATGGATCTAGTTTGAACACAGACTTCTAAGTCACCTCTGTGGTGATTTTATTTTGAAAACTTTGAGGGGTTTTTTGTGTTAGTTTTCTTGGCAACATGAAAAATAATTCAGTAGTGAATCTTTTCCAAGAGCTGCAAATTCTCTAAAGCTTGCTTTTTGCTCATTTTGACCAAAATCATAGCAAAACCAGTGTTAAAAGAACTCATGATGTTAGCTTTGTAGCTAAAGCCTCCTGCATTGTTAAAACAAATAAACGAGGAGCATTTCAGTGTGGATTTCATCCATATGTAATGTGGAATGTACCTGTCACTCAGCCTTCTATCCATTGGCAATGTCATCTCCCATGTCTTTCACAAACTAAGGGAGAATGAAGAGAATGTGAAAAAATGCTGATCAAATCAATGACCACTCTGCAAATAGGGTCAGCACAGCAAGGTTTCAGTTATGGGTTTGTCCTTTCATTTTATCAGGAGAAACTGGACTGGTCTATGACTAATGGAGTATGTATTCACAAACAGAAAAATTCCAGCATGAAGTTGTGAGGCTATGACACAAGGGAACTTAAAAGATATTGGAAGACTCTAACTAAAAAAAGTGTAGCTAGAAATGTGGAATCCTTGGAGCCTCCAAATCTTACTGTCAATAAAATATATATAATATTTTTCACTTTAGCCATTTTATATACTTCACATTTCTGAACTTAGCAAGTCAGAAGTAGGCACTCTGTTCCTGGAACATCAAAAACAGTATTTTAATTTTCCCTATAAGATGAATACCCAATAAAAACGTGAGCACAAAAGTGGACATGATGATAACTTTCACTTATTCAACTCTTAAACATAACTTAGGGTGCAATTGCATCCAGATGAGGCAATGTCTCATACAGTGCTGCTATGGGCCAAAGCTTTTGCCCTTTTGCAGTTTGTGTGCCATTATTATGATAAGCTTTTCTATTGTGGTTAACTCAAGCACATACAGTTTGCCATTCAAAACAGAACCAACAGAGCTTTCAATAAATGGAATAATGTACATCCTGAATGTCAGATACAACATCAGCCATTAGAAAAATCGCCATACATGGAAAAATCATTGAATATACATGCCCCAAGCCTGCTTACAGATACACTTCTTTCAGTAGTTTATCTATTAAAAATAGAGTTCACCAAACTCACATTTTGCCTTCAGACAACTGTGTTTGGCTAAAATAAACTGTTTAACAGTGTGTTATGTAATGGATCAAGCACCCATGTATATGTCATACATTTGCAAACTATTTGAATAAATCAGCAAACATGCCAAGAATACATCCAGTTTGAGATGACAGATGATAGATGATAGATTAGACTATAGACTATAGACTATAGACTATAGATTCTGCTCTCTTAATGTGGGCCCCAAACCTTCTTCTGGTACATCAACAGTTTTCAGAGGAAGGTTTGATGTAATTAAATTACATTAAGGTCTGCATTTATTTGCAAAACTGAACAGTTACAGTTTCTGATCCTGCTTAACATATTGTTCAAAAATAGAAGATACTAAGTCCAGCTAGGAATTCAAATACATTTTCATTTTCAAAAATAACAATTTTGCACAAATAGGCTTTGAAATAATATCTCATGGGTAAGCTTATTTTGAGAGAAGATTAATTGGTGAATTACATAATGTTGTTAGTAAGCAATTAAAATTCAACAGAGCCTTAAAATTTACACCTTAGGGAACGCTGGTCAAATTTACACATCTTTCAAAAATAAAAGTACAAACTGCTTCTGAAGTGCTATTACATGCCATGCATATTTAAGAGTTTTCTGCTAAATGATCCGTTTAGCATTGCTTAAATTATCTTGGGACTACTCTTTTAGTTTGGTGACTTTGGAACTATCAAAAATTATTTGTCCTTTACAACCAAACAGGTTTTGTTACACGCAGTCCATTCCTTGGATGACAATTCTGCTTTCTTCACACATATTAATGGTTTATTTTTTAAGGAACCAACACTGACTGGAGAATTTTTTGTTGGTATGATAGTAGGTGTTGGATTAGGGAAAAGTTAAAAAACTCCCCATCTTTCACAGCTTTGGAGGCTGTGGAGAAGGAGAACTAATAGAATGCAAGGCAAAGCTGGTGGGTACTTGTGCTACACACAGGGAAATTAAACTTGGCCAGAGAACTGGGAAGAAGAGGAAAGCTAAACTGAGGCTATGCCGTGGGAAGGGGTCATATCAGTTATAGGTGAGATTGAGGATCATGGCAGACTTAATGCTCAAGAAATGGTATTGGAAAGCGACACCTGCTCTGATTTGTTCCAGGAGAGTCACCATTTGCAAGTTTGTAGCTCCAGAAGCTCCTGAATCATCTTACAGATAGCTTTAGTGTTCAGACTGATAGCTTTAGTGTTCAGTTTTTGCAGTGAGATTCATGGTTTAACATCAGACAGCAACTAAGCCCCACACAGCTGCTCACACACCCTCCCCCCAGTTGGATAAAAGAGAATTGGGAGGGTAAAAGTGAGGAAACTCATGGGTTAAGATAAAAAGTTTAATAGGGGGGACAAAAGCTGCATGTACAAGCAAAGGAAAACAAGGAATTCATTCCCTGCTTCCCATGTGCAGGCAGGTGTCCAGCCATGCCCAGGAAAGCAGGGTTCCATGGTGTGTAATGGTGACTTGGCACCACGAACTCCACCACTGTGAATGTCCTCCTCACCACCTTCCTCCCCCAGCTTTGTACACTGAGCATGGTGTCACACTGTATGGGACATCCCTTGGGTCAGCTGGGGTCAGCTGTCCCCTCCAGCTGTCCCCTTTCTCTTGCTCCCCAGCCTCCTTGCTGGTGGGGCAGCGAGAGAAGCAGAAAAGGCTTTGACTGTAAGCACTGCTCAGCAATAGCTAGAACACCCCTGTGTTATCAACAGTGTTTCCAGCTCAAATGCAAAGCACAGCCACATACTAGCTCTTGGGAAGAAAATTAACTCTGTCCCAGCCAAAACCAGCATGGACAGCTCCCAGGAATGCACACAGCCCTGTCCTGCCAGCATCCCTGCAGCCCAGGAATTTCCATGACCTGAGTCTTTTCACACATTAGCTGCAGTGAAGGATTTGTGAGCCCAAGAGAGCCAGGTTGGTTGTTGGTCACCAAGCCTCTGGAGAATGAGGGCTCCCCTTCATATCTTAAAACCTCCTGGATATAAGACTGAGTCCTGTTTTGCAGCATTACTTCTACCTCAGTCTTATTTAAAGCTGATGCTATCATCCTTTTTTATGGCAAAGCCTTGGCTTAACCTCCACTTTCTTGTCGGTCACCCTGCTGGTTTTAGCATCCGTCCTTTTGCTGCTCCAATTGCATTATCGATTGGGCTGCCTCCAGGAGGAGCTTTTGTTTGACACAGTTGGCAGTGAGACAAGTCGAGCACTTAGAGCTCATTAGGTGGGTGGGATTAGATTCTAAAGCTAAAATCTGACACTGCAGCAAAGTGATAAAACTCCTCCAATGCTATTCACAACCTTCTCTGAAAACTGAAGGGAGTTATTGTATGTGCAATTTATGATTTGCTGTCTTAGAAGATCTCAGTAGAGGTGTGGATTTCCATTGAAATGATACAAAATTTTTATTATGTGGTCTAGGCTGGGTTTTCACTGTTTTGCTTTCTAGAAAACTGTCCATGCCATGGCAGAGCTGTGCAATGTGATTATTTTAACTTGAAACTAGGTTTGCAAATGGAGCAAAAAAGAAGTGTATTTTAAAGTGTCATAAAAGTGCTGCCATCACTGAAAAACTAAGCTGAACATATTGCATAATAGGAGCAAAAACAGATAAGTATTTTTCCTAAACCAAGAAGAACAATATCTCCTTTTTCACAGCACAGTGAAGATAAGGCCATGTTTGTGTGATACAAGACAACACTGTGTTCCACATCCCTCTGCCAGCTCCAAGTTATTTGGTATGGCTGAAGGGCAGAGCACATTCCCATGCAGAGATACTTGTCTGAGTTACAGAAACAGTGAGATTCTCAATCCATGGCAAAAACATCTCCTTAAGACAAGGTGCAATGTGACACTGGTACATTTGTAATGCTTTTGGTTTTGTGTCTGGCCTGTCCATCCCTCCACTGCTTGCTGCACACATACCTGGAATTAATGAATACCTGTGAGAAATGGAGCTAAGATATAGCATGAAAAGGCCATGAGGAGATAAAACATCCTGTGTGCACTTTTGGCTTGTAAATAAACAGAACATTGTAAATAAAATCCCAACGCTGAGTGTCCTGTGAGCTACCAGGAACATCAGTTTATGGTGTACTAGCTATTATCAGCAGTAAAGAATATTGTGGAAAAAACAGTGCATGATCAAAGATGGTATTAATTAATTAACAATTAGTTAACAATTTTCAGTCTTGTATTTTCTGTGTGCTGGGTTTCGTATACTAGTTAAAGTTTCTAAACTTAGTTTTGTGAAATAAAATGCAAAGATTGGTATCTAATGAGTATTTCTCTAAAGGAGACAGGACCTATGAGAAATATCCCACTCAGCAGTCTGGGCAGGAATAGTCTAGAAGGAAGATAACTGAATTATGAAGAAACAACACTGCAGAGTCTCTGTAAAACTTCCTGGCTGTTACAGCTCCAAAGGGAACCACAAACAAGAAAAGAGTGGAGGCCTCTCGGCTTCAGATGTAAGAAAACAAAGTTTGAGCACTCACTGATCGGTAAATACTGCCCTGTGCAAAACATCATTCTTTAATTAAAACTCTTCCTGTCTGCCAAAGAAGAGGACACCATGTGGTTTTGCTGGCAGCTAACTTTAACAAATAGATTGTTGGTTTCTTTATATAGAATATTTTCTTAACTGGAAGATCGTGGTTGAAAGGAATGAATGTTTCTGCCCTTTGCACCCTTGAACAGAGGGAAACACTAATTGTCCGTGAGGAAACAGCCAGCTCAGTTTTCCCATGGCCACTCAAGCTGTTGCACATCTGCACAGAATTAGAAGTTATAATTTCCAACTAAACACGCATACGTATGTAAACTGTGCATTTATGAATTGTAGTTGTGCTTAAAGGCCATAATTAAAGATCACAATCTTCTTGCCTAAAGGACTTCACATGAAAATGAAAGGACAGTTTTTGTCCCCAGACTTGCCTACAGAAATTCTGTTGAAATATTTCCCCATTATGAACTATGATTAAGCAATGCCTTGAAAAAAAATGTAATGAAAACATTCTCCATCATTTTCAATTGCAGTTTTCCAATTAAATCAGAGCATAACCTATTTGACAATTAACACACAATGATGTCTGTCCCTAGTGGTAAGAAATATCAGTTTGACTTTGCTGTGATGAAAGCTTTTACTTTTCAGGGGTTGTTGCACGCACGTGTTTGGAACTAGGCTGATATCAAATATGTCCAACTGGAATATACATCCCACTCACTGATGGAATCTAGTGAGAGGTGTTTTCTGTGGGCGAAGTTCAACAGAAAGGAAATGGAAAAGGGGCCAATATCATAAGGGATTTGGAGCTGCACAGAGAATACTCCATATGTTAGCAACTGAAATCACCAGGCAGAGTGTGGAATGACACAGGGTGGCAGCACAGATCAACAATACTGCCTTCTGCCCGTGGAAAGCATGATAAATCCCTGTGTCCTTGCAGAAATTTGTGATTTTTATTGGGGATATTTTGTTCGTGGCTTATTGTCACTGTGTGATAGTTTTCCTTAAAGATTGTTCACCTCAAGTTGGGTTCAAGTCAAGGTAGTTACTCATGCTAAATGAAGTCATTACTGGATAAAGAACCAAGCTCCTAGGGTGGGTAAAGCTAGACATTCCAGGTGAAATCTTGGATTGTTGAAATCAAATGAGTGGATTTTTGTGGACTTTAATAGGACCTGGATTTCAGTGCTAGACTAGGAGTTTCAGCAGATCAAAGGAAAGGACAGTAAGATGCAGGCATTTAAGTCATTTAAATGACTTAGGTTTGAGGACGGTGTTGCAGAGGAGGGATCTGACTTGTTTGGAAATTCTAATCCCAAATCCACATTCTGTCACTTGCCTCACTGACCTGATTCCTAGGAGTTTTGCATGTTTGCACTCCCTGTTGTCTGAATGCAAATATGTTGAGAAAGTGTATGATGTTACCTTTAGGCAGCACTGTTTCTGGAATTTCTGTACTTTAAATGGTTTAGTTTGAAAATTTAATATATTGTTTTAATCTCCACATATTCCTGTTGTATAATGATACCCAAAAGACAAAATTAACCTATAACTTTCAGGAGAAGTAAACTTAAGATCTATTTCTTCATGTCTAGGATACAGAAATTTGGGTTAATTTTTGTACTTGTATCAGCTGCTTTGTCCATCTGGGTTTCCAGCCCACAAAGACATATGCAGCTTCTTAACTTTAAGCATGCTAGTTTTGCCATTGCAATTGCATGAAATTACTCCTGTTTTAAGTGCATGTTAGCAGAATCAAGGACCTTAAGTACACTGTGAGGTAGTGCTCACTCTCTAAATTCTGTGACTCAGTGGGAAGTAATAAATGAATAATGCCCTTGCATTTTTCCAGCCACAATGTCAGCATTGCTTTAATTTAATCCATTGCATTTATTTTCTCAGGAAGAAAAGTCTCATATATTAGTAATTTTGAAAAAGAAAAAAAAAGGGTTTTCTTCTATTTGCTTAGTCATTTATTATTCTTTAATGTGCTTTCAGCTCTTGTCCATTGTGAAAAACGCTATAGTAACTGGAGATACAATGAAGTTATGACATCTCAGGAGAAAAGAGGCTGAAGTCTGTGCAAATGAGAGAATAAAGGATTTTTAGCCACTGCTCATGACTCTTTTCATTCATTTTGAGTGATATCTACTGAGCAGCTCTGTCTACTAAACATTACATGAGAAAATAGGTTTTACTTTATTGTATAGCTAACACTGAAAATAGGTGCTTTTTTTCAGATTTGATTCCTTGTCTTTTGAATTAAAAACCAAAACACTTCACCCGTCCTTTAAATGCTGCAGTGAAGATAAAGGTCAAGTGCTTTATCTTCATATGAAGATGATTACAATAATCTCCTTACACATTCCCTTCAAAAAGCTGACTTTTCGGTGCCCTCCATATCTTTCATGCAGTCCTTCTTTGCTTCTGGACATCCTTGTTTCATTCCCATTTACTGTGTATGAATATAAGAACACTGCTTTGGTCCAAATGACTGCACATTGCACCCACTATCATTAGATACAGGGAAGATAATAAATGGAAAAGAAGTTAGCTATAAGCGGGAAGAATTCTGCGACGAGTTGAGGCAATCTGTGTCAATGTCAAAAGGAGAAGGACATTTTCACAGCATATATTATGCAGCTCTAAACACTTCCTCGAATATACATTCTGAGCACATAGTCCCTATGATAGAGGTTGTAAGGGGATTTTTAACTTCTATTCCTCAGGGCTTCGTCCTGCAATGTGGTGTTGAAAGGCTGCAACTCCTTCTGAAATCGTGGAAGCGGTGGCAAAACATCACCTGATTTAAATACTTGTAGATCCATTGAAGTCTTTCTCCTTGTTTCAGTAACAGTTAATCCCATCAAAAATCCTAGTCCTTAGAAAAAGGAATTTAAAAGTTCTAGAAGCTGCTCATTTGTTACAGGATCAGATCAGCAGGCATCAACAGCCCATGAAGCGTATTCCCAAGGGACAGCTGGGATTTCATACATCTTGGGTATCTGTCAGAATTCTGATGCTAAGAAAGTAAGCACAATTCAAAGAGGCAGAAAAACCTGAGCAGTAACTACTTTATTACTAATATTAAGGTGGCATCTCATGTTTGAAGGTCTAATCCTGTCATTTTCTGATATACTCAGATTAGACAGTAAATGAGTTTTTTAAATATCTAAAATGGCTAGGGGTAATTACAACCAAATTGTCCTCAGTATTTTTTAAAGACTCATTAAGATAATAAAGGTCATTAAAAATTGCCCAAAATAGCCCCAGCTATATTATCTCACCTCCAAGTAAAAGTACCCAAGATGATTCCATCAGCACATCAGAGCGCTGAGAATTTCTATGGAGATGTGAGGTGTAATGGATAATCTGACAAATGTAACTATTATGGTTTGAGCACATCACCAAAATAGCTCCCTGCCTTCTGGAAAGTAACAGTACGTTTTAGAATAGCTCAGACTCAATTCATATTGATCCACATAAAGAATAATGACCAACCACACTGTTTCAGTAGAATTAATCCAATCTCTTTCCCTACTTCTCTTGTTGAAGCCTCAAGAGAGAATTATTGATTTCTTATACTGTTATGCTCATTCACTTACTATGTGGCAATGACCTACTTTCTGTTTAACACAGTGAACGCAGAGCTCTGGCTGCACGAACATACAGCAGCATTAGGCTTATGCATATAGAGTTGTGATTGTCAGAGATACAATCTGACATCCAATAAGTCTTTGATCTTGAAGGGAAATTGTGCTTATTTGCATCTAAGTGCTTGCAAGCAATTGCAGGTAATCCAAATGGAGAATCAAAGCCAGAGAAGCTTTTTGTGAGCTAATTCACATTTTAAAATTCTAGGCAAAAAGCAGCTTGGTTTTGATTTGCTCAGAGAACATGGGCACTAAATTTGTTGAAGTTTATAAAAGCACCTCCTTTCCAAGTTTCTGTGACCTTGCCTTTGGCCATTAAAAAAGAAATGCTAATTAATGGAGCATGAAGTGATATTTATTTGTTCCTTGGAAGTCTCTTACTTGAGAAGGATGCAACCGGGAGGGAATGTTAATATTGATTATTATAAAAAGAAAATAGTATGTTTCCTCAGATGCTACAGCCTTGCACCTGTACTGGAGAGAATGGAAAGCCAGGTAATGAATAACAGAAAGGTTTGGCTCAAAAGCTTGTGAAGTGCACATCAGCATACCTCAGGATTGTGGGCAATAAGCAGTGTGAGTGACACATGACTTTACGACAGGACTGCTTTGGTGCTGGGCAAAGCTGTCATAATCCTGCATGTTTTGTGCCAAGAAGAAAATTGGTTTACTTGAAATGTGGAAAATTGGATGATCCCACTGTCAATGAGTGATGTCTTTCATGTGAAGGCAGGAGGAAGGTTCCAAAAATCAAAAAAGAATTGGGAGACTTGAAAATTCGGGTTGAGTAGAACAAAACTTCCACTGCAAATATCCCCTGTAAATGGAATTTTCATTGGTGATTTTTGTTTTGTCTTGTTTTGTTGGTGTTTTGGGTTGGAGGGGTTTATTTTTTTTTACGGAAAGGCCATTTAAAAAGAAAAGGCAGCATTTTGCTCACAGGTACTGGACAATACTTTGTGACACAAATAAAACTTTCAGTTTTCATCTAACTTAGATTCCTCAAAATGAATGCAGGCTGGGGTACATACAAGTTTTGATTGAATTCATATTGCAAGGCACATTTTCATATTTTTCTTTTCAGTCAGCATTCCTCCAGTGTCTTCATAAAATTCCTGGTGAAGCTGGGCGTTGTTCTCTCTAGATAAAGTTATCAAGCAAGCTCTAAGTGAGTAATTAGGACTTATCTACATGAGAACCTTTAGCCAAAGAGAGTTTAGCTCCTTGTCCTGGTGTGCATGTCCTAGTTTTCTACTGTTATAAGCTTGTGAATCATGGCTACATGGATAATATATATGTGTGTCAGGAATTCCTTTATTTTTCTACTGCATTTGTTTGAGAAAAGTAATGTTTTCACCTACTCAAGAATAAAAGAACAATGAAAAATGAAAAAAAAATATAGCCTAGTGAAAAAATAACAAAAAATTACATTTTTTCAATTCCTGGAATCTCTTAAAATTAATTCTGTTTCCTTTAAATTGCTCTCTTTCTTGTGTTAAAAAATGAAGCCTTATTCTGAAAATGAAAAAAAACCTCCATAATAAATGAAAAGCAATTTTGCTACAAGACACTTCCAGTGTCAGATCCTTAGATTTACTTTTAATGTGCATGTATGACAACATATTTTTAGAAGTTCAGAGCTATGCCTCTTTAGCTGCTAGTTGCCCTGTGTTGCTTGACAACCAAGTCTTTTACAGTGCATCAAAGAACAGGATCACTAGCCATTTTTCACATGCCAAGTTTCAAATAAAAGTTTATCTGTTTCTTGAGTGATCTTTCTGGGGGCAGAAGTGCTCATATCGCTTTTTTTCACAGTTCAGAAGCAGCAAGGCTTTTCACCTTCTCATAATTCAAAAAACTTTACCAACTTTGCTCATGCTGTAAAAGTTAATTAGCAGCTATTATAACATTCCTTTCACTTTCTGACAAGACATATAGGTGTGTGTGTATATATACATACATAATTATAGTTTTACATCCTTTCATTCAGTGCATTGCATCATCTGAACCTGCATGGTAAATGAGAATTATTGTCTCTGTGTTTTCTAGCGGTATTAATGTTCAAAGTCACAGCAAAGTGTCCTTCATATAAAGAAGTTTAATCCTAGAGTAATTAGGTTCTTCTTTCATCTTCTCTCACAAGACAGGAAAGGGGGGAAAAAAACTCCAAACCACTAAAAACATGCAGTCATCAAATCAGCCTTTCTATGATGACTGCAAGCGAACAGATGGACCGCAAACTTTCCGAAACAGTCAGAAGAAATCCTTTCATGTGGTCTGGATCTCAGAGAGCCTGTTTGCAAAAGTCATGTATGAAAAGAATTACACTGGAAGTGAGGCTGCTCCACTGCAGCAGCTTCCTTCACTGGTGCTTTCCAGGTTGATTGAAAACAATCAGCTGGAAAGACCTGCCTACACAGGGAAATGGCACAAGTGGCCCTTGCTAAGATATGTAATTTCTCTCTTATTATGCTAATTAAAGAAAATTGCCTTCAATAGTACCAAATGATATATCTATATTGGTTCAATTTAACTAATGTTCCATAGCTGCATCGGCAGTCGACAAAAGCAAATAAAAAGACATTCAGGTAGAATTTATGGAGAGTGTGTGAGGAACTCTCCAAAAGAGGGCTGAGGTTTACTGTTTCCCCACTACAGATCCTGCTTTATGCTGTTCAAGGGATTTTCTACACTGTTTTTCTGATTTTATAATATAACAATTGCTGACTCTCCTGATAGATCTGATTCAATGAAGACACTGTTACAATGTGAAAGATGCTGTCTCCTTTGACAAAGAGAAAGCACTTTCTTTTTTTTTTTTTTTTGGTCAGAATTATACAATTTTACTTCCCAAGAACAAGAAAAAATAAAATCAAAATCTTTTTAGGTTTGTCCCAGGCTACTGAAGATTCAGTGGGCATCTTTTAAGTTAACATTAATAAAACTCCACCTAAGCTGCCTTAACTCTGATTTAAAGGGAGTAAAGCAAGTTATGCAGCAACTACATTATGCAATGTGGAAAATACAATGGCTGTTGTCAGAACCATAATTTTGTATTCCTGATTAATTTCCAAAATATCATTGTATCTTTGGGATACACTTTCATGTAATTTCCATTTGTTTTAGAAGAGTAGAAAGCAAAGAAAATTTATGGTTATTGAAGTGTTCTAATCTATTTTGAGAAAAAAATATCATTGTAGAAAGAAAATGTAACTTGATTGACTGCAATAATCACAGTTTATATTCCAGCAGCAAGCATGAGAAATCAACCTTTTCTGGATGCTACTGTAAAACACTATCCTTTTTTCTCTAAATGTGGGGGATCATGAACTTACATAAAAAGGGGTGCAGCACTTTATTGTAGCTCTGTGGTTACTTGGTCACTATCAGGTTGCAATTTGACTGTCCATGGGTGTGTTAAGTATAGGTGTTAGGTTTGGCAGCCATAAAGTTTATGGCATTTGTGGGAGGATCCATTTCTTTATATTGTGTTAGTGTTTTCCTAGCACTATGGGCAGCAGCCTAAAAACACCAGCAAATGAGCTACAGTGATAATGACACTGTCATTGCTGACAGTCCTAGAGAAAGTGCCAAGAAAAGTTAAAGTTGGGCTTTAACCTGTGAGCTTAAGCCCATATGGGAAGTGGAAGGACTCCCAGCAATTCCAGCTTGAGAGCACACCCCATCACCTACAGCAGCAGAAGGACCTTGCACACTCCTCAGCTCTTGGAAAAAGATTCAATTTCAAAATCTCTTAAATCTTAAAACTTGTTCTGCATGGATGGCAAACAAGTCACAAGTGCCAGTTACAAAGTGGTTTCCTGTTCAAAAAATGAGGTGCAAGGTGTCACTGAATTCCATAACTAGCCCCTGAGAGGTTACCCTTTGATTAGGTTTTAATTGGTAATCAAAGTAGAAAGACTCTGCCCAGCTGCTGGTTTCTGAAATCATTAAAACTCCCACCTCCGGTCAAAACTTATCATCTTCAGCTCATATTTTAAGTTAAATGAATATTTGGAAACCTCATTTAAAGCAAAGTGACAGCAGGATGAATGAATTAATTTATTTTGTAGCATTGGCAGAAAAAAAGGAAATGGACATAGTAAAATATTTCATTTTTGCTGGCAAGAGATGCATAAAGGAGGATCAGTAGTTTGGCTTTTGAGTAATGCATGTAAACTCTACATTGGTTTCCAGTCAGATCAACTAATTTTTCAAGTAACAGGATTTTGTTTTGTTTTATTTTGGTTTTTTAAGGTCTCCTCTTTCTCAGAAGTATCTGGAACTCACTTTTTTTCTTCCTATCTGTGCTCTCATTGAAGTTTTATATATCTGCATTTTTTGTGGATTTTTTTTATTTATTTGTGTTTTGTTGGTTTTTTTTGGATTTTGTATTGTTTGGTTTGGGCTTTTTGTGGCTGTACTATCTCAGCACCTCTCAAGATTTGTTTTTTACACTTAGAGCACTGCTGGTATGATTTTTTTTTGAGCAATTTTGCAAATAAGTTCTCACAATACAAAATGGAAATTCTCCAAGGTCCCCCTTGGAGAACTATAAATTCGGAAAAAATTCTATCACCTGCCACTTCCTGCCCACGTCATTCCTACACCAAATCATTTGTATGTATTGTGGTTATTTTTTTCTGCACCAGTGGCAGGCACTGAACTGCTGTGTAGCTCTCGTGGAGAGCAAGCTAAGCACTGGGGACTGGTGGAACATGCACAGTTCTGCAAAGCCTCAGAAGGGAGTGGTTTTGGATGTGTATTTGTCTGGGGCAAGTCTTGGCCTCTGCATGTGGTCAGCACTGTAAGGCACAGACAGACCTGGGGATCCGAACCACACCATGAATGTGCAGCATTCCCTGATACAAATTGGAGGGAATCTGTTAGGAAAAAAAAGAGATATATCACAGTAACACCATTTATCCATTAGCTGTCCAGTTGATTCTTCTCCTCATATTGTCAATTTTGGCAAAAATCAAACTCCTCTGATGAGAGAAAAAAAAATGAGGTACCTGGAAACTAAAAGCAAGGCATCACAGATGTGCAAGAGGTTGTTTTGTGCTGACAGGAGTAAATGATCTTAGAGTGACTTCTAGGTGAAATTATGCAAACCTACAGATGTTTCCCTTGGAAGAGACCTACCTAATCTCTTACAAAATCTATTTTTAAGATTTCTTATGTGACGTTTCTTGAACTTTATTTGGTGTAAAAACTAGTGCTAATAATACCATGAAGACAAAGAGATATCAAGAGAGACAAACCTGAGGTCTTTAGTGAGATGATAGAAATTTATTATTCACAGCTGCATACACACGATTTTGAGTTCTAACAGCCAGCAATTAGTTTAAACAGTAATACCACCAAGGGAAGCATAACTTAGTTAAAATTTACATTTAAATGAGATCATTTGGAGAAATCAAATGCAGAACAATCTGTTATTTTTATATAACATTTCATAGTAGATTTTCTTAGCAAGGTATTCCTCACAATGTAGTTTTATTACTTGCTGGTTGGAAATTACTGTGATTCATTTGTACGTGTAGCAGAAAAAAAAGTCTCACTTACCATTTGTTCATTAACAACCTGATGCAGAAAATTATCTCTGTTCAGGAAAGCATATTAACCATGTTTAACTTAACTTTAGCTTGGCCCTGCTGAAAGCTAAGCACGGACTTAAGTATTTTTATGAACATGAATTGAAATTCCAAATGCATTTTCTTGCTCTCTTCACTCATCTTCTCAACATACAATGATAGAAACTGTTTCTGTTATGAAGCTTTTTGAATTTGTCAGCTATTTTGAATGCTTGTAACCAGTTAATGATATATCATCCTTCACTAAGTCTTTGTGGGGACTTTTATGTCAGACAGGAATCTCTTGAGATTTAATTGTGAATTTTAGAACTAGAACAAAATGAAAATTGGATCTTCCATATTCTGGGAAGCCCCTTCATTTCAATCCTTTTTTTTTTTTTTAATCTGGATTTTTGGCCGTTATTATAATTAAAATGATCCACAGAATAAAAAGTTTCTAAATAAAGATTATTGACATTCCCAAGTGAAAATAAGTCCATTCAGTTTTGTCTTGATGTTAAGCATTAAACTGCATCTTCCAATGAAGGGAGAGTATTTACAGAGTTTTGGGAATCTTTTCCAATTTCCCTTCAAAGCTGGACTTTCTGTCTGGATTTGTAACATAGAATATGTAATTTTTAGGGACTTTGGAGAGTAACTGTCTTTCCTCTGTTAAAAAAATAAATTAAAAAAAAATAATAAAATTCTAGCTATTAGCTTAAACAGGATCCAGGCAAGGAACAGAGGAAAGCTTTTGGGGCATAGCACTCAGGAAAAACATCTTGCAAAGAGATTGACAGAGTAGAAGCCTTAACCCCGAGCTCCCCAGGGAGCACTGCCATCCAGCCTGGGGAAATACACGGGATGCTGTACTGGGAACTGATTCCTGGAGTGCCTGAGTAATTCTTTGCCTGAGCTGGCAGGTAGCAGGCCTGCAGGCACCCCCAGGAATGTGGCTTGTGGAGTTTATCAACAAAAATACTGTCAGGCAGGACTGTATCTCCTGCTGGAAGGACTGCAAGCGTGTGCCTGTGTCCATGAGACAGATCTCTGCTGAATAAACTGAGTATGACAGAGTAGACCAGAGCCTGTAATGGATGACTTCATTATCCATTCTGCACCTAGAATGAGCAAATGTTTCCTAGAGGACAGAGTAAGATGGGTTCATGACAGAAAGCATTTAAATAAAGACTTGATGGAACAGCTAATAATGAAAAACAGTTACATACACAGAATAAGAAGGTCCAGGACACAAAGGTAGCTGAATTGAATTTATATTAATAGTGAAGAGCTCTGTGATCTATTAATTATGGAAGAATCTACTCTCTCATTTCTTATTTTTCTCCCTTTTTTCTTCCTCTGACCTACTGCAGCGGTTTTTAATACATCAGTGGCGTGGCATTTTCTGACTAAAAGCTAAACTGGGCTCTTTGAGCTTTCCTCTCACCACTAGACAATGCTAATAAAACCTCTCTTGAAAAGCATGAGGTAAACCTATTTTGAGATGGGTAGTTGGATGGGGATCAATAAGGCCTGTGCCAGCAAAAAAGTTTAAAAACATAAGAGCGAATGGTCAAGGCCAAAAATGATGTAACTTAATGAAAACTTGGCCATCCTCAAACCCGAAACCCAGACTCATCAGTCATTCCTGATCACTGCTGCAAGCTCCAGTGTAATAAAACAGAGTTTTAAACAGTCTCGTTTTGACATGTTTATGCATTTGTGATGCACTCTTGTCTCTATCTGAAAACGACCCCCTGGCAATGTCAGCAGACAGAGAGACCAGGATGGGACAGGCTGGGAGGCACTCATTTCTAATGGGCAGCTGTCTGCCTGGTCAAGAGGGAGCAGGGCACTGGAGGCAGCCAGCTCCCATATCCCCTGTGCTGGCCTCATGCCTTGGTCTTTGGTGTACCCAGCTGCCACTTACAGAAAACACTAAAATTCATGGTTAAAAATGTCCCTCTGAGGAATTTTAATAGCTGGCAACAGCTATTAAAAAAGCTCTAAGTGGTATCATTTGTTCAATTGAAAAGTCTCTTTTAATTATCAAGTCAGTTTTCATTGCAACCTCTTAAATGTGTGGTTTCAATGTTTGTTTTCTTTCGTTTGGACAGGTCCTTGTGTAAAACCACAGCTTTTCTCTCTTCACTGTAGGCAGAGTGACAGCTTGTCAGGTTTTATTACAACAGTTGCCAGCAGTTTTCGTTCAGAGTTAGCGGAAACCTGAATTGGAATAACTTCTCAGGCTTTAGCATTTCCTTTGTGCAGCACAGACACATTATGCAACCAGGCGGTCAGGCTGGGTGGAGTGGGGTGTGATAAATATTTGGCTACCTGGCTTGATCAGCTGATTCCAACTGGGCAAACTCATAAGTGTGAAAATGCTGCAGGATGGGTGATTCATTCTGGTTTGGGACAGCAACCTCCTGGCTTTGTTGGGCTTTGGCTCAGACCCTGGGCTCCCAGCAGACTTTCAGATATCCGTTCTGCTGAGCATCTGGAGAAGGGAGTGAGTGACTTAAATTAGAATTAACTCTTTGCTATGAGGGAATTTTACTGCAGGTTGTTCACATGAAAGAAAAAATTATCTGCAATGGCTACACCAGTAATGGCTCTTTAGAGTGAAAGTTTCTTCCTTATGTCATACATGCAAGGAAAGACTTTCTGCTTGCTGCTGCTCCCTCACCGCTGGACAAGACTTGGATTTGCCATCCCCAAATCTGCAAGCAAGGGACACATCTGCCTATCTTCAGCTTTTCATGTCCTGAAGTATTTTGACAGGATGTGGCTTTGAGAGAAAACTGATCTTTGTAGAAACGTAGGCTGTTTCCTTGCACACAAACCTGCCTCCCTCACACAAGCAGAAATAGTTGTTCTTACAAGAACTGTGGGTGAGGTAAATATATGCTAGACCTGTAATTTCAAGAATTCATACCCAGAAAAGCTGACGTGATACAAAGGTATATTTGAAACCTTGAACTTGATTTCAATAACGTGGCCATTGTTGTCTGTAAGGAATACATCAGTCTGCACACCTCCAGAACTGACTTAAATTATTCGATGTTTTAAAAAAAAATTAAAATTGACTCATTCTTAGGGTATATGTAATTTTGAAGAACTTTCAAAAATAAAAGTATCCTGTTGTGAATATTTATAAACAAAAAAGAAAAAACTGTCTTCAGTTGTTTAAGTGGAGAGTGAAAATTGTGCAGATGCTTGACTCTTAAAAATTGCCAACATTTTTCTTTGGAAAACATTTGGAAATCTTTAAAATTCATATAGTATTGACTTATTATTTTCCTTTCAGCATTCTCACTTAGATATTCTATAATCGTGGAGTGAAACTCAGCATGCATTACATTAAACCAGCTGAAACCAGGAAAACCTGTGTAAAGGAGGTGTCTCTGCAGTACAGAAGGGTATCAGTTTTCCACTGTTCTTTGCTTGCACTTTTAAGGAATTGGTCTTATCTCCACTGCATGAAAAGATTATGTTTGTCTTGTCCCAGTCAAAGATGTCGTACTGCAGATGCTGGATAGACACTGCTGACTAATCCAACTGTGCTGACTGTGGTGCAGGTGAACAGAGCAGGAGAGAAAAGATTTCTCCTTCTCTGGGCAATCATGCCCTGACTTCAGCTGATTCCAAAAACACTGATGCCCAGGTGCAGGTGGGGATGCCCAATGACTCGTAAGTGAGCAGGGAGAGCAGAAGTCATTGATCTGTCCTTTGGTTTAGACAGGATGGTGAGTAAATGCAAATATGGTCTTCACTTGTCTTCTTTAAGGGAGCTGTCCTCCTCCTGAACTCTCACAGGGTAGTGTGGGAGAGCCAGAATCAATGCCAGGCTGTGTACTCACGGTGGCTCCCAAGCTCATTTCTGCTTCAGCAAATACGAACCTGGCGCACGGACTGACACGCTGAGTGGTGGTGGGCACGGAGATTGAATTACATGAGATTGTGTTCCTCACTCCTTCTTCTACCTATTTGAAGTGCAAAATAAACTGGATATGTTCATAAAAAGTTTCAAATGCTTGTTATATCTTGGCTCTCATTTTCTCTTTGTGCTGATCAAATAGAGACAGATGGAATCTGGTGGTGATTTAAGACACTAATGTGGCCAGGGGTTGTGCTGTAAACCATATTATAATCCATGTTTCATATGGAAGCTGAAATTCTAGACTCAATAACAGTTTTACTGTTCAAATACAGTGCATTCACTGTCATTTATAACATAAAAGGACAACTGCAGAGTAAGAAAATAAATAAATATGTGGGGTTACTTGTAGGAAAGCAGAATATTTATCTATTTGAGCTCGAAAAGGTGTCTCAGGCTGTGATTTAAGAGGGTAATGATTGCAATAAATCAAATGAAACAGGGGCCTAGATTAAAGATGAGAAAGCTAACATGGCCAAGATAAATGCATTTGAGTAAAGTTACTTACTTGTGATGATTGCAAGATTGGGTTCAGCAGCTGGTGTAAGACTCATCCTTAATTTTCCTGCTAACAGAACAGGTTTATAGGCACCATGTTACTTGCTCTATAACACCATGAATATTGTATTGTAGCTATAATTCTGTCATATTAATGTCTGTTCTATTAAAACAGTCTGGCAAATAAATTTCAGTGTCTGGAACATGCTGAGGTGTATCATGAACTGTCAAATCTTTGTACCCACAATTCTAATTCAACCATTTCATTGACCTGTGGGCATAGGATTCATAATACCTGGAGGTAAATCAAACATATTGTATGAACACGTGTACATTTTCATATTTAGATCTTTGTATATGAATAAATAGGTTTGTGTATTTATCTGTATTTTTATGCATAATAACAAGATTAATTTTCTTTATTGAGGCTGATTTTGTCTGGAACAACATACTTTGCTACTAATATTTTCCATCCTCAATATCACTGGAGACATAAAAAAAAGCAAACATGAACACAGATGTTTATAATTTTATTATTCTGTATGCTTCAGCCATTTTATCTGATTTAAGTGTTTTAAAATTATTTCATTTTTAATCTTCATTTATACAATGAATAGAGTAGTGGAGAAACTCATAACAGAAATTGAAAGCACTGGGATAAAAAGCACGAATAAGGGAATGTGATAAAAAAATGCAAAATAATAAAAAGTATAGAACAAATAGATCAGGAGCATCTGTTCTCCCTGTCTCATAACACAAGAATATGGGGGCTTTTATGAAATTAAAAGGTGGTAAATTCAAAACAGATAAAAAGAAATATATTGATGCACAGAGCTGGTAAATATTAAAACTTCTTGGAAAGAATGCTTTTAAGGCTGAAGACCTAGCAAGATTAAAAGGTAGCTGGATGTTTATATAGTTCCCAGGAATGTCTCCATCAACAATAGTGAATGGTAATATAAATTCTGAAAGATTTAATAAGCTTCATGCCACAAGTTTGTTACAATCTTTATCTGCCATAGCTCTGGGTTCTGTCTGGCAGGCATTGTGTTTCTTGTGTTATGTGATCACCTACTTCAGGTGATTCCCTGGGAAAGGGCTGCAAGTGAGATAGATGTTCCTATGAGAAGAAATGGTCTTTTTGTATAATGCTGATATTCAAGGAGTTCCCTTGTATAACTTAGAGGCTCTTACTATAAAAATGTAAGGATTTATACAGAGTTATGTAAAGAGCTCATTGGCTGAGGCTACAGGCAGGTACAGAGTCTGAGGTACCTCTGTGCCCAGTGTTTGTTCCTCACCACTGAGGAGCTGGGTGGGTAATGAACCAGAGCTTCCAAGGGCTGTCTTCACTCATCCCTCTTCCCAGGGAGGTGATTATAACACCTGACTCATGGTCACGAGTCTTGTGGTGCAGCTGAGATCGTGGGGACTTGTGGGCTGCAGAAGCATAGATATACTTAGGCATCTTTGAGGGAGAAAGACTGAAATGTGGAGTAACTTGGGGTAAGACATAGAAATATTCTGAAATACACAGATTATGAATCATTAATCTTCAAGGATAGGACCAAAATTCAAAAATCCAGCCTCTGTGGGCTTAAATGAAACAAATAAAAAAAATCAAAAAAAATATCAAGGTTTACAGATTCATAAAATTGTGAACATTTGAAAGTGAGAGGAAGTGCGGGGTTGGATTTACAAGGAAGTACAGAGTGATTAGTCAGATCTTTTAATTAACAGGTGAATTATTTCCCTCTCTCAAGAGCACTAAAACTTAGATGACATTTTAAATGGACAGTCTATATTATTCCAGCCCTGGCAGTGTTCCCTTTGTCTCTGGGCACTTGACTGCCTGCTGTGCTTGGGCCTCACATGCTTGGCTCACGTGCAGCAAGTGTCTTGGATGGGATTGTTATGAGTAGATGTAAGCATCTACCTTGGACATGAACAGTCTGCATACTGACAAGTAGACAACATAAGGCAGAACTCCTGAGAGTCTGCTCCTGTACTCGTTGGCCTTTTTGACAGACAGCTTTGGCAAGTGCTCATTGTCTTCTAATTCTCCACTAGGAGCAAACAGCATTCCCAAACCAGTCATTCATAACTTTTGCTCAGAACAATGAAACACTCCAAATCATTTTCTTGCCTTATTACTCTGAATTTTCCTTAAGCTTGTGAACAATAGAAAGAGACCTTCAGGAGCTCAGGAATTACTTCAAGGTATGCCTCTTCTTCAGAATTTTGTCTCTCCTTATTTGTCCCTTCCTCTTTACTAAAAACTGAACTGCAAATTTCCATTCCACAATGTTTCACTTGCTTTGTTCCACTGAATTCCTAAGCAGCTCTTACCACCACTTGTTCATCTTAGCCAGGTCTTCAGCCTTGAAATATTGGCACATCCTGGTCTTTAAGCACTGCCTTGTCCCAGAGCATTTATTATAAACAGATGATAATTAAGATTCAGATGATAATTAAGGTTTAATGACCATTCATTATAATCCATGTGTCAGATGCAAATTTACTTCCAGTGGAGTGAAGTCAAGATAGAGTGAAAGGAAGCAGTGATGGTAAACAAGCATCACATTTATCATGGCATAGTGAAAAATTCCCAGTATCAAGTTGTACATAGTGAGGTTCTTCAAATACACAGTTGGTCACAGTTCACTTTATAGGTATGGATTAATTGTCATTTATTACTCCTTTTTTTGACTACTGTCCTGGTTTAGGGCAAATTTGGGAGAAAACCTCCGAAGGGGTTCCTCTGGAAGAGCAAACCCAAACGGCCCCTCCCCCCAGCTGGTCCGGGAAAAGAACTTCCTCGGAGAAAAGTGGAAAAAACTATTTATTCAACAAACAAAATTCCCACAAATGCAAAGAATTAATAATATGAAACAATAAAACCTCTGCCCGCTCCAAAGAGAGATGGCAAACAGAGACAGTCCTTGCCGTGGGTGTAGCTCAGCTCACTCAGTCTCTCCGAAGGTCCAGGCCCGGCGGGCCGCAGGTGCCAGCCCTCGCTGCTCCTCTGGGTTTTTCAGTCCTGAGCAGATTTAAACAGTCCCAAGAAAAAGGAAAAAAAACAACAAAACAGTCCAGGGAGTCTTCTCTGCCTAGCTAGCTAGCTAAAAGCACAGGAGATCTCTGTCCCACCGCTGTCCGTGCCTCGGACGAACACCGGAGAGCAGCAATGTGGGGGAGTCAGGCAGTTTTCTCAAAACAAACTGCGCGCTGTTCTTTCTCTCCCTTCACTTCCAGAACAAGTTTTAAAGGTACAGAACACAATATACAGCACAAACAGAACAGACGATTGGGGATACAAGCAGCATAAAGTCACCCTACCACAACTACCCTGCAAGTAAATGAGTTCAGGCCTGATATTATACATAGAATAATTATTATTTAAAACCTTTCATCAGTTCTCTGTGTTCATGATTTTTCTCAGCTTTTCTTGATTTTCAAAAGCTGTTGATGTCTACCAAAGAGACATAATTCAAACATTGAACTTGAGAACCTAGCAAAAGCCTTCTTTGCTTTTAGAGTGACGCTCATCCTACAGAAGGACATATATCACAAATAACAAAATTAGTCTTCAAACATTTCATTTCTCCCACACTAATATGTGGAATGCTAAAAATATATGCAGAATCCTTGCTGAGCCTCTCAGTTCAGTTTCTGGTATTTAAGTGGAGAACTTCCCTTAATTATTCAAACAAATTAACTCCTTGTTTAATCAATTTTTGGAGATCAAGTCTCCAGATAGAATTCCAAGCGTGGAGTTTTGGTGCTCCAATAGATTATGTTCTTTAAGACTGTGGGGAATTCTGTACCAGAGACAATGAAATAAGCCTATTTCAGTGTACATTTTGTGAAATTTAAATGCAAGAATGATACCCCAATTGCTAAGAGCGTTTGTCCTACAAATCAAATGAAACTGCTGACTGCAATAAAAAGTGACTGCAGCCTTTGAGGAAATGGGAAAAATCATGTGGGACCGAATAGCCTAGCACCAAGGAACATAAAAGAGAAGGAAATGTTTGCAAAAAAATAGCATCACACTTTGTAGAAGGATAAATGTTTACATGGGTGTTGGGTGCTTGCTTAAATCGCTGCAAGAATTCTTTTCCCACAGCATCTAGAATCAACAACCTGAATTTAAAGAAAAATTTAAAAAATTTCCGAAGATATGTCTGGGAAAATTTACCACGTCTACAAATGCATTTCATGTAAAATGGTAATAAGCATAAGAATAATTCTTTTCTAGTGGATGACCTCTTCATTTTTAACCCTGCATGTACTCCTAGATTTAGTTGCAGTCTACTTCCTTACAGCTATAGATGCCAGAAGTTCATGTGTACTTAGAAGCAGATTAGTTAAATGATATTTATGGTTTTTCTAACATGAAACAATTTCCTATCATAATGAGGTCAAGGGGCTTTGGAGTAGAAGAACTCACCCTTTTTTCTCTGACTGAGGAGCTAAGAATGTAACTATGACTTTAACAGAATACAAATCTTCAACAAGGGAATGTTTTTAATATAACTACCACATGCATTCTGGTTTACTCCAGTCTGTCTTGTAGAGTTTCATTGAAAAGAGTTAGTTCCAGCTTCCTGTAGTTTTCCTCAGGTATTTTACAACAGTGGGGTTATTTCTTGCAATGAGACTATTTCTTGTTCATTAGCATGCAATTGCTATGTTATGAATGATGATAAAAGTATTAAAATAATTATTCCATTTTACAAGCTTGGGTTCACGTTAATGAATATTTTAAAATAGTCAGAGAATGAGATAACATTTGGTTACCATCCAGACACTCTCTTGCCCTTCAGAATATGGCCACATGCTGTATACTGCTTATGAGTCAGAAACTAAAGGTATTTTTATAGGTAATGTGAAAGGCCATAATCTTTACACAGTATGTCTCTTTTTAAAGCAATCTTTATATGTTATTTGGTTTGATTTTAAAGATAAACACGTACATCTGAGTAATAATTGGAAAAAAACCCAAAGCCAACACAAAGACATTCCCTTTCTTCTTTGTAAGTGGAAGGTGGGTGGGGGTTTCACCTCAGAAGAGCTGACCTAGGAAATGGTGACTTACTGGGCTGTGCAATCATGCTTATGGAAAAGTTCCAAGTTTGAGAAAATCTGGCAGTAGGAGGCAGACAGAGTTTTATGCTGATGATCAAACATGGCAAAGGTTCTGGTGCTTGTAAATTCCAGTCACATTATCTCTTCCTGAAAAATGATGACTTGTTTTGACAGTGTGTTGCTAAATACATGCCTCCTAAATTAGGAGCCTGGGCTCTGGGGGAATGAATACAGAATGGGGGTTTGAGAAATGGTAAAATCTAAGCTCTACTCCACTACTGACCTGTCCTGTGTCCAGAGGCAAGGTCATCATATCTCAGTCTCAGTTTCCCCCTTGCAAATGTTCTCTACTCATCTAAACTAAACATTTATTATGGATAATTAAAATTGTCTCATTGCAGGGCATCCTGAGAATTGTTTCAAAGTTCTTTTACTGTTCAAAAAGTAACATTTTGTATCAAATATTCATTTACTCTTGGCTTCTTTGAGTTCAACAAGTCTCAATTTCTGTTTATTTATGTATTTACATCAAACTAAAGGCATCAATCTTTTTTTTTTTTATTTTTTTTTTCATTTGCATTCCAAATCTTTAACTGTGAGTAAGTAGTTAAAGAGCCTATTGAATGTATAAAGTGCCCAACTATGATTTGTGATATATCGGTCATTCTTGCTGTATGAAATTCTAGCTGCTTCTGTATTTTTCAAAGGTTTTAGGAGATTACTGGGTCAGATCCTCAGCTGGCTTCAACAGCCATAGCTCCAACAAAGTCAGTGACAGTGTCTTTTAAATCAGACCTGCAGGACCCAAGCATGACGGCGGCCAACTGCATCAAGCTGTCATATCTCACATCATTCTGCATCAAAGCTACAGGCAAATGCTGCTTTGCTCAGGAGTCAGTCAAATCCAGTCAATTTGCATCAGCAGATTAGCTTGCTGAATTCATATAACCAAACATCCAGCACTCACAAAAACCTCCAAGAAATTAAAAAAAAAATAAAAAAGGTGTGTGGGACAGTGAAACTGCAGAACAGAAGCACAGGCTGCCCCTACATGTGGCTGCAGTGGGGAGACAGGGATGCCTTAACTGTGTTGCTGTCACTGATTTATTGAGTGACCTTGGAAATGTCTTTGTGCCTTAGTGACCATCTGTAGCACCACTTAAACACCTTGCCAGCTTAATTGCTGCTTCTAAAGCATTGTAAGACCCTTTGGTAAAAGACATCATGTCTATTTAATGTCACACTGTTTTATTTGAAACCCAGAAATGTTCAGAATACGCAATGCTGAATGTAATGCTGTTCAAAACCATATGTCTTACTTCAATAATTCACTGTAAGTTCCTAGGGAAAATGCTATGCAATAAAATCCCATGTTACCCTTCCTCAGATACAGTAATTGTAAGTTATCTCAGACGTCTGTAGATTTCAATCAGAGGGCTTGTCTCAAATTCCAGCTGCTTTAGTAATTTATAAATTACAGATCTCATCCAGCTCCCACTGAAATCAAAGGAAGGACTTCCACTGATTTTGCTGGATGCTGGAACTGGCCTAAAAAGAATATTTTGGAACCACAGCCGTTAAGAGAAATTCATACAGCACCATCACATTTCACAAAAGAGCAGAGATGCACAACCAGTCCTGAGATGGTGATACTCGGTTTTTAATGGCAATTAAAAGGTTTTTGTGTAGGTGGTCTAAAGGTAGAGTGAAATAAAATTACCTACACTATGTTGTGTGAGATGGACTGTTAATTTTCATATGGCATGATGAATAGTGTAATTCAGCTAGTTATGACAGGAAACCTTCAGGTCTCAGTGACTAATTTGTTACTGAGTAAGTCTGTATTAGTGTGGATCCAATATTTTAGTTTAAGTACAAAGAAACCTAGTAAGTCTCTCACAAAGTGCCCCTGTCAAATCTCAGAGAGAAATCCTGCTTTTTACAGTGTGCTTTATTTGTACTTGGGGGCATGTTCCTAATTACAGTTGTGGGAGTAATTTGTAGAGGGTATGCAATTTGAAAAATAGAGCTTTTTCTTTTTGTTGACAGAAATATTTGCAAGTGGATGATGATGTCCTCCAGTGTCTGCTCTGAGGTTCACCTGGTGAATCTCTCTTCCAGGCACTTCACAGAAAGCAATTTTAAGTGCCAGAATAAGAGGCATCTTTGCCTCATGACCTCCTGTTAGGGTTTTGTTGCATACTGAAAGAATGAGAGGAAAAGTTTGGCTGTGGCACACACCAAGCTGAAATTTTTGCAAGATGGCATAATTGGAAAACTTTTAATTTTATAGCACTTGTCCTTTTGTATCCCTTCATTTTGTCTAGTTTCATTCTTCTGGAAAAATAATATGTTCTGCTTCTTCTGGCTATGGCTGAGCTGGTATGTTCTGTCACATTTGCCTAAACAATCACAATAAAAACCATTATTAATCACTCTGTTATAAATCATTTCTAAAACATGAAAAAGAGTCTATAAAACTATACTTTGGGGTTTTTTTGCAATATACTGTCCTTACTTGCCTGGAGTTCTTTGCTGTACAGGAATTGTACCTAGCAGACTCCAGAAAACGCAGTGACCCAGTGCTCTTCTGTTCTGGTCACATCCAAAGGACCTCAGCATAGACTGACAAAGGACAGGCAATCTGTCATAAAAGTGCTTCTCTTTGCCATCTTTAAGGTATAAAAGGGCTCTAAAGAAGGCAAAAGTGGTCTCCAGAGGATACTTTACGAGAGCTTGGGCACAAACAGTCTTACAGCCTGGCTGAACACTAGTGGACATTTTAGGGTTTTTTCGGGAACATTCTGAACACTGAATGTTGCAACTCTTCTGTGCCCTTTGGGCACCAAGGATAGCAAATCTGTCTTCTACTTAGAGCTAGGAGGGTTCTTGTACAGCCCCTGCATTTGAGTAATGAGAATAAAGCTGCAGTCTGTTCCTGGGCTCTCCTCTTGCCAAAAATTGCACAGATTAATATCAAGAAATATTCAACCAGATTCTTAGACAAAGGAACCTCATGTACCCATTGGCAGCACTGGATCTAGCCAGGTCTTGGACAGTTTGGTCCAAAGTACAGTGCCCTAATGTCCTAATTTTGCTGCTGATTATTCTTGTTGCTGATTTATTAAATCAGAGGTTATTTTAGGCAAATCCATCTTGTAATCCGAGGTCTGTCAGAAGGCTCCTGTCTGGAAGAAGCAGAGGCTAGAAGTAAGTGCTACTTAAGACTACTTGTAGGAGTAATTTCCCTTTTAATATCATATTATAAATCAGGTGCCTGCTATGCATCAGCAATATAAAAGCTGGAGTAATCAAATTTAAAATAGAATGAAAGCAAAACATGTTACTTAGCTCTGTCACATGCTGTTTCTATGCTGTGTACAATGGAAGCAGGCACTGAAAGTAGAAGTACATGACATTAAATTTTATTTAGCATTTGCCTGCAGTGGATTTTCATTTAGCAGTGTAGAGAGAAACTCCTACCCATTCATGCATATAGCTCTTATTTACAGTGCTGTGAATGACACAAGTCCCTGTGTAAGAGAACATATTTTTTCCAAACAGAACTATACAAGTGATGCTTTTGGTTGCTTAGAGATAACAACAGTAACAGATAGTCCCAGACTTTGCCTACTGGCTTTCTTCAGCTTGTCTGTGATTTTATTTAGTTATTTAAACAACTGTTTATTTATGTTGGGGTTTTTGTTGGGTGTTGGTTTTTTTTGTTTGGTTGGTGTTTTTATTGTTTTTTGTTGTTGTTATTGTTGTTGTCGTTGTTGTTGTTGTGTTTTTTTGGGTTTTTTTTGTTTTGTTTGTTTTGTTGTTTTTTATTGCATAAATAGAGGCCAGCAGAAGAGAACAGCAGCAGGGACTTGAGCTCCCAGGCAGCCCCGCTGGTGGGTGCCGGGCTGGCTGCAGGAGCATTCCACTAGGTGACAGTGTGGTCCTCACAATCCACGCCGTGAAGTGATGGGAGGTATTGAACCTTGTTAGGACTGTAATCATCGTTTGAAGAAAAATATCCCCGAGAATAATCACTAGGAAAACTGCATACAAATTACATTGTCTTTTCAGGGAAAAACAAGAAAAAAAAAAAATCCCCCATGAGTTTAGAATGTGTTAAAAATGGAACTCCAATACATACAAGTAACATGATGATTATTATGTCTCACCTCAAGAGAACCAAGCATTTAACTGAGGTTACGAACTGAATTAATATAAGAGAATATTAAAAACCCACTCCCCTAGCCCCCCCCAGTATTTCCTTTTTTTTTTTTTTTTAAGTAGGAAATGTTTGAGATTAATGGGAAAGTGTGGAGAGGAAAATGGGGAAAATCCTTCCATCTCTCCTGGTGGAAGAAGCAGAGAATCAAACAAAGTATATATATGTCTTTGGGGGACAATATCAGAAGATGGCTACAGGAGAGATGGACGTGAGTGCTGTCCTGCAAAATGGGTCAGCCAGATTTTGAATGTGAGAAGGGTTATTGGGGAGATGCAGGTTCTTGGAGATTTCCCTTCCATACAGAGAAATGAGATGTGAAATTAGTCCATCATTCAGCAGAGTTGTCTGGCCTTCTTCTGCAAATCAGAAGGAAGCTGAGATTCAAAATGAGCAAGCTGATCATGCAAACCCACTTAGGAGGAAGCAGTGTGATGTGCTTGAGGATCAAGGTATAGGAAAATAAAACACTGTGACTCTAAATCCGGAAGGCATTTTCACACTGACGAGTTGGTGGAGATGAGTTGTGCTGTTGCTTTCAGCAAGACCACATGGTGTGTTTCCACTACATGCACTGAAATACCTGACTGAATTAGAGTGAGTGACAGAAGTAAGGTAACAGGATTGAGAGGAGTGTGAGATCCTGCAACCTCCTGAAACTCGTGGATCCTCTGGAAACTATTCATCACCCGAATGACACAATTTGTGCCATAAAACAGCCTTTCTCTACATTAGCCTGCAGGGTGATTTCCTCTAAGGTGACTTAATAACATTACTAACATTTCAAGTCATCCCGTGGCTTCACCGACATCAGCATTTTCTCATCAGTAAATTTAGTCACAGCCTTTTATGCTGGGGGTTTTTTTTCCCCCTCCCCCTTTTTTGGCTGCTGCTCTGGGTGTTCTGGGTATGGATGTGATATTCGGGAAGTTGTGTGTGTGCAGAGCGATTGCTGATATCAAGCGCGCTTCCCAAAAGCACCAGATGCGGTTCTAAATCAAGCTGAGCCTCCAGGCTTTGGGAAGTGGTTGATATCACAGAGCCTCAGGAAGACTGTAAAGAAGGATGTTGCCAAATGGCACACATCCAATTAGCTTCCTCTTGTGGCATATGTAGGAGAATTAGGGGAGACTTGTGGATATGGGAGACTTGTGGATGTGGATTCTTTGGATTTCTTTTTTTCTTTTTCTTTTTTTTTTGGAATCCAAGAAAGTGTACAATGAGCTATATGTTCTGGTTAAGATGTATGTTTTGGTAGCCATTGTGCTTCAAATGTCCTACTGTTGACTCTAGGTAATAATGGTGTTACATTCTTAAGAATCAAAGACACAATATAATTAGGAGAGGTATTATTTTGTGTTTAGCAGAGCACTAAATTAATGATATATGGGTATGATTCCGCTGGTGCACATCCCTGTTACTATGGCAACAATATTATGTCATGTGAGTCTGTCCTTGGTATTACTTAGAGCAGCAAGGTTTCAGCAAGCTCCTCATTTATTTCAGAGACCTAAATAGCTGCTTTCTCTGTGTGTGGAATGAAATCGGTTTTATTAAAGCTACAAATGTTATATATTCCATTAATTGCTTCTTTTATGTTATCGTGTTAATTTACTTTACTTACATGGAGCATTAGCATTAACATAAAACAGATAATTAGTGAACTGCAAATGACTAATGCACCCATATTGTGCAAATTCCTCTTTTCATATTCAAAGCACTACCATGTGCTTCAACTTCTTCAACCCCAACCATTAACCTCAAGCATTTGCAGACCAAAAAAGGAGATGGAGTCAGTCCAAGAGGAAACATTCCCAGCTCCAGAAGCACTATCTGCTGATTCACAAAGAAAGAATTTCAGAAATGCAGCCACTCTCCTTCCCCCATCATTTCTCCTCCTAGCTTCTAAATTAAAAAAGAAAAAAAAAAAAAAAAGAAAAAAAAAGAAAAAAAACCACCAGTTTTTAGAAGGATTCGTGCTCAGAGCACATGGTGTCAGGTTCAGTTCTCTGTTTTTCTGCTAAGAAACCAAAGTTCTTTGATCAGGATCACTGTGATGATTACTGTCAGTCTGACAGAGAATTGCAGTGTGAATAGGGGTGTATCCTAAAGACTGTTACCAGATTAGATTCTGATAATTTTGATTTATTGTTCTGTTTTTCCAAATGTACTTTGATTTGCAGTAGTAATCTCTGAAATGTCTGGATCAATGTCAGCACACAGCCCCCTCTCCCGGGTTGAGGAATTGCCGGCAGATGGCAGCTGCCCGCTGCTGCTCCTCATCATGCATTTTTCATAAAATATGTGAAAGTAAACCAAAGGTACATCTACTGTGTGTGTGCTGGGGGGAGGAGGAGAGGAAATGTTTTGCAAGTCAGAGTATACAATTAAAGGAAAATGCCTTTTTTTTTTCTCTTCGTAACCTAGATGTGTTAATCAGATTTATTCTGTTAGTCCTGTTTGTATGAAAAAATGCTGAATCCTGGTTAAAATGAATCCCTTCCCCCTCTTCAAGCTTTGGATACTTAAGAAAAATACTGCATCTCCAAACTACCAGCTGGTCAATCAATTTATCTTGTCATTTACAGCTGGGAAGTTCACCTATTAATAAGAGAGGTATCATGTACCAAAAGACGATTAATGATAACCATGGATCAACATAGATACTGTACATAAAACCATCCTCCTCCTTCTCCTAAGAAAACAGAAGAGAGTGATAACAGAAGAACTATAATACGAATTTTTGAATCATCCAATGTTTGTTAATTCCTGGAAATACAGGGCAAGATCTTCAGCCTGTGTAAATCAGTATATCTCTAATGAAGACAGCTGGAATGACAGTGATTTAGATCAACAGAAAATGTGACTCACGGGCTTATCTGTAGTTTTTCTTACTGTTACATCTCTCTCCCTGGAGTCCTTTGCTTTCCAAAAAATTCAGTATCACCCATTGTTAAAATGAATCATGAAAGGCAAAATAAGGTAAAGAAAGAGATTCTTTATTCGCATTAAAGAGTGACATTTATAATTTCTGAGAATATCTCTTGCCTTTCTTAGTAATTTCCCCATTTTGGGTCACTGCAAAAGGTTAACACCTTCTGTGCAGGGAGCTTTCTGCATGCCACAGAGTGCCCTTTGTCACAGGAAAAGGAAGATAGAGTATTACAGTGAATAAATTCTTGTTTTACCCGTGTCCTTTCACTTTGCTCCAGTCAGGTACAATAATGATGGCCAAAAACCCCATGTGCAGAAATCAACATTATTCTGAGAAAGAGGCCCACTTACCCCTCCCCTGTCCCTCCTCATCCTTCAGTCATCCTTCAGCCTGATTTGATGCTAAGGTCAATGGGAAAAGACCATTGTCTTGTGACTAAAAATTGGTATCTAAAAGAATGTTTTATTCCCAGCCCCTTTTGCTTCTTTCCTTCCTAGTACCGCATCCTCTGTTTTCCATGATAATAGCCACTAGACTATCTCCATTTTGCTAGTGACTGAGTATGTCTTATTCCTCAGACATTAATTTAAACCAAGGAAGAAGACTGCTTACATGAAGAATGTACAGCTGTGTACAGTAGCTGTGCCACATAATGTAAGTTTAATTTATACAAATGGTTCTATTGATTTTATTTTGGTTGCTCAAGCTTTTGTAGTCCAGGCTTTCCAGTGCTAATGTAATAAGGGCTGTATGGCAAATAAACCTTTCTGCTTTCTCCTCTCTGATTCGACCTCCTTTCTTCTTATAAATCTCTCCTTAAAAGTTTTCTTAGCCTGGTGTCCATTAAATGACCCTGACAGAAGCTAATGTCACAAAGGTTCCATCCTTCCATTCCCATTTGCCTGATAGAGAGTGAAATATCTGTTCTGGCTGCATACACAGCATGAGAGGACCATGCTGTTACTAAACAAATAGAAAAAAAAGGAGGTCCATATTCCTATCCCACATTTATTTCTTTCCCCCTCCAATAAAACAGCTTGATGTGTGAAATGGTGAAACTGTTAAAGGACAAATTATCAATCCCATAGGTATTTCTAAGAATAAACATTAAACACCAATAACATTCATGTTCCCTTGAGCAAGCTTCCTAAAATTAAATTCCTCAGTGTATCTGCCTTTCTTCTTTCCTCTTCTCACTGAGGAAAGTTAAACATTGTATTATTTAGTTAAATCATTTTAGTTAGGTCATTACTGCAGGCTACATAGTTTAGATGGTTATGAGTTTCCTTTTGTAGATTTGCTGTTCCTTTTTAGTTACTACTGACAGTTTCCTCATTACCACAGGGCACATTCTCATTGGAAGGTTGGTTGTGCAGTGGATTTTATTAATGATCTTAATCTGCTGTCGTGTCAGTCAGTGCATTTGCCAAGTGGTGTTACAAGGGTTGACTGAATCTCGCAGGGAATATGAGAGTGAGAAATGTGTGTGAGAGAACCATTTCCTACAAAGACTGGGGTTTTTGACAGAAGTGTTAGGAAGACCACACAAAAATAGAGAGCAGTGGGATCATGTGTAAATTCCCCTTAACTTTTTGGATCTGTGAACTTTGAGAGACTCTTTCAGTTTTTGTTAGTAAGCAATTTCCCATTTTATTTTCCTTATTTTAAATATAACCTAAGACAGACAAAGCCTAATACAGTAGAGCAGGTATGTTGATAAAAAGTTAACAGGGGACATACTTTAAAAATTAATGAGATACCTAACTTGGTATTAGTAGACTTATACCTCTTAAAATACTCACCCTTTATACAACTTACCAGAGAGTTCATGTGAAATAAAAATATCTGGACTTTGAATTCCCAAGGGCCAAGCCAGTTCTTTAGTTTGGAGATCTTCCTGTGCTGATTTTTCTATTTAAATAAAACATAAATCCTGACTGTTAAGAGGTAAAGTGCTAGTCAGGTTATATTACTGTGCCTCAGAAACACGGTATGCAGCCTGATCTTCTCATGTATATAATTCTATTGACTTCAAAGTCTCAAAGGCCAAAAAAGAACTGCCTGTTTTAAAAGGTAGGAAGCCAACATGAAGAATATTTGAGGCTATAAAGCAAATTCTGAACTGGAAGCTGTCTACCTATGCAGAGCTATTCTTGAGAAGAACGTTCCTAACATGCATCCTCATGAAGTTTTGCTACAAAAGATTAATTGCCTCAATTTCCTGAAATGAATTGTATTTTATCCAAAATATCATCAACATTTTTGGTTTAAAAAAAAGGGGGGGTATTCCATATGTAACTCCAAACAAAGCTGTGGATGACAAATGAATCACAGCATTTTAGACTGAAGCTGTGAGCTATTTATGTGTCTTTTAGGTGAGATTTACTGTAGAAGGGGATAGACATAAATAAAAAAGAAAAAAAAATGGAATTGGAGTAGAGAATAATACCAACCCTCCTGTTGTGAAAACAGAACACAAGTATCTGAAAGCAAGATCATGATTTCTTGAAGCCCAGAAAATTCCTGGAGGACTTGGACCTTTCTCATCTAAATGAAAGCACATTTATTTTATGTTCAGTCAGTTGTTGACATCTACTGAAATATCAAAAAAGAGGATGCAAAGCAACTGTGAACACAGTTGTTTCAGTAGAGATACCTGCTTGTGTATGAACTGATCAACAAATTCACCTCTGGGTGGCCATCCTCACAATAATAAAAATACTTTGTTAGCAAGCACTAACACCCACTGCTGGATGCAGCAGGGTCCTTGAGACATTTTTAAGCAATCTAGACACTTAGTTTTTTATTGTTCTTCATAATAATTTAGATTTTGTTGGTTTTGAGTCCTTCTTATTCCTTTGCCAGAGAGTCTCCCTTGCTGCTCTGCCAAAGACTTGAGAGGTTTCTGGACTGTTGTACAGCAGGCATGACAGAAGGTTAATAATAAAAATAACCCACCTTGGCAAAGCATCAAATTAGATTAAAGGTACCGCCTAATTCTATGCATTTGCCAAGTAACCTGGCGCAAAACCAGGATGAATGGTTACAACTTGTATCAGTGTTTCTTGAAAAAAGCATCTCAGCTGAAAATTCAGAGCTGCTTTGAGCCTCAAGAATACATATCTAGGATTTACAATACATTTCAAATGGGAAATGAAGGAGATTTTACTGACAATGAATGAACGGAATTAAAACAGCAAATCTGGGAAACTGTTGAGTTTATTAAGTCCTTCTTCCTTGCATCAAATACATCACAAGATGTTGTGACTGCTCAAGAAGATGTTCCTCCACTATCACTTTGAAAGCCTAGGACAAAGGAAAAGTTTTCTTTGCCTCTTGTTAGCACTGGTGTTAGCAGCCACAGGGCAATGTTAGTATTACAGAAATCTGAACCAGAGCCTGAGTCCCCAATACTTGTCACACCTGACACCATTCACACTTGGACTTCATCATCCTTGTGGGTCCCTTCCAACTCTGAACATTCTGTGGTTCTGATTATTTATTTATCTATTTATTTATTTATTTCACCCAGATGTGGCTGGGGACTGGCACAAGCTCCCCAGGGAAGTGGTCACAGCACCAAGCCTGACAGAGTTCAAGAAGCATTTGGACAATGCACTCAGGCACATGGTAATTCTTGGGGTTGTCCCATGCAGGGGCAGATTGTGCTGTGATGATTCTTGTGGGCCCCTTTTAAATCAGGATCTTCTATGATTTTCTGTTGGACCTTGCTTTTCCTTAGAAAATAGAGAATGATTACTCAAAAGCTGCAAAATTTTCAGATTCAAGCTACCCAGCACTTCTTAGAGAAATCCTGAGTAGAAATAGTCAGTGGCCACAACTTAGAGAACCTCAGTACTTGTGTAAATTACTGTAGCCTCCAAAGGCTACCAGTAGATTATTATACTGCCTGTCACCTAAATAATCCTTCCTATATTGCCCTACACAAGGGTTTGTAAAGAACATTTTCTGGAAGTCATAGGGTTTTCACTAAACACTCAGAGAAGGAAGAGAGGGGTTTAGATAATGTGAGAAGGGTTTAGATATTGTGTGTTTGGCATTGCTCTGTGGCCAACAGGTTGAGGAAGGCACTTCTTCCCCTCTATCCTGCTCTGGTGAGCTCCCATCTGCTGTTTACAGTTCTGGTGCTCCCAACATAAGAAGGTCATGGACATACTAGAGCAAGTCCAGAGGAAGCCACAAAAATGATCAGAGGATTGGAGCACCTCTCCTGTGTAGACAGGCTGAGACAATTGGTGTTGTTTAGCCTGGAGAAGGCTCCAGAAGGACCTTATAGGACCTTCCAGTATCAAAAAATACTACAAGGCCATTTAGTGATTGGACAAGGGGGGAATCTCTTCAAAATAAAGGGAGTAGGGTTAGGTTAGATATAAGGAAGAAATTCTTTACAGTGAGGGTGGTGAGCACAAGTTGCCCAGAGAAGATGTGGATGCCCCACTCCTGGAAGTGTTCAGAGTCAGGCTGGATAGGGATCTGAGTAACCTGGTATAGTGGAAGGTGTTCCTGCACAAGGAAGGGCGTTTGGAACTAGAGGATCTTAAAGATCCCTTCCAATCCAGACTGTTCTGTGCTCTTTCTAGGAAAGTACCACTTTCCTTTGTGCCACGTAGAACATATCACATGGTTTGAGAGATCAAATGGACTGAGTTCATCACCATTCTGATATTAAAAACTCATTTATTGCACTTTGCACTTTTCCATTTTTCTCTAAAAGCTGCCTGCTTTTGCTGATTGTTTACCAACACGGGGCAGTATGAATGTTCTGTGTCATGTGGATATTTTGAACTAACAAAAATATCTAGAAACTTTTTTCTGAATCTGATATGATCCATTAAGCATGAGGAAACATGCTCTATTTTTATATCAGTGACACTCTTCAGTAAGTATTAAATTTGTTTTACCACTTAACACATGGTCTGTATTTATGAATTTAACCTCCTTTTAAGGACAATTTGCTTTTTTGGCTAAGCTCCTCTCCTTCTATTATTATTACTGGCTTTACAGTTTCACCTACATGTTTTGCTGTTAGGAACACTGCACAAAAACACAGTAAGAAATTAAAAATCAAGTTGTGAAAAGCTCTATTCCCACCTGTCTAATGCTGACTTTGGGTTATCCTTGTTTGGCTGAGCTATCTTACTTATAGATAGCTTACGTTGTTTCCATAGCATAGTTCACGTGGTGCTGCTCACATGTGAAATGGGGAGATTTTGTAGTTTCTACTGCCATTTTTTTTTTCTTTTTTCCTCTGTGACAGATTGTGTGAGGGCAGTTAGGAGTGGAGGTGAGGCAGAGTCTGGACAAGAAAACTGCGGTGTATTCCCTGTAGCACATAACAGTGTTTAACATTTTTACCAGTGACCTGGACAATGGGACAAAGCATAACCCCAGCAAAGTTTTCAATTGTCATCAAAACAGGGAGAGGAGTTGACAGTACAGAAAAGGGATATCAACCAGCAGGAGAATTAGGAAAATTTGTAAAGTCCAACAAAAAACAGTGCAAAGCCCTGAACCTGGAGTGGAACCACTCCATGCAGCAGTCCAGGCTGGGAAATGACTGTCCATGTGGCAGCTCTGCCAAAAGGGCCTGTAAGTCCTGATAAATAAACACCTGGACATGAATTAGTAGTGAGTCCTTGCAGCCATGAAGGCTGACAGTATGATGGGCTGTATTGGCAAAAGAACAACCAGCAGGTTGAAGGAAAATATTTGATTTCCTCTACACAACTCTTGGAAGGGCACCTCAGGAGAAGAGTGTTCCTGTAGGAGTGAGTTCAGCAGAGAGTCCCCACAATGGATCTGGGCTCCTGGGCATTTGCTGTGTGCCTAACTGGACATGGTCTTGAGAAGGAAGTCCAGGCTAATTTTAAAGTTACCTCTGCTTTGAGTCTGAGTCTGGATGAGGTGACCTTCAGAGGTCTTTGCCAAAATAAATGATTCTATTCTTTATGACTTTAAGTTATTACACGAAATTAAGGAAAAGTCTCATTCAGTCCAGTACATTAGTGTCAAAAAGACCAATCCTCTTCTGAAAAGACGAAATTCATCTATTATTAACAGACACTGCTATTTCAGTGTTAATGACTGATAGAACAGGCGTTTCCTGGCATTTGATGACATGTTTGGTGCCTGAGAAGAAGCTGAGAGCCCTTTGCTTGGCTTGTCACTAGTTGACATAAAATGACCAACTTGAAGAGCAAAATGCCATTGGAACCACAAAGAATGTTAAAGGAAAAAATGCATTAATTGGACTAAATTCTGTTATGAGTTCAATAATGTCAAGAGAGTTGAATGTGTGTTACCAAAAGCAGATTTGGGGCCACAATCTTTTTTCAAATATGTTTTAATCGTTGAATAGCTGAAAGTAGATCCTCACATTGCTAAGGCTATTGTATTTATAACAGTCTCATACTTTCCTGATAATTGAAAATCTATTGAATTTGTCCTACAACTGCTAAGAACTGATGCTTTAAAGAGCAGGATGGTAGGATTCTACTCACATTGTCACACCTCTTGTACAACATCTTCCTTTCCTTCAGCCACCCATTGTCTTCTTCCATTCTGCATATGAAAGATGTAATTATTCCATAATATATACCAGGTGGGTAAAAAGCTGACTGAGTGAGCTATACTAAGGCTGTTGGCCCATAACAAGTTGGATATTGTAGGGGTTTATCCTGAGATTTGTCATCTTTGACAGCTTTGTCTGTGACCTGAAGGTCAGGCAGCTCTAATCATGTTGGCAGATGAAGCCAAACTGAGTCAACATGGCTGAGAAGAGAGCAGCCATCCAGAGGGACCTGCTCAGGCTGGAGGACTGGGCCAACAGGAACTGTGAAATCCAGACAGATAAGAAGCATTAACAAAATGTCATTGCCTCTGTCTATATTTGTGTGTTTGGATAACTGTGCAGGTATATTGGGCTGGGCCAGAATTCCTGTGACATTAAAGCACATGACTTGAGCTAAGCCACATGCCAGGGCAGATTTTATCTACAGGGATATTATATTCATCTGTGAGGTGCATATTCTGGTTGTTAGCTCAGAGCCATCTCAGCAATGCAATGAACTTAGTCTAACCACAGGTACTTCAGCATGCTGGCAAAACATGCCATCGTGGGAATCCATCTATGTCTGGAACAAAATATGCAGGATATCAAAAAGTCTGTGGGAGGACTTTAGAAAGGGCTATACAGACCACTGAAGGTGTGAAATGGCTTCCCAATGAGGTGTGGCTGTGCAGGCTATGATTCTTCAGTCTGCAAAAGAGGCAGCTGAGGCGGGTGTGATAAAGGACTGTGATACAGCATGGACAGGACAGAGATCCATTGTTCACTCTTTCCTTAAAGAGCTGGGTGACATGTAGTGAAACCAGCACGCACAAGGTTCAAAACAAGGAAAATTGTTCATCCTGCAGATGCAATTAAGCTGTGAAATTCCTGAAAACAGAATGATGCAAGTGGTAAAAGTTTCCATAGGCTAAAAGAGCAAATTAATCCAGGACTACTGGACACAAAACTGAAGAGTTCCATGATCTGGCCTCAGCTGGTGGCCAGGAGAACCTTCCAAGGAAGTGAACAGTCTACATTTCCTCTAGGACTGCAGAGTTGTGTGGATATCTACTTCTGACCACCAACAGAGAAAACTGGAATCAGTGTACCTTTTGTGTGCCCACTCATGTACAGCTGTGTGCTGGAAGCAGAATCTTGCATTTAAAAGGGAAGACTGTTTACTTAGAAGGTTTATCTGAGTCATGTCAGATTAATAGCATGTGTTTGGAAACAATTCAAAAGACAGAAATCTCAGTCAGCACTGTGAAGGAGCAGATCTCATTCTGGAGAAATGGTATGGCCTGTGGTAAAAGTAAACAAAAGGCTGTATTCAGCTGTGACACTCATGCAGCATTCTCTCTGAAGTCCCAGGATCCAGGCATGCATCAAATCCAAGGCAAAAATAGATAAGCAGCAAAAATAGATCCAAAGATAATGTTGTGAGGGGAATAATCTTATTCACAGGAAAAGCTGGAGTGTTTGTAGCCTGTATAATCCTTTTTCACAGAATCCTGAAAGATAGATTATACAACCCATATCTAGTTAGTAATGAAGGGTAATGATGGATATTTTTCTCTTCAGACATGATTTTTTTTGCATTCAGAATGATTAAAAAATTACTTTTCTGAAGATGACCTGTTGAAAATGGTCACAACCAGGGATGAAGAGCTGGATCGATAATTTTCAAGGGAATGCCTGAAAATGCCAGCTTGACAAACAAGAAGCTCAGTGGAAGCTCAAATACTTAATGACATTTTAGGCTTTTTAGAGTAATTTGAGGAAAAATTTATTTATGTATTCCTTTGGTAGGATTATATTTATATTTAACTAGGTCTGGGAATGGAAAAGATATATAATTGGGATGTAATGATAAATTGAGGTTGAAGCTCTAAATAGCAAATGGTAAAAACACAAATCAGACTGAGACTTCTGACTTCCAGAGAGGTGTGTTAAACTAGTGTGTAGATGAAAAAGCTGTTCCTTACTTCTCATCTGCCAGTTACCTACAGAATTCATCTGCCACTGATGTTGAAAATGTGTGATATATAGCATAAATTATTGCAATATTCAGAATTTTCTGAAGTGAGCTTTATGGGTAAAGGTGTGTGGTGGAAAAAATGCAGCTGTGGTAATTTTTGCTTGCTTCAGATATTTCTTTCCAAAGTACAGGTAGCTCCATGTTAAAGTTTCAAAGCATGTTTCCAGCCATGGCACAGCATTCTTTATAAGAGTTTTTGTAGATGAATTCCTTGTCCTTGTGGCAGTCCACTGTATAATCCCTGTGCTCCCTTTCCTGCCCTAATGCACAATTTTTTCTGACTTCCATTACCAGGAAGGAATTGTGATATAAAAAATTAGTTCCTAAGCCCCTGACAGGGAAAGGCCCAAAGGCATTACCCTCCAAAGCAACTCATCAAGATAATTTATTTCCACTTTTTTTTTTTTTTTTTAAGAGTGAGTGGATACCAGCAGGTAACTTAACTTTTGGTGGATTATAGGACTTCCATTTTGTAGCTGGTGGTGCTAATGATTTATCTGCTGTGTTTGTGGATGATGTTTTATCAGGTTGAGTTTATATAGGAATTGCATTAGACACTCTGGAAGGTTTAAATTAAGAGGAATGCTAAGAAATACAGAATTCTGGAAGATCGTGGGGAAAAATACATGGGCAGATGAAACAGAAAATGTCAAATATTTGACTTTTTTTGTTCATTGTATTTGTCTACTATATTGTTAATAACATCAGTAAAGGAATCTAGTTAAAGAAAACTTAAAAGTTGCTGTGTGCAGGATTTTGAAGATCATTATTTTCAACAGTACATTGTTTCTCAGATGCAGTTTTTGGTATTACACACCACACAAATCCCTAAACCATCATAATCTGTAACTCAATTTCCATTTATACCTAAAAAGCTTCTGAAATCTGTTTAAACATCAGTATCTTCACAAATACATAGCAATTTTACCCCTGCTGGGTATCAAGTGAAAGAATCTGAAGTCTGAAATGACACTGAGTTTAACAAGCAGCTCCTAGTGATTTAAGAATCATTGAATCGTAGAACCATTTAGGCTGGAAAAGAACTTTAACATCATCAAGTCCAACCATTGACCCAGGACTGGCAAGTCCACCATTAAACCGTCCCAAAGCAGCACATTAAATGTCTTTTAAATAACTCCAGGACCACTGACCCAACCACTTCTCTGGGCACCCAGTGCTTGACAACCCTCCTGGGAATTATTTTTTTTTCTACTTTCCAATCAAGACCTCTCCTGGCACAACTTGAGGCCATTTCCACTTGTCCTATCACTTTTCACTGGGGAGAAGAGGCTGATCCCCACCTGGAAGAAGGGGCAGACACCTCAGGAAGAGTACAAAAATGTTGTGGGGTTTTGAAGGTAGAAAATTAGATGGGCCAAAGTCTGACTAGAACTTAATCTGAACACTGCTGTAAAAGACCAAGTGTTTTTCTATAAATACACTGGCAACAAAAGGAGATTTATGGAAAATCTCCATCATTTACTGAATGTGGGGGGAAAACACAGTGACAATGTATGAGGAAAAGGCTGAGGTACTTAATTCCTCCTTTGCCTCAGTCTTAAATAAAGACCAGTTATTTTTGGAATACTCAGCTCCTGAGCTGGAAAATGGGAATGAGGAAGAAAATAAAGCCCATAATCCAAGGGGAAATTGCTGTGAAGTGCTGTTCCACTAAGACACACACAAGTCCATGGGCCTGGATGGGGTCCATAGGAGGTTCCAAAGATGCTGTAGAAGTGCTCACTGAGCCACATTGCACTATTTACTAGCAGCTGTGGTTAACCAGTGATGTCCCTGTTGACTGATGTTTGGCAAATATGATGCCCATCTACAAGAAGGGCTGTAAGGAGGGTGAGGGCACCTACAGGCCTGTCAGCCTGACCTTGATGGCAGGGGAAGGCTGTGGGATCATGAGTGTCATCAAGTGACACACACAGAGCAACACGCTGATATTGGCATTTAAATGGATTTGTCCCTCAATATTTCTTCTCTTTTCAGTGGCTTTAGATTCTTACTGAAGTCCTTCAAATTGATGTACAGTCTTTTGACTGAATATTGAGATAATTTGATTAAACTTTTGAGCCTTTTTTCCTTGTAGTTTGTTATGACAGGCAATTAGGCTTCTTTTCAATGACTCATCAGCTCTTGTGAACAAACAGCATCAGCAAGGCAGAGAGCTGAGCTCTGAGAGGAGTAAATGAACTGATACAGATAAATTTTACAAATGCAACTTCTTCCTCCCTCTTTGGCCTTTGTGTCTTATCTTTTATGTATGCAGTTTGTATTTATTTCCTTGGCTTGGGGGCAAGGATGCAGTAGAAATATACACATACACACACATATGATAATGTCAAGTAATTTACTCAAATAAATCAAACAAAGCTGCAATTCTATGCCCTGGCTGTGAATTTCTATCACCCCTCATTGAGCATTATGTATGGTTTACAGTGGTCATAGTGTCCATTTTACCATGAATCGAGAAATTGTTGATCCTGCCTTGTAAGCCCATAACATTTGATCTTAAAGATCAATCTGTTGGGTTGTAGCAGTATGTCAACTGTAAGCCATCTTACTGATTTATTTTTTTCTTTTTGAATTATTTTAGGAACCCAGAAAGGAGACGTGGGGATTACATTTGGTCCAGATAGAGAACTAAGTGAGGAAATACTGCTTTCAGGCTTTATCCAGTTAATAATTTTATGTTGCTAACAACTTTATTTGTTAGCGTATTAATTTATCTCAAAAGGCACTTGTCTTAACACACTTATACTTACAGGGAAATGTCATACCTGCTTTTCAGTATAGAGCTGATAACTGGGTGTTAGGTGAAGTTCAAGATTATTCCTGTCATAGTCTGCATATTATTTTATTGTGGTCAAAATCAAAGGTGAGGAATTAGTGGAAGTACGGCATTTTAAAGCTCCCTGACAACTGCTCTCCTGCCATGAGATATTATTATTATTGTTTTCCATGACTATTGTTATCATGTCACCATATTATGTTCACCTAGTCCTCTTTCTCACCTTGACGTGTGTTAGGCTGTAATTCTGCTTGATCCCAGCCTGGAAAGAGTGCATTTTTGTGTTGTGCAGGAAATAGGAAAAATATTATATTTTTTACACTCACATTTGCAAAGCTTTGCTGTTGTGCTGCAGTTCAGTTTCACTTTGCTTGGAGAAAGAGTTGATGGCAGGGCTCCTGTAGCCTGCTTCCCAGGGTGACTGGGCTGTACCCAGCCAGGCCTGCTCTGAAAGCAGCAAAACTTTGCTTTTCTCTGGGTGAGCTTTTTCTGGGATCCCCAACTGGCAGTCTGCAAAGACTACATGGAAACTCCAGGTTTTAAATCTGAGCCATTCACCAAGTCTCCTCCTCTCGCAGCCTCAAGGCTGCAATTGTTCCATCTGCATGTTAGGAAGACAAAGCTCAGTTTACCCCACAGTTTGCGTTTTCATGTTTGAGCTTTAAAAACTGAGGTGCTGTGCTAAAATCTGTGCCATTACCCTCCTTCAGCTGCACTGAAATGTTCTTGATGTTTTTCAGAGAGTTGATTTTTTCCATGTGAATCCCTCTTCTGTTTTTCTTCTTTCTCACATTTTATTTAGATCACATCACAGCAGCTTTTGGCTTGACTGGAAGCTATGAGCTTTAAGTTCTCTGATCCTACAAGTAGCATGCTGAACTGAGCATGTAGAGAAGAAAGTCAGCCTCTGTCTCTGGGCTTTTATTTCACCATGCCCATATTAACTTTTCTGTTGGCGTAAAGAGAAAACTTGGCACCTGTACTGACTCTCTAGGTCAGCAGAACAAGATGCTTCTATCTCAGCTAGCTTGAACTTGTCCTTGGTTTTTTCTTTATATGGAAAATAATTCTCACTGCTGCTGAAAAGAAAGAGTTCAAGCTCCCAGCTCCTAGTACCTTTTGCAAATAAAAGCATTAATACTATTTTTCTTTCTCTTTTTTTTTTTTTTTTTTTTTTTTTTTTCTGTGTGTCTGGTGGTTTTATGTTTTGGGTTTTTCTGTTTTTTTTTTTTTTTTTTTTTTTTTTTTTGCTATGGAGAAATTAGAGCAGAGAATATGGAATGGGATTTACACAGAGTTACCCAGCAACTCACAGATGCAGCTAGGGAAGAATCTGATCTGCTGAGACCCACTCTCTCTGCCACCTGGGCTGCAGCAATCACCTAAGTAAGAAGCTACACAGTGAAGAGACTCCAGCAAGAGCTGCCCCTCACAGCCTGGTTCACCAGCTTCATTCTTTTCCATTGCTTTCAATTTTTCCATATTACCCTCCCTTTTGTGTGGTAAGGAATTTGGTGGCTAAGTATTTGAATATGTGGGAGGATCTGTTCCTGTTGAGCAGGAAAAGGTTCCAGATTCAGAAGGGGCTGCAAGATGAGCCATGGCAGAGCAGCTTCTGCTTTTTCTGATCATGCTCCACTTCTGCTTATGTGAAGATGCAATTGTTGCAGAGATATCAGTATCATTGTTTATCACACTCATTTTTTTCAGGTATGAAGGATAAAACTAGTTTGACTTGTCAGAATTCATCCATTCCTTCAGAAGTTTGAAGCAGGGTCAGCACAAACCAGATCTTTGGCTTGAGAGCATTCAGGGTTCTTTCTTTTTTATTATTTTTAATATTTATTTATTTGTTTGTTTATTTATTTATTTTTCCCTTATCTTGCTTTAGTTCCATATTTAGCTATGTCCCCACATAAAAGGTTTTTGGCACAGAAAATCCTCCATTCAAGTCATTCTCCTTTGTGTCACAGACAAATTCAGACCATTAGCTAAGAAGCAAACCAGCTAATCATTTAGTCCATATGTGGCCTGCATATGTAACAATCTTGTAGGCTTATGAATGCAGTTGGCTAGCAAAGAAACCACTGGCATTTCATTATATTTTTGTATGTCTCAGCATTTTCTGCCCCTGTCCCAAAAAAAGGAAAAGCCAAAGCACAGCCCGTCTTTGCAGTAGTTCCTACCAATGCAATCAGAAACTGAAAAGCTTCTCATCTGACATTTCTAGTCGAATTTCCAGGGCTCATATCTTGCTACTAAATGGGCAGTCACCTGGTCAAAACTTTAGCTCACTTTTTGCAAGCTGCTGTTGGCAAAACTCTTTGATGATTGCTAAGTTTATACTGTGAATAAAATCAAAGGTAATCTGAATAAGTAAAGAATCAGTGATAACTGAATGTTAGAAATTAATTCTCCTGTTGTAATCTCTGTCTGTGACTTTCAGACTTTTATTACAGGCTATGCCTCACCAGGGTCTCTGAGTTCTTCCCCATCAAGTCCCAATTTAATAAAGACTTTTATTTTGGCTGATTCTCTCTCAGTATTTTCAAAGTTCAAGTCTATAACTGCTATTCAATAGTTTTAATTATAGCTACTGCTCAAGAGACCTGAAACATAGCTTTTCATATCTTTATGAACTATTTCTTGTATGGGGTTTTGAAGATCTCATAATTTAAATGCTATTATGTGAAGTGGAAGTGAGATCTGGACCATAGTAAATACCCGTGAATGGCTCCAAGATTTTATTAATTGCTTTGTGCTTGGATCCTGCAGCCATCACGGACTTCACAGGTGCAAGTTGAATGTGCACACTACAGAACTTTGTGGGGGCTTCAGAACACAACTCTTTAGGGTGATGAGGAGTGTCCAGGCCTCCTCTGTAGCTTATGTATTGAAAAAAAAACAAGCATCACAAAACTCACTGCCTTCCAAACCCGCAAAAATATCCTTGTGTGTCTGTATACACTGAAAGAGTTGTTTCCTGCAAGGATATCCTCAGTTCAAGGTGGTGAGAGACAGACAGCACAGGCAAACATCTGCTTTGCTTTGCCTTTTTTATCATGAGATTTGGGCAGCCTGTGGACATGGTTAGGGATCCCTTGAGAATACTGCCATGCTCCATTATGTATCCTGGATGTTTACCCTGTTTTGATGCTCTTTTGCACTCTGGCAGATATCACCAACTCACACAGTGTACACATCACTCTGCTTCAGTTTCCTTCATCCAGATATTTTTCACTGTAGACACAAGCAAGGTTTATAAGGTTTCCCTGGAAGGAACAGGAAATCAGCTTATCCTAAGCCTAGCTCTGGACAGAGAAATCTTCTAAGGTAGACCAGACATAGGTTTTTTGTTTTTTTTTTTTTCCTAGAAGTGCCTTTCAAAGTCTCAACAATCAGATGTTCAAGCTTGGATTTCTTAAGGGTGTATAATAACTACACACAATTGCTTATAGACACTTTTAGTGATGACTCTTTTGTATCCACTTTTATATTTCTATTTATAAGTAATTTTATATTTTTATTTATAAATAGAAAATGTGATGAATGCTATTATTTGTCTGCCTTCATGTGTCCTCCTGAATTGGCTTCATCACTTCATTTGAAGGTGATATTTTTTGTTCTGTCATTTCTCTTTTTATCTCTGTTCTGTTTTCCTTTCACTGCTGCTCCAGCTCCAGACTAGTGGATGTCAACATCATATCTAATCCTCTGAAACTGAACTCTCAATTTTTATTTTTTTTTTATTATCTTCTTCCAAGGCAAAAGTACTGTCTATAATTGCTGCTGGAATGAAAGCACTGGAGAATGAAGACAATATTTTTCTATTAGAGACACCAGAATAACAAACCTCCCTGTAATGCAGTTGGCATGAAGCTTCTGTATTTTTATCTGTGGATAATTGTTTCTGTGATCAACAAGGGAAAGTTGCAAGTTTTAGTCTATGGAGGGAACTAAGAGCTGTTCTCTCTGAAAACGTTAAACTAATTTAAATCAGGCTTGGGAAAAATGATCAGAAAAAAAACATAGAGTTGATTAATAGAAATTTCTCTAACATATAGAGGAGAGAAAGAGAGTCAAGGGAATCTGTAGGAATCTTGCTTATATCTTCAATGGGTTGTGAGTCTCATTTTTTTTTGAAATATATTAAAAAATGCATGAGAGAGAAAAGAGCACAGAAGAGGTAAAAAAAAAAAATTATCTGGAGTAACAATGGGCTATTTGTTGAGATAAGCCCTTTCCTGGTCACTGAAAACAGTTGTCTGCTACAACATGTGACAGGCTTGGCATGACAGAGAAAAGATTACTTCGTACTTGCCCTTCTTATTTGGTGCCAATAAAGAAGCTGTTATACTCCACTTTCAGAGACAGGAAAGCTGACTAAGGCTGAGTTAGTGTAGCTCTCCTTGGGGATAGTATATCCTTCAGGAGAAAAGGTGGGACTGAAAGCCTTAGAGAGTGGAACTGTGTCAGATTTAGGAAAGGTAGGGAAGAAAAGTTAGATAATCAATTCTTGGTTGTGTTTGTCTGAAGATATCTTTCCTCAGAAACAGTTTTGTCCTTGGTAAATAATGCTATATATAAGGAAGCTTCTGTCAAAAAGGAGGAGAACTGATTGGACTAAAGATTTGGACTAAAATCAGATGTTTGCTTTAAGGCTTATTTGGTGTGTGTGGGCTGTGTTGGATGTCCAGGCTGAGAATGTGAAAATTTCTGACTCTACCTGAAGAGGCAAGTGATGGCTAAAGACCTGCTCAGCAGAGGGAGTGTGGTCAGAGAGATAAGAAAATGTCAGAGGTACAGTTTTCTCAGAGACTGTAAGAATCAGTGATAAACATAAGAAGGCACTACACACACAGATCCTTAAAATACCTTTAAGAGTCTAGGCCTTAGTCCTTGGGATTATCCAGGCTTTTGATTCTGATAAGATGGTGCCAAAATGATGCTATTACAGAGATGCTATTTATTGTTTTATCAGTGTTTGCATTGAAAGTCTTCCATTCACTATGCGGGACATGCTAGGGAGATAATTTGCAATTGTCCAATCTGTGTGTGAAAACTCTGCACATATAACTTTGATGTGCAATTAAGTCTCTCTGGGAGTCCCTTTGTTATTTCTCTACCGTTTACTCCATTTCTTTGTTTGGACTGACAGTTACAAAATAATACACCTTCAAATATTGTTGGCTTTAGCAATGTCCTGTTATGCCTCCACTGAGAGGAGGAACAGCCTGGTGTTCAGGAGAGAGATGTTGACTTACCCAGGGTGCGTCTCATTGAATATTCTCTGATTCTCTTACTACACCATTGCCATCATAGCATCTCTCATAGAGTGACCATAGAACATGAGAACAAGGATATGTGGATTATACTCACCTCCTCTGCATTTCAGAGTGGCAAGCAGGATATGACATGGAATAATGCAGGGCTTTAGAGGGCCCAGCAGAGTGATTCCACACCTCAGAATGTCCATTAGTTTATCTCTAGTCATGCTGCCAGTATTAGGTTTGAGCCCCTTTAATACCCAGGAGAGCCCTTTCCACCTTCACTGTGCTATCTTTTACCTCACTGCCCAGGGGTTTTTATTTAGAGCCCTGCAGCAGTGAGTAAAATCTTGTGCTGGAATCAGGTCTTCAGCTTGCTAATGTTTTATGGAAACAAAAAAATCTTAACCAGAAATTCTGCCACCTTTTTTTGTTTGTTTTTCCCCTTTTCCCTTTTGCTTCAGTTTCAGTCAGCACCAAACCTGTTAATAAGATATTAATTATGATGAGCAGGTATTTTTGAATGCATTCCTATTCCTCTCAGATACAGAGTGAGTGTAGTATTAGTTATTGCACTAGTTCATTGTCACTATGCTGGATGATATTTTTGGCTTAGGGATATCTATAAAAAAATTAATTGAAGTCTAAACCCCATTTTTGGTCTGGCCTGGCATGCACGCAAAAACATTCTCATTCTATTATTCTTTTGTTTCATCAAAGAATAGTAGTGAGGAGCTTTCCCTATCTCCACGTCACAGGCTTTCAAAATTTAATAAGCATCTGAACACCATTTCAGAGGGGACTTCCTCTCAAAGTAGAAAGAGTAGAGAAGGAGAGGCATTTTTGGGTTTTTCGGGAGTTTTTTGCTTCTCTTTGGTAAGGAATATTTAAGTACTGATCTCTTCATTTCCACGTGTCATAAAGTTGCTGAACCAGAATGGAGAGAAAAGTGCTTCTGTTACTGAAGCAGAATGTAGTAATATATCTGCTTGCCATGTGTCATTATCAAAGAAATACTGCAGCCAGTTTAGGGAGAACATTTGAAATCTCACAATCGTTTAAAATCTTATTTCAAGCCAATAAAACTCTGTAAGACAGGTACATCAATATGCACGTTTCATAATCCATTGTCTACTCATTTACCAAAATATTTTCTTTCTTTTTTTCTGAATTTTTTTTACTATCTTCCATTATCTTTGTAAAGTGCTTGAGATGGGCTACTCATAGAACATCTTCTTTCAGGTAATTATTTATGTAAATTTTAAGTCTTCCTAGTCTTCAGCAATACATAGATGTATTTCAATACACACATGACTGTAGAGTTTTACTACAGCCTGCATCATGTGCCCAATCCTCTACTTCCCTCCCTTTCCTCTACCTGTCCAGCTCAGGGTTCTGTGCTACCCTTCCCTATGTCCTGATCACAATTCATTCAATCCCTTCTGCTCTAATGCTAACATGCTTGAAAAGAGATCCCTGTCCTTTCTTATGAAAGCCAAGGCTAATCTGAAAAAGTGTTTGCTTCCCAATTATGTGATTAGTAATGGGAGTTTCATACAATGGATCTCACTTTACTCCCACGCAAAGCTCCATTTCACTGCAACACAATCCTGTCAGCTGAAGTGCTGTTTTTATCTCGGTGTCACCAAGAGAAAGGAAAAGATCAGAAATCTCTGATTGCAGAAAAGATCAGAAATCCTCTGAAAGCAGGATCCCTTTAAAATTTTTGTTTGCAGCAACTCTTTGTGGAGAGGCTCTTTGAATCTGAATGGTCAGATTAAAAAAAAAAAAAAATCACAGCTAATTTCTTTGCTGAATAATAATAACAACAACAACAATAACTGATAAATTGTTTTTCAGTGAGCTGGGTTTCTGGGGAGAAGCCTCCAGGGCAGAGAGGTGTGAGGCACACAGAGGGTGGGAGGGAGAGTGGCAGCTCTGCTGCTCCCCCACATCCCTGCAGAGCCCACTGGGCTGGGGAATCAGAGCGGGGGAGCAAGCAGTGCCAAAATATTCCTCACAGCACTGTCTGACAAGGGAGCTCAGATGAAAGCTGTGCTATTTTAGTAAAAGTCTTTGGATTAAAAAAAAGACCACAGCAGTGATCTAATAGTTTATAACAGGTTTATTCATGACTCCTCATTTAGTGTCCACTTAGGTGAAACTCCTGTGGATTTATCAGCTAGTCAATCAAAAAGCAAAATATTTTGTCAAATGTTTAAAAATAAATAGCCATCTGACGTTAACAAAGGAACTTTTGCCCCATCCAGCTGTTGTTTTTATAGAGTTTTCTATCGCCATTTATGGTGTTTCTTTTCTCTCCTGCTCCTGTGCTCTGTTTCTCTTATGCAATGAATTGTGAGAGTAAGACAAACTAGGGAAGGAGATAAAGACATCATGTGATTTTTCTTTATTTGTTCTGTAAAGCATGTAGCTCATTTTATACAATTGTATAAATGGCAGTAAAACACTTGGCCTCAGTGGGAGCTTTATTTGGGTAATTTCTACATAAGGATTGCAGTCTGGGGCTCCCACTGTTTTAAGCAGTTCAAAAATACTGAAACCACATCTGTACAATATCTAATATTTATTTTGCTTCTCTACAAAGCTGGGATATTTGGGGAAAAAAGAAGAAGAAAAATAAAAACGCTAAGTGAATACATTTTAGGAGCACGTAGCATTGGATGGTCTCTCCTCTGAGCTTTGTGTTTTCCATTTAAAATAATGTGTGAAAGTACCTGGTGATTCTTTTTTTTGCAATTTTAGTCTCTGAGCAAAAATGCCTTAAAGAGACTTTTCATTCTGGGAGAGGATAACAGATGTTTTAAAGTACCTTATCTTAGGTACATAATAATGTTTATGCATAAAAATCTTGCCCCTGTCCTGGAGGAGGATGCAGTGAGGGGAGAGGTGACACAAACGCAACAGCTCTGTGCTCTGATGGTACAGGGTGCAGTATTTTGCCACAGCTTGTCCAGAGTGCTGGTGCAGAATCCTGTGCTCCATTGGCACTGAGGGGCACAGCAGGCTGGCACATCCCCAGCACAGGGGGCAGGGCTTGGCTGGGCACAGGACTGCACAGGAATTTCTTGTTGTGTTTGCACAGGAACAGACAAGCTGGCTAAGGATTTCACCAAGCAGCCAAAATGTGACATGAAGCCTTTTTATCTGTATGAGTCAGAGAAGAACAAAATCTAAGAGGCTGCTGACTCTCACAGCTGGAGAATTGATTTTTCGGTAGAGTCTACTGCTTTATGTAAATAATAAGCTTTCCAAGAATAACATTGAATTCTTCTTTTAAATATTTAAACTCTGCAAGCTATTGGGTTAATCAGTAGAAGTAATATTGGACTGAGTATACATCACCCCAAACATTTTGAACCATAGTCACCTATTCCCTTCATCTAAAACAGCTACTTTTACAGAAATATGAATAATTATGCTGTTGGAAAATACCTGACTCTGCACAAAAGAAAAATAAAAAACTAGAACTGAGGAAATAGCTGAAGGGGCTAATAAAGAGCAATGAGGATAAGCAATTACATATTTGGAGAGATGAACACTATAAAATGGGGATGCCGAGTGACATTAATTTGAAATGATGACTTTCTAATGGCTGTTCTCCTGCAGTTGAACTGTTTTTCTAAGATATATATTTGCTATTTTAGTGTATAAGCATGTCTTAGAGATCTTGTAGATCTCTGTTGAGTCTGTTACAATTTACTTATCTTGAAATTCAGTAGGTCTTTTTCGCTGCTGCAATTGCCTTTGTGTCCAGTGTAGAGATTAAATGTGAAAGGAGCACAAACCCAGAGGAAAGGAAGGTGTTAAAGACTAAGTGGTCCTGTAAAACTTTTTCAGCTCTTACTCCAGCTCTCACATCAAGAGGCACTCAGGACTCAGCTGCAGGAATTTCTACAAATGCCAGTCAAAAAAGTACTTGTTCTCTTCTGAAAAAAGTGATACTAAAGTGCCATTATGGGAATCTTGCTTTTACATAAAGTCATCACAAGAGGATAAACAAAGTTAAGTCTGTATGAAGGGCCTTCATCTTGCAACAAGACTTGGAATCTTTGATAGTGGATATTTATACGTCTAAGATGCAAGCATCTGAAGTATGAGCACCTAAGCAACAAAGGTAAATTTTGTGACAAAGAATGAAAAGTATTGTGTGGGAGGAGAGGCTGAACAGGGACACAGCCATTTTCTTACCCTCTGGAAGCACACAGAATGATGAAAACAAGGCAGGGAGCAACAGTTTTCCTGAATGTCCAGTAAATCTGCTCCATATATAAACAGCTAAAAGTGATACTGAAACAAGCAGTATGCTTTATAGTTTGAAAATTTAATCCATCAAAGGCCTCTAGCTAGCTGACATCTTGGAATTAAAACCGTGCCTCCAAATAGGCCAGCAAAGACTACTGGATTTCTGGGACCTCCAAGGTACTGGTGAGAGCTTGAATATAATCCTTTATACTTTCTTAAAAGCAGAGTGTAATGTGCAAGGTAGTCCATGCACAGAATAGTCATTCCACTTTAATTTTAGAGAGAATGAATTACTAGAGTACTATAAAATAAAAAACAGGTTATAAAACGTGCAGGAGAAGAACAAGTTGTACTGCCAGCTCCAGCTCAGATACATATGCACAATGCTGAGAGAATGAGCTGTCTTTCCCAGCCTCAGTGACAGTAAATAAAGAACGATGGCTAACAAAAACAATGTGATAAAGGCTGGGTTGTGTGAATTGCTCTTTTGCAGGAAACCCCTAGTACAGCGTATTCATTAGTCATATTATTGCTAGCTGAGGGTTATGTATAGCTCCCTGTCCACCCAGCTCAAAGCACAGTATGTACTGTATGTTTCCTCTGATGCACTGGTAGTGATCAAATCTAAGCTGGCTCTAATGTGAGCCAGGAAGGAAAATAAAACCAGCAGTTCTTAGAAGGGGAGGAAAAAGAAAGCAAAGGAACAGTAAGGGAACATTAATTTAAAGTGATGTGGAAGACTGAGGGTGTGTACCACATCAAAGATGAAAAAAAAAATATGGGAAGTGGCATTCCATGAGTACTAGAAAAAAATCCATAGCAATTGTCAGTGTTTTACATTCATGTATTGTGGTTCTTGGCTTAGCTACTGCCACTGGTGGTGTTTATTCGAATGCTGCCTGTACTACAAAGGACCAAAAGGAGCTGCCACCCTGCAGCTGGTGATGTGCTTTATGTCAAGAGCAAAGGTAGAAGGACTGATACAGACAACAGACCAACAATTTTCTCATTGGGACAAAAGGGCTCATGATGGTTTTAATCCAGAAGGAAGAAGATCAGCCTGGAGTGCATTCTGGTCTTTTGAGCATCTGAAGAAATCATTACTTAAAGGCCTTGGAGGGTGTGAGGGCACCCAGCTACTCAGTGCTTGCTCATCAATGCCAGCAAGAGGAGTCAGAAGGCTCAATTATGAAAGTCTAGTAACAGTAAATCCTGAAATACTCCCTGATTTCCCAATTTTCTCTTTCAGGTTTGAGAGCTGAAGAGGCACTGGTGAGGTAGAGTCAGATGTTCGGTCAAGTCACTTCAAAGTAACAAGTTACCACACATCAAGGCCATGGTAAATGTTCTTGTGAGAGCTCTAAGCCAAGGGCAGATGCCTGATGAATTGAGACAATTTAGTCCAGAGTGGAAAGGAGCTGTGTGCAGCCATAGACACTGCTTTGGAGCCAACATTATCTCCCTTGTCAGTACTGCTCCTGCACCTGAATGTTGTCACACACAGAAGCAGAAATGTTTGCTGCTGTGTCCTTGTAGCTCATTTCACCTCCAGGATTGTGCATAAACCAGTTTTCCTTGTGAAGAGAGATTGTCAAAGGGGCCTAAAGAGGTAAAAATATCTGAAGTCTACTGAAATTCAGTGCAAATTGAATGTTTAACAGATTAAGACCCCAATTAAATTATCAAGGACTCAGAAAAATCCCAGAGATATTGGTGGTGTAAAATCATGTAATTGCATAGTACCAAGTCCCAGTTTAACTTCACCCATAATCTCATTTTGTTCTGTAAAACACATAGTTTACCTAAGATTTTAAAAGCAATTCATTTCTCTTGACAGATAAGACATTACATTATTTTCTTACATTTGGATTGTCATCAGTCATCAAGTCAGAGATAACCCAAAGTCATTATACCAAGTACTTATAATTTTCCCCCTCAGAAAAAAAAAAACCCAAAAAACCACTACTGAATCCTCACCCCAGTTGACTTTTCTCTAGGTACATGAATATAAAACCCAACAGAGAGAAGCTCAACATTTGCACTGACAGCTGCACAAGGCTCAGTTTTATCATAAATGAATATGACTTTCCCAGAAAAATGAATTCAGAGATTCAGTGTGTGCTCACTAGGTTATTGAAGGAAGGCTCACTGGGAAGTCTTGTGATGATCTACACTGAATTTCTGCAGGGCACCCCCTTGAAACAAGGGTTGGCACTAGAGACACACCCCATTAATTAAGCCCACAACACTTCTGCAGTGCTTATCAACTGGTAAAATTTTTATGTAAAATATGAATATTCCTGAAACTGTATTTTGGCCTTACTGGTTTGCCTGGTGACATGGCTCCAAGCTGCATGTGAGGTTTTCTAGTTTGCTCTGGGGACTAGCTAAGTCAGTGCTGAGACACAGACTTTGATGGAGACTTACAACATCCATCAAACACTTTATTGGCCAAAGGAGAGCCAAGGATTAGAGGCTTAATCCTTGAAGCAAATTTTATTTCCTAACTTTTATTTTGCCCACAAAACAAAGTCCCTATAAACCCAGCCATAGGATTTACAGGATGCATTTTTCCAGCTTGAAAGCAAATTTTTAACTCTCTATCCTTCGTTTTATGAGACACTGTGAGCTCAGCAGAGCCCTCCAGGGTTGAGCCTCAGCTTCTTTTGTACTTGACTTGCCTTGACCAAAAGGTCTCAAGAGCATGGGCAGCACCTCAGGAATGGTGGGCCTGAGAGTGGCAAAGAGTGGGACTGAAAATAGATCAGAAACAGGAGTTTGCTATTATTTACTTATCAATATTCTGGTTCAAGCTACAGTGAAGCACTGAGGAACTGGTTTCGAATATTAACTGTTGGCCACTCTGCTCATCACTTCTTTTGCATTATGTAGCTTTGTACACGTTGAATGGAATTTACAAGCCAGCAGCCCTCTGAGGACAAGAGGTGAAAACACTTCCACCTGCATGTGAGGTAGCTTGAGAGGGCAACAGAGCATCTGAGGAACAGGGAATGCTGAGATAGTAAATGGCAAATACTTATTGCCAGTTCTGCTCAGGACACTCCCTGGTTTAACCAGCTGATTTTTAGAGGGGACCATTTGTCTGGAACAGCACAGGAGAGCTGAGGTAACACTGTACTTGAACCTCTTTTTGGAAGGCCTTGCATTTGTATGCTAACAGGACAAGATTTATATATTCAGCTAACACAATGAAACTAAAGATGTGTAATGGCTCCAGCTCTCCAGCTCAGGTGGCAGCTAGTTTTTAGAGCCTAAAAAGCAGTGCCAGGAGAGACAGTAAAGTTAAACAAGGTAAAAAGTAGAAAAAAAACAAATGTATTGCACCAATATGTAATTATCTACCCAAAGAGTAGGGCATTTAAGGGGAATATATGGTCATGCTTGAGTTAATTCACACAGTGATGCATCACAATATTTGGAAGCATTTCAGTGGTGCTTCATTCTTTAGACATGCAAAGAGGTGTCAGTGGGAAAAAAGTTAGATAAATCCCAGTCTATTGGATAAATCAATGGAGCTTTTACTCACCATGACTACTGGTAGCAGAAATACTCCTGAGATATTGAGAAAATAATGTCATCAAAACTTTTCATAAGAAACAAAGGGAAGGAAAAAACCCTATATAGACGCAATGCAATTTTTTACTAGTTCTTACTAAGTCTTCTAAAAAGAAATTTTGAAAAAATGAAAATTAGTGTTTTTGAGTGGATATATAGAGGGGAATCAGTGAGAAAAAAGGAGAGAAATCCTGTAGGTTTCAAGGAAATTCTGCCTGCTCTGCATGTGTACTCACAGGAAATACAAGAACAGCACAGGAGAATATGAGTCTGCAGTTACTGAGGTTTTCAAAGTAGGACTGGCTGCAAAGGCATGTCCCATACCAGCCAGCACAAACTGTACTGTAAACTGGAAATGACAGGAGAGCACTTTCACCCCGTCTGTAGCACATTATGGGAACAGCAGCAAAGCCCAGGGTTGCCTTGACCTAAAGAAAAGCCAAATACTTTGGCAGAACATACTGTAGGTTTTTCCAAATATGGAAGTTTTTTCTGATCTCTGGGCATGTTTCAGCAGAACTATTTTTAAACATATTTTTAAACATGTTCACGCTTTTCAAGTACTTTCCTTTGATTGGGGAGTAGAAAAAATGGAAAGAGTGTAGTAATTCCCTTTTTTTTTTCCATTTTCTAAACAGGATGTTCCTGGTTTCAGGAATATCAAATAACACTACTGCATGTATATTGCTGTCAGATAACAAACATATTTCTTTGCACCTCACAGATTTAATTTTTTAATTTAATTTTTTTTTAGAAGGAAAACAAAAAGTTAGGAGTCTTTATCTCCCCTCCTTCAACTCAATAATAGAAGTTATCATAATCTAGTCTGGCAAAAGCAGCAGAATTTTAGACAACTATTATCCCTCACTGTTTTCCAGCTCTCTGAGAAGTCACACACAAGTTTCTGTAGGAAGATATTAATTCCAGCACCCAGAGCCCTACAGTGGCATTAGAACATCATTTTGTCAGCTCTGTGTATCTATAAGGATTTTTAATGACACTGAAATTATTAATATATCTTCTGAGTGCTTCTGTGTAAAAGAGGTAACCACAGCTACAGAAGGTGGAACTGAACACGAGGACTGACAGGGGTTAATTATCACCAAGGCTGCCACAGTCCAGGACCAATTATGAGTCATGCCAAGCACTTGCAGTATAGGAGACTTGATTTATTCTGCAACAAAAAAACATCCTGTGTCTAGAAACAAACTTTCATTGGTTACAAAAGTACCTGATGCAGAAAAGATGTTTTTCCCCTGTGTTTTTTCCATAGCTAGCTCCTGGCAATAGAAAAATAAGATCAGGCTTTCCTAGCTTTATGATCATTCTCAAGAACTGGTGTGGACCAAGAAATAGTCCCACTAGCCAATCTCTGGTTTCAGCAGGTAAAAAAGTTCAGCTGTATGGACAATGGTGCTGTCCTACTACTTGGTTCAGTGCCAAAGAACATTCTCTGGTCACTTTTATTTACTGGAGCAGATGCAGCTGTGATGGAGCACAGCTATTGTAGAAGTCTTGATTCCAGTTATTTTGCTGGCCTATGACGCAGATTGATTCAAAATTGCTTAATTTAATGTCCTTGATTTGCTTATTTAATGTAACATAAGAACATAAAAAGCCTTTTCTGGGTCAGTCCAAAATCTTTCTCTAACAATGAGAAAAAGCTTACAGATGAGTTTAAGGACAGGACAAACATAGCAGAACTTGCCAAGAATTCTCCCTTCAGTTCCAGTCATTTCAAGTTCAGGGGCTGCTCAAGCCAGAAACACTTAGTATTCAATCACTCCCTACCATATGGCTCTTCTGTCAGTGCGAAGCTGGGGAAGCCTTTGGACCCCCCCAGTATCTTGCAGCATTGTCTGTGTCTTACCTTGCTTCCCTTTGTGTGAGAATGAGCCTCTTTGTATGCTTTCAGTCTGCCAACTGCTGGTTTGATTTGATGTCATTGTACTGCAACGGTGAACGCTGACTGATCATTCTCTGTTTATCCTCTCCATGTAACTCGTGATTTTATAGATCACTTTCCTTTGGGGCACCTTAACTGATTTCTTTTCCAGGAAAGAGCATGTATTTGGTGATTCTTCCCTCAGATGCCATTTCATAGTTCTGTCACCTGTGTGCTCGTTTTCTGTTTCCAGTTCTTTTTTAATCCTTCCTTTTTTATTTTTTTTTTTTTATTTTTATTTTTCCCCATTTAAATAGAAGAGATCTTTGAAGCTATTTGGAATGGGAGAGGTCTCTCACTGAATGTACGTGGTGCCTTGAGCATGGCTGAGTAGGTGCTGCTGTAATATAATACCAGGGAAGAGCTCCATATCAAAGGTAAGATTTATGTAGCTATTCAAGTACCTTAGAAGCCAGAAGGTGACAAACAAAATTTACAGGAACATCTCTTCAGATTAGGTGCCTAACTTCTCCTGATAGTCTTAGCAGCACGGCAGAATCCTTTTCATGTTGATAATCTTTTGGATAACAGCCCATAGGTCAGTGATTAAAAGCAATCAGGGATACCATATGCACACAGAGAACAGCACTGTTCCTTCACAGGACCAATCAGCATCCAGGCATGACATATCTGTAGTAATAGAGGGAGTCTGGCAAATAAAAATAATGTGAATTTTGATGATTCACAGGGAATATTCATCCTGTGAATATAAAAGAGGCAATAAAAAATCTCAAGGAAAGAAGATTCAGCAACACTGGATTAATAAGCTGTAAGAAATGAGCCTGGAAAATTAATGAAGTCCTAAGAAATCTATGAGAAAAGATAGATTGATAGACATATTATATATTTCTTCCACAGAGTTGTTTTTCTCTCTGACACTTAATGTTTAGTTAAAGAGTAGGATTAAAAATCAGTTTGAAATTTTTGAATTTACCCTAATTTCAATGTCAAAAGAAGGGGTTATGAGACCAGTAAAGTTTTCAGCTGTTTCAAACCTGTTTAAGTAGCACTGCCTTTATTATGGGATGATGGGAAAAGAAAAGATGGCCTTTCCAAGACAAGGATACAGCTGCAGACACTTGAGTTATAAGATCAGACTTGTATTCTCAAATTACTGAGTGTTCTCCTGGTGTCTTTAACCTTTGGACACCTAATTTCACCATTTTGATATGGAATCTGTTTACAATGAAGCCAGAAAACACATCTACACATTTTTTGGAAAGAGTTGAATTTTGTGAAAACAATTAATCTGACCTCAACAGTTCTAGTTTTTATTGTCTTTGAGGCTGTGAGGGAAAAAATGGCTGAAATTAATTCCATCTGTATACCTGTGATACCTGTTTGTGTGTTTAAAGAGTTTAGGAGCCAGGGGTGGCCCTTGGATGCTTCTACACAAAAAATTGTGTTCTTGACCAGGTTTTCACAGTGTGTAACCAAGTCTCAAATTTTATTTGGATTTGATGTATTTATTCTCATAAAAAGATTTCTTAATGTCATGCACTTTCCAGCATGTTGTGTACAGGCACACACAGAGTGGAGTGAGCTGTTCTCAGCAAAGCAACTTACTCATCAAAAATTGCTGCTTTATGTTTTTCTGAAAAATTGTTTGTGTACAAACTTCACTGGATTTTTGTGTGTGTGGTTTGTTTGTGGTGGTTTTTTTTATTATTATTTTTTTTTTTTAACCTGGGACTACTCTGGAATAAATGTATGCTTAGAGTGAATACAGCTGGCAAAACCAGGCATTAGCTGACTGGTTTGCACAAACATGCTGTAGCCTGTGGATTCCTTGCAAGCTGTCTCCTGTCTGAACTGTGTGCATTGTGTTTGTACTGGGAATTTATTTTCACCTGCTCCGTTGTATGAGTTCACCTGGATCACAGGGTTATATACATCTCCTAAATGGGAATGCTACATCTTTACTCCACATTGTGCCTACAGTTTGTCTGACTCCAAGCACATATGTACCAATGGTTTGGTTCCTTCTCTTCCTATGAATAGATTGTCCTAAGAATAATTTTCTTACCTGACAGTTTATATAAAATATCAGTTGCAGGTTTTACTGGGGAAAGGACAAGGCAAAGCAGAGAAAAGAGGAGAATTAAAACTGTAGTAGTCCTTCCATTAGCACTGTAAGGTTCACACACCTCAGAGCAGTAGGGGCTCCTTCTCCACGTTACAGCTGCATTTGGCCTTGGCCAGAGAAAATGGCCCACTGGATTCAACACCAGGGAAACTGCACAGACTCTGTGGTCTGTGCAACTCAAAACATTGGGTTAAATGATGGAAAATTCGTCAGTGATCTTCAAAGCAGTAAATTTCAATGGGTGATTTTTTTGAGTCATGCTAAAATGAATGTTTATGGCTAGTTTTCCTAGCTGTTGCTATAATACAATGACTGTGGACTGCTGAACCATATGCTTTATTTCAGGCAGAATTGATGTACCTCCAAGAGAGGATTATATAATCCCCCTTTCAGACCAGATGATCTGTGAAAGTGCAGATGAATGCAGAGTACATACTGAAGAAAACTGGCAAGCACTAAGGTTTCCTGGTTAATGTTAGTGTTACTGTCTTTCGCTTATAATAAATGAGCATTAGAAAGGGTTTCACTCACAACAAACACTTCTGATAGCATAATAGACTAAAAAATAGAGTTTTTACAAGCCCTTACTCATATAAATTATAACAGCAACTGGATACAGTGTCAGGTGAATGGCTTATGCATTATATGAGTGTGTGAACCAAACACTTCTGTTGACATTATATAGAAGTCATTACACTTTCAATTGAGTTATTTTGCCATTGCAAACACTGTTATCTGCTCACTGGAAGATGGTTTTTCCGTCTGTATTTTTCAGAGGAAAATTTTATATTGCCTTAAGAAGTGCTGCTGTTAATAGGATTCTAAAATATTTTTTGTATATATAGGCACATTTTTGATCCCTTTCAGTTAAAAAAGGAACAGAATAATTATTGAGAGGCTGCTTCCAGTCACTTGATAGATGCCAATTTCTGTGTGATATAGTAGTCTCTTTTTTGTGTGACATATAGCATGTGCTATACTTACTGTGGAGATTACAAACACACTCTCCTTCTCTTTTTTCCTTATCCTTCCATACCCTAACAATTAATTTCATATATTCATTATCTCACACATATATCCCACTAGTTGTCTCAAAAATTTACATCCCTTTGGTGTAGACCAGTGCTAAAGTGCACAGGAAAAACATATTTCTGAAGCAATGTTTAACTTCCCCTCATTTCATCAACTTATAAGAATTGAATATATGAACCACCAAATGCTTTGATTTTGGTCTTTTATTTTTGTTTGTTTGTTTGTTTTTGTTTGTTTGTTTGTTTGGTTGGTTTGGTTTTGGTTTTGGGACTTTTTTATTTTTATTTTTTTTAAACTTTGTTGTTATCCTGATGTCAGAGTCACTATGAAGAATTTTTGAAATTCAATTTTTCTGCCATGATGCACAGCCCTAAGTATGCATACACAACTTTCTGCCACAAGAGTTTTTTTCTGGTGTTCACACCCCTAGTTGCCTCAAAGCTGGGAACTGAGCCACCACCTACTGGGCCTTGGGGACCTGATGGCCACAGCCCAGGCTGTCACACTGCTGTTCAGGAACGGGGAGAGCACAGGAACTGACTGGGTGAGGCTGCACAAACTCACCTGAAACCAGGGGCAGTGCAATACTGTGTAAAGGTGCTCCAGCAGGCATTACAGACCTTACAGCACAAGCCCCAGGCCAGCCAGAGCCACTTGGTTACCAGCAGGTATTTAGGGACTTGTCTGCTACTGACTGCAACAGAGCCTGGGATTTGTTACCTGCTCCTGTGAGGGGCTGCTAGACATAGCTCAGAGATGCTCTTCCAGTAGTTCCACCTGTTCAGGATTACAGATGATCTGATTTTGTGATGTACAAAATTTTTGATGTTGTTGTTCTTTAGCCAGTTTCTGGGTTTTGAAAAAAATACCATTTCATAGGTGCAATATGCTCCAAAATTTAGTCACGTAATAAAGCTTTTTCTTTTGTACAGACAGAAATAGTAGTGTGCATTCATTTCAAGAAACTTGAATTTCAGCACTGTGCATAAAACAAAAGATAGCATTCCAAGGTTTTCAACTTGACAAGGAAAATATCTTCTTGACCCTTTTGTAGTTAAAAGAGAGGTCAAAAAAAAGGAGTATTTGCAACTCTTCTGTCTTCTCTATTAATCTTAGCTTTAGACTTTGACTCATAAACAAGCACAATAGGGTCCTGAACCAGGATTAAAATGGAAGGTTGTTTTCAGAACTGGTATAGAAAACCACTTTTTCATTTTGTGTGTGAGTGGAAATGCCTTTAAAAATGAATAGAGCCATTTGTCTAAAAAAAAAGCAGTATTGACATTTTTATGGAGTTGTTTTTGGAAAGATCCAATGTTTAATATTAAATTCAACATATGGTTGTGGTCAAATTGTGCTCCTACTGTGTAAAATGTATGAATAACAACTTACTGCATTCTCCTGGCCAATATAAGGAGAGAAGGTTGATTAATTTAACTAGTATCCCTTAATCTCCTGCCTTGGCTTCCATCCCGTTCTGCAAGGGTTGATAAATCTCACATCCCCTGAGGAGTATTACAATTCCTAATAGTCTTATGCTATTAGGAAGAAGCAGGGCTCAACTGTACCAAAACATCCAGCACATGAAACTGTATAAATAATTTAACTTTTCCAGTTTAATTTTTTTTACAGCTTTTCTTTGCAGGCTGCGATAAGAGATATTCAGTTCAGTCAACTGTAAGTAAATAAAATAAAAAAGGAAAATACTGTTCAGGAGAATTGTATGAAGAGGTAAGGCTGTTCTTCTCACTGTTTGCAGCACCCCGTTAGGCTATCAAACCAAAGTCATTCATATATTTCCCTTCCTTTAAAATAAATGTATTTTGCTTAGAGTGGGTGTTCTCTCAGGACCACCAGCTACTTTCCACATGGTATGGCATGGCCAGAATGGGAAAGTTAGGCACTGATTTCAGGGTGAAGTGGGATTCCCTGTGTTGCCACAGATTTTCTCTGTGAGTGTATGCAAATCACAAGCTCTCTGGAGGGCTCAGACAAGCAGACAATCTACTTAAGTTGTAGGAGTTCCTCTGAATCAGGTGAGCCAGAGCAGTTTTCTGTGCTCATAGTTGTAGTCCACAGCAAATTCAGCTTGGCTTCACTTACAGTGAAGGAAATTCAAGATAAATAGTATAGCCTTGCATTTGCTATAGGCTGAGTTAGCACAAGGACAGCCACCATGTCTCAGATAATGCATATTGAATTTTTCACTGCAATATCTAGGTCATGTGACTGAGATTAATACTTATTTGTAAACTACCTTGAAGGAGAGAGCTGGAAGGATAAATACATTTAATAAAAACAATGAAAAGGACTGTGAAAATCTCAAAACCTAGGGCCATGCCACTATTCAAGAGAGAGGCACTGTTCTCATGCTTGAGAAGAGACAATATTAGTCATTTCTGAATAGAGATGCTTTTTTTTTTCCAGTGCACAGCAAAACCTGGCAAATTAGCTGATTGTTTTCCTATTAACTAATATAAGTGATGATTATTTTGCTTCAGGAAATATAAACATCTTTTGCATAAGATTGAATCACCTGCAACAGGCTAAACCCTATTGTCTCCATTCTAGCAACATTTCTGCTGGCATTAGTGAGATTTTTAAAGGACTTGGAGCTGGCAGTACATGTTTACACAAAATAATTCTCTGACTTCAGTAACAGGTTTAATGGAATAAAGGTATGAAAACAGAGCTTGATTCATATTTTATATTAAAAATAATGCTTTGAATTTTTATCTATTATTAAGAAATTTTTCTTCATACATAGTAATTTAACTCCTATCACATCTGAGATAAGCAAATAGGGTTATCCCTTTGAGCAGAGAGGGACTTACAGGATTCAGGATGGGCATTTAGTCAGTGACCATGCTGTGGTGTCTGGTGCAGAAGTCATCCTTATAGTGGTTTGGAGGATTTGGACTGGCTCTCTTATGTAAGATGTGGATGCTGTGTGCCCATGGACAGTTATGGTTTGGCCATGTGTCTTACCAGGTCCCTCCTGCTCCACAAAGCTCCAGCCAGGGGGTGGCAAAGGGCAAAGAAGGGCTTAGTCACAGTCCAGCAGTAGCTGTGTCCCAGGACACCCTGGTGTGAGAATGCCACAGCAAGGTGTGAGGTGCAATGCTCCAAGAACAAGTTCCACAGTGAGGTTTGGTTTGTTTTGGGACAAATTTTGTTTAAATATGGCATTTTTCAATCCCATGAGGAGCAGCCAGTTGTGGTGAGTATCTTGTGAAATACTTGCTTTGAAAGCTCAGCCTTATGCATTTTTGTAGGGTTCAAGTGTAAAAAATTCTCAGTGGGAAGCAAGAAATGGTACATATCCATTGGGTTCACATTTGTTGAGGCTCTTGTGACATCCAGGGATACACTGGGATATTGCAGAGGTTTATACATAAGAAATAGTGTAGAAAGATGAGTCCAGCAGTCTAAAGTGGGAATCTTCAGTCCATCCTGTCATATTTGCTTTCAGAGAGACCCAGAGGACTATCTGTCTATCAGAGAGACTGAGAGGACTTGATTCTAACATTTGTACAGGCTGAGGGTGTGAGGACAACTTCAGGTCAGGCTTGACACAGTCCAGCTGTCTTGCCACTTGGGTCCACCTTTTACAACCGTTCTGGTAAGCTCCCCAGACAATTCAAAATCCCTCTGGACACACTTCCATATGCATTTATTCCTACTGCCAAAGGCTTGGTCCCTATGATTTCCCAGAGCTGTGTGACTGGTTATACAGTCCCCTTGGTGACTCCAAAATTAACTCTGACCAAAAGCCTCAAAAAACCTGTCTTACACCAGACCTCTCAAGGATACACTTCAATGTGTTTTTCAGGTTTGTGTTTTTCAGAATACATTTCCAATCTAAACTTTGGGATATAAAACTGAATATCAGAATTGTAATTCTTTGGGTTGGAAGGGTCGTTAAAGGCCATTTAGTTCCAACTTCCCTACCTTTTTTAGGGACACCTTCCATTAGACCACATTGATCAAAGCTGCATCCAACCTGGTCTTGAACACTTCCAGGGATGGGGCATCCACAGCTTCTCTGAGTAACCTGATCCAGTGTTCCACCACTCTCACAGTGAATAAATATCAGTCTCTTGTTCCTTTAAGAAAAACAGATGTATTTATTTCCCTATTCCTAGTTTCATCTACATTGTATTTCATATGCTTTCTGTAATAACACCACAAAAGACTTCATAAATGCACTAGTCAGTGGGGAATGCTGTGCCTGCTTGTGATTTTACACATCTTTTCTTTAAGCCAGAAAATCTAAATGTAAAATGTAGTGTTCAGAGACACTGAGAGGGGTTTTGTGGTGCTCTCTGGAGGATGCTGGATTCATAAAACAATGAATGGATTACCGTCATCGATAGAGTTAGTTTTTCCATCTGTGGCAGGCAGACAATATACTCTTGCTAACGTGCCTCATATTAATAAACCACCCAAGTATAATTCATTGCAGGTTGCAGCTATAAATCAGAAATAGCCTTCATTTTGTTCAGCTGTCAGACTGAGAGAGCATCAGGGGGTGGGGGCTGTTTGTAAGGAGGCCAGGGGGGCTGCAGCACTTTGACCTCTCCCTGCAGTGTAAAGCATGTCATGCCACAGCTGTCCGTGGAGACAGGTCATGTGGCTGGCTGCCCTGTCACAAGCAAAAAGCCACCTTGTCACCTGCCATCGTTTTTTGTCCTGCTGTGTTCTGCTGGGAAAGAGATGCAAAGAAATGCTGCAGGGAGGGTGCAGTGCAAACGTAAGCACGGCTGCCAGCAGCCAAATCCCCCCGGCACCCGTGCTGCTGCTGCAATGCTGGAGCTCTGGGGCTGCACGTGTCTGACCTGGGCTCAGACCCACCCAGAGACAGAATAGAGGAGGACAGAATAGCAGAGAATAGCATATTTTCAGCTGGAAGTGACCCTGTCACGATCATCTATCTCAGCTGCCTGACCAATTCAGGGGGGACCAAAAGATCGGAATCGGTCCCAGGAATTTGCAGATATAGGTAACTTCACCCTAATCCTGACATTTTGGTGTTGTTAGACAAGTCTCTTTGTACCTAATTGAGGTTCCATAAAAGCTGGCAAGGGTTTTGTTCTTCCCTCCCTCCCTGACCCTAGTGGAAACTCTTGCAGTCTCTTAACCTCTCCGTTTCCCTGTCTCTGCCCAAGAAATTGGGATAAGCATGGATAACTCAAAGAGATGTTCTGAGGATGAATTAGTTAACATTTGCAGGGCATTTTGAGGATAAAAAATGCTGAATATTGGCATTACCACACCTGGCTCTGTGTGTGTCTCTGTCTATGCACCAAATGAATACCATACTTCCATGGGTAAAACTTACATATCAGATAAGCTTCATGCCTATGGAAATAAATCCTCAGGCAAATCAATTTTCTCCAGTAATCCTCAGGCAACATGCAGGGAAGCAGAGGCAAAGGCAGAGGGCAGCAGAAGCAGGGGGAGATGCACTAAAGAGGGAAAAGAGATTCAGAAGTGTGTGATGGGGGAAATCTTTTTCTACAAATGCATATGAATATGCCCTACTGAATCACAGGCCACAGGCTGTGCACATGAGAATAGAGTTTTTAAAAATTCTTTTTGCATTATGATTTAGCCATGCATTATGTTTTCTGGTGACATAACCTCATTGTTTTGAGATTTTTGGTGTGCACTATAACAGCCTTTGTATGGCAATAATTGTAGCTCAGACATTAATTTTTGGCATTCCTCATATATTCATTCAGTCCCTGGAATGTGCACAGTTTAAAACTAGCACACTGTAACTGAACAAATAGTGGATTAAATGTGCCTGTTTTGTCTTTTTTGCTAAGCTAGGTGGGATCAAAGCTATCAGCTTCCGTGCCATAGTTTAATTATATTTTTACTCAGAGTGCCAACATTTTACAAAATGAAACGAAGGAACAACAGGAGAAAACACAGCATCATTCAAACGGGCTTTAATCAGGTCTTGGAAGGATAATAGAGAGCAACTGAAGCAGGTTTGTTAGTTCTGTGGCTTCCAGCCCATTATAGAACTCATAGCTGTTATTTCAGAGATGACCAGCACGGCTCTGTGTGCACCTGCAGCTGCAGGGTGAGAGGCAGGACAACAACATCTGTAGATGCCTACTCAGAGGTAGCTGCCACAGGGCCAGTGACAGACCACTGACACAAGGACGAGGAAGTGGCTGACATGCAGGAGGGAACCGTGCACAGCCCGAGCAGTGAATGATGGTTCCTTTCCCTGCAATTAGCTGTGAGCGGCAAGCGGGCGGTGAACAATGGCAAAGCGCATTCCAGCGATTGCCTTTGTGTTCTGTAATCTTGAGTGAAGACACATTTCTTAACATTTCCTAGTCACCCACGTCATTCTAAATGTTTAGGAGGTGTGGACTGGGTTTAATTGTGAGAGAATTTCCATGTCTGTAATGGGAAAGGGTTAGCCTAAGCTGCTTTTGAAATGACTCCGTGAATATGACTTAGAGAAATGTGCTCACTGTAATGACAGCTCTTAGCAACATGTTGAATCCTCAGGGTAAAAGCTTATTCACTGACTACAGACGAAGGTTGTTAAGGGAGTAAGGAGAAAAAAATAAAAATGCAAAAGCAAATTTGAAAAAAAAAAAAGTGTGGAATCAGGTAGCTTTTGCTTCTCCTCTTTGGAATCTGAAGTGCTTGCAGGAAGTGCTGTAATAATTATTTCTTCTAACAGCTGGCACTTCAACCTTCCTTCACACCAGGGGAAGTCAGTACTCAAGGGCTGGAAAGTGAGGTGGAGTCTCAGGGGAGCTTTTATCGCTGAGGATAGCACTTTCATGCCATGTTTGGGAAAGAAAAAAACGGATTAAAATGCAGACTGCTTTCTGCATGAACCACCTGTCTTTCTCAGGGGCTTTTTAAAAAGATGGACCTTGATTGGAGAGTCATCTGGCTGCAGGGCCTTTTGAATAGCCTTTTCTCTCCCTGCTGGCTTTTGTGGCTGCTGTTCCCCCTTCTCCTTGTGTCCCCTCCCTTCAGGATGCTCCTTCTCACCCAGTGGATGGTTCTGCTCACCCCAGATCTCCTCTCCAGTTCTGCCAGAGCTGCAGTTTGTAGGAGCTTGCATTAAACCAGACCAGAGACTACCTTGGGATAAAGTAACTCTGAAAGTAGCACAAAAAGGAGCACAAACAGGAAAAGGGAAGAGAAACGTGATTTCTTATATAAATCTGGATCCTAATAAGGACCTGCTGGTACCTGGAGCTGTTCCATGGGCACAATCTTGTAGGCAGCAAGAAGTGTCCAGCCTTCACCTACAATTAGCAATTTTCCTATGTCTTAATTTTCCTGATATTGCTCTGTAAACATCAGAAATTTCATCTGTCACCTTCATATAGCTCCCTGTGCATATGTATTTTGCCCCAGACTTTAATTGCACAGTCATCTATTATTTTTATTTCTCTGTATGGATAATTATTAAATAGTTCTTTTTATCTCCTTTCTTCAGTGTATGGCTTCAGGCTCTATTAATCACGATCTAAAGCCTCAGCTGAATACATTGTTATTAAGTTCCTCATGTGGTTTTTATGGTGCTCTTTCTGTAATTTGTCAGTTCTTCACAAACATCGTGAATTTATATTCACAGCAGCCCTAGCAATTAAGCATATTATTACCATCATTTTACAGATGGAGAACTGAAGAAAAGATAAATTATAGACAAAGCTGTCAAAATCCTACACTAATTTTTGATGACCAACTTTAGACACCTAGCCTATAATTTCTCAGGGGCAATAGTATTAAATAGACAATCTGCATTCCAGTCATCTATCCATGTGCTTCAGTCTTCTGAATTTCTGCAAATCATACCCAGAAAGCTGGGAATAGAAATGTTAACAGCTGACTCTAATCCAAAATGAACACCGTGGCAGAGGTAGGGAGATGGTGTAAGTGCCTGGCATGCTGTTAAGTGTTGAGTTGAGCTTTGTACTGAGACAGCTACAGGCAGAAGTTTATGCTGTGAGTCTACCTCTCAGTTAGGCATCTGAGCTCCCAGCAGTGCCAACAGGGCCTGGGGAGCTGCTCCTTCACCCTCCCCAGGAAGCACCTCTGGCTGGTGAGCCCAGCACAGCTGAGTGCTCTGTCTGTGCTCTGAGCAGGTCTCAGCTCACCCTGCTGGGAATGGAGGCACTCAGCTGGCACAGACACACTGAGCTGCTAGAAAACCAATTTATTTGCCTGAATCTGCAGCCAAGCCTCTCCTCAGTGTATTTAGTAATGAAACACTACACTTTCTACAGTGTTCTTGCTTCATCTTTTCCTTGGTCCCTTGAGTTACCTGCAGCAAACTGAAGCTGGGACACCACAGACACATTTTCATTCATCCTGTAGTTCTTACTCACATAACACCACCCACACTTGCTGAGTTTTTAGCACTTATTCACACACAGAGGAAATGGATTTCCTACTGTACTCAGGAATGTGCTTCTCATCACACTGTTCATGACTGGACAGTATGCACAGTGTTGTGTGTTCTTACCCCAGAGTTCCTTTTTGACAAGCCCTGTCCTGACACTGTAACTGCATAACTGCAACAACTCTGGTTTTTAAGCTGAATCAAAATTTTAAAGTATTAATCCACTTGTGATGTTGACCAGTGAGAATGCAGCTGAAACCCTAGAATGGATTTTAATTATACTAAAATTATGTTTCCTATTTTTAATATGTTAGGTTTTTTTTACATCAGCCAAGTGTTCAGTTACTTGACTAGTCCATTAAATAAACTTCAATTTACAATAATTGAACAATCTCTAAGTATCACACTACATAATTTCTAGTGTCTCTGTTACTAGGAGAGTTACCAAAGTGTTGGTATGATCTACAGAATAATGTACAGGCCTGGGAATAAAGGAAATATTCTCTTCCCAACTGTGTCATAGACTTTGCAGGTGGAAATACATTGACTAAATGCAGATGCCTGTGCTGAAGACATCTGCATCTGACTTCTGGCTCAGTGGATAGTCAGTGAAGAACTAGTCCATAGAATCCAGGGGGCAATTCATCCTCTCCTAAATTAGGTGTCTGAAATAGGGCAGATGATTGGCACCCTAAAAGGGCATATTTGTCTCCAGTGACTATACATCGAGCCCCAGGGGCTAGCTTGAGTTTAAATGTCTACATTGTTGATTTCTAAAGTCAGGTGAGATGGATCCCACCTTCTATATCCCCAGGCCAGTTATTTCATCTCAGTTTGCCTTTTATTTCTCTTTCTGAGCAAGCCAGTGTAATACCAGGAGCAGCAGAGTAGAATTAACACAGAGCTCTGCCTTGACTAATTAGATTCTCAGTAGGGCTGTTTTATAGATCACTGGGGTATCTCTTCATGGCATGAGGCTGTGTGATGTAGAAATACTCTAAGTGCTATTATAATAAGCCACATGGTAAAGCTCAGTTAATTACCAGCATCTTCAATATACATGGGAGCTCCTGTTGCCATATAGGTTCTTTTCGTATGAAAAAAAAAGGTCTTAAATTACATCAGTGCAATATCAGTGTTGGAACTTTTATGGTACTGAATTTTCAAAGGAATCATGGTGAATTTTTCTTAGCAGAAAACCACCATTGTTTTCTTACCTTCTTTCTGTCTCAAATTTATTTCTTTGTCTGGTAGACACTGAAGCAGGAAGCTTCAGAAACAGAAGCCTTGTGGCAAGCCAGAATGAATAATAAAGCTGAATTCTGGGGATATTGCCAGGGAATGTCATATAGGATGCTCTGCACCAACAGCTCAGGAACTACAGGTGGAATTACAAGATTATATGCTGCCAAACTCTAAGGCAAGCCAAATAGAGTCAGCAAGGAAGCAGAAGGAAGCTCAAGGTAGTTACAATTTACCCCTTTCTTGAAATCAGGAAAGTTGTAAAGTGTTTTACTTAACTATACCCACACAGTAACCCTGGGCAGCTGCCACTCTCCATGGAATTTAATTTCTCTTTTGAGCTCAACTAAGGCCTAGTGCTCCATATATATTTAATTGTTTGTGTTGTTGCACCTATGGAGATTGCAATCTTTCCTTTTGTTTTTATTTCTGGATAACACCTATTCTCTTCTGCCTCCTGCACTTCTGTCTGTGCTGTTCTGCATGTGGGGTATTGCCAGGACTTGGGAAGAAGAGTAGCCACGAGCTCATCATCCTGCTTGGAAATTCAAGGTAGACTTTTCCTTCTTTCCCTCAGTCTGTATGTCAGTCTCCTACACCTCTACTCATAGTTTCAGCACTTGCTGCATAGTTCTGTTGCCTTCAGCAGGAATATCCTTGGGAAACATCTCCAAATTTGGCTACAAGAGGGATTGTTTTGGAAAGTTGGAAGCATAATCCTCAGCTTGACCTGAGTGTCAGCTCAGAGATAAATAAAATGAAGGCTGACTTTGTTCACTATGAAGTGTCAGGATTATCCAGACAAAGCTGTATTTCTGATCTCTTCAGAAATAAGCATCTTTATGTTAAGAGAATAGACACTTGTAAGATTTTTTCATGTCTATCTTCATGAATGGTAAGCAATCTAACTTAAGACTTCTTGCAAATTAAAACCAAAAAGACTAAAGAACTATGCAGACTCAAACCCAAGGTAATCTAAAAATCAGCCAAGAGCAATAGAAGTTGACCTTACGTTTGCATGACCTTTATAAGTTGTTTTATCACCTCGCAGCAAAGATTTACCATGACACTTGCTGAGTGTGTGTGTGTTTGTGGCATAAAGGTGCCAGACTTTCACTTTTATTTAGAGAGAAACAAGAAAACATTGCATTTTATATTTTCTTTTAGGGTAAGTGGAGGATAAATTCACTGGCCAGTGTTCTTATATTATGTCCCAATAAGGAATTTAGTCGTGGACCTGCCAATGGAGAAACTGCCAGATGTTTCTTTAAAAGCACCTGTCCTTGCTCTCTACTTGAACAAGAAAGTAACCACCGTATTTCATTTAGCTTCTCCATCCTTGCCCCTTTTCTGTCAGCAGGTGGGAAGTAGCCCCTGAATAGAGAATAACTGGTTTTATTTTTTCGTCCAGGGGTGTCAATCTCTTGTAATGGACAATTTGATGGCACTTCATTCATTAAAGGGAATCTAAACCATAGCCTAAAACACTAAATTAGATTCTAATTTCGAGATGACATCATTTTGGTGAAGCACAGCTCATTCACAGGGCCTTGCAAAGCGAGACTGACTGTAAACTTTAAATACTGCCACAGTGAGATGTATATTACAATAGCATCGATGATGTGGGTTAATAAAATAGCCCACAGCTACATGAATCCAAACATACTCTCAAATTTCCTGGAAAAAACATTCCCACACTTGCACAAATCCTTTTTTTTTTTTTTTTTTTTTTTTTTTAACGTTTGACTGGTATCTACACAAGACACCAAGTAAATGTTTACTCTTAACTCTCTCCTGAGATGAACAAGACTGACAACGTGGGGCACTAGAAAAATGTAACTTGTCAGTGGCCTGAAACTGAAATGATTTAACAGGCTCAAAATGAGCTTGTTTTTTGTAACAAAAAAGCCTGAAATGAAAAGTAGATATTTTCAGAAATGCTGTCAGAAAACAAAAAAGATTTTCCCTGTATATGAGCCAAGAACTGGTCTATTGCTATGGCCTCTTTATTTTTTTGTTAGGTGTTGGTTCTTCCATGCTGTTGGAGGGGGAGAGATGCAGGAGAAGGGGGAAGAAAAAATCAATATGTTTTTATGTAAACTCAGCCAGACAGCAGCATAATACAGCAACTAGCCAAAAACACCAGTGTGGATTCCAGGCTGATGTTCAAAGAGTAATATGACATTTTTCTGGGTTGAAATTCAGGTGTGACTGAAACAGAAGCTTTTACCTTTTATTTAAGACTATATATGCAAAACTATTCCATTCTTAATTTTATTTTTGTTACCTGACTCTAGTGATTCCAATGGGAATTAAGAACTCAAATATCTGGTTTTAATTATTATTACACAGAGATGACAGAGAATTTTATATTTGAAGAATAAAATTTTCTATCACTGTAGATTTCTCTAGAAGAAATTTGTCTGTTGGTTGCAAGAGACACATCCCAGTGTGTTCTAGTTTGTTTAGGTCTTTTGTCACACCAGCTGATGATCTATTGTTGTTTGCTAAACTGACAAATTCAGACAAGAAGCTCAGACATTATTCACAAATAAACCAGGGAACTCTGACTTGAGGCATCTATGATATAAACATACCTAATTAAGCAAGCCATCTCCAGTTTCCCCTGAAAAGAGTAGAGCAGAGTGGATATTTACAGGGATTTTGCATTGTGATGAGTCAGCCTGAGGTTTCACTGACTCTGTTGGCTGCAAATGCATCCTGGAGAGAGCAGTTCACTTGATTAGATGTCTCAGCAGAGGCCTCTGCCTTTAGAGAAGATGAATCCAAGCCTAAGTTTTTGAAAAATCTCAATTGACTTTAGCTTCCATTGCTGGAGGTTTGCTTAAAAGTGATTAGAATTAGTCTTGAACTTGCATTTATCCCAACTTAATGATCTTCACATCAGAGCATCTTTTATAATAATTGATCAGTTTATAAATGTTTGTGTTTTGCAGCACAACATTGAAAAGCACTGATTTCACTGCTTTGTGTGAAGGGCATCTCTTTCTCATTGCCCAGGTGTCCATGGGATGGGAACATTTTCTCAGGCAGCTGTGTTAGAAAAGTGAGCTCACTTTTCCAAGCTTGGCAAGCAGAAAGCCAGCAGAAGTTTTCATTCTTTAAGTTCTTTGCTTTAGGGGAGACTGCTTCATCTGCAAATTGGATACATGATATAGACATTTTACATTGAACCCTGTGGTAGAAGTGATGTCTAAGAGTATTTAGGAATACTGCCAGCCAATAGGGGAATGGCATATATAGATGTTTACCATAAGGTTATTGGAAAGGCTGCAAAGTCAGAAGCAATATGATCACACTACTGAAATAAAAACAAATTAAGGTAGACCTTTTTCTTTTCCTGTCTAAAGAAAAGAAAAGTATCCAATCATTGACCACTGCTAGAGACCCAACACCTGAGCATTGATGGTATTTCCAAAAGTCAATGGCAAAGCCAATGGTTTCTCTACGACCAGGATTTCAACCAGTATTTTCCTATATTCTCTCATACCTGTGGATGCATTTTAATTTGTTGAGCTGATAATGGTAATCAATGAATATTGAAAGAATGCCAAACACATTTGAAATGCATATTACTAGGCATCAAGTAATTGCAATTTCTAGTCAAATACAGTCATTTGGGAATTTACTGCTGCTTGTTCATCCCCAATCAATGAAGATTAGCCACAAAGAGAAAGAGAACCTGCTTGCAACGACTTTGATAAAAAGATAATGACTGAAAACATATTGAAGTTCCACAGCTGTTTTGCTATTTCAATTACATCCAGATTAGAAATAATATTAATATTAATAATAATAAAAAAATGAAAATCATTAGCAAAGTTTAAGCAAGTTTTAAATGCTGGGCTTGAAATGACAATTTCTTTATAAATTATCACATTTACAGTCATGTTGGCTTTTGACTTATTTATGAAGATTTGTCTTTAGGAACCAAGACTGTTTCACTTAAAAAAATTATTTGTTAATCACATAGTCATGAAGCCACCAAACCATTCTATATGTACCATCTTAAACAGAAAAAATTCTCAGGAGCACCTTTTTCCTCCATGGTAGGCTCATTAAAACCTCCAAGGAAGGTCTCTGCTTGTACAGACTGCCTTTCTATTACAGCCAGAGTGAATTCACCCCCAAATGATGTTTTGAGACTCACAACACCCTGGTCTGCTTCAGAGCAGGGATCAGCCTATGCCCTGGGACAGCACTGCAATTAGACAGCACAGTTACTGTGAGATTATTCATGCACATCTGTCATTTGTGGACCCTGACAACCAACAACTGGTTGAACATCTGGTGCTGGAGACAGGACCAGAAAGGAACTTGCTTTACAAAGACACAGTCCTTTTTGATGACTGAGAACTGCTAGGAAGAGGTAGGATTGACCTGACCAAGTGAAGAAAAAAATTTTGTTGTCAACAGGCTGGTCAACCCACTGAGGACAGCCTTAAACTAGGAATGGTGGGGGAAGGAGATGATAAAACACAATCAAGTGAGGAAGTGATAGACTGGCTGATGTAGAAGGAGAGACCACTAGATCAAAAGAAAAGGATAGAAGGAAGCCCACTGTAACAAACAAAAAAGTGCCAGGATCAGAGCATCATGAGGGGAAATGCTCACTCTTTTTTGGGAAATACATGTGCAGCAAAAAAGAGCAAACAGAGGGAATGGGAGGTCTGCATGCAGGTGCAGGGCTCTGAGATAGTGCTGGGATAGAGCAGACCTTCAGCAAAACAACCCAGCTGAAATTATCCGACTAGAAATGGTAATATACCAGATAATTATGTGTATAAATAATGTGTAACATATCTGGCAGCAGATAATTGTGCTGCCATTCCGAGACACCCGGAACGGATGGAGAAATGGGACAACAGGAACCTCCTGAAGTTCAGCAAAAGGAAATGCTAAAGGCCTGACCTGGGAGAGGAAAAACCTTACACACCTGGATAGGGAGTAAAAACCCTTACACACCTGGGAGCCAACTGCCTGGAAAGCAGCTTTGTAAGGAACACCCTCCAGGTCTTGGTGGACAAGAGCTGAACGTGATCTACCAGTCTGCTGCAGCAGAGCAGCCAAAGCCTACTGGGCTGCATTAGGAAGAGGAGGTGGTCCTTCTCCTGGACCTCAGCACTGGAATTAATAAACCTGGAATGCTTGTCCCAGAGTTGAATAGGTTCCTCAGTAGAAGAGAGACAAGGACTCAGAGAAGTGAGTCCAGCACAGATTCTATTTAAAAAGATGTTTAAGGAACTGGAGAGTCTTAAGGAAAAGCTAAGAGAGCTGAGGCTGCCCAGCTTGGAGAACAGAAGGCCAAGGGGACCTTATCTGTGGGTATCAATACCTGCTGGGCCAGGAAAAAGAAGACAGAGCCAGAATTTTCCCAGTGGTGCTCAGTGGCAAGAGAAGAGGCAATGGGCATCCACTAAAGTACAAGAAATTTCACGTTAATTTAAGAAGAAAATTTTACTGCAAGGGTCAGGGGGTATCAAAGATTTCTAAATCCAATTTTCCAGAAATGTTTTGGAGGCTCCTGCGGTAATTCATTTTTCCTAAATGGTTCTGTTCTCCCCCAACATGTACGGTTCATTACCAAGTTGTTGTAAACCACCCCCCAAGTGGTCATTCATTGTAACCCCATTGTTACCCAACCCCTCCTACCCTCAGTATCCCATTGGTACAACCCTTGGGTCTGCCCCCTGGCTGGAAAAGCCTTTTTAAGCTGAAGACGAGAGGGGGCAGGGCTCTTGGTCTCTCGGTCTCTTGCTTGATCTGGGCTCTCTTTGCTTGCCCTCTCTCTTGCTCTTGCCCCTTCTCTCTCTTTTCCCCTTCTCTCCCTCCCCCTCTCTCCTGTGGGAGCCATGCCGCTCCCCCCTGGTGTGGGACCCCCAAATAAACCCTGTCTGATCAACACCCTCGAAAGCTGTGTGGTGTCTTTCCTGCCTGTGTGCTGCCATTAGCTGCTACATGTTGCCAAGAGAATCCTCCCTGAAAGTGCTGGTAAGGCTCCTGTACCCCACCTCCCTTCTAAGACCCAAAAAGCCTTGTTGCCAGTTCCCCTGCTGCAGATACTAGCCGGGCAGAGGAAGAAAAGCAGGAGAAAGCAACAGGCTCCAGCCTTGGAAATATTTAAAACCCAGCTCATCACTCTGCACATTTGTTTTCATGTATTTAAGTAGTGGATGTTCAGCAGCTAGGGAAAGCAATTTTCACAGTGGTGAAGCCACAATTCTGAATATTTTTAATTGTTGAATTCCATGCAATTAAGGAGAGCAAGGTACATGAATATCTCTGAAAGGAAAATTCATGGATGCTGAATTTGGCTTTTTCCATTACAGGCCAAATCAGACTAAAATATCATATAGTTTTGACTAACAGGAGTTAACAGAGCTGATACAGTAGTCTGCAAATGAACCTGAAGGAATCATAAATAATTTTTCTAGTTTTAGGTGTATTCCCTCAATGGAGCTGTGTTTATGGAAATGTATCTGTCAGTGGAAGTCAAATTTATTCCTACATATTTTACTTTATGTCTATTTTTAGCAATAGATGCATCTTCCCAGCACTCAGTCAACAATTATGAAAAGTAGACCTGCATTTAAGTATTTAAGAATATTTTCTACCTGGATAATTTTCTCCTGTAGTATTTTTTTTTCTGAATCTAGAAATTGTGAGGTCTCTTTAAATATTCAGATTGGGTTTTTTAAAGGAGTTGAAATCATTCCAGCATTTTTTTTTTAGATTTTATTTTAAGAACCTGAGGGGATCCATTGACTTCACTGGAATTACAGATCTGAAATTAAGGGCACTATTAAATGCTATTGTGTCTATTTTTTCTCTCCCTAGCAGAAACAATATAAATACACATGTACTTCTGGGTTACAAATAACTGCATTTACTAAGCATGTAGAAACATTCAGTCTGGCTGCATGCCCTGATGAGTTTCTAGTGAATTCTAAAGCAAAGCCCTGTGAATATCATTAGAGAGCTGATAAAACATTTAAAAGAATGTTATTCTAGTTTTGTGTAACATAAACTTCCTAGCTATGTCTTGAGTGAAGAGGGAAGGCAGGCAGAAATGGGATCCCCAAACATATTCTGTGCATAGAAAACTCACTGCAGAATTAGGTTGAAATATCAAATTTGGCTGCTTTAAAAACCTGTGTCATTCACTGTATTTTATAAACAAAGGCAACCACAAATTGTATTTTAGAGAAATAAAATACACCTAACACAGAGTGTAAAAATAGCAACCTCTAGTAAAAGCTAGAGATGCAGTGTTTGTGCACAACAAAGCCAGTGGATTTTAATGATGCAGTAAAGACAATCTGGTGTATCATTTAGAAATTAATTCTGTGTATGTAGATAATCTAAAGCTGAAACATAAACTACCTTTTCTTATTTGAAGTGGCATTGGGGTTATAAGCAGTAATTACTTAATGCTAATTTGTTTGTAATAGGCTTGATTTATTTCAACTTTTATCATTTAATTAATGGAGTGTATATCAATTATATTTTAATTTTCATTCTTAGCTGTAAGTAATATCTCCATTTTCTTAAACTTGGCATTAGCTCAAACAGCACGTGAAGAATCTGCCTCCTGCACCCTTCAGAATCTCCCTTCCTCGAGGAAATCCTCTTTCTGAAATTTCCTTTTCATTTCCTGTTTTCCAAATAATACAAGACCAGACTCAGCACACTGACTCCCATGGTATGGGCCAAGACAGAGCCAAGGCTTTTCAGTAGCTCACAAGTTCACAAGCACTGATCCCTGTATTAGAACTATTTCTGCTGGGTTTAGGGGATTTATTCAAAATCTCAACACCTACTGAAGCTATGAAGTAGACTTGGCCTGATTTTCATATAGGAGCTGACAGAACTTCACATTTCTGAAAAACAGGTTACATATATTTAAGAACCTATATTTAGACTACTCTTTTTGAAGCCTTGGATGAGATTTTCATTCCAGCTGTGTCAAACTTCAAATTCAGTCAGTCCTTTGATGAATTTTGGCTTGCAGAGACCAGTCACAGAGGGAAAGTTAGCTTTTCATATGGCAACAATAATCTGGCATTTCTCTTGCATTGTGTCTAATTGACTCAACTCATCTCACAAGAAGATCAGGCCAGTAGAACAGAAAGGGCTTTCATTTCCCTTTCAGACAAGCTGGATTGTAGATGAATTTTCTTGTACATCTGGAAAGTCATGACCCTCCTCCCTTTACCCTTTTCCTTCTTCTTTTTTTGTGTGATGTTTTGACTCTGGTAAAATTTCCTGTATTTTATTTTCTCTATCTACTGGAAACAGACTCGTGATTACTGTATGAAAATTTGTTTCATCCCACAAGCCTTTAGAGGAAAGGGTTTGCCTACTCTTAGACTTCTCTCACTGAAGAAGAAACACCTACATGCTATTTCTTCATCTTTGGCAAACGTTTATGAATGACCTGCAAATTTTTCAGCTGCTGGGCAAGATTTTACTGTTTATTTTTTGTGACGTGGGTGGGGGTTTTTTTGTTTGTTTGTTTTTGTTGGTTTTTTTGTTGTTGTTGTTGTTCTGGGTTTTTTGTTTTCTTGTTTGTTTGGTTTTGGTTTGTTTTGTGTGTTTTTTTTTTTTTTTTTGTTTGGTTTGGTTTGGTTTTCGTTTTGGTTTGGTTTTTCGTTTTGGTTTGTTTTGTTTGGGTTTTTTTGTTTTGTTTTGGTGTTTGGTTTTTTTTTAAGCTCACAGTAGGCAGTATTGTGGAATCATACCCATCACTAGTGTTTGGGTATTCAAGAGGAAGAAACTAGGCAGGGCTGTGAGTTTAGACCTTCTCCCTTGGAGACTGGGCTGTGCAGGGCTTGCAGCCCTGCTGCTTCCTACCTCCCCTTCCCTGCAGCTACTGGACCCCTCACAGTGGAGAGGTCATGGAGAATCTCCTTTCATCCCCCTCTCACCACCTCATTGTATCCTTACTTTGGATACTCACTCCCCAAAATGGGTCTTTTCCCATATGTGAAAACCCAATTCATTGATCTGCTTTGTTGAAAGAGGGCTGCTACAAACTAGGAAAAACATTGAGCAAGATCTAAATCCTGCTTTCATGTAAAGGGCTTTGTGTGTTCATTTTTCAGCCTGTAAAGCCAATTTTTCCAGTAGTCTCAGAAGCCTTCTGTTAAACAAAGCTACCTCCCTTGTCCTTGCTACATGAACCTATTCTGTTCCTGCTCTCTGTTCTGTACTCCATAATTGTCTTTCCACAAAAAGGAGGTATTTAAGAAATAATTTTATTGGTTCAATGCATTGGTTCAGCCTTTTATTCTCTAATTCTGGTGCTAATAAGCACCAAAATTTGTATTCCTCTTGCCAAACAGTGCATGCCTTCAGGCACTGGTGTAGTTTATATGCACGTCGCCTCTAAACCAGAGTCAGTAGCCTGCATATTGCCTGGTAGGTGAAGTCTAATGAGCAGTGTTATTTTTAGAAGCAGAACTATATCCTTTGATTTCTATTGTATTTTTTTATTGCTGGAATAATTTTTGTTTGTCTTGTGCTCTGCAGCTGCATATCAAGCTGAATGCTTTGGGGATTTGTTATTCTCTGCAACAAAGCCCAATATTCCTTCCTGGTCAGTATGTGACTGCACCTGGATCATCTACTGCATTTCTAATGTCTGTAACAGATATTTCCTGTTTTGGGATTCTTTCCATTGTTCTCTGCTTTGAACTTCTCTTGCCTTCTTTAGGCAAGATGTTTAAATGATTGAGGCCTTAGACACCCATTCCTGCACGGTGACCCATTATTTGCTCTTCCTTTACTGTATGCAATGTACAAATGTGGAGTTTTCCAGGAGCCTTATCTTGTATAATGATGTCCTATTTTTAAACACAATCTACATCAGTGCCACCACATTACTCTTTTGAACACATGAAGTTAAAATGATGCAAAGCCTTGGTGGATTAATCTAAATTATTTTACAATTATTTCTTCTTGATTTAATTTAATTAATTAACTGCACGTAAGTGTGATTACAAGTGCTTTGGAGTAATTGCTGTCTCTTCCTAAGTGTTTGTACAGAATCTAAAACAATGAAGACAGTCCTATGAATAGTAATACATTTAAGGAAGGAGGTACAATTGTATATTTCAGCAAAATTTTTGTAATATATTGTTTATCTTTTCTCCTGGCTATAAAGTGTGCAAATACATTAATAAAAACAAATAACATACTGTTAAACACACTGATTTTAAACCCCAATTTGAAAAATTTCTTTTCTTTATTCACACAGCAAACCAGGGAAAGAGCTTAAAATTCAGAGTAGCTGAATGTTTTTACTTCACCTAATGTTGACTTTGTAAATAAGAATACATTGAATATTAGAGAAGTCTTGAAATTCTGTTGAGATGAGCACTTGCTACCCCCTATCAAGAATAAAAGAGAAGGAGAAAGATAAAACATGCTAGAATAGTTGTGAAGAGAGAAAGTATTTGGTTAATGAAAAAGAATTAAAAAGGAAGTATATAGCTATATATAGAAGTGATAAGTTGAAACTACAAAGAGAATTGAAGTTTCTCTGGATATAATCACACAAGCTGAATTCTGACAGAGGTATGTGAGATATTAGGAAGATATAATGAATTATGAGTGGTCAGGACTGAAATATCACATTTCTCCTAAAATGGAACTCTCCCTAGTGCAGAGGTAAAAATGCTTTAAGGGCCAGGATCTGAGTCATCCTTTTTTCTTTCCTCTACCTGCACCCCTGGTGGTCAGGGACTTAAGTGGGATTTACTTGTGTGAGAAAAGATGAAAGTAAGAAGATCTAGTATTCTTAAAAATGATCTATCCGTCTGACTTTGTCACACTTAATTTATGAAACTCGACATAGTTGGGAAAAATGAAAGAATAAAGTGGTGTTCATTCAGGCTAAATACACCTAGTAAAACAAAGTCTAGTAAGTGCTTTATTTTTTGATTACCTGTAGTACAATACAGAGGAGTGAAATACACAGATAAGTGATTTCACCAAAGATTTTTAAGACAGCATTGTAGCCTGTTCACAGACTGTTAAAAGATTAAGAATAAAAGAAATGAACATCTATACCCATATAAGGACCAATGATTCTTTTAATTCTCTTTGATGTACAAACAAAAAAAATCTTCAGGTTGTGGGAGTGTTGGAGGGGGGAGGATGAATGAAATTTGTTCCAACCATAGATATATTGTTCAAAAGCAAAACAGAAGCCACAAATGAACACTTTTCATATTGTCTGTTGATACATGGCCATTTACTCTTGAACTGATACTGTCAGTATGTTTCAAGTTCCAAATGCCCCTTCTTATGAAAAGGCAAATTACATTTGCCTCCATAAAACATAAATGGCTGTAATCAAAAGCATATTGTTGAGAGCATTTCACACCAAATGTATATCTGGTTATGTGTAAATAGTGGTTTCACTGGGGTCAATGAGCTTGTCATGAGCTTTGTGCTGAGCAATGTGCTTTGTGCTCAGCAGTATGCTTAGCTCTGCCTGCCCTGGGGAGCAGAGCACATGAGATAATTATGTTGTTTTATTAGGTCATTTTAATCACATGTAAACACAGCACGAATACTTCAAATTTCCCCATGCTTCCACTTAACATGAGGAATGCTCTCTTCCCCATTAACAGCTGGGTGACCCACATTTCAGACAGGCAATCTAAAAATCCAGCTTGGGGTACAGCATCCACGTGCCCTGGAGTAATTTATATTTAAAAGGAAGAGAAAAATATAGGAGGGCAGAGGTCAGTGAAAATCCAGTAGGATTACAGGCCTTTGCAATTTTGCTGTTCAACCAAATGGCGACTTTCACCGTATGTGTTTTCATTCATGTCTATCCCTTATGCTTGGCAGGGCTGCAAACTCAGCCAGACCCTTGTGAGCAGTACACAGAGTAGGAAAGATGGAGCGTGGACAACCCAGGCAGCAGTGAGCAACAGATTTGTCTGCACAGATTATCCCTTCTCACTCATGCACATGATTGTCTTAAGTACACATAAATAGAATTTTTTCCCCTCCAGCCTTCTGTCAGACTCTCACTTTCAGTGTGACCCAGCTTCTAAGGTACTACATATTTAGTCATGTATTAGAGAGAAAAGGCCCTGTTTATCACATCACATGATGGGTTTATGGCATAAAATAGCATCTGGGGAGGATGTCCTTGCTAAATCAGATGCTGATTGAGGGTAATGCTAACCCATGAATTCAGGAATTACAAGCACCATTCTGCAGAAGAGTAAGATGGGCTGCAAAAAGCAACCCTCAGACATAATATATGAAACCTGATGTTGCTATTCCCCCGTGTGTTTGTCTAATAGGTGGTGTATTTCTTTAGGCCTAGTGACACAGTTTTATTTTGTTGCTATATGCACACGTTTCAGATAGAAAGGCAGAAGGAAGCCACTGGCTTGTGGAGTCTAATCTCACCCTGGTACACTGAGAGCAGAGGTAATGTGAGTGGAAATGACTTAGTCATGAACCAGCCAGGGCAGGAATCAGGTGCTCCAGCTCACTGCAGAGACAAATGCTTCTGACAACATTTAGTTGGTGCAGACCATCAGTTCTTAGAGACCAGGATTTTCACAACACTAATCCAGCTGAAGCACTGGCTAAAGAAATTTTTCCAAGTGCACCTTGAGTACACAGCCCCTGTGACATAACTAACAGCACTGATAGTGTTTACAGGCAAGTTCCAACACTGTAAAGCGTGAAATGTATGTGTCAAGTTTATTATGCTTCCCTTGCCTGGAGCTGATTAGTGCAAATTAATATTTCACACTAATCAGCATGAGCAGTTAGCACACAATTTGGATTTACGGAATTCAGCTGATTGCATTAAAAATGTATTTAGGCTATTTTTGCATTGTGCAAATAGAGCAAAAATATCTGAGCTGTTTCCAGTAAGGGTTTTTTTGGTAATATTTCTAGTGCTAATGTTACCTTTCATATAGCCAGGTTGACTGTTGACATGACAGTGACTTTATGGATATCCAATACTTATAAAACTTACAGTTCATACTGGAGGAAAAAAAATAATGTTTAGCATTTTTTAGAGGCAATGATTAGTCAAATTTTAATTAAAAATATATTTTCAAGATGACTTTAAAACATGCAAACAGCTAATACACTATCTGAAATTTGATCCTGAAACTGCTTAAGAAACTCAATTCTCAGGTAAAATAGTTATTTTTGGCATGAAAATAAAACAGTATTTTCACTTATCTGGATCAAGCAACACTTATACCAGTTTCCTGCTATGAAGAAGAAATGAGGAAGGCCACTTGCCATACAAAAGACTACATGAAAAAACTACCTGTTTACTCAGGGTTTCCCAAAACAGCACAGTCAGTCTCACAGATCATTTCAAAACCCAAACAAAACCTCATGCAGAGGTTCCTATCAGTTTTCAGGAATATATAACTCAGTATGACTTCTGGGAAAGTTAGTATGGAAGTTCTCGCTGTCTTCTGTGGAAGCTGTCTCAGGTGAAGCATTTGCAGAACTTAATTTAGCTCACAGCTCTTGCAGTTGTCCAGAAAATCTTTGCAACATTGATTTCAAATACAATTGGATGGCACAAGAACTGTCAGACGAATTTTTAGATACTGTATTGGATTTCCAACAAGAAGAGATTTGAGTACTTTGCACTAATTAAAAATACACAGGCACACACACACATAGACATTTTTATAAATTAGGAATTAACTTCTGGAAACTAAACTAAACATTTTTTGGAGCAGTCTCCCAGAATGACTACAGCAAATTATGCCCGCACAGCAAGAGGATGTATTGTCTTCTGTAGGTCTGGAAAGTGATGACTCCATGTCTTACCCAGTGCCAGGATTATTCCAGAGCCATTTTCTTCCTTCATGGACATCCATAGGAACTTCTTGAGTCCAATGGAATAGCTTTGATTTTACTGTGGTGTAACCAAGAAGAGAACCCGAATCTCAGATAGTGTGGTGACACACACTGATGGCTCAATGTTTAATGTGTGGCTTGTGAGTTTGGTGATAATACTTAGGAAGTAAAGACCTCTGAGGTTTGTCTAAGGGCAGCATCTTCATAGGCCATGGAATGTACTCTGTGTGGTGGCTTTATATCTCAACATGAAACATTTCTCTTTTTTTGATTTGGTTTTTGTTTATGAGAAGCAATTCTTAATAACTTGCTGAAGTGCAAAACCCTCAAAATCAATAGATGGAGCATTCTATAAAGAACTGTTGCAGTTCACTTTCATCAGAAAAATAAAAGATGTCTCTATCAGGCTTGTTGGATGCCAAGCCAGAATCCCACAAGGCTCCTCCCCAAATGTGGGTTGCTATGTTTTGAAATGGCCCTGAGCCATCTGCATCTCATTATGAGGCTTGCTTGGTACCACAAAACCCAAACAAATATATTTCATTACATAATAGTTATTCATAATGCACATTCTACCATTATCAGTTAAATGAGGTCTCTTCAATTTTCTTATTTGCTGATCCAAATCCACCATTGCTGTTCCCTGTGATTTGCTAAGTAATGCGTATAGGAAATTATGCAATTAGGCTTGTCAGCACGAAGAACTTGTAATGTTCTTACATATACTATAATTGCATCCCATTTGTCAACAAATGACAACTTTAATAAGAGAAGTGCTCACATCATATGGAATGTCCACACACTCCTTTAATAAACACTGATTGAAAAATTTACTGCCATAGCAAGATGTTTTAGGACTTTAGTGTGAGGAGGAGAAAAGTTCAACCGTAACTGAAAACAGATGTGTGAAAAAAAGAACCCAGCTCTCCAGACTGTCAAGCCTTACTGCTGGTTCAAATTTAGGCAAGTACACATGGTGATGTTAAACCTGGAAACCTGGCTTTATGCATGGGCAGCAAACCCAGTTAGAACTGCTTCAACTGAAGCTGCGACAGAGTGTTGTGTATCCTCTGGATCCAAGCAAAATTAATATTTGTGCTTTTTTGCTGACCTTTATGCAGCTCTCGTGTTCCTTTGAACCACTCTATGGTTTAATATGTGTATGCCATTGAAATAGAGACAAGGTAGGTGCCTTTCTGCTGTGGGTTCCTCTCCATGCTTGGCACAGTCAAGTATGGATGGCTGTGGCAAACTTTGGATTTGTCATTTGGCTGAAGTTTCCTATTTTACATCTTGACATGCTGATGCAGATGGCCACAAGCTAAACCCTTTTTAAAATTGCAGTCCTGCAGCACATCATCCTATGTAGACCTCCTATGTAGAAAATAAAAATTCAAGCTTTCAGCAGAGAGTAAGAGAGTCAGACAAACAAACAACTCTTCGTGGTGTTCTTAGGAATGCAACACCCACCTTCTTTAAGTGCTTTGAAAATCCTAACATAATTTATTAGTCTTTAGCTTGTTTATTGAATTCTCTGTTAGAGCACGGTAAGAAAAATCTACAAAAGAAGAATTTGGACTATGACATTCATGTGGAAGGAAAAAGATAGCAGCAAACTAAAGCTTTAATGAGAAGGCAATGAATGATTAATTAGTCTCCAGTAAATAGCAGTATAGTTGATGAGCAGTTAATGTGATAATAAAATAAGAATGTATGTACTAAAGGAACTGTCCATCATATTTAACCTCAGTATAGTTAGAGTAAAAAGGTTAAATTGTATTGATTAATCAACTTTATTTATTTATTGTAACAAATAGAATAGAAGACACTGAAGCTGAATAAAATTCCTTATCTTTCCCCTGTGTTGATAGCTCATCTCAAGTGTTGGAGTCCTTGGGGTATCCTTCAGATAGCTATTGGAGAATTTTCTAGTTTTAAACATACAATACAATGTCCTTTGGACATTGTAAAAGCTGCAGTCTGCTGTAAAACTCGTTCTGTATTTATCCATGCCCATGTAATTGAATAAGTAAAAAGAAAACACTGTGGAGCCCTCAGGGTTTCTTTACTGCTGTGGATGCTGGAAGACCCAGCTGATTACTGTGAAAAGAGGCACTGGAATCTTTAAATAAAGTCACTCTGGTCACGGCTGTGCTGTGGATGTTTATCAGGATGGTGGCCCAGGATTAATGTGATCACTCTGAGAGCTAAGAGCAAACCCCACATCCTGTGTTAATGCATTTGAACAGGATCCTGAAAGGTCAGGGTGACCAGTACATGCATTAAATCCTTTTCCAAGTACATTTGCTGCAAGTGCATGAGTTGGACTCCTTTTCAAATGGGAACAATGATGTCATGTTTGTGTCTAGGCTTCTGAACATCATAAGGAATAATTTAAATGCACATGTACTTTGATGGACAGGTGCTCATTTCAGCATGTAAAATCTGAATGCAAAAATAGGTAAATATGTGGCAGCTTTGGATAGGTAACCTAGTAAAGCAGGTAGAAAACAGGAATGACATATACAAAGCCTCAGTCTGAAGGCTTATGAGTGGTGTATTGAAGCTTCAGAGCTTGGTGTCTGAAGATTTACTTTTTCATGGACTTTGAGAGGAAAAAACCAGATCCCTAAGCAGAGATGCCAAAAACACCTTGATTCATCCCATCTATTCATTTATCATAGCAAGCAAGCCTTAAAAACTTACAGAATACACCCAAGCAATATCAAATCTATAAGTTTTATTTATTCAGCCCTTCCTGAAAAACAGAAACTTTGAAGAAATCTCTAAATAAACTCGACATGCTGGGGCACCCAAAATCACTAAAAATTAAAAAAAAAATAATAAAAATGAATCAATTAAGAAAATAATAATATACTTGGTAAAAAAAAACAAACAGTCAGATCAAGAATATTTATTTAGAGAAAAAAAAGTAAAATTATTATAAACTGTGGGGGTCATTTTCAGTGATTGAAATTACCTTTACCCCAAGAAAGCTGGAGAATCTCAGAATGATTTGAGTTGCATGGAAAATAAAAGATCATCTAGTTTCCACTCCATGCCATGGCCAGGAACACTTTTCACTAGACCAGGTTGCTCAAATGCCCATCAACCTGGCTTTGAACACTTCCAGTGATGGAACATCCACACTTTGGGAAACCTCCTCTGGTGCTGCACCACACTCACAGTAAAGAATTTCTTCATCATATCTCATGTAAGTCTTTCCTCTTTTAGTTTAAAGCTATTACCCTTTGTCCTATCATTACATCTCCTTTCAGAAATAGAAATGTGAACATAAATAATGTATAGCATCAACTGTACATAATTGAAGACTTCTGTATTAAAGGAACATATTCTGGAAGCAAGTAATCTGAGTTAATTTATGCTTGAAAAGTATGTTTTAGCTCTCTTGTTTGTAGCAATATGTGGAAATTGATGAAAACCTCTCAGATGTGCTCTAAAAGGATGGAAATGTTTGTAAACTAAGATACTGGAAAATTTCCATCTTGACTTTTGAACTCTTGGTATAATAGTTTTCTAGTTAGTTACTATGGTGATAGTGCCCGAAGCATCAGAAGCTGCAACATCAAAAAGACTGTGAAACACAAGATTACCTAAAAGGAATAGATAACCTTTTATAAAGAAAATATTTATTTTTCATTTTTCCATCTATGGTCTCATTGTTGGAGTGCCTCTGTTTTTACTGTTAATTCTCTCAGCTAAATTCAGCTACCTATAAGCTAATTCACAGGCTGCAAAGTCACAAGAGGAAAGCTGTTCACCCCATCTATTTTTCCAATGTCTCTTCTGGTGATATGAATCATTTTCTTGAAACACCTCTCTCTGCCTCTCTCCACTAACTGTAGTGTGAACTCATGTAACCTATTTAGCCAGCTCAAATGGATGGAATGAATTGAACATAGGTCGACATTTGCTGTAGGCTTATGGTTATTTTTTTATGAAGAGGCCTGCTGGAGTTAACAACCACAGATTATAAAAATTGCTGTAAATATGATACTATTACAGCTTATATAAAATTGTGTAGTAACTGCATATATTCACACACAGTTGTTTTTTTTTTCTGAATAGATTGCATAATGTAAGTTTATGACCATGTGTGTGCAGTAGTTATAGTTTACTACCCATTACATATTATCACTGCCAAATGGGTTCCAAGAAGTAATTTGAATTACTGGATTTTCTCATTCTCTCTCTCTCTCTTTTCTGCTCCTATTTTACTTCTATGACAAATCGATCTCGATGAAATTCAATAATACTAGTTATGACTAAGGGGATTCATGAAGTACAAGCATGATCAACTTCCTTTTTATCAGTACACAGTATTTAACTATAATAATTCAATGTAAAAAAAATCAAACAAAGCAGAATATATATCTATGTAAAGGAAACATTTTTGGTAATAAAACTGTATTTTGAAGGTACGTTTTTTCTATTTGCACTTATTGTTGCAGCTTAAGCACAAAAATTTTTAAAATAAAAAATATTGTGAAAAAGGGTGAGGTGAAGATAAAAGTGTACTTGAAATTAATTTCTGCATTAGTTAGGTAATTCTGTGCAGTGAGAAGAAGGCACAGACTCACAGCAGTCAGAAAGACCTAATATATTAAGGAAGTAAAAGTGAAGGGAAAATGAAAGAGATGTGAAGATATCTGATTTGTGAAAATAACTAGCATACTGCTATTAGGCACATAATGTTCTGTCTGTATTGTTTGGTGCCCTGAGAACTGCTCCCACTCCTTTTAATCACCACAGCACTCAGCATCTCTGACTTTCTGTCCATTGGAAGTCTATCTGCAAACCTTCTAAAATCAGCTGAAGGAGTAAAGGTAGAGAACCTGATTGGTGTGAGAGATATGGTACTTAATTCTGAAAGTATTTGAAACCCCACTGACATGTGAAAATTGTCAGAATATGCCACTGGAAAAAATATAGATCAAGCACAGAATGAATGTTTTCTGGTTTTTCTTTTTTTTTATGAGAATAACCTTAGACTAGAGAATAAAGATTTTTATATGAAAGAAGGAAATATTTTTCTTGCTTTTGCCAAATATATGTGATTTTCTTAGGTGGTGCTTTTATTTGTTTACATGAAATAAAATAAATATTCAAGTCTATTATACAAATGTAAATATCCTTTTTGCACAAGAAAACTTTTATATTCTGATTCTGTGAGGTGCAGATGTTTATTATGTTCTGGAGGGGGTTTATCTGACCAGACTTAGACTTCCACAGAGGAAACATCCATGTCTGAGCTAGTCACATTAGCTTCCCTCTTTGTGATTGAGAGGAAAGCAGGTAAATTTATGTCATTATAATTAGTCAGATCATTGCACCGTAGGATCATTAAGGTTGGAAAATACTTCTAAGATCATGAAGTCCAACAACTGACAGAATACCACTCATATAGCATTTTGCTCATTTTTTGAATGCTTCCAGGGATGGTGACTCCATCACTGTTCTTGAGAGTCAGTTCCACTGCTTAATTGCTCTCTCAGTGAAGAAATTTTTTCTAATATCCAACCTGAATGTCCCTCGGCACACCTTGAGGCCTTTTTCCCTATTGTTAGTTACCTGGGAGAGGAGACTAACCCCCATCTCACACAACCTGCTTTCAGGTATTTGTAGAGAGCAGAGTTGTAGAGAGATGTCCATATTTACAGATGACTCATGCCTTAAAAAGCGTTCCACTCCCCAACTATGGTTAGAGACATCCCAAAAAGTCTGGTGAAAGGTGCCTAAGGTTAGCTTGGCTGAGTCACATCCTGAGTGAAGAGTCTTGATTTTACCATGTCAAGCAACCTGCAACTTCATGTTCTATTTCCTAATCTCTCACTTTCCCTAAATTTTTTGCTTTGTTTTTGAGCTAATTCTGAAGAGGATGGAAGATATAATGATTTCATCCTCAGTCATCCAGTTTCCAAACCTTACCCCGTCAGAAAACACAGCTGTGCAAGACAGAGGTGACTGAAGTAACAAACTACTCATGTTAGACAGCTGCCACATCTCCCAGTGAACACACTTTAACACACTGAATACTAAGTTATGTTTGAACACAGCCTGTCAGAATTTCAGGTATTTCATTCCATTTCAGCAATTCATCCCACCCTGAGGCAGGAGCTGCCTTGGGAGGTGTCGGTGTCTGTTTCCAAGGAGTGCAGTTTGAGCCAAGGCTCTGGGCCAGATGAGATGAAGATACCATCCCCAACAGAGTTTTTTTCTCTCCCAGTCCACAGAACCAGGACCCAAACAGAGGACGTGAATGGGGAAAGAGGGTTCTGCCCCTCCCTGGGGCAGGAGGCACATGGGACCAGCAGGCTGCTATGCAGACTCTCCTTGCTTCAGATGATGAAGGCCCGCTGTTGAACTCCTTGCCCCTAACTGGCATACCACCTAATTGTCTCTGATTTCCTTATAGGAAATGATAAAATGTAGATCCTATAAGAAAGAATGTGTGATGATTTTTTCCCCAATATTGCCAACATCTATGGAAATTTTTGGACTTCTGATGTGCACAAAATTCGTTATTGTTCTGTAAGATAGAAGAACTGTATCTTGTAAAAAAACTCTTGAAGAAATTAGGTCCAAGATACATTTTAGACCTTCAAACTGCTTAGCTGTAAGTTATACATGATTCAGGCCTAGGTCTTTTTTCCTAGCTTTTGGTTAACAAGGTGTTTTATTAGTCTATTTCCTATTTCTCTTTCAGTACTTTTAAAAATTATATTCTGCAAATATTATGGTGATATAGAAGTCTGGTAAAGATATGTACAAAAATATTGAAATATATTTAAAGGAAGAAATGCACAATGCTAGTAAAAAAAACAAAAAAAAACAAAGTCTGAAAAGTTATATACGAATCTCGGACCCCAACTTAAAAGAATAATATGTAATATGAAGTAATACCAGAGGCTAACACAGAACAAGAAGATGTTATTTTGGTTATTAAGGCTTAGTGAAGATTCTCCAAGATAAGAATTGCTTAGTTGCATAGCAAATACTGTTCAATTGTGAAAACTGACATTAAAAAATCAACATTTTTGTGAAAGAAAAGCAGGCTCTGTTCACACAATAGTATTTTTCTCTTTGGCATATTTGCAGGTGTGGAATTGAATACCTACAGAAGTCATTGAGAAATTTTCCATGCAAGAGGGATTTGCAGGTTCAAGATATCTCACCCACAAGTGTTCATTTTCATGCACTTGGTTACCGTTTACAACCTGGCCTTAAGCTTATCAGATAAAACTTTTGCTGAAGTGAAAACCTTTGTTTGTTTTCAGTGGGTGCAGGATGTGATCCACATGGGCAATAAATGTGTGATTTATAGAGCACATGAGCTGTAATGCTCTATAGAAATATCCATGAAGAAAAACCATTATGTGTGAGGATATTCTTTTATTTCAGCATGTCTAAAGGAGCACATATGCTGCCTTCTTCATTCTTAGCAGCAAGGTCACTTCCCAAAGGACAGAGAACAAAAAAAATTGATCTACAAACATCTCTTAGAGAAGTTACTAAATATCTAGCCTTGAAAATCACTTCTAAAAGTAGAGGATGTATTGTGTTATTGTATATTGTATTTTCATCTTTCACTACCAAAGTCAATATTTCCACTGCCATCAGTCAAAGAATTGTTCTGGGTCCAGCTGTGTACATTCAATTGCATAAAAGACATTCAGGTGTTACTAGGAGATCTATTATCTGTCTTTGAGCCTTTGTCTGAGAAAAAAAATAGTGGGGGGAAGCTTTTTCACTTAATTAAGAAATTTGATATTACAGGATTTAGTATGTATTTTAGGACATATTCTGCCATCAACCAAGAAATGGCAAATCTGAGCTGAGAGCAAAAACTGCACATCTGGTAACTGTAGCCACAGCTGGATGAAGGTTGGTTTGGCTGCTGCACTAAAGTACAGGCAGCAATTAAACTACAGGGGATATTGATAGCATGAGATTAAATTTGTTGCAGAGCTTAAATATGATGCAGAAAACAAGAGGAATGAGTGTAAAGGAGAATTTAGAAAAATATTTACATAAAAATGGGGGGAGTAGGAATGGAATGGAAGGAAGCAGATCCCTTCTGAGTGGCAGAGGAACAAGCACATAAAACAAGTAGAATTCGCCACTCTGTCTGTGCACGTGTGGGGGGAGGAGTTTGGATTCTTCTAGGGAAAAATATCTGAATTTCACTGGAAATATTGCATAGCCACAAACACAAATGCTTAGATTTTCTATTTAGAAGCAGTAAAAATCCAAGATCTAAAGGGAAAAAAGGTGTGCTGAGAGGTGTCACTTTGTGCTTTATGCTTCTGTGTAGCAATGGATTCTGCCTTGTAATCTGTCTGAATGACATTTCTTTTTTTGGTCCTTTTACCTCAAAAAGTAGAAAAGTACCTTCTCTAAAAGCAAGAAAAATCAGGGGGTTTTGACAATTCTAACAGCTAAATTTTTTTTGGGTTTACCTACCTTTGTTAGTCTGAGGCATTTTGGAAAATAAATCAAAATATTTTGCACAAAGAGGAAAAAATGCAACAAAACATTGCTATTATTTCAAAATTCCAACATCAGGCACAGCAACAAGACAAAGATACCTTTGCCAGCAAATCAGCTGTGTTTGTGAGCACTGGCCCTGACCCCAACTGCACAAGTTGATGCAGATGTGTGGAGAATTTATCCTTTTCCAAGGGAACTATGGATGAGGCTTCTGCTATCTCTTGTGCCTTTGCCAAAATGTCTGATGGAATTTAAGGTTTTTGCTTATTAACCTAGCAACTTCCCTTCCCTTCCCTTCCCTTCCCTTCCCTTCCCTTCCCTTCCCTTCCCTTCCCTTCCCTTCCCTTCCCTTCCCTTCCCTTCCCTTCCCTTCCCTTCCCTTCCCTTCCCTTCCCTTCCCTTCCCTTCCCTTCCCTTCCCTTCCCTTCCCTTCCCTTCCCTTCCCTTCCCTTCCCTTCCCTGGAGTTTCCAGTATTAATGACACTTGGAAGAATCAGAAGGTAGGTAAGAACCAGAATAAAAAAACCTCCACAACTTATTACACATAAATATTTTAAATTTTCTGCCAATCTTCTGATACTGTGGTTCTCATTCTTGAATGCTTTGGATTACCAAGGAGAATTACTCCCCTCTGATTAACTTTAATAACTGGAGAACATTAAAATGTTATTATAGCTCTGTTTCCAACAACATATTTGATTGAAAGCAATAGGTGGGGCACTGAAGCTGGAATCCATTTCACACAGGAGCAGGGTGCACTTCTGCTCACTCTGCCTGACTGCATTGCCCTTTTGATGATGTGGGCTATTCCAGCTGGTTAAGGGGTCCACAGCTTCGGACCCGAGGAGGCTAAAGCTACCCCAAAAAGGTACCTCGCTAGAGACAACTCCTTGGGGGGCAGAGCACTCCCTCAGCTGGCAGAGAGCGTCTCAGCAGGGGGCAGAGCAGCGATTCAGCTCTGGTGATTTCAGCTCAGTGATTTTCAGCTCCTGCCCCTGCGAGGTTCGCTTCTCTTTTAGCCAGCCTGGGATGAGAGAGACAGGGTCTCGTTTGGTGATTCCGCACGAAATAGCTTTATTGCAAAGGTACCAGTGAAGGGAGCCAGAGGACGAGGTGCCCTGGGGATTAGGGAGACTTTAGGGGGTTTTATAGGGAACCAGGTGGGAGGGGGAAAGGGTACAAAGCCAATCATTTACAACAGATCTACATAAGATCCCGAGGGGGCTTGTGGGTCTTCGGAAAGGTCGCCGTGACAGGAAAGCTTGCTTTGTTACCTTAGGGGTCTGGCGGGGGTTGTGCAATTCTCCTTATCTCCGCAGCAAGGCTCTCTCCAAGGTAGAGCCACTGGGGCTCAGCCCACCCCCACAGTGGGCATCACAGCATGTGGAGGGAAGAGTGGAAGGAAAATCCAAAGCCTCTAGCACCTCATCTGGTAGCCACAAGAGCAGACCCCAGGCAGAGCTGCCTGATCCTCCCTCCCTCTCCTTCCCACGGGAGCTGTCCCAGCGCTTGTGCTCCATGTGGGAGGCCTCACCTCCCTGCCTGCAGGCACCTCCAGGGGTGCTGCACTCAGTTTGGGCTGACCCCAAAGACCTGTTGTACCAGGCACGTTCAACGTGCCCCCATCCTCTGCCATGTCCGGGTTGTGCAAACTCCACCTTCCAGCAGCCCTGGTCTCGCCTCTGCTGTGCTCTGACCCAGCCCAGCCGTCTCCAAACTTCATTACAGAAGGATGAACCTAATGAACAGGTTTCACTGTCAAGCTCTAGATGGTATTTCTAGACCTGGAGCTGCAGCTTTAGAGGATGTGAACTTCAAAAGTGCCAAATTCATTTTGAAAGCTACTGGGATAAAGGGACTGACAGGTATTTGGGCGCATAAAGGCACAGGAAAACATCCATTTTGGATCCAGACCTAGTGATATATCTAAATCCTGTGGAAAGCAAAGTGACCTAGCTAGGTACCCAGACATTTCTGAAATATTCAACTGGTTTCTTAGCACTCTATCATTATGATTGTTTTCTATAGAACCTTGGAGGAATAAGTAAATACTTGTTCCCTTCCTCCCCAGAATTCCATCTAGACCAACAAAGAATAATTACTTAATTGCAGGTTATTATTTGTGTTACACTGTTGACTAAAAGCCAACTGCATTATACAAAATAATAGATTCTCTCCATAGATTGAAAATTAAGATTTTTTCAATGTATGTATGCATCTATTGATTTGTTTCTTGAACACAGTGTAAGGAGAGCTGTACTGGGTCAGGCAGTGGCCACAGGAATATTTAACTCTGTGGAGCTGAAGACAGTAATTTCCCGTCTGGTGGGTTGAGTGACTGGAGCACACAACACGATGTGGATGAGCATATTTCTGGCTTAGAGCAGATGGCAGAAGATAAAATGTAAATATGTTTAAATCACCAGGAGTTTCCCCCCACAATCATTATGTTATTATATTTCAGTCTTTCAAAAAGCAGTTTACCTTTTATCAGCTCCTGTTAACTAACAAACTATATCATCATGCAAATAGAGAAGACAGCTGTTTGAGTCACAAAAGATAAATATCACCTGAAACAGTTATTGTTTTGAGTTCCTGAGTCTACTAAATAGATATCTTCAGTGCAAATAAATGATGTAACCCAAAGTGAGTCCAACAATACACTGGCAAAGTAACTTGTGTGGTTTTCACAGGAGAATATTCAATCTGTGCAAACAGACTACCATCTGTAAACAGCAACATAAATAGGAAGTGTACATCTGATGTGCCTGCTCACCAGATCTGATCCTCCAGGGTGATGTGCACCTCAGAGCCCTATAGGAGGACATTTTCAAAGCATTTATTTTCACAGTGAGACTCGGGAGCTGAGGGTCATTTCTAAATAGGACAGGTTTTTAAGGCCACAGAGTTGACTGAATGGAATCAAGCCCTTAGATTCTCTTAAAAAAAATCCTGTTAATTTTTCACCATCAAATTTACAGCACTAGTCACAAGCAAATTAATTCACTTTTAGAGTTAAACATAACACTGCTCTTCTATGAGGCAGGACATTTTTAGAAGTGCTAAACAACTACTATTACTTTAAATTTCCAAGACATGAAAAACCCACTTGTAAAAATTCTTTCGATTTACAAGGAGCTTGCATTACACAAAACTGATAAGAAATAGATTAAAAATTAAACATTTATGACCCAAGGAACTGCTGAACAGACTTTGCTCTGCAGAACATCTGTAACAATAAACCCCAGACTCCTGAAATTTAAATTTGCCTGTTGTACTTGCTTAATTACTGTGCATGCTAACTATTTAGTCTCTGTTAGGGTAATGGTGCAATTGTGGAAAATATTATTCCCTTTGGGATTTTCATATATAATTTCTAGAGGGGAGCATTCCCACCTCAACATGCACACACAAGTGCCAGTCCCATTAATGGAAGTTATGTTCACCATTCAGAGGGAGAGAACACTCCTGAGTATGTAACTAAATCAACAAACCCCCAGTATTACCATAATGCTAGAGGTAAGACCAGAGCAAAATGTTTAGAGATAAAGAATGAGCACAATTTCAGTCTTACCATATGTTATAATGGTGATATTATCTTCTGTCAAGGGACTCTGACTACCCTTGATAAATCGAAGTTATAGAACTACAGCACAATGGAATGAAATGATGGTGTTACTAAGTGTATAAAGGCTGTTTCAGTTTTACCTTTGTCTTTACTTGCTGATGTACAGCATCTCAGAATCGCAACACAATACCCTTACTGAAACTCTCATCCTGTTCCTAATTTACACTTTGCTCTGGTAAATTGGTTTTACACCCATGATCAGGCCATTTTTACTCTAGTGCAGGAGTAACAAAGTGAAAATGGGAATTACCCTCCCTTAATGGTAAGTTCTGCCTTCAGATATATTGCACCTGTGTGACTAAAAGCTTAACCACAACCATCCAGTATTTCTTCTATATTTTTTAAGGAGAATTACAAATTCAAATTAGATTATGGAGCCTTTCCTAAGGTTAATTTCACATATTCTTTTTACAATGCCAAAATTAATTTTTTACTCCATAACAGAAATCCCAATTTAATTAATTGCTCTGAAATTGGCTTTTAATCCCCTTATTTGTGTTAACAGCTCTTATTAAGTCATTACCTTCTTGCCTCTGAGTTATGCACAGTTTAGTGCATTCAGATGTTTTGCATGAAAAACAGGCATGGATCGTGTTTCTGCGTACACAATTATCCCACGTAAGATGACATTTTGGAAAGGAAATGGCATAATTCGTAGAGAGCAAATAGTTTTCTGGTTCAATGTCTTTGGTTTTACTGATCAGACATCACTAACAGAGATGTAGCTTCATGCTCAAGCCCAGCAATGACGCTGATTTTACTTCCTGAGGGTTAGAAGGGGGCATGCCTTAGAGGTATAGAAGGCATGCAGGGTACACAGGTACACAAGACAGGGCTTTTTTTAACTGTTAGCCACCTGCAAAAAACAATTTCATATCTTTATGTGTGAACTATGAATTTGAGTTTAAGAGAGGTGTCTAAGTAGATACTTGTTTCTAGTAGCTAGTTTTTAAAGCAATGCTTGCAGTAGAGTGAAATTGAAGGAAAATGTAAATTTAAAAAAAGGACTTTGAAAAATCCTGAGGGAACAAAGATGTTGATGGGTTATTTGGTGCATACTTTCTAAGTGAATCTTCTCTTAGAAGGGTAATGTAGGCCACTAAAGTCCTGAATGAGGCCCAGATGAAAAGCCATAAAATACATCTCTAAGAAGAGCAACTCTGTATTAAAACACAGTTAGTAAGCTTACAGAGATAACAGTGCTTTTGTTATTTGGTATAGATTTCCTAATTGCAAAACACATTCTGATTTATTATAAAGACTATGATTAGATTAGGCCAAACAAATCAATATGCCTTTAATTAGTGGCAAGGCTGCTGCTTCACTATGCTCCATGCTAACACCAAAGCCTAATTTTAAGTTTAGGATCCCAGGGTTGTATAACAATGTTCTCCAGCTCTGAAATTTCAGCTTTGCTTCACATACAGAGAAAACCACTATTCCAGGAAAAAAAAAAAAAAAAAGAGAGAGAGAGAGAGGGAGAGAACAGTTTCTACAGAAATGAATGAGCTTTTCTGTACATTAATAGTAAAATAATCATCATTTATGCCCCACCCAATAGCTGTGGGCATGTAATTGTATTTCAACAGAGTACTAGCTTGCATTACTGCTCATTGGATAATATTTCATATTAATTAGTATTGCAGCCTTCTAGCCTATTTCTAAAGATGTCATTATGTGATTGGATACCACTGAGTCACCTAATCAATGAAACAAAAATTACTAACACAGAACAATTAATGGCAACTACTCAGTCATGTTAAACTAGGAAAACAAGAAAGGGCTCACTTAACTCAGTGTGCCCAGACTGTTACTGGACTCAAATATCTATATTTATGTATCATCAGAAAAGAACATTTCCCAGTTTCAGAATTTTCCTTTTAAACAAGTAATCATTCTTATGATACTAAGGAATTCTTATGACACAAAAAAAATAGGAACACTTGTGTTCTAAATAGTAAACAGTGTGCATGTATATATTTGTATGTTTTAAATAGATGCAGTTGAGCTTGGCAATAGGAAGGTGACAAGGACCTCTGTGATTAGTGCCTGCAGAGGTCCTCCAGAAAGAGATGTGGTGCCTGCTTGGTAATTTTGGTGATAAACTCTTTCCTTTAGTCTTGCAGAATGTGTTTCATTTGGTTATTAACAGATCAGAGCAAAGTGCTGCCAGAACAATGTGTACAATTGAGCCAAATAACTACAAATATGTGCTCGTTTTTTGCCCTCTCTGTGATCAGTGACAGATGATTCTTCTATGAAAAAAAATAAGAATAAGATTAAAATTGTGCCCAAACCACAGCCATAAAAACATTGCCACTGTTTGCAGAGAGATGTTTTAAGGAGATAAACACAGCAGAGGGGTTATTCAGAGGATACTCAGGATCCCAAAAGTTTCTCTCCTGCCCATTTCCTCCACAACTGAATCTCTTCTGTCCCTGATTCACATAAATTAGGGGCTCCTAGCACCACATTTTAATGTCAGAAGGCTTGCAACCTGTGGCAGAAACACACTCCTTTAGCTATTTTCCTCTTCTTGTATGTTCCAAGGAATTATAGTAGTCTAAAAATGGCCACAAACAACAGTTAAGAAAAATATTTTGAGATGTTTTAAGTCTTGCTCAGCTGTGAGTGATTTGCTGCTTCCTTGCTCTTTGGTGTGTGTCCAGTTCCTTCCCTGAGGGCCCATGGGCTATGTAAAATTATGTACCCCTCCTCCCTAGGTCCAAGTTTACTCTCAGAATCTACTGCTTTTAAATTCCTTCTCAGAGATTTTTTTCTATCTCCTATGTGCTTCTCTCTAAGCTTATCTCTTTAGAATTAGGAACCTAATTATTGAAAATCCCTTCTGAAATCTAAATGATTTCTAAACCATTGCTGCCTAGAGTTTTTAAGTGAAAGAAAATATTTTTCACAAAATAATCAACAAAACATTTTGACTGACCCTCGGTTACCTCCTTTAACTTCACAGAAACAAGATAATACCCAAAGCCTTCAAAATCTGACTCGGAACAAAATTCAAGATTCCTTTTAAGGTCATTCAAGGGCTCATTTGTTGTGTGATTGTCCTGCTGTGCTCTGCACTGGTGTGGCCTCACCTTGAGTCCTGTGTGCAGTTTTGTGCACAGCAATATAAGAAAGATATTGAACTATGAGAGAGAATCCAAAGAGTATCTACAAAGATGGTAAAGGGGAAGCCTTTTGAGGAGCAGCTGAAGTCACTTGGTCTGCTCAGCCTGGAGAAGAGGAGGCTGAGGACAGACCTCACTGCAGTGACAGCTTCCTGTGAGGGGAAGGGGAGGGGCAGGGTCTGATCTCTGCTCTGTGGTGACAGGGACAGGACCCGAGGGAATGGCCTGAAGTTGTGTCAGGGGAGGGTTAGGGTGGATGTTAGAAAAAAGCTCTTCACCCAGAGAGTGGTTGTGCACTGAACAGACTGCCTGGGGAAGTGTTTCTCTTAGAGTTCATGCTTGGATCAGGAGTGAGATTTTGAAGTAAACCTTCCTGTTATTCCCTCTTAGTATGCTCTGGATCACACTGCTGAGCTGTCAGAGCTCACAGACTGCAATGGAACCAAAACCTGCCTGTAATTAGCAAGTAGTGCAGTCAAACAGGAATGGGTCCCCAGAGCAAACCTGCTGGTGCTGATGTTCAGTATCTGTGTGTGAGTTTTATGTGCATTGTCTCTGGTCTACAGACTGAACAGGCATGAGCTGGAATCATCAAACATAATTTTAAAAGAAGTTTAAAGAAATCTCAACTCAGCATATTCTGTAATGCTGTAAATTTTTTCAGTAGTTTTTCCTTAAGGAGTTCCAGTAGAGACTTCCTGAAAAGTTTTGTGTTTGATAACGGATTTAAAATTTTCCCTATTTTTTTTTCTCCTCATAAAATCATGTGCCTTGTTTTTCAGGGAGAAATTATGACTACTTGCAAATGGAGTGATCTCCATGTTTACTAAACCCTTTTTCTTACTCTAATACCTTTTTTGCTGTGGAAATTGTAAGAATCTTTCTTCGCAACAGTTATGTCTTTGTCCAAGAAACAGATATTTTAAATTTCACTATTTGTTGACAATTTCCCAAATAAGCTGAAAATTACTGAGCTTACTAAGCTTTCCAACGTACCAGTGGATACTCGTAGCTCGTAGTTAAGAACAGAAATGAGAATGGACTCAGATAAAAGGGAATTATATGTCAGTATACAGAAGTCCTAAAAAAGAAACCCACAAGTGCAGGTGTGGCTTTCAACCTTGTGTTTTGTTATCTATTCATGTTTGAGGTTGGCATCTTTACTAACTGCAGAAAATGAGTGTCTCAGGCTGTGTTTCAAGGGACAACACAACTTAGGAAATATCAAAATGGCTCAAATGCTAAAGAAAAAAAAAATTGAATTCTGTATCTCTTGATTTTTAACCTGGATTTTCAGGGAATATTGAGCCAGCAGTCAGGCCAGAGTCTTTACACACTGTGGCTGCTAGAAGGAGCCTGATTTTAGCTCTGTGTGTGTATCTTGGTCATGCTGAATTAGTGCAAAAGCCAGACAAGCAAAAGCCTTTGCTACTCCATCTCTCACAGGCAGAGCAAACAGCACTGCACATCTCCTTCACCCTCTCTGCGGGCGACAGCCACACAGGCAGCATGTCAAAGGGCTCAGAATATTTGCATTCATTTCCTATTTCTGCCTTGAAAGTGAATCAAGGACACTTCTCAGAATTTCAATGAAATTTTTCAATGGAGAGAATGCAGATGGGGCAATTGAGTGTTTAGCATTTAGGCTTTTACCTGCAGTCTAGAGAGATCAGATGCAAGCAAGGTTTGGACATGCAATTGTAGCAGTGAGCATACAGGCAGAGAGAGAGTGCTTGTGCTCCTCTGCTTAAAGCACGTGCTTGAAAGAGATGGCAAATCCCAAAAGCCACAATTCCTGTCACCCCACGGTCTGGAGTCAGTGGCAACAACAGAAGCAGCTGTCTGCAACCCCCTGCCTGTTCTTTGGGTCATGCCCTGCCCTTTCACTCTTTATGTCAGTGGAAAAATACCAACAGCAACTAAATCCCAGTTCCTCGTCTGTGAGGTGGTAAAATTCAAGTTTGCATGGAAAGGTACAGATTCACAAGAACCAGGGATCATGGGTTTGTTTCTGGTGCTACTTTCAAGTTTCTTTCAGCATTATTTTTGCATACATCTCATCCCTGTTTTCTCAATAATTATGTTCATATTGCAAAAGACTAGTCTAAAAAAACCCAGCAGTCATTATTTTGAAGTTGCAGGTTCATAGTGTAGTGTTGAGCATGGTTTATAGACATATTTCTGGCAGAATCTGGGCTTTCTGCTACCACCAAATGATCCCAAAACCTTGCTGTTCCTTCAGTCTGTTAGCAGAAATACACCAGTTCTCCCATGTCCTGCCTGTCTTCATGCACAAACAGGTCAGTGGAATTCTGAGTTGCTTGTACAAGCTGCGTTGCTCATGCAGAGTGTGACAGCATTCCACACAGTTGTTCTGGTGACTGCACTTAGATTATTCCATAAATTCATACAATGTGTTAGTAGATGCAGGCTCAAATAAAAGGTAAAGCGCTATTATGGAACTTTGAAGATGATGTTCGTGTTACACCACAGGGCATCAAATTAATAACAGCTTTGGAAAGAGTTAAAACATTTGCCAGGGGAGCTCATTCAAATGCACTTCATTACATCAGCTGGGAAATATTTCTGCTTTGCAAACACAACAGAAGAAATATGAGCTTTTCTGTTCCCTAAAACAAAGCTTTTTCCCATTAACACCATTCACAGCCATCTGTGACACACACAGCTCTGCCAGACAATGGGCATCTTGTCATTCCCTACAGGGCACCTGTGGGGCACCTGTGGGGCCAGGTGGCTGCTTCCCTGCAGCACAGGGGGGCTGGGGCGCCCCAGCAGAGGCTCCAAACCACTGTCACACCACACATTTCTGCTCCTGGTGGAACTAAATCCCACTGAGTCGTAAATATGGACTCAGCAGTGTGGTTGCTGCGTTCATTTTTTCACTGCACAATGCCATAGGAGATTATTAGGCTTAGCAGCTGATTTTTGCTTGTAGAATGGATCAATGATCATTGATAACAGAGTCACTCTTTTATATGCTTATTTTAGTCAACAAACTGCTGTAGCATGGCAGCCATGATTATTCAGCTGTGCTGTAAATTGAATTTCCTTCTTCATACAAATACAAGAGTACTTTCCTTTATTTTCTTTATTCACTGGGTTACAATTATTAAACCGACAAGATAACTCACATATTTACCAATACTAGAATGAGACAGAAAGGAAAGGGATGTTTCCATAAAACTGTTTCTCTCTTCTTTGTGCTATTTTTAACATTTAGCTCAAGAGTAGTTTTGCTCAGAAGTCGCAGCTAAGACAGGAGTTTCATTAGGGTGTTTCTGATCATACAGACTTCATAAAAAAAAGTGGCTTTCACTTCACCTTGCTGGAGTTTCCCTTTTGATGTTAGACAAACATTTTTGAACAGCATTGTCTCTCTTGTCCTGGTGAATAAGTTAATTTGTTCTAGCAAATTTTGCACCTGCTTTAAAAAACTCATGTCTTGATTGGAGCATCTTGTAACAGTAACATGTTAGACTAATAATATAAAAATTCTATCTAAGAAGACAATGTGAAAGAAATAAAAGTAAATTTTCCCTTTAGAAAGTAGTCGTTCCTTGAGGATGTAGAGTGTTTTCACGTGGCCAATGAAGTGTACCTAAGCAAAACCTATGTGTTTACCACTATGATCATAACTGGTCAGAGTTTATTTTTCTGCAGAAAAATGTGCAAAAAAGCAAAAAAATTGTTATCAAAAAATGAAAAAATAATATTTTTGTTGTAAGAAAAATAGCTGATTTTTGCACGAAGCATTTGGATATTGCTGTTTGATGCAGAACATTTTTCCTTTTACAGTAGATGCCTAAAAAATATAAACACTCTTTATTAGGAAAAAAAAAAAAAAAAGGAGAGAGAGAGAGAGAAGAATCCACTGGTAGTTGCAAAGGATACTTTAGCTTTACTCTTCAAACTGTAGACCATGAAGTAATCGCAGCATTTCTTACATGACTAATTTCCAATAGGTTAATATATCAATGAAAGTGTCATCAATAATTCACAAATGCTACGATAAGGAAAATGCACTGAGTAAATGGCTGGCTATTTATTACTTACATTCTCAGTGTTGGTTATTACAGTTAAACGATGTAACCATTAGATATAATAACTATTCAGTCAAAAATATAGGTTATTTATCATAAGTCCATGTAGGAAAAATTAAATGCAAGGATGTAGCCACTGATGGCAAGAGGTTTTTTTAATAGCATTCACTACAAAGGAAACCACAGTCCCTGCCTAAAGAGCTTCTTTTTTAATGACAAAACCCTCCAGACATTACATGGTAAAGGCATTCTATATAAGTAAGTGGATGAAGTGATATGCAGATGCAGATAGCCTTTATGCAGTTATAAACTCCTTTCTAATTGTAGTCAGCCAGTTAAGCCATTAACATGCTGTGTTTACTGCTATCTGCCTCAGTTTTCCCCTTTCTCATAAAAATGACTTAATGACTCATCTGATGAAACCAAAAGAGACAGCTCTTCACTGCACAGCTTTCATCCCACTTAAACCCTTTGGAGATGTACACATAAAATGAGCCCCATGAAGACTTTTAATATCAGGAAAGGAAATTCTACTCTTACTGTTTTTATGGCTCGTGTTTTATATTCAGTCTTGCTTCTGAGCAGCTATGTTAGATTTGCTCTGGTGATGCAAAGTGGGCTCCAGCCCACTGTGTCCTGCATGTAGGTGACTGCTGGAGTTCTAAAGTGTGGCAGGATAACACCTGCCATGGACAGCTGCTGGCAGGAGGTTTCCCTGTGGTTTCCCTGCCTACCAATCACAGAGACCTGGGGATTCCTGCTGTCCTGGGACTTCACCAGTACAGTACACGGTTCCAACCAAAGGTGAAATGAAAAACATTTTATGCAGAAAAAAAAATCAACTTATTTTTATGCATGCAAATATGGAAAATATGTGAGGAATCTGGGTTTACCTTTGAGAAGGCATAGTAGTATTGTTGCTGCAGCACCATGTCTGCAATTCTTTCTCACTCACAAAATGAATCAAAATCTCTCTTCGTTTACTCTTGGCTTGCCCTTGTATGACCAAGTGTTTTTGGAAGCTGAGTATTTCTCCCATGTGCTTACAGAAGAGGAAGAGTTATTTTTTTTGCTTGAGTCTGAAAAGTACCCAACTTTGACTTCCAGTTTTTCTCATAACAATAGCAGTGTTATGTCCTAACCCCTTGTCCTTCAGAGGAAATGTTGGAGGGCTGTGTGAGCAAGGGGATTACTAATGTGCTTCTCTGCTTCATTAGCTCCTCTCCTCCTTTATATTCCATATCCAGTTTGTGGAATATGTGTGCTTGTTTTTTGCCCAGCCTCCTTTGGCACTGCCCCAGCCTGTGTCCCTCATGGCTCTGTGATGCCACGTGGTGCCCTGGGATCTGCTAAACAAGATTAGAGCAGCTCCAAACCCAGCAGCTTCTGGAAATGCTCCTTGGATGAGTGGACAGCCCAGGTGTGGAGGGACCTCAGCTGGTCTCCAGTATAATCCACTACTCAAGGCAGGGTCTGACAGGAGATCTCCCAGTTGTTCAGGACCTTGAGAACACTCAAGGATGAAGATTGAGCTGCATCTCTGGACAACCTTCCTCTGCTTAACTACCTCTCCTATTTTTACCAGGACTTTGTGCCAGAAGGGTGACATCCAAAGTCTTGCTGGAGAAATGTTATGAACAATAATATCTTGTAGTGTCAGAGATCAATCAGGAGTACCATTCAACCTGTTACATACCTATTTTACAAGGTTTCAGTCAATATTTTTATTTTTATCTCAAAATAATACTCCAATTATTCCTTCTTTGATGCTGTGAGCAAGTAAACCATCAAATGCAAGATGGCTTGCTTCATGGCTGTCTGAAGGAAGAAAAGGAATGGCTGGCTTCAGCAACAACTGGAAAAAACAAACTGTTGTGTGGAACAGTGCAGTCATTTTTGGTGAATAAATTAGGTGAATTTTAAGAGAGAAAATCGATAAGTAATGGTGAAACTTTTGCCTTGTTCAGTTTTTTGTTCTGCCACTGTGTGAAAAACAATGAGAATTTTGTATCTGGGTCATCAAAATGTCCTAGGAGTAGCCAAGGTACTGTTATTGAGGAAGGAAATGGCATCTTACTCTTTTATTCTCTGCTGTTAGCACTTCTCTTTTTCTTTCATTTATTTCACAGTCTCAGCTCCCTCTTCTCAGTCTCTGGATTTTTGGCCATGGGAATTAGGAAGGAGAAGAGAGACAGAAGAAAACATATTTGAGCTGAATAAAGAAAATTCTGAAACACAAAAAATTCTCAAAAATTATATTTTTTCCTCCTAGAAATGGTACTCTATTACAAGTTTCAGCAATAGCAAGAGCCTCAAAGACCCATTTTTGATTTTTGGTAAGTCAAACCAATTCCTCCTTGTTTGGTTTGTCCTTTGTACAGAAAGTATGGCACCCTAACAGAGGGCCAGTGGAGGACCTGTCCACTGTATATTTCTGAGTGACTGTCTCTAATACCAATTATAATATCTGGCTATCTCTAATATTGATCACATTGAGGATGCTTTAAGATTACTTTTGAATGCTAACAATAAGTTTTGAGATTATTGAATGAAAGATGTTAAAAAAAAAATCATCTCTTACTCTAGAGGCATGATTCTGTCAGGTGAAACTGAGTCCTCCCTTTAAAGAGAACAATGTCCCAGATTGTGTATATAGATAATTAATTGTTCTATTTCTTTTCATCTCTCACACATTAGGATCATTTTATCTCAAGTTATTTCTCTTGAGCTATACACTGTCATTTCAGCACTATATGCCTAAACAAATTAGACAAAATTGTTGATGTAAATCCCAAAGAGCAGCAATGCAACTTCATTACAGCAATTATGTGATTTATGACCTTTTTTTCATATAAAACAGATAGCTGAGCCTTAATTTAAGTTCAAAAGACAGTTGAGTCCATATGGCAAAGAAATCTGAGGGAAACTCAGTTGAAGCAAGGTAAGAATTGCATTTGGTCATGTTAAAAATAAACCAAATTATCTGGATCAGACCACCCTACCATACTGACTGTTCCTACCCCTGAAGGCACAGGGTAAATCACATCTACTGACCCCACTACACAAAGTGAGAAGGTAGGAGCCAAAAAACAGCCTCTGGTTAGGGTTCCAAAACCCTCAGAATGGCTTAAAGGGAAACAAATATCCTCCCCTTACAAGACACAACCCTGTCTCTGATGTGTCTAATTAACTTTCATTTTAGAGTCTTCAAATATCATCACTTGTGATTTATTTTTTGAAATGTTTCCTTAATTCGGGTGGTGCTGTGTTGTTGTTGTTAATGATCTATCAGATCATCACTGACAAAAATACCTTGAGGGATTTGTAAGATACTCTGAAGTTCACTCTGAGTAGAAGTGCAATGAGTAAGAGCTCAGTGAGAGAGTCGTGGAGAACAAAGGTGTCAGGGACAAAGATATGAGCAGAAAGTAGGAGAAGGATACAAGTGAATCAAAATGGAATGGAGCAGGGGTGAGAAAGATGAAATCAAAAAATCACAAATTATTTGAAGAGCATTTCACGTGCTTTTTTTGCTACCCAAACACAAGATATTTTTACAATCACATCTCTGTACATCTTTAGTGTTTGAAGATTGCATATTAGAAATTACTTTTAAGTGTATTAAAGGATAGGAGAGTTTGCAGGTGAGACATAGTAAACTCATGAAGAACCTAGGGTAATAATATATTTGTGATTTATTCTTAAGTAGATTTGTGTCCTTTTTTACATCTACATTGAATCAGTAGAGTTAATAAGGAAAACTAGAATCACAGTTGACAAGCCACGCTGCCCAACAGGTAATCTCAGGTGAATAATCCAATATACTGCAATGAGACTGATCATAGAATCACGGAATGGTTTGGTTTGGAGGAGACCTTAAGATCATCTGGTTTCAACCCCCTGCCACAGGCAGGGACAGCTGTGACTAGATCAGGTTGCTCAGAGCCCCATCCAACCTGGACTTTCTATAATAAAGAAATATATATAAAAGTCTTGGCAAGGAGACCAAATCACTGCCAGAAAAAACTGTGAAAAACAATCCTTCTTAATGCTGTGCTTTTCCACATTGGTGGTAACACTTGGTTCATCCATTTAATCCAAGTTTTCTTTCTTTTCTTCCCCCTTTTCTGGTCCTCTATGTGTAGGCCATTATTGAGACATTATTCTCTGTTCTTTCCATTTTTTCCAGAATGGGAAACGCTTCAAAAGCATTAAATGTTATTCAGTATAGAATGTGAAACAGTTTGTCTCTGAAAAATGTTAAGATAAATATCTCTCAAAAGAGATATCTAGAGAGGAATATTGGAGTAGATGAAGTGAAGAATTAAGTTTTTATGTAAAAGAACTCATGTGGGAACTATATAATTAAACTAGGCAAACAATCCTGACTATGTTCTGTAATCATGTCAGCCAACAGCTATATGATTATGGCATTTCAGTGACTGTGGAAACACATTTTACAGATTTTAAAAAATCTGAATTTGTTTTTCTGCACTTTTCCCTTATAGAATCAAAGAATTTTGTGCTTGGGAGCCTTGAAAATCCAGTTATCCACTGATCACTCAGATTATTTCTAACTTTTAGTTCTTGTACTGGACATATTTTCTCCTGAAGGTCAAGTGCATGTGGAAGTCAAGCTGGACTTGCATCTTGGTCACCTTTATCATATCACTGAATTGCTTTAATTCATTAAACCTACAATCATACAGTTCATCATGCCCATAAAATACACTGATAATCAGAACAGATCCAAGGTAAGGTCAAGCATGAATTGCTACCCAGGGTGTCTGCGTGATGCCCACTGTAAAAAGAATTGTTTTTATTCTCTGGAAGCCAGACAAACAGCAGTGTTACAGCAATCAAAGAGTAACAGTTCTCTGTGAGATGTGCAGACATTTATCCCAGCTAGTTTTTAATCACGAGAAAGGAACAGACAGTAAGTTCATTTATCCAGAGAACATTGGCTGGATTTTGGCTCACCAGCCTTTCAACATCCATGATGCAGAGGTTAACACCAAAGCCAGTGACCTAAATCTCTCTTAAGAGTCAAAGGAGAGAAATAGATGTCTCAGGGATGTGATTCACCTGAGCTATTTCAGACAGATATTTACCTAGGAGATGAATTGCACCTGGGACTGCACTGGGTGTATTGACTGGATCTTTGCAGACTATAAAGATCCTGGGCTGATCAGTTCAGAACAGTACATTTCATCAAAGGAATCCTATTTAGTGTCAAAATGCTAAAGGCTGGTACAGGGTCAGCAGTCCTGTTTCCACAGGCACAGTTTGGATTCTTTCCACCAGAATGAGAACTTCATTTATAGGCACATCTCTCACTAAACCAAGCTGACCCCCTGAAGTACCTGCCATCCCCCAACCACTGAGAAAGAAAAGGTCTCAAAAAGGTGAGTATTTTAAAAGGCTTGACACAGCTGTGTTTGTAGTTTTAAAGGATGGCAAATAAGAGGGGTAATTTTCAGACAGTAAAATTTCAGCAGCTTTCAGTTGCTACAATAGCTTTTCCTACATCTCCAGGAAATTTCAGAAAACTTCTGCTTGCCTGTCTGTGAAATATCATGCATTAGTTTAGAAACTGTGCTAAACTTCACTAATGACTGCACTCGATCAAATAATACTTTTTAATCATAAAAGCTACATTGTGATAAAAATGAAAATTTTTCAGAACAAAATCACCAGAACTCTTTAAAAATGGAAATAACAAGTTTTTCTCCTTTTCCAAAAATTATAATGCACAGTTCTTTAGCGGGCTGTAGGAAAAAAATAAGCTAACCAGCTGTAGCTACCACGATCCCCACATCCCCATGAAAAGAACTTTTATTCTTTTGTTTGTTTGTTTGTTTGTTTGAGGTGAAAACCAGAGAATGACAGCCTTGTGAGAGCTCAGCAGGCACTTCAGTTTTCTAATATAGCACAGCGGAGAGAGATGCAGAAGGAAAGCAAGCAGAAATAATAACCAGCAGCCATATGAATAATGGGAACATGAACCATTGGCGTGTAGGGAGAAAGGGATCTGAGTACCCACTCTCTTGACCTTATATTGCACTGTAAGGCACCCAGTTAGGTTTGCTGTCACCCTTTTCTTGCAGCTAGTAAGGACTTTTGGAGTTCCAGTGGTGTTGGATGAGGGTCTCAGTAGTTAGTATCATTTCCAGCTCTTCGGACAATTTAATCTTGCATTATCTGTTGTTTTTTTTTTTTTTTTTTTACATCTGTATAATTAAGCAAAAATGTAATATTGGGGTAAAATGGAAAGATTTTCCTTTGGACAAGAAAAACAGATTGAAGATTTTTTTTTCTTATATCAAGAAGTTATTGCTGTTATTGGTCTATAGAGTTTGTGTTGAATGATACAATGAAAGCTGGAATTGTCTTTGGACGTGAAGATTTGGTTGCTGTGGTTTATGAGGGTTATGGTTATACCTTTAAAGCCATGATTCCTACCCACAGCAGAACAGACTGATTAATTTTCAGTCTTGTGCACTTAATTTCTTAACACAGACACCAATACAGGGCCATAGATGTACTTGAATATGCACATATACACTATTCATATTTGTCATATTACAGAAGATGAAACAGCTAGAACACCTACCAAAAAAGTGGGTTTTTTTGGTAGAGGCTGAGAGATAAATTCAATATACTCGGGAGGATAAGCTGTTTCACCAAAATATCATCAGTTTGCATTAAATTTACATTAACATTGTAAATTTGTATTAATAAAACATTATTTTCAGGTTGATGGTTTGTGCATTTTTCATACCATTTTAAATTGACTATAATGAATTGCTGGCAAAGATGCACCACACAAGATTCTACATACCAAGGGGTATTTAATCACATCAACTTCCCACTGATGTTAATTGGGATACTCTAATGAGCAATGAACACTCAGGCTAAGAATCAGTCACTCAGTGCTATGACTTTGAAATCCTTATAAATCCTCTGTACACTCATGATCAATAATTTTGAGTCCAAAACCATTCAAAATAAAAGAGGATGATAATTCATTGTGAAACTATTGCATGAGAAGATTTGCTAAATAGATTTCCTTGTTAAACAGTTAACATAACTTCATCATTCTTCATTATGTCCTTAGGGTCCACAAGTCCAAACAAAGACCACAGGGTTCAATAATGTGCTCTGCTTGATCATTATGATACAAAACAACCTTTTCACTATAACTAAGTAGATTTACAGGGAAAGTTGGCAGAAACCTTGGTCAAATATTTAATTCAGAACATCTTGACTCTGAATGTGTTACCTTGGTGTTTTTCCTTTTACTTCACATAAATCAGGAGTTTGATAAAACAGATTATAGTCTAACATACTATTTTGTAGCTTTGTTAAAAAGAACTAAAGTATATAATCTAGATGTGAATAAATTTATAGTGGAGATTAAACATAGATTTTTATTCACTGAGGAAGCAGATTTCTAGAACAGCCTCGCAACAGACATAAGAAGAGCAAAAAAATTAGCAGTTCTAATAGGGTTATATCAACTTATAAAGGTATTAATTATGCCTACACTAATGAAGAAACACTCTTGAGCATGGGAACTTAATTGTCTACACTCTAAAAGTTATCCCAAGCATTCCTTTGGCAGAGACCTTCTAGCAATTCCTTAATATTTCCTAGGACAGTCAGTGAGTTTGCACCAATTGGGGAGCATTCCTCATGCACACTCTATTTTGGAGACTAAGAAAAAGGATGAAATAAATATGAATGATTCATTGTCATGTGGTGTCAGCAACAAAGAACTGATCATAATTTATTTACCGTTATGAACATAATTGTATAAGTAGAAGCTGGACTTGACACAGAATGCCCTTTTCAGTCCTATATCCATATTGAGTTATCTTCCTTTAATAAATATTCTCTTTCTTCTTTTTATTAAACACATAAAACCCTAAATCATGTTATTTAAAGTACGGGGAAACACAAAGGCAGAGAATGCTGTAACATGAATATCTCCATAGAGACTGTTTTACTAGACTGATAATTTAAGGTAGCTCAAGAAAATTCAAGACTTTCTTAAAAAAGAAACTTCTTGAGTTGCAACAAATGTGTCACTTCATGTTTCCCAAAAGGGAAAATACTGTACTCTGTAATACAGACTACAGCTGCAGTATGGCTTCTTGTCTAAGTCTTCTTTTGTCTCCCTCTTTTGAAAAATTATAGACATTTAGTTGCTTTTTGCCCTTAATGTCAAAACAAACAACCAATGTGTAATTTAAATCTCTAACATTTTGTACACAAAACTTACAATGAAAAATAGAGGCAGAATAAAGAGTAATTTCCATGGTTGATTTCAGAGCTGTTCCAACTCAGAGTGCCCTTTTTCCTCATCCCTAGGACAAAATTGCCTGAGGAGTATTTCTCTTGAAACTCTGTTTTAGGTTCAAATAGAAGCTCATTTCAAACAATATTTAAATATATTATAATGCTTGTAACTATATTTCACTTGTAAATAATGTAAAGTAGTAAAGTATTATAGAAAATTAGCCAAAGGGGTTAAATAAATGTCCTGAATAAAAGTGAAAATCAAATCAGGTTTACTTTTTGACAGTGTAGATCTCTCACTATCATCAGAATTTATCCATATGTATCATTCAAAAGGGCAATTACCCTTTACCCAATTACCCTTCTGTGAACATTCATATTCATCTATTTCAGAGTAATTTCTGCTAGAAAAACAGTACCACTGGAGTTTCCCTAATTGTCTTTAATTCAGAGTAATGATGTCAGTTGAATTTAAGAACTAATGTTGATGCAAGTTACACTGTCATACACTGGAAGCAATGTTGTGAAAGTTAATGGGATTCAATTGGCAGGAAATTTTCAGAAACATAAGCACAGCCAAAGTACAAAATTAGTAATTCTTATATGTGAGGGAATACCAAGAAAAAGAAAGCTATGTGAGTGCTAAATAAAAGAGAATTGATGTATTTTAAATGCAACAAGGATATCTTGATGCTGTCCTAAATCTATCAGCATTCTATTATTTAATAACTTCTGGTAAAATGTGGGTAACCAGGTTATCTCCTGCAACAGGTTTGCTGCTTAGGAAGACTATTTCTTTTTTGTGTAAACATGTATCAGTCAAATAAAACTCAGACATACGCCCATGTTATATGGTATCATCACACCATATGGCATATTAACCAAAGACTGATATTTTTATCCCTTATTTCATTGTCAAATCACTGTGAGAGAAGGATAATATGCATTTGAATAAGCACTAACACAAACACACATAAACACCTGAAGCCCAGGCACACAATAAACATCAGAAACTTTATTTCACAGATATTTTTCAATATTAAGGACATTGCATAAAAGATTCACAAATACCATGGTGACTAGGAACAACAAAACACATGCACAAGTAAATAAATTATTTTCTATTTAACTTCTGATATGTATCAATATTTTGTTTACTTTTTTTTATTACCTGCAGCTCATTGGCCAGAAATTTCAACTGCGATCCCTATTTTTTTCCTGAGTAATTGCTTACAATTAATTTAAGACCTAGTAATGTGTTTAAGCAGTTCAAATTATTTCTTCCCGTGTTCATTACCTTGTATTTGTCATCAGAGAATCCCATCCGCTGTTCCAATGCCCGTTCATCTAAACAGCACTAATGGCATTGGAAAGCCAGCTGCTTTTGGAGCAGTGTAAAATAAACTGTGAAGTAGATGTCAAAAGCTATTTCACCTGTTTTACATTCCAATCCTTGCTTTGCTTCACTTGCTTTGCCTCACTCACTTTGCTACTGAGCAGAATCAATAACAGTATTCATGATGGGATACAGACATTCAGCTCATAAGCTTTCAAGATATTAGCTTTTTTCACTTATGAAGAGTGGATAGGGAGAAAATGAAATAGTTGGCAAATGTGCTTTTCCTCCTTCTCCAACGACATCTCACTTGTATTTATTGCAGTTTGTGCAGATATTAAAGACATTTACTTTAAGGTAAATTTGCCAGATTTGCTAGTCTGCAAAATATAAAGGGCAGCTTCTACAACTGTAAGAAAACTCTTTTTCCTTCTCTTCTCTCTTCATTACTGGTTTTTAGGCATTGAAACTTTGCCTAGGCTTTGTCTTATGCTGCAGTTACAAGATGACAAACATTTCAACAATTAATAGTATTCAGCCTTGAAAATATTTTGTTGAACTGCAGTTACAGGATTACCCCTGCCCCATTACTGAGACCAGTTTGCTGTAAGACAGCTCAGATCATGTCCTGTGTTCCTTGGTTTCATTCCCTGTCCCAGGTGTAACTCTAGAAAATAGAAGGGAGATGATATCTTGCTATATTGCTAATTCTGTCTGCTGCCCACTCCTCAACTTATTGCTGCAATAAATAATGGTGATTGATCAACTTTGGGTTGGCTATGGGTGAGGTTAGTGGGACAGATTATTCTAAAAAGTGGTTAAGATGAACCTGGAGAGTGAACAAACCTCATAATAGATGATGGAATTTAACTCCATGGACTGAGAGTCATCATTCTTCGAAATGTACAAAAAGTTGCCATGGACTGCATTCAGTGATTTGCAGGCTTACTGAGGTCAAGGCAGTATAGGAATCTTTTTAACATGATGTAGAACCTCTCAAACCAGAATACTTTGAAATGATGGATTTCTGTCTGTTTATTTGTTTGTTTTACAAGGCTTTTACTATTTCATAGGTTTTGGGTTGCTCATTAAAAGTAAGTGTAACTGTTGGCAGAGAGTCGTTACTTTGTTCTTCTCCTTCTTCTGACATTTGGAGGATAACAATATAATGCAGTGCTCCATTGCATCCAAGAAAAAGCAAAAACTGCTTAAAGGTTAGACTATACTGGAAAAATGAAAAGTAAAAATATATTTATATATGTATATACCATTCTAAAACAGTATGACAATGACCTAAATGGTATTTCTCTTTGTCTCCTCTTTCCTTTAATTTTTTGGTTTGTTTTGTTTTGTTATTTCCAGAATACAAACACCCTTGACAGGTATTAAGGCTAAGAGTTATGTTTAGTCATTGAAAAGTTAGGTGTTCAGCCTTCCACAGAAGGTACCTTGCATCAACAAGGTTTTCAATAAGATTCTTTTAACAACAGATTTGATTGTACACCAGAGCTGTCATTTAGTTTGTTTATTAATAGAATAAGGAAGAGGAAACAAGGAAACAAGATGGACAGCAGGTGATATGTAGAAAGGTCAAGTAATTCACTAGTTCAAATAAGGAAGATGCAAAGTCCTCTTCACATGTTGTTATCAATCCCTTATGAATTGGTTTATTACATTATTAAAATTCTAAAGCCCGGTTTAACACTCCAGCTCTTATGCACTTTTTTATAGTTTGTTTTAGGCATTACTCCACTTAACTTCAAATAGCAGGTTGGAAGCTGCCCTTCCAACATGTGCACCTTTGTCACATGATATCCTTTCTATGACTGAAACAAGTCAGAACCCACAAAGCTATTTTTTCTCTTTTATTAATTAACCAGTTTCAGTCACACTTGCACTCAGTGACACCTCAGGGACAACTTAGCTGTGTGCCAGGTGACATTTATCTATTTCTGTTCACCACATTATATCCCAAAGGACTTCCTGGCTTTAAGACTGTGTGCCTTTATCACAGCTCTCCTGCCCCACATTCCTCAGAAAGCTTTGGAGAGAAGATATTCCAAGCCTGTTCACAGAAAAATCCAGCTCTGACTGGTGACCTGGAGCTTGGCTGAGAACACTGTGAGATCACTGCAGTGGTGGACCCATTGGTTCCTGCTGTCTTCCAGGAATGGGCCATCAGGGAATTGGAATATTAAGAAGCCATTAAGCAGAATGGCCTTGTTGCAGGTCATATTTTATAGGTCCAGCAGAAAGTTGCACTTGAATCATTTATTACTTGCATGCAGCTAAAGAGACATTGGTTAGTCAGTTGCTGTGGTGGATGTGGATCTCATTCTAGCTTCTACCATAACAATATATCCATACTTATTTACACTTCCTGTTGCACCAGCAACTTTCATAATTCCTTATTTGCATATCACCTCTAAAAAACAAGATAAAAAGTGGGGTTTTTTTCTGTACATAATCAGGTAGGTTAAGCTATATTAGTTATCTTGTAGATGTTTTTCATCTCTCATCAAACAGCACAAGCAGACAATAAGTATGAGATTCAGATGGAGTTCTTCATTCTTACACTATATTCTATGCATAACCAGAAGAGAAAAACAGTAGTTCAGATGACGTCTCCCCAAATCCTTTAAAATTAGCATTAATATTTTCTTTCTGTAATTATAAAAGGGAAGAGTTCCCCCACCCTAAAGATGCCTTAAAAGCTTCCTAGTGTCATCCTAGAGACAATTCTGCATTTGCTTCTTTCATAGCTATGTCATATTTCATAGCCACATCTTGTCATTAACCTGTCCTCCTCTTTCTCATTTATATTCAGCACATAGGAAGTCACATAAAATCCTGCCAAGGGCATGACCTAGCATTTTGCATGTGTGTTCAGGGTTGTCTGGCATGTTCTGCATATACAGTCTTGGTTTTCCCTGGTGCTGAAACTGCTCCCTGCTTTATGACCCTATTGACTTTCCTAAGGATGCTTTTAATATCTCTGTGAAATAATTGATGAAACCAAAATTTGATCCTTGAGGAACTCAGCCTCTATTCTCTAGCTTTATGCTTCCCTTTTCAACAGCACCCAGTGCCTTTTCCTTTTTTCTTATTTCCCCATCTATCTTAAAATTCTTCTCTATATTGTGTGTTCTTCAGATCCATTAAGTTTTCTACGTGATGCATCTGAATCATTGACAAAAGTTTTGGTAGAAGAGAACCACTTCATTCATTGGGTAAAAAAGAAATTGGGTTTGGGTTTTTTGTTTGTTTGGTTGGTTGGTTGGTTTGATTTGTTTGGTTTTTTGTTTGTTTGTGGTTTGATTTTTTGTTGTTTTGAGGTTTTTCCTTTTTTTTTTTTTAATCAGAAAAAGCCTGTCATGATCTACTATTGGTAAGCTCTTTTCGAATTAAACTTTCTTTTATCTTTAATACTATGCTTAACTGTTCATATCTTTAAGGTATGATACAAATCTAATATATTTAGAGCATCAGAGTTTTAATATAAGTCTTCGTGAGTTAATTAATGAATTCAATGTAAACAACAGCATTGCAAGGAACTTGGTCACCCTGTGAATTACAGAGAGGAAATTCCCTCTTGAAAACAGAAGGGGTAGATAAAGAATAGCTCCTTCTTGTAATGTGTTACATCATTTAAAACAAAGTTCTTCTGCTGTCTTTAAGTGACCAAAGTCCGGACACAGGGAAGTCTATTTCCCTTTGTGGTCTCAATAAATCAACAGTGTGCAGTGTGCACCCAAAGATGGAAAAGGTAGCCCAAGATATATTAGAAGGAACATTATTTCTAGACTTTTAAAAATAAATCTTTCATGGGGAGTTTTATCCTCAGCACTGAATGTCAGATGGCTAAGAATCATTTTGCTCTCTGGTTTTTGAGTGCAGCCCAGTCCTGAAAGGGAAAATAACTGAGTATCCAATTATTATACAATTTTAAAGTTAATCATTCTATGATTAATTAAGAACATACTTTGTTGCTAGAGCTGGACTTTATTTCATGATTTAAGGAAAAAGAAAACACCAATACTTTTACAGGTGTATTGGCCAGGTGTAATACACTGTTATTTCTCAGTATTTTATCTGAGACATCCAGCAATACTTCAGGAAAAATTACCAATATTGAAGTTCCAAATAAAAGACTAAACTTCAACTCTTCAACTTTATCATAAAGCTCAACTACAAAAGGGTCAGATGCAACACTGAAAACAACAGATACTGTGCTGAAGGGGGATTGGACTGAAACAGGAAAATCTCATTTTAATGCTGTCACTTCTCTGCTAAGCTCCGTTAGGGAAATTATATCAACTCACTTGTTTTTCATTAATTTCACTCTGTCACTCAATTATATTGGCATAAGTCATGACATATCTTAAAAAAATCAACTGAAAAACAAACCACAAAAAACATGTGAAGCAAAGAAGCTAATCACTTATGAGTATTCCATTTTTTTTTCCAAATTATTCATCTAAAAGCACTCAGTATAGCAATAACAGAGTATCTGCTCAGACTGCAATCTGGTAAAGTGCTAGCTGGTGCTTCCATAATTCGGATGAACTCACCTGTTCAGCCTGAGATAGCTATTTAATCAACCCAAATTTCCTTCAGAGACTTATGACTAACCCAATCAAGACCAAAATGATCAAATGTGCAATACTGAAATTATCTCAGGTGCACAGTAATAAATCATAGAGAATTCCACAATAAAAGTACTAAGGAGAGAAGCATTTCAGTAATGCAGGAGGCACAGTTCATGTTATTGCACTACTTAATGTTAATGTGCTTTAATAGCTCTAATGGCTCAGCATAAACCACATACTGTGTTAGAGCTACATCTGTAGGATGGTGCCATTTGTTCTAACCTCAAATTTGTATTAAATAGGGCTATTAGGATAAAAGTTTAGGCTAAATTTGTTTTAGTGTTTTAGTTTTTGACATGTTCTCTGAGAGGTAAATTTATGACTAATTAACACATTTAGTATCATTAGAAGAAATAAAGAACAACTTACAGAAAATTTAATCTGTAACTAATTTTTTTTCCTCTGCTACCCTTTTATTAATAATGAGAGATATGTCTATGCTACTTATCATAGTATATATTTAGGTTGCTAAATTCTATCAGCTCAATCAGCTCTACCTTCTACAAACAGAGAACACCATAGAAGTGCATCCATCTTGCAAACAGATGGAAAGCAACTGAGCAACTCAATGAGTAATGTGGATGGGAAGATTTTTCTCAAGAATGGAATATAAAAAATAAATCAAGCATTAGAAATAGATATATATACACAAAGGATGGGATTGTATTGTGAGGATACTTTAGTGAAGCTGCTTTGAGTTTATACCAGAAAGGGACATTCAAATAATTAAAAGGAAAGTCAGATGGTCAATCTTTTCTGGTACCTTCACCCACTAAGAGAGCTTAAATAGAGGGAAGAACTCTGCCTGCTGTAATCAGATAGGAAACAAGGATTTCAGTCTATTTTTTCATTTTCTTCCACATCTGCAAAATGGGTCAAAAGGATATGGATTGGATCACTGTGAAAAATGAAGATGGTCTTTTTGAGGTGTCTCCGAGCAGTAACCCTTAACTTAAAAATTATTTTAATTGTACACTATTATAGCAGGAATGTATCTTAAATCCTTTCTCATCAGTGAACCAAGAGGTTAATTTATGTTTTCAAAGGCAATGCACAACTATATTATCTCCTATTAGCTGATTTACCAAATAGAACTTAAAATTTACATAGATAATGTTTGAGCACATATGTTGCTGGTATGGTTTATCTTTTTCTGGTTTTACCTGACAGTTTTGAACTCTGAGCCAGCTTTTCCTATTTTTATTATTCATGACAGAAGCTAAAGTAAGGCTATGTCACCATGTGATGGGTTTACCATGCCTGGATACCAGGTGCCCACCATGCCACTCTATCACTCCCCTTCTCAGCAGGATGGGGGTATGGAGAAAAACTTACGGGTCTAGATAAATGCAGTTTAAACAAGCAAAATTAAAGGCTGTGAGTGGAAGCATAGAAAACAAAAGATTTATTCTCTACTTCCCATCAGCAGGCAATGTCCAGCCATTTTCAGGAAACAGGACTTCAGTACAGGTAGCCATTTCATCAGAACACAAATATAATAACAAATAGCCCCCAGGCCTCCTCCTTTCTGATAGCATTTATTGCTGGGCAGATGTCATACAGTTTGGAATATCCCTGTGGTCAGTTGGGGTCAGCTGTCCTGGCTGTGTCCCCTCCTAAGGTCTTGCCCACCCCCAGGCTGCTGGTGAGCAGGGATGCTGGAGAGGCAGCCCTGATGCTCTGGAAGCACTGCTCAGCAGTAGCCAACTCACTGGGGTGTTCCCAGCTGCCAATCCCAAGCACTGTGAGGGCTGGTGTGAGGAAATGAACTCTGTCTCAGCCAGACCCAATATACACCATTTTCATGTTGTGTTCCACTCCTTGCTTCAAATCTTATAAATGCAGAAAAAAAAATGATATAAAGGTAAGTTCCAGAGGTACAAATTATAGTAACATTGCAAGGTTTTGTTTTCCAAGATTTGACTCTTCAAAATAACCCCCCCACACACACGCCCAGAAAAAGAGTACAACCTGCTGCATTGCTGCACAGTGGAGTGTGTTGCTACAGATTATTATCACAGAGAACAGTGTAATGTGTTCAAGAATGAACTGCACAATTTAGTGCTGAACACATCCATTAGTGAATATTAAAATAAGAACGTAGATAAAGTCTTTGGGTCAGGAAGGCATTTAGCTGCTGATTCCCAGGAATTGCAAGAGTGGAGGAAAAGAGGATTACCCAGTGCTCACCTTGCTCTTACACTCATTTCTAAGCCTCTGTAATAGGCCATTTAGTACAGGAAAATATTCTCATGATGCCCTTCCAATCCTCTGATTGTAAATCTATCTACTTAAGCTTGCTCTTCCTTGTTCACCTCTCTCTCTCCCTCGTGCTTAACATTTTGGGAGTCTTGAAAACAAACGCTGCACTTTTTGACATCAAAGAAAATATCAACACAGGCTTTGATGAGAACAGTACTGTCAAAATGCAAATATATAAACAGCATATATTACTCTGAGGTTCTTGAAAATGAAAGAACCTGCATTGTTTTAATTGAAATAATGTAGACCCTCGCTGACATTACTGCTCAATCTATAATTTCTTTTCTAGTACTTTTAACTATGTCAACTTCAAAACAAGCAAGGCAAGAGAAAAAATGAACTTTTGCAAAATAATCATGAAGATGTAAAGATCCCACTTTTATTGAAACTTTTGGTCATTGAAACTGTTTTTTAAGAAGAGAAACAAATCTTATGTGTAATAAGACTGGTCTGTAAACCACATCTTGTATAAAATTGTTACATAGAAGCAACTGATGGATAATAACTGAAAATATTTATTGATTTGTGTGCTATAACAACAGCATCAGTAGCATCTTGAGTTTAAGACTTGGAATGAGATCTTCTATTACAATAGCTTGAGAAAATACCACACTTTTCCTGTAAATTTCTATTCATTTTGTAGGAAGAAGTAAAGCAGGTTAATAGATCAAGGTTTAAAGAACATATGTCAGGTGACCAGATAACCTATTTATTGAATAAAAAAAAAATAGAAAAAAAAACCCAACACATTTATGAGCAGACTTCCTCCTGACTTCATGTCCCCTTTGGGACACAGCTGGAAGTACACAACACATAAAATATGGCACTACCATTTTTGACTAGCAAGAAATCCAAAAGGTAAAAGCAAAGACACAAAACATACTTGAAAACTTGGCTTGAGTTTTGCTCTAGGTGGATAAAGACCTCTGTCATTGGAACTGCTATTTATTTTGGAAACAGGCTGTCTGTACCTAATTAAAACCAGAACACAAGTAGATTGCACATTTATTGGGTCATATAACAATCTTATGCAAATCACACACTGACTTCAACACAAATTTCCCACGCACTCTGAGCTGCAAGTTTTTGTCTTGAGCCATTTAGAAGTATTGGAGGAAGTCCAATAAAGAAAAAGCCCCATTTCCCTGCCACAAGGCATGCAATGGTTTGTTTAATGAAAACTAACCCAAACTCTGCCCGGGTTGCCACAGTTGTGTTTCTTTGGCTATTGATTGCATGATCACCTGTCTAAATCAAGACTTTAAAATCCCTGGGAGGGGATGAATAATTAGAGACTGGGTGGCTGAAAGCAGGGTTACTCAAAGATCAGATTACAGACTGGATCAGCAGTCAAGGGAGAAGTTGCAGTCATGCAGCATCTTTCATATTCCCACAGGAGAGCTCTAACAGCTCCCACTCTTCCCAACACCCACACATTTTTTCTGGTGTTTTTTGGAGCAGCTGCAGCACTGTATTACAGTTTCAAGCCATGAACTATCTTGGCATGCCTGATTGGCCTAAGAGAATTAGAGCAAAATATTATTTCAGTTGAGTGGATTTTGATAAAAAGCATGTAGGTATCAATGAAATTTCCCAAGTAAGCTATTCTTGCCTAGAGGCCTTAGGGCTGATGACATGATGCTTGGCTTCTCTTCACAGATTTGCCACTGACCTGTTTTGTGACCCTCTTTAGTGCCTCCTTTCTTTTCCTCCTGCCCAGATGTCTGCTTAAATTGTGGATGTGTCAAGGGAGAAATTATTCCCTTCCATGTATTTTTGCCAATCAAACACTGGTTTTGTTTGTTGGTTCTTTTATGCTTCTAGGAAAGGAAACTCTAACACCCTCGGCCCCAAAATCCCAACACTATCACCAAAATAACCAGAAGCTGCAACAGAGAAGATAATTTATACTGGAATAATTTTGTAAATATTTTAATATAGATTTTATTTGCATCTGCATTTAACACATATTGTGATGGGAAATGATCACAAAATTTTTTCTTGACTCTAAAACACTTTAGCACATTATTCTGTTCTCTGATCAATCATTTCACTGGATTAATAAAATCATGCTGCAAATGTCTTCACTAGCATATTTTTTATGTCTTCATCTCATCAGGGAAAGAAAGCCCTTGTCACTAGAGAAGCCCTGACAAGGCTTGTCATTTTTTTCTTGTCTTTCTTTTCAGTGTCACTGGATTCCATTGCAGATACTGATAATTTAATAGCATGTCTTTCATACTGGGATACATCAGATGTTGTCTAGTGCTTCTGTTCTGAGACAAGAAGAAATCCGTGAAGTATAACATACAGTTACTATGATTTGATATTATTTATAAGTGTAGGATAAAATTAAAGAGCTATCTAACTGGCATAGCTTTCTTTGTTATTTTCCCCCTGCCTTTTTTTTTTTTTTTCATTTAATACTTGACCAAAGAAGAAGTAGGCATGATCCAAGGAGGAAAGAATCTTAGAACTTCAAATGCTTTGTGAAATGCCCTAAGTCACTAAAGTGATATATAAGTTTCTGTTAGCTTGGATCACCCTCTACTAACACCCATGCATCCATTAAAATCCTAACTGACTGTAAACAGTGCCATGTTACAGATTTAAAAGATAGTTTAAACACCAGGAGAGCTTATTTTCTGCAAATTCCAGATTATTATCTGTAATATACCATAAAACATAGGTAGATGGGTTTTTAATGCAATATTCTATGTTTTATGGTTGTTTCCATTATATGTTAATAACTAATTGCTTTGAAATTCCAAAAAATAAGACCTGACAAAGGGTTACAATGCTTCCTCAGTAACATTCTCTGATTATTCATTGCATATCTCTATCTTCTTTTACTTTTGTTGATTTCTTCCTTAAACTAAACAATCCTTCTTTTTATTCTTCCTTATATATCTTATATCTAATAAACTGTCTCTCAAACTTTTATGGGAGTCTACAAATAAAATTATTGTAATATTCCAGATGTGAAAGTCTTATTGATTTAACCTGACATTAAAAGAATTTACTTCTATCCTGAACTTTAATCAACCTCACAATTCCCTTTTAAAGCAAAATTCTTGTTGAGCAAATCATTTCATTAAACTCCCTGCAGTCCAATCATGCCTTTTCATTGAATAATTGAACAAGCACAGTGACCATCTACTAGTTGTTTTAAGTATTTATTTATTCCTTTAAAATACTCTTTGGTTTAATTTTTTTTTTCTTTTTTGTTCAGCTGCTCGTGCTCTTCTAATATATAACACTGAGACAAAAATTTACTGTGATCTTTTCTTTGAGGAGATCTGCTTCTCCTGACAGCCATGAAAAGACTCTGTACCTGGTGAGAGATTTGATTTTCATGTAGGAATCTAATCATGCCCATCACAGGAAAAATCTTCCCAGACATGGACAAGCTGAAAGAAAATGAAAACCAGCAGGTTGCAGGTGGCTGTCATGTGTGATAGCACAGCTTTGTCACAGGATTGTCAGGGCTGAGGGCACCACAGGCACCCCTGTCCTTGCCCAGTTCCTTGGGAACAACCCCACCCTGCCATCCCCCTGGGCTGTCAGTCCCTGCTGATGGTCTCCAGCCCCTCAGCCCACCCCCAGCCTGGCTCCCTCCTGGTGTTCAGGGAGATGCCCAGTGCCAGGGCTGGGGATGTCCCCAGTGTCCCAGCTGGGAGTCCCAGGTGGCCCCCAGCTCCCTGGCCATCATGCTGGAAGATTCCCTGATGTCCCTAACTGAGGCCACAGAGGCAGTTAACTTGAAAATCCCAGTGGTGGCCACTGTGATGTGATGAGGAGTCTGCCATAAAACAGGAATACCTGAAATCAGACTCCCACTGGAGCTGGTAATGTGGAGAGGCAGACAGGCTGGGGCCCTGCTGGGTTTATTCCTTCCACACACTTCTAATCTGCACATCTCAGAAACTTCTGCTTCTAAAAATGATACAGGAAGAGGACATTTAATTAAGGTAAACCTGTCGAGATTGTGATCTGCAAGTGTTGCCAGATGAACTCTAGCAAAACAGATCAAGACTTCTTAATTATTTACCCAGAGGGCAATTAGTAAATATTTACCATTTAAAGTCTAATTAAAATAGAAGCAAGAGTACAGTCAAGTTAAGCACCCTGTCTTGGAGGTCATTCCAGTGCTTTTTGGCAAAAGACATTTATGGGAAAGCCTTGCAGATAAACAGATCTGAACGCTGACTGTAGCAGACTTTTTTATTACAGCACGTAAATCATTTAGCTCTAATCTCTTTAATTGGCCTTGATCAGACTTTTTTTTTTTTCCCCAGGAAAAAAAATGGCATGTTACAGTACCTCAGGACAATTTGGGTGGGTTTTTTTGTTTGGGTTGTTCTGTTTGGGTTTTTTTTGGTTTTTAACATAGAGATTGGAGAAAGAAATGCTGTCATGCTCGTCTAATATGCCAGTTGCAATGAACATAATGGGTGCCTCTGAACATGGTTAAAATGCTGAGAAGGTTTTTCTAGAAGCCCCAAAAAGTCTTCAGATATGTGTTGTAAGAAGACACATTAGTTTAAAGTAAGGTGTTCTAGAGATGGGCTTGAATCAAAAGCTTCTTCTGGAGCAATTCCAAACACATGATAGAATATCCTGAGCTGGAAGGATTATCAAAGTCCAACTCCTGGCCCTGCACAGGGCAGCCCCAAGAGTGCCACCACATGCCCTGAAAGTATTGCCCAAACACTTCTTGAACTCTTGAAGTAGAAATTGAAATTGAGGTAGAAATTGAATCAAAACCCGAGCTCCCACTACCAGGACATCAGGAATATAAACATCTTACATGCACACAAGTTCAACCAAAACCCAAATCCTAAAAACTCTGTATATTGGAGAAATAATCTTGCTTAAATCCTTTATATGACCTTTCAGCCTTATGAACCACTGGTTCTGCAACTGAGTATCAGTGTGTCTGAATGGATTTATGCCTGAAGAAGTTTAATATGTATTTTATAGTATGGGGGTTTGTTGTTTGTTTGTTTACCTGTAGACAGCTAGAGAAGAACTCGGACCAATATACTGATTTTTGTAGTTTCTGTCCACTGTATTTGTCCTTAGGGATGTGTCATGCAACTAAATGTGATCATAAATCTTAATGGAGCAATGGGAAAGTTGACATTCTCCTCCAGTCAAAAACACCTGCTGACACAGAATAGAAATCCTTTACTCACCTGAATAAATATATTTAAAGGTTTACTTTGCTGTTCATACCACAGCAGTAGCATTTTGGTTTGCCATAACTCGCCTTTCTACTGACTATAAAACTGACTGTTTCATGAATTTAGGAGAGATTTATGAGGAAATTTAGGACTAAAATCCTGTTTTCCAGCTCACAACTTGCAGAATCAAAATCTATGGATTGCCCCAATTACTGAATAAAATAGAAGAGAAACTGGAAAAACTGGTGACTGAAAGTAATAAACCGAGTGACCCCAGGAATGTGTTAAGTTGTTAGCACAGAGGTTGCTGAGCCCTCAGGGCAAGTTCTTCTATTAATATATATGTAGATATAATGGTTAAAAAAATAGCATTTTCATTGTTTCACAAACCCTGCTCAATCTTTTGGTACTATGGGTTAAGTAAGTAAAAGGTAAACGTGATCCAAATAAAAGCAGTGAAGATAGCTGCCTTGTCACATTTCCCACCCTCCCTCCCCCCTTCTTTTTTCTTGGATAGATTCATAGACTCTGCACAGAATAGGTTGGGACATGGAGTTCCATGTAGCTTTGTTTCTCTCTTGGAATGCAGTGTTCCACGTTACAGCAAAGCCCAGGTGCCATTTCAGTACAGCAGCACTTTAACAATAGCCCATTTCCATATATTTCAAGAGGGGGAGAAACTATTGTTTATTAGAAGAATTCTAAGTAATTGGCAGCCTTCACAAATTCTCCAGCTGGCCAAGTGCTAATGTGTTATTAGCTGAATCTCTGAACATTTTGTGATCATTATAAATAGGCATAGGGCTAGTTGTTGTTGTTTATAATGGAAATATTAAAATTAGCATGCGTATATAAGTATATAAATACACACAGGCACACGTATATTCCAGTAAACATTCACTGCATCTGATTACAGAGCTTCTCTTGTTGGATTGTGCTCTGAGCTATGTAATTGAGGATTTCAGAGGGAAATTGATGTGTGACTGATAAAGGATTTGACATGCTGTGACTCTGACTTTAATATGTGAACCAAGCTATTAATGGGGTTTCCTGTGCAAAAGGAGGAACTCTCAATATTGCATTGTGGATTTTTTTTTTCTAGAAGCTTGAAAAAAGTTATATTGTGTCTTTGGTGGCCAGCAAACAACAGTCTATTCATAAAGGCCATAAAAGGAGCAAAGTTACAGCTCTGATGGAACTGTTAGGCTACAAGTGAGAGAAACAGAATTAGAGTTTCAATTCAGGGTAACTTCCTTTAAGGCTGATTTCCTTAAAATGGAGTTTTAAGAGAAGGTTAGAACCAATCACAGTGTGATGGAACTTGTATGACCTGGGAAATATCAGTCTACTTAGATGAGATGAACACTTACAGTGCTATTATTTAAGCTTAACAAATGGGAAGCAAACAACTGATTTCTAGCTAAAAGAGAGGGAGGCAACAGATTTCTTTATCAAGTCAATTTATTGCTTGTTATGCCAGCTTATTAAAAATTAGTCTCATAATTCCAGTATGTTCTTTCCAAGAAATTTTAGTAAATTAAATTATGGAATTGAATATCACTGTTCAGTTCTTCCTCTTGGGAACTACATAATGCTGGAAAGCTTATTCAGATCAGGAGAGAATTTAAAATATTTTCACCCTTCTTGCGTTTCATGTGTAACTTCACTGTAAATATTAAATCATTTATCTGAATTTAATCAAGCTTGCAGCTGCAAATTATAAAGGAGCACTCTTCCACTGCACACACTTTTAGCTTTACAAACTGTTCACCTCACAGACCACAACTGTGACAGTCATAGACAATTTGTTCCTGTCTGTTTAAACTGTTCTACTGCCTTTGATATTTTTGAGATCTAGTAATCCATGTTTATAAGACAGCAAGCTCTTTCACTTCAGGCTGGCCTCTATAAAATCAGTTGGTTTTTATAGAATGTATATTGATCCTAGTCAAAATTTAAATAGTGGAACTGTGACCTCCAAACTGTAATATGCAGTAAGAGACATCTCACTTAACCTCGGTTTATACTGTAATATAAATCTTACTTTGTTAATTTTCTGAACTCTCTCAGTGGTCAATGGACAAAATAATTTCAGTGTGACCTATTCTAATTGTTTTAGGTGTCTGTCTTAAGCTGGGTAGCAAAATCACTAGAGCGTTATCCATTTACTAAAGAAAAAGCTCTCTGATTGGACACACACCTAAAGATATCTATCCTGATATGTATACCCAAAGAAATGTAAAGACAGCTAAAGAAATATGAGATTATTTCTAATATGTGTCCCACAAAGTACAAACCCTACAAAAAATTTAAAACATGTAGATTGATCTTCTTTGGTTTGCATTAGTCTTAATCACAGTAATTTTATCTAAATAATGAATTTCTTGTGGAAACACCCTTATGTGTACTGCTTAGATATCATGCAAGCCCTTAAATCCAAATTACAACATCAACATTCAGGTGTTTGGACACCAGCTGGAATTTTCAGCCCTCAGTAACACACAAAATATTCACATCGTCTAAATTAGGTAACTAATTCAGGAAGAATTAAGAAGACAAAGGCAAAGGATTAAACTCCTTTTATAATCAGTGGAGAGAGAAAAAAGGCTCTTTTGTCAAACTCTGCTTCCTCTTGTATGGAGTAATGAAATAATTATTGGACCGAGGGAGAACCTTAATAGCTTAGAAACTGGAGAGAGACGTCTCCTGCAAGCTGTCTTACATTTTAAATAAAATGGAGCATTTTCAACACCAGTGAAAGTGCTTACCTGAAAACACTCAACCTTGGCATTACAAAGAAATAAGCTCTTTAGATTCAGTCCTGCAAATCAGAGAACACACTTGAGATCCAGCATCATCTGGCTAACCAGAGATACCAGTGATTCCACCTCTGAGTTGAGAAAAAAATCTCTAACCATTAACTGGCTGGGCAGAATGAGAGGTATCTCCCTTAACCACCAGCAAAGAGGAGGAATGTTCAGAATGTTGTTGTCAGAGAAGGATTGTAAATTTTGCTAAGACTTGGGATAAGTGCCAATACATCTAGAGCCTGCATAAACAAGGGTTCTGCTTGGAAAAGTGCAAAACAACTGGGAACCATTTCTGAAACTAGGAGGTGTATAGCTTCAAGTAGTTTTGTGATTTTTTTTCTTTAATTTAAGGTACATATAATGAAAGTTTTATGCCTAAATAAAAATGTATTTATTTCAGTAGTTCCACAGCAAACAAAGCCTGTATTCAGCACAAGGGATGAGTCACTGCTTTTAGGGAACACCCCTCTCATAGCTTTCCCACATTGCTAAGTATACAAAGAAACTCCCCTTCCAAATATTTCCCACCACCTGGGAGGGTTAAAACATCCTCGTAGTAAAGGGAGGAGAAAAGGCGTAGGAGATATTTCAACACAGTTCAGAAACACTACTACCTTTTCTCCCAGCCTCTTAAAGATTTTCAACATTTTCCAAGAAGCAGCTTGTGATCATTGCTTTTCTGTGCAGCAGATTCTCTGAGAAGCAGAAAGAGATAATGTTGATAAGGATAAAATCAAAGTCTCAACAAGAACTGGTTTTTCTCACCTTATATGACATGAAACCAAATCCTGAAATAGTTTGCCTAATGCATTAGACAAACATTTTAATACTGATACCAATAACACACTGTCAGACTTTTATATTAAATATTGACTCATGTTTTGCCGAAACAAACATGCAGAAACAAAAAAGGTCTGATATAGAACAGAAAAGAGACTTGTATCAAAATTTAATCTTCAGATTACTTGTGTACAATACAAAATATGCTCAGCTTTCTGCAACTGGTAGTTACTTTTTCCCCCTTTTTGTTAGAAAAGCAGAAATGGTTTTGCTTCAACTTATCATTCTTAACTGAGCTCTTATACTCACATTAGAAAACATATGTGAGTTATTTACAAAAGTCTTAATCGCTGATAAACCTTCAGCTGTCATTGTCTAAGTATCATTTAGATTATTTTTTACAAGAAGGAAAAAAAAAAAAGGAAAAAGATTGATATTTGCAGTATTTTCTCATTGGTTTAACCCAGAGAATTGAAATAACCCAGCAGTAAGTTGAGGTCCATGAGTGTTATAGCATCAGCAACACAGCTAGTTATGGGAAGTTTAATCAACTAATATCCCTCTTGATCTTCTGAAAAATGATACTTTAAAAGGAAATGGAGTTAAGTCATGGGTCACAAAGCAATGACTGAGGAGAGGGTATACCCCTGAGTGATTTGAATGAGCCATTTAGAAAATTTGTGGATTAATAAAATACTTTTTCGTTTGGATTTTGAAAGGACCATTCAAACTGTATTTTGTGAGCACCAATCTCAATGCAGAATTTAAGGGCAAAAGAAGTAGCACAGCTATATCCCACATGCCTAAGCAACAAGAACAACTCTGCAAGGTAGGACTTTAATTAAGCAGTGACCGTGCAAATTTAAAAACAAAGATGATCTCTTGAGAATCCAATATTTGAGCTCATAAGAAGAGAGAATGGAGTTCAGTGTCCTTTCATGCTCATGGTCCTCAGACATATTTAGCTCATACAGCAACAAAAGCAGTTTATCCTTTCCGAAGAATCAGGAACATCTGAGTCATGTGAGAGCTGGCTTAGCAAGAGATGCATAAAAAGCTAAGTTTAATCAAGTAAAGTCCAAGTGGAAATTATGAAGTAATTAAAGAGATGTTTCAAGAAAGAGTATTGGAACACTTACTCCTAACTGAAATTATTTTTGTCAGGTTTTATTTCAAGACCATCATATCTAATTCTCGAAGAGTTTGCAAACACCAAAGTTGCTTCAAGGCTTGTCAACAGAATGGGGTGTATGGACCATTTACCTTTCTTGACAGCTCCTATTTCCTTAGCAGAAAATAGCAAACCTTTGTGTAGACCTAAGATAGGGCTAATCCATTGCTTAGATGAGTCATCCTGTATATTTTGTTGAAATGACAAGAGTACACCCAGTCCCCTGGCTGGTTAGACATTAACCAGAAGTTAAATGCATAATTAACTTCAACCTCTATTAGTGTTCAGTTCTGAAGAGATCACATTCCAATAAGGACCTGTTAATATTTTATTTTTGTGAAGTAGACAGCTCTGTTTCCTGTAAGTCCAATTGATACCCAGAATAGGAAAGAAAACACAGGAGCTGCTACACAGTTCAACCCAGCAGACTGTTTGCTTGTGTACCATGGTGACAAGCTCCAATTGCTGCACCAAAAAGTTAGCACAAACAAAACTGCACCCAGAATGTAGCCTATTCTTCAGGTGATCTTTTCCCCTTTTACTTAAGAAGAAGAGGGTGGTGTAGAATACAATTTTTCTATTCCTTCCAAAACACTTTTCAGTAAATGATCATTACATGTCTAAGTATTTTCAAGTACCACGACCATTATTTTGAAACCCAAGGTTTCAGATCTGGGTTTTAAAGCATGCCATATCCCATACACAGAAATATTTGCTCCTCTGAAGATGGAGGTTAAGGGGGAGAAAGTTGTAACCCTCCAAAGCTGCACCAGTTTCAGCTGAAATAACTCTGTGAGTCCTGTCTCTAACAGAAGAAGATTACAACAAATTAATTTATAAATCATAGCTTTTCTATTTTCCTTTTGGAGTTCCTCAGATATTTTACTGGTTGTTCCTCTCAGTGTTGTTTGAGAGGAACACTGAAGGGACACTCTCAGTCCTTGAGCAAAAGCATTGCCAACTGTAGACTACCAGGCACGAGGCTCAAACATCTCTTTCTTCAGAAGCTACACCCAAAAATGATGGTCTAGATCTGTGGGCTGCTGCTCTTTCATGGGGGAATTCCTCCTATAACATGAGCCTTGATGAGATCAATGTCTTTAGGGTCTGAGGCATGCTTTGTTTAGTCACAGGGTGAATTGAGACTAAGTTATCTAAGATAAATTCTTTAGGAGTGTGATTTCACACAAACCAGGGAAGAAAGCCACACAGCAAATGGGAAAGCTTTTTTTTTTAGTGGTGTTAAGTCATAATTTAGTTATACCACTCAGCATGACTAAAGATTTGAGTCCTTCAAAAGCAGTCAAACTCATTAATGTTGCTAAGATGTGTTTAGATGGCAGAAACTATATATTGCACTTTTTACAGTTCTCCAGAGAATATACCACTATTGTGATTTACTCTCAAAGAAAATCATTGCTTTGACCAGTGGCTGACAGGGAAAAATTTGAAATAAGGTTTGTTTTTCCCCAGCAAACAAACACTAATTATACAAGTTAATCACTACAGTAGGCTAAGGAGCTCATGTTTCACTGAATGAAACTACAGGAAATGTCCTTGGAATAACTACAGTCAATTAGATGAGTTTCAATTATAACATAAATGTCAGGAACAAGAAATGCAGATGGATACCCTAGATAAATCAAGAATGCAAGATAAAGAGTACTTTTGCAACCTGTTAAAGTTCAAACATTTTACTTTTCCAAAACAAACATCAGGTTTCTAAAATTAAGGTGGAGTTAATGATGCTTACGAAACCAAAATACAGCAATTCTTCTGTCATGATATTTTTATTTAATTCCTGCTAAAGAAATATTAGAGAGGAGGTGTTTTTCACAGGTTGCTACAAACCTCTTATTTTTGGAAAAAAACTTAGACCTTAAGTTTTTTGTATAATTATTAAAATAAAATAAAGGATTTCATGTCATGTGAATTCCAGTATTTTTGAAACACCTTTCCATCCTGCCTTAGGACAGAAAGGTAAAACACCAAAAGTTGTCAAAACCCAAATTATTCCATGTGTGCTCAAATCAAGAAATGCTATTTTCAGAGATATGGTATTCCTCAGCCCATGAATCTTGTTCTTGTACTAGATTTTTATCATCTTAGACAAGTAGTATCTTTCCATATATTCTAATAAAAAAGGAATTCTGCAGCAGGATTTTTCCTGATATATGAAATGCCACAGCCACTGCATTTTAGAGCTAATCATGGTGAGGTATATTTCCTAACTAGTACTATAATTCCCTAAACACAGTCACCTGAAAGTTAGGTCACGGACCCACTCTTAGAAGAGGGACTGCAGCAAATAAAAAATAAATAGTTTAGAAGAAGTCTTCTGTATTCATAAATAGTTGTAGTCAAATGTGGTAAGAGTATGTGACAGGCTTTGGGTGAAACTTTTTAGAAAGTTCCTTAGGAGCTACTCAACTGTTTCAGTTGCCCTCGATTTTTCAGTGGCTATGCAACAGCTTGATGTTTGTCAGGCCTGGGCTCATGGAGAAGTCCTCTATTCCAGGGTGCAGTGTCTGTACCATGCAAGGATATTTGGGACAGAAACTGGCAAGGGAAGACCTTCTGAAACTGCTGGGACTGCAGCTCTGTCACAGCAAAATGTGTCAATGCACAGGGTTTGCTCAGGGCTCCCGAAGTCACTTCCCCAAGAAGCACAAAGGGTGATGTGCCCTGGGTGGCTCCCAGGCATTCGTTCCCTGCTGAATCACCGAGAGCACAGACAATAAACGTCCTGGTGCTGTTTGCTTAGTGTTGTTGCCTCACTTTACAGTTTCCTCAGTACCCAGGGTGTAACTGTGGCCAAGTGGTTGAAGCCCTGCCTGTGCAGTGAAGTGAATCATTGCTGTGCTGTACAGGAGAACATTCATCCCAGTGGCTCTCAGGTTAGGAAATACAATATATCTGACTTTGCTCTGCAGTTCTCAGAGTGATTCATGAGATGGTATCTACAAGCCAGCCCTCCCCTTTACCCTCAGACAAAAGAGAGGAGATAAAATTGGGTGTGTTAGGAATCCTTCTTGTATTAAATGCTTTGGGAAATGACAGACAAATGCTCCCCTCTAGTGAAATGATTAGTGGACTAATGTCAGCTAAGTGAACAAAGCAAAAATGTGCTTGCATGTGTGCATGTGCATGCAGATAAACACCAAAATTCCACATCTTGCATCTAAACTCACATCCTTCATGCTAGAATATGTTTCAACTTTTTGAAAGTTTTGAAACTTTTTTTAGAATATGTTTCTACTTTTCTTAGATTTGATTTATATATCAGAGAAATACTTTGCTGAGAAGAGTAGTGAATGGCTGAGTACTGTTAATACAAAAAACTTTCAACAACTTCAAAAGCATCTTACCAGTGCATTTCTCATTACTTTTTTTCTTCTGCCTTTGAATATTCTCTAACAAGAAAAAAACAGAGCAGCTTGAGAAAAGAAAATCAACATCTATTGTTATCGTAGTGATAAATCATCTTTAATAAGGGCTTATGTGCTTTCCTGTTAAGCAAAACAAGAGATATTCTTAAATGCTACAAGATTCCACAAGCATTTCCAATATATCACCAAAAAAAAAAATCAAAGAGATGAAAAATACACAGGAGTTCTGACTACACTAAAAACATTTGGCTTGTCATTTACATGGTATATTTTGAAGTGCTGAGCTTGCAGAAATAAATATGCTTATTTTTAGATTTTTATTAAAGCAGAATTTAAAATAAAAGATCTTTTCTTAAAGAGTAAGAAAACATTCTGTGTTGAGAAAGACTATTATTATATATGGAACTGGAGGGAAAAATTTTAAAGAATGTTCAAAATGGACTTTTATGTACTAATAATGACAAGTCTTGAAAATGTTCCTTTTTGCCCATAGAATATGTGCAATCAGCTTACAGAGTTCTGGAATTACCTTTGTAGTTGTAATTTCCAGGACAAATTTTTATTCTGAGTATTATCCTCTTACTTTCTTATGAATGGTTATTGATGACTGAACAGTGAATAGTGGAGCTCTGTTTTGGTTTACAATTGATTGTATAAATCAAATGACATAATTTCTATTTCCTGACTAAATACACTAAACTCTTAACATCAGGTTATATGGTTTGGAAAAGCCTTTGAGGGCATGAATTTTCTTAGGGAGGAGAAATAGCAGATAAAGAGGATTGAAAATTTTTGATATATTTTAAACCTCTTTTCTTTCTAGGCAATGTAAGCCTTGCCTTAGGGATAGTTGCTAGAAAAATTAGACTACTCTAAAATTGCATGGCTGAGAGCACACCGGTTTAAATTAATTTTTCATTGTCAATCCGCGTAATGTAATTATGTATGCTTGTGTGGTCTCAGTTGTAGAAAATGCAGAGGATTTTAGCATTTTGCATGAAGTACTGGAAAGTTTGACCTCTGCTTGTCTGATACGTTATTGTCACCAAAAGCATCACTTCTCTTTGATGTCCACCTGCACCATTAGAAGAGGTGGACCCAGGAAATGAAAGAGAGGACAAAGGGAAAACTTGCAAGGACATTTTCCATGGGAATTAGCATAAGAGAAGATAATTGCAATCCATGGGGATATTTCAGGCTAATGCCCCTACATGGTTGATCCAATGAGTACATTGAGTAACTGGCCATGCTCACATTCCTAACTCATTGCATATTTTTGGAGTCTGAAAGTGGTTAAAACTAACATTGCAATGGACTCATGTACAGACTTAGTAAATGCAGATCACTGGCAAGGAGTTTGAGAGGTTTGATCTTGACCACTTGTGGCTGTCACAAGTTGGTGACTGAAGAGATTTTCTAAAGAATAAAAGCACATAAATTACCCAACTGTCAGAAGAAATGCTGGGGACAATTAGATGGAAAATCTTTTCACTTTCTTCAGTATTAATTTTTTCAAATGTCATTCCCAGATCAGACCTGTGCTAGAGGCCTAAGACTTCTGTTCTGACAAATGCTTTAATGTGAGTTTAAATGGTCACTTCAGATCCATAACTACCGAAGGAAAATAGCACATCTCAGATGTTGGCTTGAAATCCATGAGTTAGAATATATCTATAAATTTATTTCATAGAAACATAATGATCCATGGTGGAGGATTTGTGCACTTTTTACTGCTCACTATTTAGACAATTCCTTTCTAACGATTTTACCTTCAAAATCCTAGCCTGCATTTTGAAGAGTGTATCTGTACAAATTACAGGGAGTTTTGTATTTGCTGCTCAAGCCACAAGCCACTGTGGATTTGAGACAGAATATGTGGGATAAGGTCCCAACTTCTTTGGGTAGCCCCTAATAGAGTGTGTTCTAATGCTTATGTTAGAATTTTTTTGCCTAATTAGTAATATTACAAACTAAATTTGCACTTTCAATAATCAAAGTGTTTCTGCAATATAGTAGTGGTTGTAAGTTACTTGTTAAAGGAAGTCAAATGGAAACCTTTTCACTGAGGATGGAAAGCTTCAAGGAGAAACAGCAATTTCACAGGAGAGAGGCTTTGATGGATTCTGAATTTCAAAACAGGTTTACAGACCTAATTTTCAAAGGAACATTCAAGAAAACCATTTAAACTAGATGACACCAGAAAATACTTCTATCTTTCTAGGACATAAAAATTGTGTTTTGAGTACAGTTGCAGTGAAAAAAAAAATCAGTCTCTTGGTATAATACAATTTAATTCAATGGGTTTCAAAATCATCTCACAGAAACAGCAGCTGAAATGTGATTAAATTCCAAGAATCAATGAAAACAAGCTGCAGTAGATATCAAGACTGATCCTCCTCTTACTTGTGATGGTGTAGTTTGGCAGTTGGTGAATTCATACCAGGATCCTTCTTTGAGGAACACTATTTTGAACTGTTTTTTTTCTTTTCACAAAGAGAGAACAGGCAGAGAAAGACATCAGGGGATTCTATGAATATAAATGTATTTGTTTTGGGGTGAGTCTTGGTACTTTAATTTTTTTAATTCTTATTATTGTTTTTTATTTTAAGCTTCTGACGTTTTCAAATCACAGCCATTTCTGCAGAATTATATGAAATTAAGTAGTCATGTACTATGCATCTCTACTTAGAAACTATTGAAAAAAAATAGGAACCATTTCTAACTTACCTTGAAAGCCATACATCCTGCTGACAAACAATTTCAGCACAATGTCCCCACAAGAAACTCCCATGTTTCTGATGATTCTAGAAGTACACCATACACATGCACCAGACATTTGTCCTAAGCAAGCACAAACCCCTTCAGTTCTAAGACAGCAACATTATCCTCAGTTTTACTGAGTAAATCTGTCTTGAAAGGTTTTGTGTTAGAGTCTCACTTGCTGAATTTGATGGTTTATGCATATATATTCAGTTATTACAGGCATTGCTTTGCTAACTGAAGCACCATAACCCTTCATCCTGTGAGAATTTTAAAGAATTTTAAGGAGAAGCTGACCTTCAAGAAGTTATCTGCCCACTGTGATATCAAAAGATCTTCAGCTAACACACTTTATTAATTTTTTTCACATTCTCTTCTCATATGAACACAACAAAACAGGTGCTGATATTCATTTTCACCCAGCTTTCACAGCCTACACCCTGAAACTTACTTGAAATATATTAAATAATAAATCATCACCATGTTTGCAGGGTTTTTTTCTTATTGGAAAAGGAATATTATACTTTTTAAATAGAAGAGACAATGTATTTGTTTGAAATAATGTGATGGGGTGCGAAAGAAGTGTAATTAGAGTTGCCAAAAAACGTAGGATTTGGCAGGCACAGCAAAAAAAATAACCATCAGATTGAAATAGCACTTTTGGCAGTACTCAGAAGTCATTAAGTTTGTATAAAACTGCACCCTGCTACTATAAGCAAGCACAAGTAAAGTTTTGTTGAATATGTTTGCTCACAAAGTGACACTTTTTTTTTGTTGCTCTGAAGTATAGTAACATTTTTTTGCACACAGTGCTCAAGCTGAACTTTTTTCATAACACTTTGCCCACATCTATTGGAACCTGTGAAGAAAGGCTGGAATTTCACTCCTTGACAGCACTGCTCTGAGTCCAGAAAAGCACGAATCCTAAAAGTCACGCTGCATTTCCAGGTACTCTAAAACCATAAATCCATATTTAATTAGAAGTTCATGAAATACTGTAGAAGATAAGATCTCTGTTCTAAAAATGAAATAAAAACCTGTGCCTTTGGCTTTCTTCTCTGACTCTGGGCCATAATTTAATTAAAACTCCATATCATATGCTAAAAATCTCATTGACAAGTCTTAGTTGAGGAATTCAGATTCCTTGTGGTACCTCAATCTGTGCTTTCTATTTTGCCCTCATATTGTTCCATGTTCCTATCCTGTCTCCCACCCCCCTGCATCATGCACTCCTTCCTGTCTTGTTTCTCATTAACAAAGTGAATTCCTTTGAGATTTAATGCTGTAATGTTGAAGTTTGAACACTGGCATCTTACTATCTTAATGGATATCTTACATGACAGCTCTGTGAATTTTAGCTCTCTTCTTTAACAGCATATATTTGTGGGAAAAAGCTGGCATTGAATTGAAGTGCAGGGAGCTCAGGCAGGCTTGAAATGGAAACCTAGCTAAAATTACTGTGATTTCATCCTATTGCATTAGAAACTGGAGTAAACTTGAGACAATAAAAAGAAAATAGTACATCAATGATGTAACTGGAAACCTATCCTTTATATCAAAGGCCAGAGTGTGATACTAATGATTTATTATACAAATTTGTTGTTACATTTTATAGCAAAGCTGTGGACAATGATGACACTGAGGCAGATTTTGTTTGTATGTCTGGGAAATTCTGTGCTCATGTGGAGAAATATCTGTTCTTGAATCCATGAAATAGTGTTCATATTTTGGCAGTGAGAGTCTGAGAAGTGCAGACAGTCACAGGGGCGGGGTTTACGTATCATCACTAAAAATTTTGCAGCTTGCAAAGAATTGTAGGCACAATAGCATTCCCAGCCCCTAGAGCAGCAAGGAGTGGTGGCATTTCAGACCTTTTTCGTCTCAGAGGGAACATCTTTAGATAGTACAAAAGAGTAGGTACTTGTGATTTCAAGCAATTTCAAGCAACTACTTTGTGTTTTCAGTGTGTGTATTCATTTGTATGCCTGCCATTGAGGGGGAATATGGACATGACAGAAGACTGTTCACTGACAGAGGACAACTGGGAAGCTTGTACTGTATCTATAAAGTTATTAATCTATCTAGAACAGTAAAATATTACTTTCCATATTAAGAAAGACTACTCATTCATAAAGGTGATGTCATAGTCTCAATTTACATGAAATTGGCTGTTCATTTGGAACTGGTCTGTAAGAAGTCAATTCACATGGATTTTCTACCTAATCACATCTACAGTGTTTCTCAGACACTGGACCCACGTGTATCATTTGCATGAGATATCTTAATATAAGTATTTCACAGCATATTTCCTCCTCACAGCTGTACTTCTGAAGTAGCACCCACACCTTCTGTTCTTGAAATATTGCACTTTCTCCCCAACAGCTGAATTCTGCAAGTAGGAAAATTCTACCCACTCCCCCTCTCTCCTCAGTTTTCAGGCAGAATCCAAAGCCTGACTATACTGATAAAAATCCATTTACTGACTCATGGGGCTTATAACTGTACAACATCTTACCCAGTCCCTGGTCAATATGTTACTGTGCTCCTCACACAGGGAACCTGCCAGATTAGATGTTCAGGATTCATGGCACACAAAAATAACCTGATGGGTAAATCAGGAGGCAGACCCCATATTCATTCCAGTTAAAGGCTTGCTCAGTTTTGCATACACATCCACTCACAGAAATTGTGCTGTAGTCAACTCTACGAAAAAATCTTAAATCTTTCTTTCAAGAATTTATGTGCTAAAAGAACTGGTGAAGGCAGGAGAAAGCAGAAGCAGAGTCCCTGTTATCTAAAATCAGGGAAGGAATTGAGCTGAAGAGAAAACCAGGAAAGGTAAGAATTTTCATACTGGAATAACCTCTGGGAATGTAGCAACAAAGATCTAGACTTTTTTAGGCATTAAGGTGTTCAAAGGTTAAAACAAACATTAAATATGATGAATTTTTGTGAATACCACTGGACTAAGAAGCAAGAAACAAACAAGGTAGTCTGGAAGCCTTGCATGGAGCTAAAAGTATTTACATCGGCAGGGGGATGGGGGTTGCTTATATATGACAGTTTTAATCTACTTAGCAATTCACTTTCTGCTGATAAGAATGTTGGTATTTGGAGCTCTAGGTTTAGGTTATTTTGTAATAAAATCCATCATGTGACAAGTAAAAAGCTATTTTGTTTAGAATTAATTACAACAGAAGAAGGCCCTCACAATGTTTCTGCTACAGTGGTTTCAATACTTCTATTTTCAAAACAGTAATAATTCTCATGTTTCACCACTACTGCCAGTGCATACTAAAATAACATTTTTCTGTGTTTTATTCTTGGTTCCATGGTATTTTCAATAACTAGCTTATTTCATTCTGACTTTTTTTTCTATTTTCTTCTTTTTCCATTATGCTATTTTTTTTTATGTACTCTCTCCACCTGTACAAGATGCATATTTACCTCCTCTACGTGAGGGATTGAAATGGCTGATATTGACTTGACATCTGTTTATTTCTGAGTAAGAAATCATCCCTTGCCTTTAGAATTTGATTAAAAAGGTTTGCTCAGGCACATGCTGCATTCAGCAGAAAGACCCTGGGTTTCTGGTGGCTGTGAAATACAGGATAAAGTGCTGTGTGAGTCCTACATTTTCACACAGAGTCATTGGGAACATCCAGCTTTTTGAATGAAGCTCAGCATATCCTAACTCCAAGGACAAAGGCCTAGTGGAAGCAAGATCCAACAAGTGCCTAGCAAGGACATGAGGCTGGAGTGTAAAAGGGGTGCAGTTTAATTCCCTGCCCAGGAATTTTCTCTGTGACTCTGGACATGCTGCTCAGGCATCCATAGTGGTTAATAGGAGCTTGTTTCCAACCAAAGGTTAACTTGGCTACCATATAAAAGAGCATCTGCTGGTGCTACAGGGTGTGGACAATGTAAACACCTGCAAAATTCTGAGACAATGAGGAACAAAGATCACTGGAAGTGAAGAGAGGACAGGGAAGAGAAAAGAAAAATGTAATAGTTGATTCCTTTCTTTAGAAATTATATTTACCAAGCATATCTTAATGTCTGAGATTTCTGATTTTGTTGGGTTTTTTTACTGCAGTCAGATGAGTGAATATGACCTTTTTGCAAAACAAGCCATTTACAATTTTCTTTTTTTAAAACTAAAGATAACTTCTTAATTTTCTACTTGTCCTAAAAAAAAAAAATAAATCTTTTCGGGTGTTCTCTACTGTCTTGCCATATAACCAAAGTGAAGGAATGAAAATATACCCAAATAAGACATTCATGACAAAGTCAAGGAAATCAAAATTTGGTATCCTACATGCATTTTATGGAAAACTGTCACAACTGTCTCCCAAATAACTTTATAGAAGAAAAAAAAATGGACTTCAGTTTATTTTATGTTCTTCTCAGATGTCTTTACTGATAGCATCTGTGCTCTTCTGCACTCAGAGTGAGCAATGTGGCTTTGCTTTTCACAGTGATTTGCTCACTTGAAGTCCAGCATTCAGCCACTTGGTATTTCTGTATAATCTGAAGTCGTACTTAAGCTCCAGTTTGAAAGTGAGAAGCAGAACTGGCCCAGGAACTCTATGTAGTCTGTAGGTGCATTATTCAGTAAAATTCTCCCAGTTTAAAGCAGACAGCCGTGTTATTTATCATAGCAAATAAAATAAGGAAGAACTAGTAAAAATGGGGAAATGGCTGTAATTCTCGTGCGTATATCTAAATATTTCTTTTTGTGAATTTCATCACTTACTATTTGTGTCTCAGTTATTTTCCTTTTCTGTGACTGTTTCAGAATGAGAATTTTTCTGTTCTTGTCTTCACAGCTCATAACTTTTATTACTAGGATCAACTCTCTTTCCTTCTCACCACATTTTAAAGAAACCAGATTTTTATGATGTGGTAAGTATTACTGAGCACAGTATAAGTAAAGTCTTGCCAGAGATTTCATTATTGCTTCCTTACATTTACATCCTACATTTATAGCACTGTGTTGGTTTTTAAATTTATTCCTAAAGTTATCTAGACATTCATGGGCAGAAGGCCACTACTATATAAAAATTCTTGAGGACCTGCTTTCTTCTGCTTCATCTTTACACTCTCCTTGGTTTAGGGTCTTTTTTTTATCTTGATGGAGAATTTTTTTTCTCCATTTACAAATATATATGCAAGGAACTTAGCAAGGTCACAAAATTATTTTTTTTTCTTTCTTTTTTTTTTTTCTGTAGGGTATTACTACATTGAGAAACTGTGGTAAGACATTACCATCTGATCTGATATTTGTGTGCTACACTGAGTGTGCAATAAAATGAACCAAATATGTCATCACAAGATGTATGATGTTATGGATAAAGCTCAACCCCCCCACAATGAACTTTATAGAACATTTACAGGCTTATTGTGGACTTGTAAATATTGCAGAAAATGTTGTGTCGTGAAGAAATCCTTGAATTTGTGCCAAACCAAGGCTGCATGTCCACAAAAAATAATGTGGTGTGGGGGAGACACATTACCTTGAGACCCGAGAGCAATGTAGTTGTGTTGGTCTGAAGATAGTGAGGTTCTCAGCAAGGTGCATTTGCATTGATGGAAACACCATCTCCCAGTTTTGAAGCTTGCCTGGCTTGGGTCCACCCGACCCAGACAGTTTTGAATATTCCTTGTTCTGTCCGTCTTCCAGGGACTTTTGGAAAACATGTAAGGCCTTAGATTAATTAAGTTGATCTCTGTTTTCCCTCATCTTTTATTGATTCCACCTGGACTGGTCAGAATGGGAAGTCTCATCAATGCTTGTGTGCAGTTTAGCTACAGCCTGTACAGAATAACACATGCCTCTGTCACCATAGATGTTACAAGACAGAGAGAAAAACAAACACTGTAAGCTAAAGAATATTTTTCCTTCAGTAATTCTTATTCAGAATGGCAGATTAGTATGACTTTAATACCAAGTCAGATATAAGGAACAGACAAACCATGTCCAGGGGAACTACTTTCAGAGATTTGGCTACATCAGCATCCCCCTGAACTTTTTACTGATGCTGGTGACAATGGGGGTTATAAATCAGTAGTAGAAACTGAATCCAGTATCCATTCATCATGTTATACATAAGGTTATAAAAGCTTTGGGGATACTTTAATTTTCAGACCACACCAAAGTTATCCCCACTACTTTCATATGCAGGGCAAACCCTTCCTTGGGTGTCTGTGAATGGTCACTTTTAGTGTGTCTGCATTGACATGGTCCAGGTTAGAGGCACACTTTTGAAGTGAATCTCCTCATCATTCATGAGACTCATTCATGTGCAAGGAGTGCATGAACAGGCTTTATTTCAGATCATGTGCTCCAGAGGGCACCCAGTGTACTGCAAACATCAATGGGTGTTGAACTCAGAGGACCAGACTCATGGTAAAATTCAGATCACAGATTGCACACCTAATTCTCAGGACCAGCTTCTTGATTCTGCTTATTCCATTCTCCTATTTCCCTGCACCAGTTGCAGATGAAACAGATTTTATGTTGTTCTCTAGGTTTGTCCCTGTGCACCAGCAGCTGACAGAGAAGGGATGCGTGGAAGAGTTAGAAGATAGGACTAGATTGTTTATCCAGGGATTATTTTCCAAACCCTCTGATGCATGACCAAATGTCACTATCCTGAAAAAAACGGTGGCTAATGAGGTCAGGAAATTGTTCTTTTCCCTGGTACTTTTACAGTGTCCACAAGCTGGGCAAGACAGAAGACAAAGATAACAAGATTTACTAAAGAGTGCCTCTAGACTTGATTTAACAAAGCATCAGAATTTTTGCTGATCCATCTTCATGTAAAAATTCCCTGCTTTCAACAGATCAAGCCAAACATGCTGTTAGAAATACTAGAAAATGCACACTTCATTTATCATATGTATGATAAAAGAGTAATTTTGTGTACCTTAACTGAAAAGCTCATGTTAAAACCATTCTCATTAAACCTGTACCAAAATCAGAGACAGAAATGATGGTGTGTAAATAACTTCAGAATAGGGCTTTACAGTATTTTGCTTTACATTCAATACACAAAACTGTTGCTGTTTGTGTGTTTTTAAATGTTGAGCTTTATTAATTAAGAATAGCAATATCTGTAATTATTTACTCTTTACTTTACAGATAAATATGTATTTCTTTCTTTTTCTTATAGTTTTTCCTGGTGGGATATCTTGAGGGCTTAACATACTGAAAAAAGCTATCTCATACTTTCTTCAGAATCAAAAATTAGAAGAACTTAAAAATTGAATTCTCATCAAGGTTAGACATACACCAGGTGACAAATGAGAAATTTGTGCAAAAGAGAAAATATATAAAACATATAAGAATATCTGGTTTGGAAAACTTTTGTAAAAAAAATAGATAAATAAATATGGGATAAAGGATTTTCTTGGGTGCAGAGGTTTACTAGGAGGGAGAGGGCACAAGGAGAATTAACATTGTTGTCAAAACAGGCTGCCGTGCCGGGGATAGGAAGATGTTCCTCTGCTGACATAATTCTCTTTTAAATGAGTTTGTGCTATCCAAATCTTTTAGGTTTAGTGCAAGCAGCTTCCTTTGGACTGTGCTTCCTCTGCAGGTATGAAAGCAAGAAAGCCTGAGGCTGCAGTATTTCCTGTGGATCCAGCAGTGTAGCCTTAGACCAACAACTTGCAGTAAAACCCTCACTGATTTGAGCTTGCTGCTGTTAAAGCTTGCTGATTTGCTTGAGACTTTGCATAAACATTAGATCCTTTACAAAAGCCAGATTTGATCTATTTTTTCCTTTTTTTTTCCCTAGAGTTATGAATTAATATACTCAAAGTATTCTTTTTTTTTTTTTTTTTTTTTTTTTTTACAGAAAAATGAGGGCAATCACAAGGACTGACAAGTATTATTCATTTTGAATGTTGCACTCAGCCTCATTCCAATGCCACTGGAAGCAAAAGGAGGTTTCTCAGATGATTTCAATATTATGGGCCCATACTAGACTGGGAGATTGAGAGATATTGAGTGCCATTCATTGCACTGAAATTAAAAGCACATCCAGCTTTTCACAAGGTGTTAGACTGAACTGATTCAAAGTTCAAGTTGAAGATTTTGGAATTAATTTAAAATTGAATCTAACCTCTCATATTATTAGTCTTCATATTTATGGAATTGATTTAGAATCTCTATTTAGAATTAAATGACTTCTTACTCTATCAAACTACCATTTCTACATGCCATAATAACATTTGCCCTATCCCAGGAAACTTTTGAACTAAGGGCAAGGAATCTGTGAGAAAAGATAGCATCATATGAGATACACGCTGTGGGAAACTGAGAAAGAGGCAGTAGAAAAGTAATATAAAACATAGTCAGAAAACTGTCAAAGAAAGTAGAATAATAACAAAACTAAGCTTATTTTAGAACTTCCTGTTAAAACGTATCATAAAACTTTTAGAGCCACGGACACACCACACACACACATATATATGTAGATATATAAAGATTTTTGGAGACATGGACTATTTTTTAAAATATAGATAACTTTCTTTAGTGAACATGCAGATTTCTTCCTAACGTTATCTCATATCTATAGGATTCACTCATTTTTTTATAATGACTTGTATTTCTTGAGTAACAAACATTTTGCGTTGTTTTTTTTTTTCTTGAAATTTACTAAAGGTGCCTGATTTGGGGCAAGTGACTTGCATATGCACTCTAAAAATATAGTAGCTTCCCAGTCCTGATGCACTCAAATGCACACAATATGCCCACTTGACACATCAGCTGAGCTTCTGCTTCATTCTTCTGCTTCCAAGGTAGGAGTGAGGAATTAGTAAACATTCCCTCTGTGCCACCTGGAAAGAACTGTGGAGATAACAATTGTCAACAGCAGAGAAGAACTGAGAGAAATGAGTACAAAGATATCACTGTCTTCAAAGTGAATAAATAATATATTTATTTTAATAGGAATAAATTAATGAGAAGATTTGGGAAAAAAAAAGATATTATTTTTCTCTTGAAAGCATTTAGGATTTGTATATTTAAAATTCAGACACTGTAAAATACAAGAAGAGGCATTGATAGAGAGTAAATTTGGTGATTAACACATTGAAAATATCCAGAAGTTGTAAAATGCTGCCCCCATTACCTCACAAACTTCTGTTCTTTCTTTGAGATTCCTTTGTTGCAGACTTATGTGGACAGTGGCCACCTTTAGCTAAGCTTACAATAAGTTATTAATCTGGCTACATTATTGCTAAAAATATATACATACAGTAATCAGTAGGAATTTAGACCTGTAGTGTTGTGTAATCAGAATTTTTAATAGCAAAACTCTTCTCTGGATTGGAAAATGATACTTAATTTTTGATGAAGTACCGATTCAAAAGGACATTTGAAAAAATTTCAAATTCTTAATTAGTCTTCCTAAATTAAGTCTCTTTTAGTATATCTTTAATATATAAGATACTTCCCCAAAAATTCTATAAAACAAAAATAAAAACACCCACAAACAACAGCTAAATCAAATCAGCAGCACTTTGAGGCACAAAGTAGGATTCAAATGTGAAACATCTGTCTGTCTACTGCTGCCACGCCACCATGCCTTGCTTCAGCAGACTGGGGTGCTGTCAGTGAAAAGATCCTTTGACTTATCGTTCATGCCAAGACTAATGCACCTTGAATCCTGAATCCTCAGTTTTGGGCCCCTCACTAAAAGACAGACCTGTCCAGAGGACAGCAGAGGTGGTGAAGAGGCTGGAACACAGATCAGCTCAGAGCAGCTGAGGGAGCTGAGGTCATTCAGCTTGGAGAAGAGGAGGCTCAGGTGGGACCTTTCCACTCCCTACAACTCCCTGAAAGGAGGGGGTGTGAGGTGGGGTCAGTCTCTTCTCCCAGGAAGCCAGGGATAGAACAGGGGGAAATGGCCTCAAGTTCTCCTAACCAGGAGAGGTTCAGGTTGGATACTAGGAAAAAATTCTTCACTGGAAGAGTGGATAAGCATTGAATGGACTTCCAAAGAAAGTGGTGGAGTCACCATCCTTGGAAGTGTTCAAAAAGCAAGTGGATGTGGGGCTTTGCAATACGGTTTAGTGGACATGGTGGTATTCAATGAAAGGTTGAACTTGATGATCTTGGACATCTTTTACAACCGTAATGGTGCTGTGATAACCAGTCCTTTGGCTACTGCATGCAGGAACTCTTTCAAATCCCCCAAGGAATTTCCTGAGCATCTCTGTCCACTTGTTGTCTCTCAAAAAAAGGTAAAAAAAGTGAGGTGGAAGATTATTCTTAAAAGAGTGACAGGATAATATGATTTTCTGAAGGAGGTCAAGAGGTTCATTCAAGCATAGTGCAATTTTACTGTGAACTCTCCCTTTCATTAAATATGCTGTTCCTTAAGTCTGCTTCACTTGTGCTCCACACTGTGTTGATGTCAACGGGCTCATCTGTGACATACAGAAAAAAAACACCAAAACAGTAAGAACTCCTTTGTGAGGCTTCTCCTGGATTTCCTTCCACAGCTCAGTCTGGCCTTCAAGATATTTCAGATAAATTATTGAATAAAATAGAGAAATCATAGAATTTATAGGGGTTTTTAAATGGAAACAAAAAGCCAAACCAACTAAATTCAGTGTAAAGTACGTAAAAAATCTCCTTTGCCATTTGTCTTCTTCTGAGTGCTCTTCTTTTTCTTGACCAAAAAAAAGAGAGAATGTACTATAAGAGTTACTATTTTCATAAAAAATGTTATGTTTTGCATTAACAGCACATTTCTTTGAAACATTCATTCCCTTTCCAACTGATACCTTGTGTTTGGAGCTGATCGTGGCTCAGGGACCAAAATGAAGAAAGCAAAGCCAGCAGCCTTCTTCCCTAGCTCCATTGTCCAGTACAAGGGTGTCTCCATGCTGTGAAGCAAAACCCTGAGTTTCTCCAGCCTCTGAGGGTCATATGTGATGTTAATAATCCTTGGACTTGATGATAATCCTGTTGTCCAACCCAGCCCAACGAAGTCCAATCCAAAGTATGTTCCTGGAAGAGTGTGAACACTCAGGATAACCAGCCTGGTAGCAAGTTCCAGGCTGTTATGTGCAAGGGTTTCCCCCACAAATTAGATTCATAGATTACTATGCTTATGATTCCATAAATATTAATACCCTCAAGCAAACTGAATAATATAGTGACTTCACAAAATAACAGCTCTTTATGTGTTTGCATGGAATCTAGTGAAGATTTTTCCATTTTTGGAAATTTTTTGCCTTTCTCTAGGGGCTATTTAAAACTCCTAAATATTAAAGTGATTCCCACAAACTATTGAGCTGCTAAGAGATATGTTAACTTTCTAAAAGCTGACAATTATGCCTGGTACCTGATTCATTTTAGCTGTTTTACTGCACTTGTAGCATTGTTCTCCCTGGATTGTGATTCTGAGGGAAACCATAATTCAAACAGAATTAACAGAAGTTGAATGGAATCATTCACATGACCAAAGTGACTCATCTGCATATGTTTTTGTGAGCTTAATTCTCAAAACCAGATGCTAATAGTTTACCAGTTATACATAATAGTTAACTAGCTCCTAGTAGAATGTAAAACAACTCTAGGAAAGAATCTATTATAATTTTATTAACAGGCAAACAGTACTAAATAAACTCTTAAAAGATTTTTTAAAAAGGAAAAAAACAACTATACATTATCCTTTAAATATTCTGGTATCTAAAAGGTTGCTTACTAGACCAAATCCAATGAAATTAACTAGGTAGATTAGCTCAGTTCATTGCTTTTAATTAAATACATCCTGAGCTATGCTCTCAATGAATTAGCAAGAACATTTGCAGCTTCTCATTTACACACTTGCTAAAATAGCAATTGAAGTAACTGTATTCCAACTAAATGCTGAGGTAGAATGGTACATAAGGAGGCAGGTGTAGGTTTTCCAAACCAATAGAATTAATCCCAAGGGACAGGGAGAGATGATCCAGGTGTATTTTAACTTAGAAGTACCATATTTCAAAAGCATGTAATCCACAGTGTAATCCCAAATCCTTCTTAAGGAAAGGCTTTACCACAAAAATATTATCCTGACCTTTCTCTTACTGTTGCTATGGAAAGACATGTTTCCTGGCTTCTGGCAAAGGACCAGTAATTGTATTTAAATGGGGTGTTGAACAACCATAGTGTGTGCAATGTGCTATTATTTCTTTGTGGGAGGTTTATTATAGGCTTCTGGTATATAATCTAAATTAGATGTCTGAGGAAAAATAATGCTTTTAAGTTGGAAAATTGTATTCTGTCTTTTAAATTCCCTGATTTCTCTGATAGTCTTTGAAGTTTTTCTGAAGCTGTAAATGTTAACTATATTCCTTAATCAAACCATCCTTTCAACCAGCTGCAGCAGAATATCTCTCTTTTATGTTTATGGGAACTTGGATGCAATTATTTTACAGAGATGAACTTGCTATAAACAACCCTATCATTTTTAGACTTTCAAATTTCATTATCTTAAGCACAAATCAACATTGACGCTGCTCTAGTCTGGCTCTGATATGCTGTTTAATTTTAACATGGGTGGGTGATCTTTTATTCAATTTCATTATATTAGTGAGTAAATTTAGTGAAGATAGCTCAGGTTGGGGAATCAAATTTTTCAAGCTATTCACAGTACTTAAATCTTAACAGATTTGTTGATACAGAAAAGAGGAAACAACCACATTACCCTTGTTTGCAACAGGTGACTGGAAATGAATAAATTTTAGACTAAAGTCCTGGTTACTAAGTGATTGTTAGTATCTTGTATGTTATCTTTCTGTTATGTGTGTTTTATAAAAATAAAGTTATATATTTGATTATATTTAGGCTTTTATTCCCCTATTAAAAAAAAAAAAGTAGTTATGTTTATGTAAGTACATAATTATTCAAAGAGCTAAACCTTCAAGTCAAGGCGTACTTGACTTAAAAACAAAAGCCAGTCAAATATAAATGGTTCTAGCATAGGCTTCTCACTGAAATCAGATGATGATTTTGGTTTGAGATGTGGGATAGTTCCAGATAGTGCTGTTCCTCTCGAATCTCCTACCGTCTGCTCACAAAGATACACTCATGTATCATGAAATGAGTGACTCATGCCCATGAAATGCCATAGAAAAGCAATTTAACTTCTTATAAAGTTGCATATGATCTGAACTTGTCACATCTTGTTCCTCTCTCTGTGCCTTTTCGCTTACAGCGACTTTTCAGCAAAGGTTATCTTTCTTGACTTTCTCTTAGAAAACACTTTCCTGCTGTTTGCATCCTCAGTGCCTCTGAAAGAGCCACTTCTGCTACAATCTGCTGTGAATCAGCCGCGTGATTAAGTTCAGGAAAAAGATGATATGTACACCTGCTATTTTCCAGTTTCTCTAACTGTGTTGTACTCAGTGATGCTCAACCCATCCTCCCCTGCAGGCCTACTAAGAAGTGTTTATCTTTGGTATGAAACAGGGCTGCTTAACACAGATCTAACTTGAAATGTAACTTTACTCGTCTTCATTATCAGGAAGCAAAAAATTTGGACTCTTCTGCTCAACTTCTGAAAGAAGTAATTTTGGCCATAATTGCAGACAGGATAAATACAATAGGCCAACAGTCTAACACATTAGGCTAACACATGCCTAATTTAATGTCATTTACAATTTCTGTCTGTTCAATGCCCCATGAGTGTAGTAGTGCAGTGTGTTTGTCTGTAAGCAAACACAAAACTGTTCTGCTGAGTATGACCAGAGCTTCCTCTAGTTCGGGATGTATCCCATGACAGTTATCAGTTACTGGTACCCTGGGCAAGACATAAGAACCTGCAAACAGATTGTGACACACTTCCCAGGAGTGCTGAATTCCTGCAGCTTCAGGTCTTAACAATTACCCCCTCTTTTTCTTTTTGATACTAAACTGCAAGCTTCCCAGAAACATGGGATTTTTGTATCAGCCTCATGTGGTCTGCAAAAATTGCTTATTTTTAGATTTGACACTTTGTTGTAGCTTCATTCAAAGATCTCTAATGCTTGTCTTGGTGGATAAATGATATCTATTAATATTCTTCATAATTATAATTCTGAAGATCTTTAGCAATTTATCCATCATCTCTTTTCCATTATAAAGCATACTGCTCTACTGAAATGCTCCATACATTTAACCACACTTGCCATTCTCTTAGTGCTGTCTTCTAGTTATTCACACTGTGTTGCCTGACCATTATTAGTGATGCTATGCAAATTATGAGAAGGTTAAAAAAAAATAAAAAGGCAATAAAGGAGTTTTATAAATGTAGAAATTATGGGGAATACACTCATCTTCTAATGCCAATTACTGGCTAACATTTAAAAGTCAATATCAACCTAACTTATCACTACTGAATAAATTTCACCCATAGTAATAACAAGGAAAGATTGCTGCTTAGTGTATTTCTTTTGATCAGATAGCCTGTTCATGTCCCACCCAATCATTTTAAAGATTGCTTAAGCTAAAGGATATTATTTTGTAATTGGTCTAGGCTGACAAAGAATATGGGGTCATTTTCCAAGGGTATTTGTCTACCAGTAATTTTGTATTGTACAGTAACTTGATGACCCATGATTACCTGACACATAGTGTTTTGTTACTTAATGTACCATGGGAATGGATTTGCTGAATAAGAAGGTTCAGTTCTACAAATTCCTTTTAAAAGTATTCTTCATAAGGGATTTAAACTATCCAAAGGTTCGCAGAATGTTTTAAGCCTTCAGAAAAGCATGCATTTTACTGCTGGCATTTCCAGCCTCGAGGTGTGGCTAATATAGCTATTTTGTCTACGCACCAGATGGGGCGTAGAGAAAAACCTGAGGAATGTTGTCAAGTTGTGTTTCACTGGCTGCTACAAGGTTTCTATGCATGAGGCATGCCACTGACATCACTCGCTCACAATGTATGGTCTGAAGCAATCAGACTAAGAAAATCTGGAGATAAAAGTAGGAAAGCAGCAGGGGGACTAGAGTGAGTGAAGCAAAACATATCAATCTGTGGAAGAAGCCTGACTGCTTCCAATTGTACTGTCATGATCTTCTGATTTATCCTCCAGGGTGGAAGGATTGCAATTATTCTGTACCAACAGGTACAGAAATGGAAAGAAAAATACATCTTCAGCATAGTTAAAGAGTTGTCAGTTTTATACAAAATCTCTTTTGGTGCCTTCTTATACCTGTGTTAAATTCAAACCAAAATTCAATCAAGATTGTTTTATGTGGCTCACAAGCATTAAAAAACACCAAGTGTGTATAGACTTAAAAGCCTAAATGAATTTAGATGAACATGCACTGCTCTGGACTCAAATATTGAGAACACAACTGCTAGCTGTAACTCAGAGGTTTGGTTTGTGAATCAAATAATAAATACTGTAGTGTTTAACACCATAAATGTCCAATTCTCACATGTGTTAGTAAGCTGTGCATCAAGAATAATTCCAAGAAACAAATATAATTGCATAAATTTTGTGCCACTGTCAGAGAAGCCATTCTCTCTGTGTTCTGTATCTAATAAATATTCTTCGTAAGCTTCTCTGACCTAGGAAATTATTACTATTTTACTAAGAAGATATTAAAGTAGAAGCAAGCTAAGTGATTTGCATAAGTAATAATAGGATGTCAACGGTGAGGGTTAGTAAAAAGGCACAAGGAATTCCAGTGCTGTAAGTAGCAGTCAGAATCTTTTCCCAGGAAAATTGAAAAGAAAAAAATCCTGCCAAAATGAGTCTGTGATAATTCCTAGAGAGTACTGTAATTTCAGTCAAACCTATCAATCTCTAGTCAAAATGTGGAAAAGCATAGATTTGAATGGACTTTTAGAAGAAATGAAAATTTATATTTTGCTTCATCTTAAAAATCCATTCCATTCTTTGATTGATCAAGAAAACACAGGAAAATTATCCATTCAAAACTAGAGTGAAGGAAGCCTCTTTGTTAAAAACACCAACTGTGAACATTTATAAAATTGAAATGATTGAAACTTCTAGCCAAAAGAATTATTTGGTTTTAATCCAGAATTTTTGAATACATCTATTTGTTCAAAAAATCTTGGGGGATTCCCATGGCAATTTTCTGAACATTTCTATCTCTGAACAATTTACTACTTCAATTCAGTGCTTTTCCTATACAATTATCCAAATGATGCCTTTGTGCCTTCCAATGAGGATATTTGAATTACACCATTTTCAGATTTTTTATGTGCCTGCCTCTTTGCACGTTCTGAGCCAAACCTCAATCAACTCTCAGATCTTTGGTCTGTTTTGAAACAAAGACATCCTACAAGACTGGATGTCCCTCGCAAAATCCCACTGCATATCTTTTCCAACCATGTGCTAAATGTCCAGTGGCTGGTGAGTCTGACCTTAAGGTTACCCCATCATGCCAAGGAGGGGTTGCAGTCATGACTTCTATTGTTCCTTTCAGCTGCACCTTGCTTGCCTTCATCTGCAGCTCGATTTTTGGGAGCACAACAATAAGGACATGGTCCTGTGATTACTCCTCAGTTGTGTGAAGGCTCTCCAGCTCAGGACATCAGTCCTCAGGCCATGCAGATGGATCCAGGCTTCCCAGTGAACTTCCCAGGTAGTGGCAGTCAGCTTGAACCCACACACTTATCTGATTTATCTCTGGTGTCACCCTATCAAAATGAGTCACAGAGCTGGATGGTTTCCAGATTTTAAAGACAAAACCACTTTGGTTTTACTGAGGCATTTTGCTTATTTTGATCATGTGAGTAGAATCAGGTATGAAATATAGCTGGGGCTGAAGATTTAAAGGGGGAAAGATGTGTCAGATTCTGATGCTTTTAAAAGGAGTGCCACTGGATCTGAAACTGCTTCAAATAATAGCCAAAATAATGGATGCAGAAATAAACTATGGCCCTTTTGAAAAAGAGGATCCATAAGAAACCAGCTGTGCAAAGAATGCACCTGAGAAGAAAATCTTGCTGAAAATAGTTCTTGTTGTATCAACTAAGAATCTGTCATATTTTCTTTGGAACCTTGTGCTGCCATGAGTTGGACACACTGAGATATTTCTCAGAATGAGTTGTTTATAGCATAACTCTTATCTCTCAGAGTAGTGTAGTCAAAATAAAACCTTCTAAACAACCCTTTCAACTTCTGCTGTCATCACCTGACAAGGTGGTTTTTTAAAAGGGTTTTTGTTTTAGTAGCTGCTTGAGATGAAAGAAGCATAGTCATATTAACAGATAAAACTCTTGTGATAAATCTCTCTTGCCATTTGGGCAAGAAGGAGTGCTTTTCTTCCCAAGATTTTATTGATTGTTTGTGAACTCATTGATAAAACAGGCTGTGTGCCTTGCTGCAAAATGCTGCCAGCTCTACATGCCGTCTGGTTTAACAATGAATCCAATATTAAATGTCCTATTTATGACAGAAGCCTTATGAAAAGCCATGCTTTTAAAATAACAAATGATCCTTTGCACATCATTTTAGTGTGGAAATGTTGTTCATAGGAAACAAGAATTAAAGTTGCAATGTTGTTTACTTTTTAAATCTAGCAAGCATATTTTGTAAATTCATTAGTGGGAAGTCAAAAATGAAATTAAGCCTAAAATCGTGGTGAAAAGGCAATCCAGGTTATGCAGTCCTGCCTGGAAAGAGAATTATTTATTCTTTTATCTGATAACAAAGAGAAATTAAAAATCTGAAACATCGTTAAGATTCTAGCTGGAATTAATCAGTAGGATTCCAAACATTCCAGGTATCACCTCGTACTAGAGAGGCTTAGCTATGTGCACTGGAGTACAGCTAATCTGGAAATATCAGCTAAATTCAGAGTTCCCCACAGTTGGGAGCAGGAAAGCGCAGCGAATTGTGATCAGCATTTGTCCTCATGTTTGCTGTGAGTGATGGAGGCAAGAAAGCGTAAGCACACACTCGCAGATAATCACTTACCTGACAGGCCTTTGGATGATGAAAAGACTTTCCTCTGTCTCCAGAGAGCACGATGCTTATTTCAGACGTTTCCTGGAAGACAAAGGGAGAGAATAAGAGCCTTTAGATTACACTGGGATGACAGAGATCTGCTAATAAAAATGTAAAGGTCAAAAGGCTCCATCCTCCTCTGGTGTAAAACAGCAAAACTTCAGCTCTGACATCCACTTACAGCTGCTGAGGATCTTGATTATCAAGGTAGTGTCTGTGTCTTTTTTGCTTTGTTTGTCACACAGCACAAAGGCCATGCAGAAGCACAGTTAGGTTCCAGATAAAAGTGTTTGCTGTTAACAAACCAAGTATAGTTCTCAAGGTATAATTAGTAGGCTTTTTTTCTAGAAGTTTACAGAAAAAAAAACAAACAAGGACACAACATCAGCAACCCTCAAGCTCTACAACAGCAGCAGGGATCCCTGCTTGGTTTACAGAACATTTGAAGGGCACTAATACACAAATCATAGCTCACACATTTGTCTTGTAGTTTAGATCATCACCAATCTGAGGATGGCTGCAGGGGACACCTGAAGTTGGAGCTGGAATGTGAATGATATATCTAAAAGAAATAAGATACCATTCTTGTTGCTACCTATTTTGGTAGTAGTTTTTGATAATTCATTACATTCGTAATCAAGTAAATCGCACTTCTCTCATTATGTACTTTCATAAATTAAGTGGATACAAACCCCCCTGTTTGTTCTTTCTTTATTTATTTATCAAATGGTTGTAATGGAGAGCACCATTAAAGAAAAAAGAAAACAAAAATAAAAACAAACAAACAAAAAAAACCAAACAAAAAACAACAAACCATCACCAAAACTGTGGACTTTCAATCTTTTTATGTGACATTTAAATGTATTTTATTAAATCCCAGCATAATCCTTTCTTGCTAAATGATCAGAATTCATTCTGGAATAGACAGAAAGTCAATTGTTTTTGCTTAAACCTGTCTCCAGCTGAATTTATGTTGATTGGTATGTGACACAAGGACAAAAGGGTGATTTCCCCTTTGCGTTCATTTTGATGGGCTGGTACCCAAAACTTGCCTTATTATGGTTGGCTACTGTTGTTTCAAAATGGGGTTTCTTTTAATGTATTATTATTTGAAGGATGTAACAAATTAAGTGTTCATTAACTGCAGATGATTGAAGATCATTATTCCTACTTTCATTATAAGCATGTCTGATTAGTGCAGGGCTTTTTGTGTTGGCCTTCCTGCCACCATGTGCCCTCTCCAGCAGCTTGGAATTCATGGACAGACTAAAATTGCTGATCATATCAGTCCTGTGCTGCCATCCTCGCAGTCCCTCTGTTTGACAATAGCCAGTTGCCATGGAAATAATTGTGGTGTCACAAATTCAGTGTTATGGTTTCAATAGACGATCATGTAAAGTGGAAGAAAAGGTTTGCAAGTGTAGCTAACACAAACAGCAATGGAAAAAATAAAAACATATCCAAGAGGACAACACCATCTGCTAACTGTCTGTAAGGTTTTTCTGAGTAGTCCTTCAGGTAGATTTTTCAGGTCAAATCCCTTTTTTTCAATATTTCTGTTGATGGGAATTCCTTGCTCTCTGCCACGTTTTCTATTAATCTGTGGGCAGTCAGATATTCAGTGAAGTGACAGCAGCATTCCACAACAGCAGGTATCTAGGACTAGACAAAGTGCACCAGACAGCACCTCATTTGTATTCTGCCCCACTTATGGCTGAGCCTCTGCCTTCATGAGGCTCTGGTACACAACCATGGCCTTCTGTCAATCAACACACGCTAAAAAGTCATGTGCACCAGACATGGAGGAAGGTGACAAGGTGTTTTTCTGCCAGCCACTGCACCTGGTACTACTTGTTGGATCAGAGACATCTCATCTCTTTGTCTCTTTGTCCTTTTTTTTGTTATATTTATTGGAACATTTTTCATTTGAGCTATATTCATGGATAAACTTTGCATGGACATTGGTTGTTGTGTATGAAAAAGCTTCTCATCTATAAAGAGATACAAAACCCCTGTTAATGCTATATCTGTTTATGACAATCTCCATGTTCTGCATTTAGACTTTATCCATGTTTAAGGTTTCTTACTCAGCTTGTACATATTAAGTTTCTGAGGGCTGTTTCTGAGGTTTAGCTCTTTAACTGTGGTAGGGTAACAAGAGGTCTCAGTTTATCTGGGGAAGAGTAAGAGTACTAGAATTTATACATTTGTTTCAAAAACTGAGAATTTACTTTTGGCCCAGATTTTTGTTTGGAGAAACAGGGCTTCCCTTGTTTTCACCCTTTGAGATCGTGAATAAACCATTCCTGGAAAGTTTCAATATACATAAACTTCAACTCACTTCTGGACTCTAATATAGCTCAACACATTGCTGTTGCACTTGCCTGGTTGCAGTCAGGGGTATCCCAGTTTCCTGATGATGAATATTTCCTTCCTGAGCCTCTCCTGATAGAATATTTGGAGTTGAGTAAAAGCCATAAACTTATATGAAGGCATAAAGGCATAAAATATATAGTATTTACAGTAGACATATTTTAGATTACTACTCAGGAAGTCTGTTAAGGGATATGAAATAATTCTCCTCACTCTTTATTTAATCATCTGTAGAAGGAGGATATTGATATCTCCCTACCTCACAGGCATATTGTGAGGGTAAATACATTCACGGCTACAAGATACTCACTCTGGTGTCCTGGGACAGCAGAGTAACCAAATAGTATTTAGAGGGTGTGGAATTTCTTTCAGTTTTACTAATTAATTCCTGGTATAGTGCCATTGACTCTAAAGCAGCAAATGTTGTCGTTGAATTTTAACAGTTTCAAAACAAGGCTTTGAAGGTTTCTCTTGTGCTGCCCACAATATCTCAAACCTATGGGTTTAATTGCATTTGAAATGTGTCCAGGGTGTCCTCAGCACATAGCAGCACACTCTGTTTTCTGCACGTTTGGGCCAGAGCCATTCTTTCCTGCTTTGTGGATCTGTTTGAAATAATCAACTTTCTCCTTGGGAGAATTTGCATGCAAGAATTAGTTTTCTCATGCATGGAGAGTGTTTTTCATTTCTGAGGGAAATTCAAGGAAAGAATGAGAAATGTTTTGATTTATGCAAAGCTGTGAATGTTTTTGGAATTAATTTTTAAATCTAGCTACAACCAGCTTACACTGATATAATTTGTTCTAGACCTTGTCTACACAGAAGTGTTAAACTAGTTTTGAAAAAGGTGAGTAAGTAACGTTAAGATTCTAATCCCACAACTAATCTTGGGCATAATCACAAGAAAATTTATAAGGTATACATAAAGATTTACAGAGCAGTAGCACAAGCAATGTAAATAAAACTGGGGCAGGGTTGTGTAGAAAATTGTCCTTGTCAGGAAAACAAGATATTGGGGGGGTTTATGGCACTAAAAGTATGGTTGTCAAAGGTAAGTGTTGGTACAATAGCTGGTCTGTAATTCAAAACAAGATTTAGGAGTGCTATTCAGGACAGAAATAGCAGAAAATTAGGGCCCTAGCCCTGTAAATCACATTTTCAAGGCACAGGTAGGTCTCTACCTTGCATGAGAAAAAGCTAAATTCTTACCAGCAGGAATCCCAAACACCACACACTGATTTAGAAAATGATAAACAAAATTCTGTTGAAAAGTAAACAGCTGAAACTCAAAGGAAGAGATGAAAAAAGAGTGAACTCCTAATTGGCACTAATTGGGCAAAGGAAATATTTCAGGGCATCTTGTAGGATTTGGAGAAATAGTCTGAATCCTGGTGAATTGCTGTCCTGAACTTCAGGTTATAAATGACTCATTAGGCATCTGATCAGTTCAATAAGCATTTATTTCCCTGATGCTCCTCAGATATTTCATGTAGTCCTGCGTGACATTCTGAAAATAAAATTATCACCATACAAAAATCAATGAAGTTCTGTTAAATGAATTAAAACTTGGTTTGGCAAGTTTGCCAAAACTACTGCCTTTGTAAGGAGGAGAGAAGTTTTTGATTAGCTATTTTTAAATTTTGATGTTCTCTCTGCTTCTTCATGTATCTCATCATTTTTTCAGTGGAAGACTTTTTTTTTTTTTTCAGATATTTTGATTGCCATTGTTCAGAAAAGTAGGAGAAATATCATTACAATAAAAATCCATGTAAGTATAAAAATTTTCCAAGCTTCAAAACTAGAAGTCTTTTATGCATACAGTTTTCTTTCTTTCTTTCTTTCTTTCTTTCTTTCTTTCTTTCTTTCTTTCTTTCTTTCTTTCTTTCTTTCTTTCTTTCTTTCTTTCTTTCTTTCTTTCTTTCTTTCTTTCTTTCTTTCTTTCTTTCTTTCTTTCTTTCTTTCTTTCTTTCTTTCTTTCTTTCTTTCTTTCTTTCTTTCTTTCTCTCTCTCTCTCTCTCTCTCTCTCTTTCTCTCTCTCTTTCTCTTCACCCTCATGAATTTGACATTTCAGGCTCTTGGTCTATTTCAGGAAAGTAAGGAAAAGCATTAAATCCCAAAGATTTTGCAATATGGAAAAAAACATTTGCCATCCAGCTCTAATTAAAAACTTATTCTAATTAAATTTTACTTAATTGACAAATCTCAAAAGAAAATAATAATGAATCATGGTACTATGGAGCTAGTCCCAATGCAATCTGTTCCTGACCAAATGCTATACAGCATCCTTATCTGTGGTGTCGAGAACAGTCACTGCTAGTAAAATTTGCAGATGACATGTATGGGTGGTATAGTAAATACTGAGGATGATTAATTTTGGTAACCTAATCTGGCAATTCCTCAAGCAGTTCTTTTAATTTGAAACACATGAAAAGACACACCTTTAGGAAAGAAGGAGGTAGCCATGAATGCAAGGTGTGGGGCAGGACTTGAAATGCTGAAATACTCAAAGCAGGTGTGGTAGCAAAGGAGCTTAACATGAGCTCTGTGTGATGCTGCAGCCAAGAGGGCAAAACAGCTTTGGTGTGTGCATAAAAACAGAATATCAAACAGGCACGTGATGTTCATATTTCCCTGCAGAGATATTGCAAGGCAGTGGCTGGGCCTTGTGTCCACATTGCAAGAAAAAATCTTGTCAGACTCTGTGATTGAGAGAGAAGCCATGAAGATGGCACTAGTTATAATGAGAGACTGAGGTGTTTGAGGAGTTTGCTAATCTTCCATCCAAGAGCTGCCAAGTTGATTAGTGATATAACTACAAATCAAAGGATACCAGGCTGTAGCTGGTTATTAATCCAGCAGAAATGGGTGTGATCAGATTTCACTTTTGGATGCTGAAGCCAAAAAATCTGGGGTAGGGAAAAGAAAATTAGCACTGAATGCAAATAAGAATGGCACTACTATTTCTTGGAGAGTATTAGCTTCTCTAGCTTTTAAAGTCTTTTACCCCAGTCCATGTGTTTGCTAAAATACATGCCTAGCTGCAGAGAGATTCACACAAGTGTTAATGTGGGGTCTAAGCAGTTTTAAATGTGATTTCAAAACACAATAAAACTACTAGAGGATGTCTGAGCCCCAGGCAGGATGGAATCCATCAGGGGCCTTCCCCTGCCCCTTTTTTTCCCTAATTTTTTCTCCCTCTTTTTTGTCATCAGTACTGATTGTTTGGTTGCAAGATGAGGCAGATGAGCTCACTGACCAGCTGGAAATCAACATAAAAACAACAAAAAAACCAACCCTACTGAACCCACGTTCAGAGCAGCAAGCAATCTGAGACCACATGTGCCTACAGAGACAGCCTAAACCTGCTCCTTCCCTTGATCAAACAACTCAAAGAAAGTTGCTGGCTGATTTTGTCCCTGCCACCCCAGACAAAATGGAAAAGTTCACAGTCTGTGTCTCACTTAGGCACTAAAAGGCAGGACAACACAGTCCAGACAGCAGCTATAAGAGGATTTACTACTTTCCATTAGGCAATGTGGTGCCCAGAGAGCAACTGGACCATGAAGAGACCTGCATCCCAGAATAGCTCCTTGCTAGGGCTTTCTACCAACTCTAGACAGTGCCTTTTTTTTTTTCTTTTTTTTCTAAAATGCAGCAATTTGTCTTTATATATTGTGTTGCTGAGGGCAGGGAGAAGAGAGAGGTCTTACTACTTTCCTGACCTAAGAAAAGATGATATAGGCTCTGCTAAACAAGCACTTACAGAGTCAGCCAAGTCAAAGTTCTTGCACTTCAGGCACAAAAGTAAACCTTCAGCTCAGTAGGGAAAGTTTGTGCCAGAAAATTTAAATGAATATAAGCTGTTTGGTTGTTTTTCTTATTTTTTTGTTTTGTTTTGTTTTTGTTTTTGTTGGTTTTGTTTTTGTAGTTCTCTCTCATAAGGTTAGGCAGAAAAAATTGATAGCTGTGATATTATTTTGAATTTTACACTAAATTAGATGGATGTAAACCAATGTGCTGTTTTTGAATGCCTGTGTACTGTAGCCATGAGGGATTAGGATGGAGATGTGGAATCTGTGATTTCTAGCACAAGAACTGGGGGTATCAGGTGAACAGGCAGGTGGCAGGTTAAAAGCAGAGATGGTGGCCAAGGATTGACATGGGGTCTAACAGACACATTGGTGTAATAAAAATCCTGAAAAGGTAATTTAATACTAGAAAATAATTTCTGGTTCAACAAGCCCCTAAGCAGCAAACTGCTGGATGTTAGAGGAATACTAACATATTCCCAAGACATACTATGGGGAAACCATATGTTTGCCTCATTTCTATGCTCTTTTTTAGGCATCCCCTACTACCCACTGCCAGAAACAGAACACTGATCTTGGTGAAACTTCACTCTGACTCACTCTTAAGCTCTGGTAAAAAACTATTCCCTGATGGCAGGAATTCATCATTTGAGAAGGAGGTTCTTGATATCAGACTATCATTTCTGACTATCATCTTTAATTTGACATTCCTTCACAGTTGGTTTGCAACCAGCCACAGCTGTTCAAAATCCTCACATTCTACTACAGATTCCTTGCAACTATTGAAGCTAAAAAGCTTCCAAAATTATACATGGAATTTACTACAAGAATTTTCTTCCCAAGGGAGTGGCTTTATGTTCTTGGCTAGATTTTTCTAGACCTTGTTGTGCCCTGCGGTTTGCCTTATGAATTCAGCACTCTTATCACATGACAGTATTGCACAACTGAACTGGAAAGAGAAAAATACTGGCTCATTCATGTGGTCTGGAATTAAATCCATCAGTGTTATTCAAAGTGATAAGTAGAGCTTACATGTACAGTAAATCAGCCAGCACAGCATGATAAATTATGCTTTCCTCTCTGTTAAAGGATTTCTGAATAACTGTTGAAATATTTTTCTGTGGTCAAACTCTGGATATGCAAAATAGATATGCAGGCTAAAAACACTCCTTGCCTTATACCCTGAGTTAAGTGACAGTGTGGTTTTAGATGCATTAAGGGCTTTGTCTGCTTGGAATCTTTTCTTCTAAAGTAAGGTATTTCAAAACAACTTGAAGCCCAGATCTCCTAATTCAAAGGTGCATAAAACTAAACGACATAAAACAAAATACCCCACAACAAAACCAAACAGGCATTTCTGGAATGGGAGTATCTACAAAGAGACACATTCTTATAGGAGAGCTATTCTGGTCAAATTTCCCATGCAGACAGACCTTTAATTAATTCACTGTAAAACCATGTGTGGAAACTCTCATTCTGACTGAAGCTCAAATTATAGCAGTTTAATTGGTTTCCTTAAATTGACAGGTGTAAACGATATAACTAATTTTAATTTGGATACTAGAATATTTCAACATTTCAGCTTTCTTGGCTTTAGCATCAATTTTGGGGCCTGTCTGTGTTTGCAGTTATACAGGTTTAATTTGAGACTTCAACATATTTAGACTAATCAGTGCTGGATGTTATGCAGCAAGCTCATATTCTCCTTTGCCCAAGGATCCCTGGATTATAGCTACATTTAAACTAAAAGAAGAAAAAGGTACTTTTGACAGAAAGAAAGAATGTCCATGAGGGCACCCTGCATTATTTTAAATTGAGCAGTGCAAGTCAGTATGTAGACTCACATTTGTTCATCTCTTATCTGTAGATGAGATGAAGGTTTTTAGATACATAAAAGTCTAAGCTCAGCTGTCTGTCTTTGCTTGGATTTAAGTGCTACATATTCAAAAATTATGTTCCATCACGTGTACTGTAGGACAGGAGTGGTTATCTGGGCACAGACAGCTGAGGGCAGAAACTTCAAACGCTTCTGAGTGCACAGAATAAGCAATGAGTAATTATGCATGTTGTACATCTTCCCTGAGCAGAGCAAAATTGAGATCTATGGCTAATGACAACAACATGCCAGCAGCACATAAACCTTTCCACCTGATTCTCACTGTGCTTTAGATCACTGCACAGGGTAGTCCAGACCACTCAGTGTGCCAGATGCTCTCTGTGTTACACACAGCAGCTTTTTTTTTAACACAGAAATCCTAAGCTTGAAGTTATTTATGGGTCATCATGGTAATTAGTATTTTCCTGCTGAACTGTTTCAAATGTACTCTATAAAAGCCACGTAGTCAAAAGTTCACTGTACGCCTCTGATTCCAGTGCAGACATGCAGGCTCATACTCTGATATTCTGCTCACTCCTCCCATGTGTGAGGATTTTACAAATGAATGTTCTACTCTGATAAGAAAAAAGATACTAGCAATTACAAAAGGTTTTTGAGTAGGGGAGTGAGGAATATAAATGAGCAGAAAGGTGCCAAAATATCAAGACTAAACCATCTGACTTGGTGATAGTTATAAAGTGAATTTTTAATGTGGTGGGTTGTTGTTTTCTTGGTCCTTGATTTGAATAAGATCTTTTTTTATGTTCTGTGTAGCAAAAATCCCTTTCAAAAAGGTTAAGTCAGACTAAACGAAACATTATTAAAAGAGTATGTATTGTTCTTCCTTTAAGCTATTTTATCATAAATACTCATATGATCCTGTTGATACTTAAAAAATTAAGAAAAAGGAAAAGAGACAGAAGGCAAGAAGAAAGAACATTACTTTCTTTTCACACTCAGGTCTTTGGTTTTGGTTTTTAATGAATTCCTGCATTTCTGCATTTGAACTCAGGAGAATGCTGGAATGCTACTTCCCAAAATGAACACAGTCTGATATGTGAAGGGCACATCTGCAAATGCTGCTGTGAATCTGAAAGGTGAAAGCCAAATGAGAGGCATGAAGGATGAGGAATGAAGGGGAGACAAGGCTTGCTAAGTGAAAAAAAAGCACAGGCTGCTGAAAAGGTAGTGGAATGGTGGGTTTCTCTAAGAAAAGTCAGTTGCATTGCTTTTATTAAAAAACAGAAGGTTTTATTAAAAACAGAAGGTTTTTATTGTGGCTGTGCAGAGTCTTGGTGCAAGAGCTTCTGGCCTCTTCTGCTTGCTTTCACTTAGAGCCATGCATACTGCTTCCCTTGACAATATCTTTCAGCTCTGTATTGCAGCCAGTTCAATTAAAATCCTGCTGAATGGTATTGTTTATTTTTGAGAGTGGCACAATTATCAGCAGGAAATCACAGGAATAAGCAAGTGTCATTAATTGCTGTGATCTTGAGTCTGGATGGTCTTGGACACGGACTGCATAACAAAGACAATGTAAGGTGTTTGAGTGTAGCTTCAGCTGCTTTCTCCTTCTGTGATGTTATCTATGACACAAGAACATATTTTTTAAGGTTTAATTAGTATAATGTCTTTGAAAGTTCACAGTATAGTTGGTGCTTTTCTTTTAATATTCAGATAAAAAAATGGTGGGTTATTGTCTTACACTAATCATGTTCTTATGTTGCCAAGAGGCATTAAAATAATCAGTCTATTTCTTCTATCTTTGAATTTCTTCATTATGGTTTCTACTCTACAAATACTTTAGTGTGCAGTTTTTCAGGGATGGATAGGTAAATCAATAACTTTTAAGCAAAAGTAAGTATCAGCTTATTTACTTAAGAAAGTATCTTATAATAACTACTAGCTTTCAATTCACCTGTGTTACTGTGTACAATGTACTTCCAGCATTTAACACCTACTCATCCAAAGACCAGTGACAATACCTTTTAAACCATTCATTGACTGAAATTAAATCAGGTTTTTATTTAATACATTAAGCTTGACATTGGGCAGTCTGAAAAATTCTGAGGAATTGATGTACCTCTGTATATTAAAACATGAAAATAAATTTTATGATATGTGCAGATTTTTTTTTTTAAAGAGTGTATTATATTCAAAGACTGCCTTCTCCCACAGCCTTGAAAGAGACATTGAGAGCCATGACTGGAGTTCAGCCATGTAAAAGTGAGGTGTTTGTCTAAGCACAATGTCTAACCTGTAGTTAGGTAGCTCAATACCTTACCATCTCTAGTAGATGGAAAGCAAGTAACTCTACCAAAACTGGCACACTCTCTGCTATGCTAAGAAATCAGTAGGATGTACAAAACCCTATTACTAAGTTATTGTTAATAATTAATTCCAATGCTGACACAAAGTGGTTAGCAATGAAAAGAATAAAACAATTTTTTGAATCCTTGTCTCAATATAAAATATTGGTGTTTCAAGGTCTGAGGATGAAAGAATAGAAGATGAAACTTCTGCTTACATAGGCTTTCATTAGCTTAGTTTTAGTAAATCATCTTAAAGTTTGGATTGAGCAGCATTTTTCTTTCCTCACATATTAGTGATATGTGGTTGATTCACAACAGTATTGGATCTAATTTGCCCTCAGCTTTTGAAAAAAATAGTATTAATAATTACTTTCTTTATGATTAAATTGTTTTAGTATTGGAGAGACTGTTCCTACAGCTGTGTTTGGTTGCTTATTTAAAATTGGCTTTTCCCAGAAATGAATACTTAATTTCTAAAACACAGTCTTCCTCCTCCACTCTCACTCTGGTTTCTGATGCTGCTTTTATCTAAAAATCTGCTTTGTCACGTCCTGTGGCAAATCACAGGCCAACACTTCACCATGACTGCCATTAACTTAATGCCTACCAGCAATGCTAAAATCTGGAAACAGACTGTAGCAGTGGCTGTTGCCTACTGTTAACACAGCTACCAACAGTCTTTTTTATTTTTCCATAACACACACAGCAGTGCGCTTTAGTATATTTCTGGGTTTTCTGGGTACAGAAAAGCTGTGTGATCAAAATGTAAACCAGAGTTTAAATGCAGTGAACGGTGAATTCAGAAATTATTTTGTGTGCATTTTTTATATCATAGATATCAGCTTGCTTTTCAAAGGGGATAAATAAAGAATTGATTCAGAGAAACTGAGGGAAAAACAGTCAAGTTTCAGTTGTGCTTGATTTTTCTGATGGAGACACCTGGAACTGTAATTTCTATTGTCTCACAGCACAATAAGAATGGCACTGCCAGTACACTGTATTGAACTTTATTGTGAAAAATGCCTGACCTTGAAATCCTTTGTCTGAGGGCTGAGCACAAAAAAATGGTCTCCATAGGAGAGGGCAGCTCAGGTGCCTTGATGAGAAAAACACTCCTCAGGTAACAAAATCAGCTCTGGAAGTACCTAGGCAGCGAGATGGGATGCAGCCCTATCCCACTGGATTCATCTGGAATCCTTCCATTTAAAAGAGGTTTGTGAAAATCTTCAGCATGAAGAGAGACCTACTAAAACACAGAAGGGACCAACTAAGTGATCTGGCAGCAAGCCTGCCAGAGTTCAGGAGATGTTTGGACAACTCTCTGAGGGACATGGTGGATCTTCAGTTGTCCTGTCAGGAGTTGGACTTGAAGATGCTGATGGGTCTCATTGACCTCAAGGTATTCTATGAAATCTGCTGTCAGCAGTGTATTTCTCTTTTTAGAAGCAGCATTTCTTTCTCAAAGTGAGAAAGTCCACCGTTTACTCAAGTTTAGCAGTGATCCATGAATCTGCCACTGATTTTATACTAAATACCCTGTGTTCAACAACACTTTAAATATTCTTTGTTAACATGAACTTAATTTAAATCCTTTCACAATAAAATAAGTGACAAATAAATCTAATTTATAGATTTTCTTATTTTCATCTAAAGGAGGATGTCACCTAATCCTGCATTTTTACATTAAGGTGAACAAGGAAAGCAGACAGATAAAAAAGCCAAATAAATATTCCTGCATTAAGCCAGAAATGTTTCCACCTACGTTTGTTAACTCTGAAAATGGCAGCTAGAAGATACAAAATAGCTTTAACTCATCTGTATATTGTCTTTGCTGCATCAGATATACCTCACCTCCCCTTCATCTCAGCTTAACATTACTCACTTATGCATGCACAGCATGTGCAAGTGTGAAAAAAATAACTTCTCTTGTAGGAGCTTAAGGTGGATAAATCTTTGATGTACACTGGTAAGCTATTCTAATCTTTGCAGGCACTATATGAGATACCAGCTCTTTAAAACTCGTTCCTCTTAGAAAGCTACACAATTGATCTTGTGAAGATCTTAGTAAATCAAGGATTTACTGTTGGAATAAATTGATACACATCCTTTTAAAGATACTTATAATAATCTGAATGCCTCCATAATGGACATAACTGCATTATGGAATGTAAAAAAGCAGGATATTTGTTATCAAATATTTTAAATTTAGTGTGCAGAATATTTCTGTTTTCTGTTTTGAGTATACCATCAAGCCAATGAACGTGGAGCAGACCCTCAGTTGACGAAAACTGACAGGCTTCCAGGACTTTGTTACGAATATTTTGGAACTCTATTAGAATTTCAAATAGCCATTAATGATATACTGCACTTATTATTAAGATCTATACAGATGGAGACTTTGAAATTCTAATGCATCTAATTATCTTTTAAGTTTCTCCTGCATTTTTCTCAATTAGCCGAAAGAAACATCTTCCCTGCTAAAGTGCTTCTAGAAGAATGAAACTGAAACAGTGTGCAAGCTTTATTTTGATCAGTGCCACCAAAACATTATGGAAATATAATGATCAAGATTGTTATTCTGATACAGTTTTTCCTTCCCCAAACTAGACCAGTACATGACTTTAAGGAGTGTAATATATCGTCAGAAATCGTTAGCAACTGGATAGTGAAAAATGGCTTAATATGCTGTCTTTTCCAATTACTATATACCCTTGTAATGGTCTGTAACAACATTTTTATAACAAGTGAAAGAAGCCTTTAGCCCTTGTATATCAAAGCCAATGGTGTCTGTTTTGCTCAGTTGCTGTGTTTAGTGCATGTTGCAGGAACTCAGAATGTCTGGGTAGGATCTGCTGCTTTCATCCGTACGGGTACGCTGCCTAGCACAATGAGGCCTTTGATTCAGAAATGGGTACAACTATAATGGATAAGCAGTGAAAGATAATAGACAGTAGGAATTGTAATTGTTGGTGTTTGGATTATTAATGCAGAAACTGCCTCACAGATATTAATCCATTTCACTGGTATCCTCTTCTACCAATTGATCCTCTGCCATTCTTTCTTCATTAATTAGGCTAGGGTATGTAGCAAATTAGGATGAATTCCAGCTCTGCCCACATTATTTGATTGGTTCCTCCCATTCTCATTCAGTGTTTTATACACTCTTGATGAGGGAGTTGGAATTCATGCATCTGGCCCAGTAGCCTGGATAAATACAGCAGCAGCCCTCAAAGGACTATTCTGAATGAGAGACAGACATTTTGGAAAAAAAAAAACAAACAAACAAACAAACAAACAAACAAACAAAAAACTAAACCCCCCCCCCAAAAAAAACCCCTATCAAGGCATAATGAGTTCAGTTTATACAGTAGCTGTATAAGCGTAAATGTCAGGGATTGTTTTTTCCCTTCTGACTTTGCTTTGCTTGTACTCACAAACCTTTCTGGCAGGATGGTTCATTTCCTAAATAATCTCAGTGGCCCAGAACCAATGGTATCCTCAACCAAATTGCACCCTGCTGGTCCCTTTCACGTCAAAACTTTGAGGCATTCTGGCTCTCTGTCATTTACAGTTTGTCCACGACACATACAGTATTATTGCCAGTCAAGCCAGACTGTACGTCTTTTGATTTCATTTGCATTCCTGGCTTGCTCAAGCTGGTCTTATTGAGATCACTGAAGAACATCATTTCCTTATTTAAATAGGATTTGCATTTCTCAGGCTTCTTTAGCAGCCTCTCTTTTGAACATTACTTTTGAAGATTTGCCCTGACGTTCCTACCAGGCAAGACTACAAAAGAGCATTGTGGGCTCCCAATGTCCTTCGCACTCTTAGCCTGGCGGAGGGCATTATGACATGTGGGGTAAATAAAAGTTAACAGAGATAACAAGGATCCTAATACAGGGAAGCATTAAGATCTCTAGAACAGCTCTACTGTAAAATCTCAGTGACAGTCCTGGGTTTCTGTCAAGCTAGAGCAGCTGCAGAAAATTGCTGATGATGTTGGTTCAAATTACAGTAGTGATAAGTCCAGGCAAACATACACCCAAACAGAGATCAATTTATTGTGCTTTTGGATAAGCTCTCAAAGTGCCTAGGCACCATGCTCTAAAATGTCCCCTGAATTGAGTTTGCTTTCTTTCTTGGGCTGACTGATATGGCTGGGCTCCAAAATACCTTGAAATCCATACAAGTGAGTGAAACTTGACACAAAGGCTTACTTATTAAGTTAAACACACTTTCAAAATACCAGGTGCTGAGATGAAGATACATGCTAAGATTCAAACTGCTGCTTCCTCTAGCAGATCTACCCAGATAGACATGCATCAGCTGGAGACCTGGGCCAAAACATTTCAAATTCTCCATGAATTTTGTTCATACAGAATATTGAATTTCAGGAGCTGAATCAATACACAGAAAGTAGGTCACCTCTGTAGATGAAAGTGATGAGACTTCTGTGCTTAGCTCAGGTCTCGCCTAATTGCCCAAACTTGGAACTAGAGCTGTGTCTGATCTATCACATATGTCGTTATCTCTTCAAGCCTTATTCTCCCGTAGAGATAATTCAGGGAATGAAGTCCATAGCTATTAGGCAATTCCTTATTTCCAGGACTACACGACCCACTTTGATCTGGTGGGTTAGTAGGTGGTGGAAGAAGAAATGAGATATTAACTTTATAGCTTCTCAGACAACCTCAGAAATTAAACTATTGTCCTGTATTATCATATATCTCTGTAATTCCTTTGTACTTCTGAACCCCAGGTCACAAACTAGCACACTATGAAGTGTTCAGCAATTTCCATACCATAAATCCTGCTAAGAATGAAAGGTTCACTTCTGAGTATTACTGTCCAATTTCAGTAGCATCAGGATTAGTTTATTTAGGTAAGCTACTAAGTATGAGGCTCTTTAACCAAAAATTAACCTCAGAGTTTTGGGGAAATCTCTGAGTAACAGCTATTTCCAGCAAAACAGAATTACTGCTTTTTGTGGTTCTGTGCTGAAAATTCTTCCCATTATCACTTCGTTGAATAGCAGTGAACAATTTTTGGACCAGATCCAAATTGTAGCTAGCATTGAGTATCAGTGATGATTTTTGTGAGACATGTTTTAAAATATGGTATTTGATTCCTAATGAAAAAGCAAGTTCTTGGTGTTTATCAGAAAATGATTTTTGTTCTAAAAAAAAAAAAAAAAAAGGCTGATTTAAAAAATAAAGCAAAGAACCAAGGAAATTTTAAAACTATGGAAGATCATACACACAGACATAGGAATATTTCAAGCTGAATACTCTGAGTATTTTAACAACCCAAGAGAAAAATATTGATTCCGACAGTAACACTTTCAGGAATTATTTCATTTTATTGAAGCAGGTATTTCTTGGGGATGTTTTTATATAAGAAAGAAAAAATGGGGACAAACCCAAAACAAACCAAGGTTTATAAAATATTTTAAATGCCATTCCACCAGCCCTAATCACAAGTTGCATAAATACCACAAAAACAACTGCCCTGTGTAACTTATTCATACTTTGTTGGAAACCCACCTAGCCCTGTAGAGAAACTAGCACCCAAAAGACATTAAATAAAAATCTACCAATTTACCAATCTCAGGCTGATATTATGCTTATTCTACCTGCACTTCCAAAAATAAAAGAGTCATGCACTTTTTTCTTTAAAAGGGCACATGGAGATTCTTAATGAAAAGCTGCTGAGAATCTAAAGCATTTAAAGGCGACTGTGACTAGAGGAAACCAATTTGTATCCATTGGTTTCACAGCAGGCTGTCATCTCTCTGCCTCTATTCATTTGCTTGTTTTCTGGTTCAGTAAAAAAACTCTGTTCTACTATTATGATAAAATGGCATGGTAATCTTTATAAACCTACTAGATATTTCTGGAATATGTTTAGCAAAATTAAATGTATAGGGACTGGCAGCAGACTCCTTAATTAAGACTCCCCACATGTGTGGGCAGGAGCATGTTGGGAATCCAAACCCATTCACGCCTCTTGCTCACAAACAAGGCTCTGGTTGGAGGGAAGAAGCTGATAATGCCTCCTAACACCCCTACCTCTAATAATAATAAACAACAAAAATCACAGCTGGAAGTATTTTAAGAAATATTTTCATTCTCAGATGTGTCAGTGACTCTCAGACTGAAAGTGAAGAGTTACGATCCTACAGTCGCATGGTCTGGAGTGAATTGGGGGTTACTAAAAGTCAAGAATTCAGGCTGCAGTAGGAAGGGTTGAGGGTTGTGGCTGGACTGCTTCTCAGAGCAGTTCTCATACCATGTACAAGGAAATTCACTTCTGGAAGAGGGTTCTCAAGGACACACAGTCCCAAGCCTGGAAATGCCAGCACCAGTAGATTTCCCAGGGAAAATGCACTATTTTCCAGAGGTTAAACAAAGATGACAGAAGGGTACTCTAAGTAACACAGGTGGTACAGTTTCTACTTTCTCTTTCTTCCACTCAGGATTAACACCATGCCAGGACAAAAAGGAAAAAAAATTGAAAAGGAGCAGAATTAAAAACATTACAACTGCCTAGCAAAAGTAAGTGTAGTGGGAATGTCTATGACACACTGTCATGAGGACAATTTACATGAAATGGAAAACAGTAAAAAAAAAATAAATCTCTATTTCCTTAACCCTTATTCTCTGACACAACAAAGCCAAAATTTGCCATAAGAACCTTCATTTGTGTTTGAGGGCATTAATTTAGAGTAATCTCTACTGGATGTTTTTAGTATTTCTTATTGAGTTTAGTATCCTTACAGAAAGAAAAAAAAAAAAAAAAGGAATGTATTCAGTTATGAACAAGGCTTTGACTCTCACACTGCTGGCTGTTTCAAGGATTTCAGCTCCCATTCCCCTTCCTTCCCAGGGAAGGGCATTAGATGCTCAGGCGGAAACATATAAAGAAGTTTTTGTCACACTAGTTCATAGTCTTCCTAAACTGGTAATCTAGGACTGAGGAAGAAAGAGAGTTAACAACCCTACGTAAACTTCCCTAATATTTTTAATCCATACATGAAAGCCTATTAGTTTGTGAGAACATTTTATCGTGCCTTGCCCATGTCTCCAGAAATAGTTGTTTGTAAAATCAAACAGATCACTTTGGCTGATTGCACATTAAATCAGTGGCGCAGCATTACTTACATACCATTCATTGCATGCTTTAAAATGTCAACCTTATTTTCTCTATGAGACAAACAGCACAATAGTCTCCAAAAATGTCAAGTTTGTCTTGTTTTTCATCCCTCTGAATTCATGCTGAATGGACAAACAACCTGGTCATGCACAAACTCCTCCCTTGGAATGTCCTGAAAGTGTCAGCAGCTTTCCCAGAAATACTGTTAAAAGCTGCATGATGTTATTGATCTACCTAGAAAATGCCAAAAGCCATAAAAATTAATTAAAAAACCCAACCCTAGTCACCGTCCATGATGTCTAAAAGAAGGGAAAATAAAATCTATTTATTATTCCATATCAGCCATACAAACATCCAATAAATGTTAGACGCTTTATATCAATCTCTGTTTCCTTTAGTGTTTTGAATGACATGGATTTGTTGTTGGAAAGCCAACATAAAACCTCTGCAGCTCATGGGTCCATTTAAGTCAGTTTTTACAGCAGTGAATATCAACAGAGGAATTTTCAACCTGTGAAAACAAGCAGAAAAAAACCCCACCAAAATTGAAAACCTAAGCAGGTTCCTACTGTATTGACAACATTACAAATGTCTTTTTACTTGCTATAATTCAATTTACATTTGGCCTTAGGGAGAAAATCAACATGACCAAATTACATCTGGCAAGTCTGAAAAAAAAACATTTAAAAACATTCTCTGGATAGATACCAACCCATTCACAGTAGAAAAAGAGAAAATAGTCAAAGAAACAGATGCTGAAACAGTAAATAACTTCAGGGAGACACCGTAGCTTGTACTCTGGCCTTTGGTCACTCAGGCCAGATCCTAAAGAAAAGTTTTGGAGTCTTCCCCTCCCAGATAAGATTCCAGCTAAAGGACCCTGAACCACACTCCAGAGAAGCATCCACCCAGAGCTTATCAGAAAAGTAATGTCTTTCCCTTCCTGATATCACAGGTTCAGTATATCAGCAATGATAATTTATCCCTAAACAACTTGACATTTTGTCTTAGTAAAGCCACCTGGGCTGAGGGTCACTGTACCCTGAGCCACAAAAGGAAATTAACAGAAGTGCTGTTCCATACCATGGGCAACAGGAGAATCTGCACCAGGAAAAACAGTTCCTCTGTCCTCTCCAAACTGAGAACTGGTATCTTCCCGTTTACTCTTTATCCGGATGCCTGCGCTGATGCTTTTGCTTTGTTAATACACTTTCATCTGAAAATGAGCACCATATTAGGAAATAACTAAATGTTTCATCCAGATACAACTCATTCTCTGTAAAAAGAGGTCAAAACACAGGAAACCTCAACCCGTGTTTTTCTCCCATTTCTTCTAAGTGTTGGGAGAGCTACTCTGACTCTACTCTCCAACAGCTCTTCAATTTTTTGTCTCCTTCATTTACCTTCTAGTCAGTAAATCTATTATTGGTAAAATGCATTGGCCCAGGATAAGCTTGTTCCTGTTATCAACATTTCTCCTATTCTAAAAAGGATTTAAATGGTGACTAGTAGCATTTGTCTTAATCATTTTTGCAATTAACTCTGCAAACCTATCTAGTCGAAAGATATGGAAATAATTAAAGTGGACATTTACATTCTTTTTCATTTTTCTTCTTTTCTTCTTTCTTGTTATCTTTTGCAAGACATTCCATGGCTGCAAATGCTCTTTTTCCTGAAAAAAAGTCAGGAAAAAAACCCACATTTTCAACAAGTACATTGGGACAATTGTACAGGAGGCTAGAAGCCTCCTTTTGGTTAAGCTACAGCATCTTGGTGCAACCCAGAGCGTCTTTACTACGCCCAATCTTTACTGTAAATTGGAATACAATACAATCCAAAGTCTCTCATATAGTCAATTATTAATCACTATTAAAGTGGTGTTTTTTTATTTTATTTTATTTTATTTGTTTGCATTGCCTAAGTGTCTGAGTCACAGGCCAAGATCCTACTCCACTGTGATCTGTGCGGACATGGAGATTTAGGCCTAGGCCTTTGGATGCCTGCCAAATTGTTGCCATTGCCTATAACTTAGTTAATGATTTTGTAAGAATAATGGAAATACTTGTAACAGTTCAATCAGCCAGGTCCCTCTAGCCTCTTGAACCCCACATCCTACATAAGAGTGAAGGTAAAAGGCTGACTGGGACACACCTGGGCCACCAGCTTGGCTGAGAAGGCTCCGGCGCTGCGAGGGCGAGAGGAAGGCCACCATGGGCCTGCCTACCCAGGGGGAATGAGAACCCCCTGAGCCTGGGAGGTCTTTGCTTCATCTTTTGCCACCGTGCAGCTGCAATGTCACCAAAGATGGTTGTTTCTCTTCACGTAAGACACTGGATGGCAACCTGGCTGATGCCTAAACCTGGATCAGCTGCGGGATGATGGAGCCCGGCCAGGGGAATCCGTGGGTGTGTTCTCAGCATACTTAGGGCCTCTGCCACCTCTACTCCCAGAGGTTCACCCACTCTGCCAGGGGAAGAAATCACTCTGCAGCACGGGGTTCAGGGGGTGAGACTGATTTGAACTCATCCAGGCAACTGTCCAGTCTACCCTTACCTCTACTTATTATGGAAAGGAGCCTAGGGAGATTAACTTCACTGACTAAACTTAGCCTTCATGTATCTCTTCCTAAAGCTTTACAATGCAGGTTAGCTTAAGCTAATGGATATTTTTCCTCTCTATTAACTGTGACACTTACAGAATTAATGGTTCCTCCTCTCCTATACACTTCTGCTACAGTCCCTTGCAGGAGGAAAAGCTGTGTCTGAGAGCATATTGCCAGTCAAAAAGGGGTTTGATTTCTCAGCACATTAACACACTTCTTGAAAGAGCTGTCTCCACACATTTTGCTTTGGGGAATGGATATATTAAATAAAAATAAATTTTTAAAAGATCTTCTCCCACCTTACTTCTGAAGGTGTGAAAGTCTTCACATGCTTAGCTAGGACAGCCCTGCTGTTTGTCTCCTTGATGTCAATTTGTACAAATAAATTTAAAATTAAAACAAACAAACAAACAAACACACAAAAACCTTGGCAAATCTCCTTTTTGTCCTATTAGAAAAGCTCATCCTCTCAATTCAATCAATGTCGGCAGCAAATCCATAAAAAGTAACAATATATAAAACATGTCATAGATTTGGCTGCAAGAGTTTAATTAATTTAGTCCATTTGGGAGTAGATGACAAGGCTTTTCCTTCAGAAACCTTCATTGATTCCTTTTAAATAGTGCTGACACAAGTGGCAGTAACTCAAATTAATGACAGACAAAGTTCTACTTTGGGTCGAGATTCCTTAAACAGTTCAGACTATAATCAGTATTAATACACCCAGATGTAACACTTATGTTATATATATAAACAGAATTGAGATGGGTGTGTTGAGATGAGATGAGGTGTTATATATATAAACAGAATTGAGAAGGGTTTTTTAGTGAGAAATTAAAATAATGAGGGAGAGCTTCCATTTTTTCCTTCCACTTCTCTTAATGTTCATCTGATCAATTGTCTGACTCCTTCTCTGTCTAATATAAGAAAACCTGACAACTTTCCCAAAGATGTTGAAGAGGAATCTGTGAAGAGGAGATCAAAACTTGGAGGATACACAAATAGCCTAAATTATTTATTGAAAACTACTCTGTGCCTGGAATTCAGAAGTAAAAATTATTTCAGAGAAAATAAGAATCTTACTTCCTTTGATTATGATGATAATTAACAGTTATTCGCATGATGGTAACAAAGTGAGTTTATTTGTTTGCACATAAAAGAAAGATTTTGCCCCAAATCTAAAGCCTCTGCCCATAAGTATACCAAGTTAATTTCTTTGTTGACACAGAATTATTTCATTCACCTTCCAAGGATGAAAATGTAAACAGTTTTTCAGCTGTAGTTGGGCACAAAACATTAGCAGGTTTGGGAGAAAACCCAACTTCACCCTACTTGGTTTGATACTCCCATTCATCAGCAGCAACTAACGAGTGCCTTTGCCTGTGCTTCTGCTCAAACTGACAGAACTAAACACATCATCTGCTTGGACACATAACTGACTACCCAATTAAGCTTCAGAGGGGATTGTCCATGGAGATGAACAGGACAGACCTTTCTTGCAGGTCCCATATGCAGACCCAGGAGGAGCATGGCTGAGGAGGTACCACCTCACAGAGGTCAACTGCAACTGATTCGTAAGAGACACGAAAACCTACTTTATAGTTTTAAGGATAGTTTTATAAATATACTTCTTAAGAAAACTACAGTATCTTCCTTATTTGATGTTTTTTAAAAGCCTGAAGACACTGTCAGGAGGTGAGCTTGAGCTGGTAGAGAAAATGGAGTAACTGACCTCTCAAGGTCCCTGAAATACTATTTCTGATTCACAAACAGTGAAAAATGAATTCTGCCTGTGGAAGGAAAGCTTAAATTGTGAAGAAATTTACATGGGAGGGAAAGGATTTAAAGCTTTGCAGAAGGATTAAAGTTTGCTATGAGCTCCAGCATAAAAGTAGTACTGTTAAGTGAAAACGTTTTTATAGTTAAACAGCACCCTCATCCTTCAGAGAAATACCATTTGTAGATAAGAGACACAGACTTCCAGATCAGAGCAAAGGTCACTTTCATGGTGAGTTTAAATGAAGATTTAGACTTGCTTTTGGATTTTCACTTGTTGTTGTACCTTCCTGCTTCTCCATTTCACGGGGGATAATTTTTTTACAAGACTATTGCATTAAGAAAACATGCTTGAAAAGGTGAAGGCAGCCCAGTGATAGTGCACAAAGCACTAGGAAGCACTCAGAATTTGAAGTGAGTCAAAGGAATCTGAGCTGTGCACCAAGGAGAATAACATATCACTGAGATAAATTCCCTTGCTCACTCCAGGTAGCACAATCATCCTTCATTACACACTCCAGCCCAAGTTTGCAAAATGAGTAGCAATTCCAGTTGTCTGCATTTCTGTCACTTTGGGATGACCTAGATTCCAAGGAGTAAGGAGGGGGGAGTGAAGAGTGAATATCCCGACCTTAGAGTAAACCTCCTGGGATCAAACTTTTGAAAGTCTGGTACAGAGCTATTTTGGGTTCAACAAACATAAAGCTGACACAGTAAAGAATGCTGCCACCAGGTAATTAAAGTTATATTTTTTTAGCTGGCCTAGAAGTTGGTCTCAGACTGACTTCATCTATTGTGAAAGAAAAATAAAACCAAAGTCTATACAAGAATAGATAACCCTGCAGGTTACCTCAAGTGAGCCACACCAGGACCTGAGGCAACAGTACAAGTGAAAATAAGTTGTGTACCAACTACTTGTATCACCTTTGTCTTCTCAGTTGAAATTACTATTTTTTTTTCTCATTTGTTAACTTATATATAGCCATGTTTATTGGGAAAGCCTTCAACATGACACTGGAGCAAGGCTAAGTCACATCCATAATAAGATACTTTTCTCTGGGAGGCTCTTGTCAAATAAATCTTCTTGTCCCTAGTTCAAAACTGCAAAAGATGGATCTGTCTGATTGTTGCCACAATTCAAAATGTAAACTGGTCCTCAAATCATGCTAAAGCTTTAAGGCTTTCCACAAAAGATCCATAGCATAATCTGAATATTCAAGTACTGGTAAACCTCTTTCAAATCTTTGCTGCATAGGAAATGTAAGGATCAGGGACTGTAGCCAACAATTCCAGCCATCTCACACTCTCTTAAAGGGCTGCAGCAAGTCATGAGAATTCATGAGGAGAACTGTTTAAAAAAATATACTCTCTCTCTCATGTGAAAATTTTTCTTTTTCATCACCTGCCTTCCCCCTCACCCCCTAATCTTTAAATATTTATTTCCCCTTGCCAGAAATATAGACATTGCTCATAGATCTGTGATATTTCCTTCAACAAAACCACTGGTTTTTGCCAAGATAATCCATGATTTTGCTCCTTAAAAAAACAACCCAAACCAAATGAAACCAAACCACTGCATTGGAATATGAATTTTCTGAATTAAATAGGTTTGGTCATGGTAAACAGAGAAGAACAGAACTGAGGCTGCCTCTTCCCTTCCCATTCTTCCTTTACTGCCTGGATTTGGGAACTTCACATTCTCCTATACTTCTTCAAAAGAAAGGATAAAAATAGCCCTAATGAGCAGCTCTGTAACTACAAACAGCTAGTATTTCAGTCAGAAAGAAATGTCACTCTTAAGCTTTCAGTGGCAGTTATATATAACAGCAATTTAAAACATATAGTATAAAAATGATGAAAGCTACCTTGACAGGGGGGCTTTTAAATCTGTAAGATTCATGGAAATATAAAATAAATATTTAGCATGTTGATTTTACATGTAGGAAGGAGTCAAATGCATGCTACTACCAACATCTACCCTCCCTCCCCCACTACTGTCTTCAAGGCAGTGAAAGATAACTCACTGTTGTATGTATTCTGTTTTTCCTCTGTGCTTAGAGACACTCATATGCATCATTTAAGAATAAATAAAAAAAACCTGGTGCATTATCGAGTGGCATAGAAGAGTTCAAATGGAATTGAAAATCTGTTCTCATCACCAGGTACATTTTGTAAATGGAGATGATTTCAAATATTGAATAATGCTGGAGACAAGGGAACAAATATTCCCTGTGAATAGGTATGGAGTTAATTGAAGGCTGTCCTATTGTTCTACCACCGTAATCCAAAACACACCTGCAAAGGCTTCCTTCCTCTTTTAATTCACATACACAACCATTGGAGGGGGGAGGGGAGGAAGAGGAATGAGAGAAAGAAAAAGTAAAATGAAGGGAAGGGAGAGGAGAGGAGAATAATAAGAATCTTGGGTTTTTTCCTCCTAATCTAAAAAAGAGTTAATCAAAGTAAAATGGATGTTGCAATATTGGGGGCTGGGGGGAGGAGGGGAAACAAGCTTAAGAGATTAAGTGCATAAATGGAATGGAATTTAGCCACATGCCATTACAGTCAGTAATAGAGATTTTTTTTTTCCTCCCCCAAACAAATATCACAAATAGAACCAAACAGTAAGGGATAATTTGGGGTGGTAGTTCTGAAGTCCTCTATTCAATGTCAAGAGAATGCATGAACAGTGATGCATGCTATCTGGCTGAGAAAAGGGAATTCTAAAGTAGGCTCCGTTCTTCATGGCCAGACAATTTCTTTTTTGTGTTCTGCCAGAACTCTAATTGTAAAGCCCCTTTCAATTGCACCAATCAGCCATGTCTTTCAAGTTGGCTCCCCCCATTCTATTATTCAGCTGACAAGCTGTTATAAAAAGAGAGATTTTTCCACATAGGCAGAAGCTATATGAAGATAAGTGATGCCAGTTACATTTAAATTTAAAAAACCAGATTCTTTCATAAAATTTTAGGTTGCTGTCATTCACTTCTTATTTTATCAGCTGGCAACTGGAAACATTTTCTCCCCTTAAACAATAATAAAAGCAGATAAGCTAGTGAAATACCTCTGAGTAGGAGTACAAACAAAACAGTGTTGTAAGAAAAGGACATATTTTAACCAGCCCAGAATAAAAGGACTGTAGAATATTTCACACCATGGGAAAAAGTGACTGCCCAATCCTAGAGAAAAAGATATCACATGTTTTCCTGATTGATAAAAAGCTGAGGCTTCTGAAACTGATATTGTAGCCAAATAATGGCCACATAATCCACATCTAAAAAAAAAAAAAAAAAAAGATGGAGGGGAAAAAAAGTGCTGGGTGTGACATGTTTATTTTGGTTGGGTGAAGCCATATCATACACTTGTTACAAAGGTGTCTGAATTTTCTAAAGCCAGATCCTTCTCTTATTACAAGTTAGTAAATGACTTATTTGATTTCAAAGGTTTTGTTTTAGATAAGCTCCAGTAAAGGGCAAAAAAAGCAAGCAGAAGCTGCCAGTGTGAATTACTATTTTGTGTGTCTAATATTCTTACATAGGGTGTTCCTGGATTATGGGCTGTCCAGAGATGTTTGCCAAACAGAAATCCATGAGAATAAAAAAGGAAGATTAGGTTAGGTATCATCTCCTGTTTTTAAGATTTCAAGTAAGATCTGATGTTTCAGACAGCCTCTGGGTATTCAAAAATGTGAGATTGGCCATTCTGCTGACTTGAGAGAAAACACACTGGGTTTCCTACATTAGTTTAATGGAGAAGAAAGGAAGTTAAATGGGAATGACTGAAGATATTCCATAAACAAGAAGAAGCAGCAGGGTACATTGGAAAGTGTTTTCAGGAACAGAATTAATAAAATATAAGGAAATGGAACTGTTGGACCTTTGCATGAGAAACAAGAAATGTATTGAGAGAAGACAAAAGATCTTTTCTGATCTGGAAAGAGACCAGAATTCAGGCAGAGCTTTAGGAGAGACACATTCCATACAGTTAAGTTTCCATTAAGCTATAGCTGTCACATGCCCAGTCATAGTATGCAAAGAAGTAGAGACAGTTGGGGAGTGACAAGGTATCATGGAAACCAAGAGAATGGATGAAAAAAAAAATCATAATAGATAGCAAGTTATGAAGGAGTTGATGAAGGCCATAGCCCATAAAAGTATTTACACAGGACAAATATCCACAAAATTTTCACAAAAATCAGGGAAACAGGGAAGGCAGAGAAATTAAAAAGGTTTGAGGAACCTGGGCTTTCAGTACGCTGGAAATATAGTTCAGTCATAATATTCCCAAAAAAAAATGCAGGTTTTTTTCTACCAAGAATATATAATCCCAGTATGCACTCCATCAACGAAAAAAACTAAGCCAGACAAAACCCTTAAAGAATCCAAATGGAGCAAAAGAAAAAGTTTACATTCCTGAATTTACAGAAATAGTTTGCTGAATGATGGTGAAGCCAAAGAGAAATGAATGATTAATCCAAGACTATCAAGTGGGTCAGTGCAGACACAAGAGTTTACGGTTCCTAGAGTCCTTTAATTATTAGACTTTAATCCTTTGACAAAGCTTTCACTATGAAATTAGCCAGAATAGTCCTGGTTCCTGCCTTTTATTAAAAACTGGTTTCAAATATCTTCCTGCAATTATCCCCCACTTTATATTCATTTTATCCAAACAGAATATGCATCTATCACGTGAGCTGTTACTGGATCAGACAGAGAAATAGAAAATTGTATTCTATGGGTAAAGAGCTCAAGTTAGATAGATTAGAAATTGAGAAAAAAAAACAGTCATGATTGATTGACTGGCTATTCATGTGAACCCACTAGGAAATGCAACATCATTTTATCAGCATGCTCTCATTTCAGGAGTGCTATGGCTTTTGGTTTAAGTAAGCTATTTTTCCTCAAGAGAATTTTTTTTTTACACAGAATTTTCTTGTACTCAGTACTAAGCACCAGCAGAAATTAGCCTGAAGGACTCCATAGCTCTATTTTGCTTCTCAGCATTTCCCAGAGGCTGTTTTCTAGTTTCCACATCATTTAAGGTGGTTACAACAGCAGTGAAGAGTCTGAGTATCTGACTGGATTTGGGGACTTCATTCAGCAGAGAAACTCCTGAAAAGTAGTTGGTCCAGAATGTCAGACTCACCTTTAGAGAATCCATTGACAGAAACCCTGGTGGCACAAAACACGAGCTCAGAAACAAAACACGAGTCAGGATTTCTCTGCAATGAGCAATTGAATGTCATTTGAAAGTGGTGTATTTTAATTAGCATGATTCTAGACACCACCAGCCATGGTAAAACTGCACAAAATTGTGGACAAATTTTATTTGGTCAGTATTCAAGAAGAAAAAAAGTTTTGCAAGAACAATGTATTGTATCTAAAAGTTAACATTTTTCTAGATTTTTAAATTATTAATTTATAACAAGTAGTCAAAGATACTTCTCTATAGCAAGAAGCCTATAGGTAAAAGGGTGTCTTTTATCAAGGCTTTATTTTACTTCTCCATCCCACTCAACAATGGCAACATCAGTTTAATGACTGCCATTTTTTTAAAGTGTTCCAACGTTGTGAAGCATCTTTATTTGTACTCATAGTTCTATGTACTTGTGACAGTTCAACATTCAGCGCCTGCTGCACCACATCATGAAAGATCCTTAGCAGGACTGCTGAAATAGATTGTCACTGCAATGGATTGAGTCTTTTCAATACAGTTCCAAAATGTACACAGTCAGTACACAGGATATGTTATTTCAATGAAAAGATCATAGAATCAGAACATGCTTTGTGTTGGAAGGGACCTTAAAATCATCTTGTCCTAACCACTCTGCCGTAGGCAGGGAACTTTCCACTAAACCAGGTTGTTTAAAGCTCCATCCATCCTGGCCTTGGACACCTCCAGGCATGGGGAGTCCACAGCCTCTCTTGGATAACTTGTTCCAGTGCTTCATTACCCTCACAGTAAAGAACAACTCCCTTATATCTAATTTAAATGTGATCTTTTGCAGCTTAAAGCCATTATCTCCTGTCCTATGACTACGTGTCCTTGTGAAAAGTACCCCTCCAGCTGTCCTGTTAGCCCCCTGTAGGTACTGGAAGCTGTTTAGAGGTTTTTCCTGGAGCCTTCTCCAGGCTGAACAGCCCCAGATTTCTCAGTCTGTGTTCGTACAAGAGGTGCTCCAGCCCTTGGATCAGCTTCATCACCCACCCTCTGGATTTTCCCAACAGGTTCATGTGTTTCTTGGGTTGGGGGCTCCAGAGCTGGATGCAGCCCTCCAAGTGGGGTTTCATAAGAGCAGAGCAGAGGGGCAGAATCAACTCCCTCACCCTGCTGCCCACAGTGTGTTTGATGCAGCCCAGGACACTTTTGGCTTTCTGGGCTGCAAGCGCACACTGACGAGTCTTTTCATCCACAAACATCCTCAAGTCTTTCTCTCTGGGTCTAGTCTCAATCCATTCTCTGCCCAGCATGTTTTTGTGCTTGGCATTGTCTTGACCCAGGTGCAGGACCTTTCACTTGGCCTTGTTGAACTTCATGAGGTTTGCACAAGACCAGTTCTCAAACCTTTCTAGGTTAGATGATGAGCACAAAGATTTTTTTTCTGTTTGTGAATGAAAAACCACTAGGGGAGAAGGAGAAAAATCTGTCTGTTAAAGGAAAGTAGACCAGAAATCAGAATAAAAATCTCAAAAGACAGAAAACTTCTTAATGAACTTGTTTTACACATCATTAAAATCAAATTTTTGTTTCTCTAGCAGTGGCTTTCTAGACCTGTCTTGCTAACACACAACAAGGAGAGACAGCACTGTCAGAATTACTGAGCCTCATATCCTAGCTCATCCTATACCTACTTCTGTGGGTGACAGGTAAGAGAGACTTTGGAGGATGGATCTTGCCATTTTTGCAGACAAGCCCCTCAGTGCAACTTCACCCCAGCCTGGAACCAGAAGTGACCCCATCACATAACCAGGGAGACACACTGCCCTTCCCCATCAATAAACTTATACCTCATCTGAGAGACTTCATTCACAGCTTGGAGCAAACAGTTACAACAGCTCATAAAAGTATTTTCACTTGTTAGTGGAAAAAGGAATTCATAGGAGAGGGTAGGAGAGTGAACGTGACAAGTTTTAACTGCATTTCACTACTGCTGTCAGACAAAGAGGAGATATGTTATAGTTGGAAAGGGACCAGAAAGCTTAAGAGAATAAGATACAAGCCATCCATCAGTAGCAGATATGGAATAACCCACCCACAACAGAAACGATCAGTATAATTTGATTTGTTGTCTGAATGATATGAAAATATTTCCCCAGATACATTTAATCATGTAGATATTTTTGTTGTTCATGAGCACATGCAGTGCATTCTACAATGCTGCTTACAATCTGCCACTGGCTACAGCCATGGCTTCCACAAGGAAATCATGAGCTGTGTGAGAAAGTATTTCTTCTAACAGCTTGTGAAAACCATTGGGTAACCTTTGCTTTCACTCTGAAAAAAAACCCAGATGAGTTAAAGGTCAAGATCTGCCTTTTTACACGTACTTTGTGTACATTATAGTGTTTCCTCATCCATTTCCTCTGACAGATTTTTAAAGTTCTCTCTTGACAGGCAAATCGTTATTTTCCTACAATCTGAACAAAATTAGATTCACATGTCAGCCTTCTTAATGCTGACTAACAAGTGCCCTAACCATGCTAATGCATTTCAAGGGAGCACATGTGACTTTGCAGCCCAGAAGCATTAATACAGGGACACAAATAGCATTATTTGCTGTGTCCTGGGCCCATTTTCTTCTTCACAGCCTATAAATACTGAGACTGTCAAATCCTGACAGTGTGGCAGCACGGTGTCAGGATTTCTCTGCAATGAGCAATTGAATGTCATTTGAAAGTGGTGTATTTTAATTAGCATGATTCTAGACACCACCAGCCATGGTAAAACTGCACAAAATTGTGGACAAATTTTATTTGGTCAGTATTCAAGAAGAAAAAAAGTTTTGCAAGAACAATGTATTGTATCTAAAAGTTAACATTTTTCTAGATTTTTAAATTATTAATTTATCACAAGTAGTCAAAGATACTTCTCTATTATGTCTAATTTTATTTTTTTTAACTGTACTAGGCAGTTATGGTAATCCTTAGTGCTAGTTTAACCATCTTTGTTCACAGACAGTGCTATAAACTGTTTACAAACATGGCAAGGGAACCAATGGGAGCCTTTTCCATTTAGGTCACTGCTTTGGAGGTAAACCAATGCCACGAACTTTTGAAACTCCCAGCTTCAGAGTGGCACTGGGCATGATCTAATGAGCATTCACAGTCATAAAAGAATCTGATCTATGCAAATAAATAATGCTTAATAAAACAATTACATCATGCATGAGAAACAGCTGTGGCAGCAAATACTCTGTGGTTACTTGTGCAATAAGAAAGCTTTAAAAAAGAAGAATTAGGCACAAAATGTTCAGTAGGTCTCAATTATTTCTTCCTTTTTCCATAGTACTATGTGAATGCTGTAAAACCTAAAATCATTTCACAATAGAACCTAGTACACTTCTGTCTGTGGATGACTTTAAAAAAAAACATGAATCTGTACTGTACCAGAGCAATACAGTACTATTATTTTTGTGTGTGTATGCACATACATTTATGTATGAACAGCAGATGCTATGACTATGAATGCATTCAGCCTGTCTATTTTCTTTCAGTAAAACCCTAAGATAAACACATGGACCCATATAAACACTATGAAAAGAAAAAATTCATTGCAATACAAACCTGAACTAACATTCATTGAGGAGGCTGTTTGGAAGCACTTTATCCCAAGGCAGAGGAGTGGCAAATCCAGCCCTTGGATTCACAGCTCAGCCAGGAGCAAAGAATGTGAGGCTCCCCAGGAAAAACAGGGCTTGACTGTCAACTCTACAGCACTGCACATGAACACTTTCAGCATGGACTGCAAACAGGTCACTCACGCCCTGGGATGGAGAAAACATTCCAGTCTGAAAGATGTAGGACAGGCTTTAAATCTGTGCTGTATCATCAAACCACACCGCTGACACCCAGGAAGACACGGGGTAGTTTCAGAGACTGAGGAGTGTTTTTATTTTGGTGTTATATTCATACGAGGTGGGAACTGCTTTGGTACCTCAAAGTTTGACTTGGGGAGACCTTGAAATTTTGGGAACATAAAGTAATCATAATTAAAAGGAAAAAAAGATATTTCATGAGATTAAATATTGTATTCCTCCACCACTAAGCAGAGTGTATCAACTGCAAACCTTTTCATATGGAGGAGAGAAATAGAGTAGGAGTATCCAACCCATTTTAGCCATCTACTCAACAGTACTGATGACACTGATTATATTGACTAGACTTCCAAGGTTACTACCTCAGATAAATGTTACAGTGTGTCTTCACCTCTGGACAAGCAGAGTTGTCATTTGTTGACTGGCTTGCAATCTACGTTATATAAAAAAGTCACATGGTACCAGGGACATATTATGATGGACTATTAAAAAAGAAAAGTTAAAAAAAAAAGTTTTAAAAAAAGGAATTTCCTGCTCACATACATGTAGCATTTGAATTGCAAGGAGTTTCCTTTCAAGATTATTTGAAAAAAAAATTCTGTGAAAATATATTGCTACTCCAAGGTTTGGAAATAGTTTAGGACAGATTAAAACATATTGGTGTATTGAACTGTACTGACATGCATTATATGCTCAACTTTGGACACTGCCAATTTCTGATGGCATAATGCTCCTATGGAAGCTGCTGTTATGATGCTCTGTGCCCATGGTCTCTCCTGCAGCCTGACCTTGTCCTGACCTGTATTTCCTATGGCATCCTACATGGGTGGTTTCCTGGGGCCCATCAGGAAACAGTAAGATTTATCTTAATTCTGTTTTCACTTAGACTTGCCCACTCTCTCAGTCCTCTCCTTTTCCTGTGCTCCAGATTAGGAAAGCTCTTGTCTTGAGTTCATCTGGGCCATGATGAGGAAAGCCACCATTTTCCTTTCTCATTTTCTGTAAGAAAGATCCCAATGTTCCTTCCTCTCAGTGTGCATTAGTTTAGCTTTCCTTTTGCTGTCCTAGTGTTTCTGTCTGTAACCCTGATGTGAGCTCTTTGCCTCTCCAAGCAACCAACAACAGCAGCAAGGAAAGAGCAGAGTCCCTGCTGGTCTCAGACATTGATGAGCCTCTACTGCGAAGGCAAATGCAATCACACAGCAAGGGACTCACATAACTCATACTGGTTCCTGAAGATCAGTATGACCCATAGATGAGCCTAGAAAAAAGATTTGGTATCAAAAATATTTGGTATGACATCTTTTGAAGACCCTGAATGATCTACCTTTTATTTTTTTTTTTTTTTAAGTGAAGAATTCCTTTTGACATCATGGCTCTTACAGTGGAGAAACAAACCATGCACTTTCTTCTCCCTCTGTGGCAGCAATATGGGGCAATATGCAGGGCTTATTCCTTCCTCTTCTGGACAACCTGTACTTCTGCTTGGCAATACAATGGTAAAGGGAAATCTGTTCTTGAATTAAGAAATTAGAAATGTGGTAATTTAATCAAGTATTTCATTCAGGAATAATGTTTCAACAATGAAAGCAATCATGGAAATTAAAGTTTTGAAGATATTTCACAGAGCAACTACCACTGACTGGTAGGGTCTCCAAAAACTGCTGTTGCTTTCAGTTAATGGCTGTCATTTGTTTTGCCCTCCCCTCACAGAGTCAGAAGTACCTTCACAGTTCTTTGGCCTGTGCTTTGAATAATATATATACACTTAATTAAGCAACTTGCTCAGTTGTATTCCAAATCTCCTTAGTACAGCAGATAATTTTTACATCTCAATTCCTCAACACATAGTGAGAGGAAACAACAAAAAAATATCATTACATCCTAAATTATAGTTTATCACTGCTTAGGTGAAAGTGTAGAAGCTTTATTAAAGGTGTTAGTATGTGTTGGGTGATGCAATCCTGTATGGAATAAAGTCTGTCTATGAGCCTGTAAAGACAAGCTAGGGTTAACTCAAACTTTGGTTAAATACTGGGTAAAGCTTAAGGTTTCTGGTCTAAATTACTTTATTGAGGACAATGCCTCAGAACAAACCAAGAACAAAGACCAGCAGACAGAGAGTTATGGGCAAAAATGGAATAAATTTTTATGCTCTCCACAGCTGAGAAGAATTTTCATGCCACACAAAGCAAGAGAGGATATATTATAGTTCCTTGAGGCATAACCTTTCTAAGACTTTTTGTGGAGTAAACGGAGGGAAAATGTCACTCTTCCTGGGAACAGAAGAATTAACTGTTGTTCTCCAAATTTATTTATAAGAGGCTCTTGAGTCCCATTCATTTCTTCAGTCTAGTATTGGGGATCACTAGTCTAACCAATGCAAGGTCTGACTGAAAGAAGTTTAGTACCCACTGCTGTAAAACATTATAATAATAAAGCAAATTTGAAAGTAATTTTGTTACAGATTACAGTAAATGTGGGGTATTTTATTTTATTTTATTTTATTTTATTTTATTTTATTTTATTATTAAGCTGTATTTAAAAAATATGTAAACACTCTTCCCTTTTAAATGTGTTTTTGAAAGAGTTTATTTTTTCTGATTTGTTTTCTGGAAGATAAAAATTAGAGTGATATTGATCAGAGATTAGATTAGATTAGATTAGATTAAAAACATACTTCTCACAAGTTTCTGTAAAGCTGCAAAATATACCTTTCCCTTAAAGAAGCTTCAAGTAATTTAATTCTATGATTCAGACTACGGATGAGTCAAAAACAAACAACATGCCAAAACGTCAATATCTTCCATATTTTCTTCCATGTGAAGCCTTTCCTTGGAATGCAAATAAATTAAATATATGTTTGTTAAGCACAATAGGAACAGTTTAAAATTAATTAATGCTTAGTGTCTGGAAAGCTGACATAAAGGCACTTTCCAAAGATTCCCATTACCTGAGATCTTCCAACTTAACACTTCTTTGTTTTAAGCAGGATGTGCCAAGATGAAATCACTGTTTAGTTTTGAAAAAAAAACCTTGTACATATGGGAGAGGTGCAGAGTGGGGAACAAAAAAAAGAATAGAGGTATGACCTTACCTTTTGTCATACTGATGAGAAAATTTTCAATGTGATCACTTCATGTGGAAAAAGGAAGACAACTTAATCCAAACCTTTAAATTTTAAATTTACTCCCTCCCCCTTTTTTTTAACTGCAAGGAAATAAGAAAACATGTTTTACTCTCCAAAATGTAAAGGCAGTATAATTTTTCTGAGATTCCAGGATAAAATTCTCTCAAGCTTTGTCAAGAAAGATAAAAGAAACTCCACTTCCCTGCAAAACCAAGGACTTTGGGCTTTCTTAACTATCCTCTTGCTAAAAGAAGTTTCCAGTTTTCACTCCTGAAATGAAACTCCAGCCAAAGGGGACAAAAATCTTGCTAGACTCTTCCATCTATTAGATTTCTTGCCAAGAATATTTCTCATTTTTTTTCTTTTATCAAAAAAACAACAAACCTTAAGTGAGTTCCACACAAACAGATCCTAGTAGAAGCAGACAATGTATCTTCAAATACACCAAACTCTGTTAGATTCTATGTATTCTGCATTTTGAGATAAAGTTTAAATGCTGACTTACAGCTTCAGGGTACTCTTGTTAATCCAAATTTCCATTTTGTCTTAGCTGTGAGGCATATGCAAAGAATTCAAACTTTTGAAAATAAAATATTTTCTAAATATCTCTGGCATTCACTTCAATGTCATCTTAGTGGAGCATTTCCAGCAGTTCTGCACGACCTTTTGAAAATTGGATGGAGGTTCAGAGTACTTCTCAGATGAAGGGTTAAAACCACTGCATTGATGACTTTTCCCATTACCAGAGAACTCCTTCAGGGATGTCTGTGGTGAACCTGTGCCATGGCTGTGCAAACATGCTAAACCTGTCAAGTCTGTTCGAAAGGCAAGCATTTAAGTGAAGCTGCATTTACTCCCTTGGCTATTATTAGCACATTCTTCACTCATTTCTTCTAGAAAACTTTGTTCTTGTTCAGATTAAAAAGTATCATTCTGAAAGCAATACTACCTTGTACATTATGCTGCAAGACAGTTTCATTTTTCAATGTCTCCTGACAATTCTCATGGTTTTCATGTTTGTGACTAGAACAATGCTGTGAAGAATATAAGCAACAGTACGTTATCCAACTAAAGTCAGAACTATGACTTTTAAGCTGAAAGAAAAATTCAGAGAATAATGTACTCCAGTTGAAAGAAAGATAATTTATATCCTGGATTCTAAAAGAGAAATATTATGTGCTACTGGTAAAGCACTATATTAGTCAAAACACACCTAGTGCATCAAAGAGTAAACTTTTACTTGGAGAACAGGAAATGGGGTACAGATATCTAAAAAACCAGGGAGAAATTAATTAAACAGGTCTAAAACAAGGAAAAAAAAAAAAAAGACTGCAGAGTAGAAAAATATTTTCAAAAGCAGATTGGACACTGGTGCAAACTGGAGGTGGAGTAAGTAAGCCACAACATTCTTTGGTTTACCAAAAGCTAACCTGGTTGTTTTCTAGTAGACACAAGTATGAGGAATAATTTTCACCTCTGTGAGTGGTGTCTCACTCTGCCTAGCACTGGCACTCCTCGGATCAATGAACAAAGCATTTCAACTCACTTACCTGGCACTTAACTCCTTTTCTAGAATATTTTCTAGGGGGAAAAAAATATACTGTGAGTTTGGCAAACTGAGTCATCTGGTTCTTCAGCCAGCTGCATCAGAGATGAAATAAGCAGTAAGAATTTGCAATTGCAAAAGGAAAGCAAAGCAGGATTCCAAGTATTCTGTAGCCACAAACCTGAGATAAAACACCTGATTTCATAGAGGGGGAAAAAAAGCAGAATAGATCTAATTTCACTGGGTTTCAATAAAATATTTGATATGCAAAATTAGTTCAAAGGAAAAATAGCACAAGTTAACAGGCAGACAATGAATATGAAAGCGAGGAGACAGCAAAAGTTGCAACTTACCTGGCTGGGCTGGTTTCAAAAGACATACAGGTAGGGGAAGAAGTATCTTTTCATCACTGCATGCACAGCTCTTTGGGCTGTTCTTCCAATGGTGGTGGCTTTGACCAAAGCAAACCTCCACGTGACAATGGAACTGCTCATAAAGGCAACTGGCAAACCAGGAAGATGTGAAACATTTTTCTTAGCCAGTACAAGGTTTCTGTAGCTGCTACAGGAGTTGGAGAAAAGAGTATGTGTTCAGGGACTCCCTGATAGAGCCTATTTGTCTTTAAGCGAATAGGCTAAAAGGAGTTGGACTAGCTTACAGTTCTTTTTTTCATAATTCCATATCTATGCATTACAGTAGATCTTGATAATCTTATTTGAGCCATTTTCCTCAAGAGAACTCAACCTTAATATACTTGGAGTGCATTACTTTATCTGTTCCATTGATTTTTTTCTTTACCTCCTGTACCCTTCCTTACATGTCCATTGAGCCCTATGTGATCTTTAAGTCATATACTGCTGAAAATTTGTGGGCAGAGGGTAGAAATGAAGCAGGAAAAAATAAAACAAGCTGAGAAGTCTCGGTGAAATGAGAAGTCTCTCTACAATATAGCTGAACAGTATAAGCTTGTTACTTTAGAGCAAGTCCAGTATGACTGGGAGCAGTGTTTTTCCACAAAACTGAAGTTAGCTCATAACAAAGAAAAATCTCCTTCTCAGATGATCATCCAGACTCAGGAAGACATATTAATACAGGAGTTTTTTTTGCATTACCTGTGTTTGATGCTGTAATTTGACACCAGTAGCCTCATTTCAAAGTATGCACTTATTCCTGAGAGCATGAACACAGTCCCCACTGGAAGTTCATCTCTATTTCTGTCAGTGCTTGCCTGGACATAAAGGCCGAGGCTTTGGGGAAACCCTTTGTTTTTGCTTGTACCAACATAGATTATGAGCATATGCATCCAAAGACCTTTCTCTTGAAGAAATTAGCTATATTAATCCTCCCGTAGAGCTCACGTGATGAGCAACAACACTGGAGGTGTTAAGTGATTTTAACCTTCTGATTCCTAAAATAAGAGTTTGCTACTGAAGCCACAGTGTTGCCAAGGGCCTTAAAAAATTCTGGTGTGGCACTTAATTTGCTCAGCTGTGATGAGCCACACTTGATAAAATCAACTGTGCCACTGGCAAAAAGTGCAATGGCATGGAAAGAAGGGTCAGCAGGAGAAATATTTGAAAATCTTGTCTATATGTAAGACTAAGAATTAATTTTCTTACCAAAACCTGAACTTCTCAAGCAATAGAACCTGTGTGGAAACAAGCTGCATATGTAGCCTGATTCAAAAATCTCAAGCTAGACAGACACTGACAATTGGCCTGAAGGATTCCATGGCTCTACTTTGCTTCTCAGCACTTTCCAGAGGGCTGATTCTGTGATCAGTCCTGACATTCAGTCAGGAGAAAGTTGTCATGCAAGATACAGCATAATTCAGAGCTTAAGTTCCTTGCTCAGTATTTTTTTAAGGAGATCTCAAATTCTCATATCCAAAGGACTATCTTTAAATGCAATAAAGTCCTTTTTATGGAGCCAAGCATCATAAATATTCAAAAGCCTCAGTTGGAACATTACACATAATTGACGTTACAGAAATCTGTTTCCTCTGGCATGACATCAGAGATTGTCAGATTGGGAAATCAAGAGGATGAGCTTCACACTTGCCAACTTTTCTTGTTAATCTGTGTTGAAATTTTTTCTTATCAAATCCCAGCAACACCAACCCTTCCCCCAATCCTACCACAAGGTAGGATTTTCCAGGAAGTGAAAGAAAGTCTGTTGGCCCACATCTGTCTGCTATCTAAGGAGAAGGCAGCTATTGTTGAAGATTTTTTTCATTGTTTATAATCCTGTTTCTTACATTCTGATTTAGGGTCACCAGTTAGGCCACAAGATTGTAGAAACAGGCATACTGCCAGTTCCATGTAGCAATATACAATTGGATTATTTCTACCCTCTCCCAACAAAGAGAAGAAAATTAAGGGAAGTTAGATGTTCTCTTTTGAGTTAGCTTAGTGACATTCCTCACCACTGTTTTGTCTGTGTTTATGATTAATAAAGCAACAGAGGATTTCCACTAAGAACCCAGAGAAGCTGAACCATAATTCTCTGCATTTCCATGAGCAGCACCTGCAACAGCAAGGCTGCAGCTGAGGATGTGCACACCAACAAGTACGTGCACTGTGGCTCACAGTCAGCAACCTGCCTGCACAACACACAGCTACAACCAGTTCTCCAAAAAATGGGGGCTTCCTTCCTGCTATTAAACAACACTTGCAGAAATGACAGAGCTGTGCAAGGTCTGCTACCCTGGTGCCCAGCGCTGCAGTTCACTCCCGCCAAGAAATCCAAATATTTTCTTCATCCCTTCCTCAGTGTTTCACATTAACCTCTGGGCACTGCAGTATCTCTACCACCAGCCATGCCCTGATGTTAACCCTACTGCCCCTTTTCCCTGCATGACTCCACTTGTCTCTCACAGGTCTGTAAGGAACAGACAGGTTTTTCTGACCTGCCAGCAGCCCAGAGAGGCAGTGAGTCCATTGCAGGAAGAGCCAGAGCATCCTATGGGAAATACATCATTTTTCTCTGGGATCTTCCCCTCCTGAGAGCTAGGAGAAGGAGTCAGATAAAATGTTTTCACTGAGAGAAGAAGTTATTAATACATATATTAAAAACCACAAAAATATACAACAACTTGTCCAGCAAACACCTGTTCACTCCCTAACAGAAGCTAAGCACTATAACCTTCTGCATCCATATCCATGCAACCTTTTTGAACCCCCCCAAACTTGGCACTTTTCTACATATTACAAGCACAGCTTGGGTACAAGAAGTTTTGCAAACCAATGAGAGAGAGCAAGTTTCCTCTATGAAAGTGAGCTAATACTGACCTACCAGACATGGCTGGAGCACACAAAGCTGCAAATCAGAAGACCTTTGGCAATCCTCTGTGCCTGAATTTACTACAATAGCATTACATGTCCTTACAGTGGCTTGAACTCTCCCATCTCCAAAACAAGCCAATAATGACCTACTTGCTTTTCCTTGAGCCTGATCAGGTAGCCACACTTGGACCACCATACTGCTAAGTGGGATGAAAAAGGGTAAATAACTTAATACAGAACATATCAACTACTGAGCTGAGAGACAATAAATAATTGTACTCTAAAAATAGCACTGATTTTTCCATATAATAAGTACAATTGATGAAAAAAGCCTAGCTATATATGTTTATTTTTAAGAATGTACTCCATACATGATTATAAAACATTTCCTCTCAGCTGTAATATTGATTTGACGTATTTATTTTAAGCATCTCCAAGATGCTCAGAACAAGTAGAAAGTCCTCCTGAAACCTGAAAAAAATCAGATATTTTTTCAACATCACAATATGTTACAGCCCCACAATTTGCATTAAAGCAATAAGAGCCCACATGATCCAAAGCTACAAACAGGAATTCCTGCACCTACTGCATTCTGCACCCAGTCCTATATAGAATGCAGCAGCTGCATAAAGAAACTCAGCAGTGCTACCCAGAAGGAGCACCAGGCATGAAAATACCTTGCCAAATGTTGCTGAAAGAGAAAAAGAACCCACAAAACACCAACAAAAAAACAAAACAAAAATCCCCACAAACACAAGTATTCGTTACCTCCTGTAATAGGATTTTGACCTGATCTCCAGCTGCAGATTACCAATATTGTTTTAACTAACAAGCCTTAAAAAAGCTAAATTTTCACAAAGCAAACAAAAAGTTTCAAGTAATTAAAATAAAATAATAAAAGAATATTCTCCCATTCATACCAGCACTGAGCAAGAACAAATACAAAAGAAACCACTCCATCCACCTTTGTTTAGTCAAGACCACCTGCAACATCTACATTCCCTTCATGGCCTCCAAACCCCTCAATTTGCCATCAGTGGTGATTTAAATCTTTCATCTGGGGGCTACACCTTGAAACAGGTACTTCATACCTGGATGCTGCCTTCCACATTATTAAGAGGTCACATGAATTTTCATTGACTATTTACTCAACAAGGGTAAAAATATCAGAATATGGTCTAAAGCAAACATACATTAACTGAGTGCTTAATCCTCGTCTTGTTTACTAATGATTATTGTGATGACTTCTGTTACATATTCATGAAATGTGAGGCAGTTATAGTACACACATTGTACTAAATAAAGATGCAAAATGAACACATCTTTACTGGGGGGAAAAATAACCCACAAAACCTAACGAAAACCCAAAATCTAACAATAAAGACAGCTGAAAAATCTTTGTCCTTGTTGGCACATTATCAGTGACAAATTTCAAAGCCTCAAGAATTACTTAAATTCCCAGCTGTTGCAGCAGAAAAGCACATGAGACAAGCAAAAGATTAATAAAAGTTAGAATAGGGCTACACAAAAGAAAAAAAAATGCAAAGTCAGAATGGGATATGTGCCAATAAGAACAAAATTAGAGTAATTATTTGGATAGGTTACAGGCCAGAGATAAAAACACGATAAATTCTCAGAAAACCGGATTACTGAGAAAGCTATTTGAAATTAAAAAGCAACATAAATCAAAACAGGATGAATGACACTTGGATACTATTATTTGACTGATTAAATTAATTTTTAGTTAGTAAAATAGTGTGGTAAGAAAAAGAGATATAATAACTATAAAGTATTCCTACAGCCATAATGGAACAACTGATAAGCCTGATGTGAATTTCTTCTTTTATTTGAGCTGTTTATTATTTCTATAATGCTTTTTTTATGTTATTATTTAAGAAACTGTTCTGATGTGATACCAATTTTGATGGTAAATATGCTTATACCTAGATCATTGTTGAAATTATTTTTATTTGCTTAAGACAATTCAGCAGTACACTAAAATTGCTTTCTATGAGATACCAGCATATTGCCACTCATATTTCATAGAAATCAGATTTGCAAGCATTTTGGCTTTTAAATTAATTAGAGAGAATATGAACAATCAGCAAATTTGTCTCTAATAAATATAAATATTTGCATCCTAAACCATTTCATTTATTCATGTTAAAACAGTATCACATAAATTATCAATTCCACCAATGCCAACCACACACTTCAGATTCTGAATAAGAAATAACCATAACTGGCTTTGAGCCTTCAGTAGCCAGTGAATTATTGGCAAATTATTTTCAAAGAATAAATAGTTTAAACCTAATTGTAGCATGTTCAGAGATAATACAAAAACATAAAAAAGAAACCCAATTTGTCACTATCAAATTTTTTCTCCAACTTTTTTCTGTCAGCTTTATTTAATGTGAACCAGTAATGAGCAAGAATGAGATTTGTAATATTGTCTTTCTCCTCTGGAAATTAGACAGATGCCAAAATGCTATAGCTTTCTCTTCACCTCTGATCCAGCTCTTTGATATGGTGGCAAAAGGTCAGAATAATTCTGAGTGCTAATGACCTCCGGGATATAAAACAGACATAACTTGAGCAATCTCTTGGTCTAACCTAGAGAGGACAGGTATCTAAGTGACAGCAAGAGACCAGCAACTGACCCCACTGGTAGGCAGCCTAATGAGAGGGCTCATGCCTTTGTTAAGAAAAAGGATCAGACTGGGAGATTTTCCTAAAATCATCACCAGAGACACAAAATTCTGTATGAGATAGTTCATTTCTCCTGATACTTCTGTGCTTATCATCAGTGCATGTTGGGTTCTTTGTTGTGACTGGGGTTTTCATGTGCGCTGGGAGTACTTGTATTGTGGTTATTTTCACCTTTATTTTTAATTTTTGAGGTGTTTAAAAAACTTTTTTCTCTTGCAGACAATAAAAGAGCATGTTTCTGCTCCAAGAGAGTTCAAGTCCTTGGATTAAACTGGAGAGGTCCAGTAGAGACTGGAGACCACAGGAGAAAGCCTTTTGGGCAGAGAGGAAGGTCAGAGTCTGCTCCTTGCACTCAGGCAAGCAGAGGGACTGTGGTGCTGTCACACATCTCCAGGCTGGCAGGCTGGGCAGGGCAGGAGGGGAGGCCACATCTGCTTCCCCTGTGCACCCATTCTAGGCTGCTGTTCATCTGCCTATCTGCAAATATATCAATAATAAATAGGAGATAAATGGATGATGGTTATGACCATTAAAAGAAGATTTTTTTTCATTACATGACTGTGTGAATCTTCTTTGGCAGCAGTTCTCAACACAACAGTATTTGTGGTGCAAAAAAAACAACCCCCTGTAGATATTAATTCTTTTATGGGAAGGGTGATGGGTCCAAAGTCAAAGACAACTGCTCATTGAGCTGATGCACAGTCTGCAGCCATTTCAAACTGAGTCACTATTGCTGCCAAGTGTGAAGGCTCCAAGCATTTCATAGTAGAGGGAGTAGAGCAGCTCTGAATACAAGATGGTTTTTTTGTTTTTTTTTGCTTTTACAGGAAAAGATTTATCAATCAGATATTAATGTTTAAATACAGTAATTGTAAAAAAAAAATCCCTCTCCATTCATGTTTCTTTTTCTTTATGAAATAGCTCTTTTAAATCTTGTTAAATCATGTAAACTGCTGCACTAAGTTGTTATGGCAACTGGAATTTTGAAAGTAAATTAATTTTGCCATAAGATGTTATTAAGACAGGTAAGGATTGCCTTGAATAATAATATCTCCTTTTTGTTTGGAGAGGATATGCTATTTCAAATTTTAACACTGGTTTTTACTTAAGCCATCACATGTTATTACTGTATCAATGATCTCTAGAACAAATGCAAAATAAATTATTTCATTTTTTGCTATGAACTCTTGAATTAGACCTTCTCACCAGCAGCACCATCTTATAATAGCAGGGATTCTATGATGCTTAAGTAGTTTGTGATATGTCTAGTAAAAGCAAACAAGATCAGTTTCCCAAACTGGAATCAATCTAGAGCAAAGCTGTTAATTTATAGGGTTTGGGGGCTTGCCTAGAGACAGTAAGTCTCTCCAGAAGTAAATAATGTTTCTGACTACAGCATGTAGGATGTGGATGTGCCACATAAGGGAAACACCTTGACTCTCAGATCTGGGCTGATGTCTCAGCTCTGCAGCGTGGTCTCACAAACCTCCTCCCTGTCCAGGAGAATCTTGGTTTGATACATTCATGCTGCTGCCTCTTACTCCTGCCATTTGGTAGTGATAGAACACACCTACAGTGGGATCATGAAACAGATTCTGTGAAATTTAGGTTACATGTATTTTTTGATTTTTTTTTTTTTAATGGGACTACTATTTTTATTAACCTGCTGTGAGGAGGAAATACAGAATGAACTGACCTGCCCCTAAAGGCCAGACAAGTATCTTGAAAGCCTTGTCTCTGGGAATAAAATGAGAGAAACAAGCACCTCCAAACAGCAATCATGAATGCCACAGTATACAACTGCTGCTTTAGCCAAGTGAATCATCAAAAACGCCAATTTCCTTCAATAAACAAGCAAAGACACGCCCAAAACTTCTAGAGAGCTCTTCATCCTCTCTGCTTATCAGTTCCTTTTTGAGGTATATAGCAGGAACTTTTCAGGGACAAATTCTTTAGACATTTTAACTTGCTGAGATACTGCAATAGTGAGGAGAAGGCATTATAGGGCACAGTGTTTTGTTTTGTAAATGGCTGAAGTAGACAATGGAGAGAATCACTCTAAATCACTGAACATAGAGGTTGTTCCATAAAAATGAAAAAGGATGGCATTGTACCTTGTCTACTCTGGAATATTCTGATATGGGTTCCCATTAGCTTCTTCAGAGGTACCACATCTAATTCTGCTCTGTAAGGTTTTAATTATTTCAAATTCAGTCCCACAGACTGAATAAGTTGGCTTCTGGCTTTTTTTACTACTTTTTGTTTTGTTTTGTTTTTTTGTTGTTTTTTTTTTTTTGTCCTCTGAAATATTCCACAGGTGTAAATAGTCTGTAGGTTGATGTCTGGTGCTATTATTGACAATAGATCCCCTCAGATTTTGGAAGGAAAGCAATCACCACTTTGAGTGGAAGAAAACAATATCTCCCTTGGGTCAGATAGACAGGAAGACTGTTCTTTTCTCTTTTGGCCTCCTTAGTAGCAGGGATAAGACTTCCTTCTTAGAATCACCTGGAAGATTTCTTTAGTAAAATAGTCAGATAGACAGGAGACTGTTCTTTTCTCTTTTGGCCTCCTTAGTAGCAGGGATAAGACTTCCTTCTTAGAATCACCTGAAAGATTTCTTTAGTAAAATAGTTACTTGTAAAGCTCTTAATCATGCCTCATGGTCTTCTGTAGTTGGAAATTTTGTCTTGTAGCTCACGGATAATGTCTCTTATAGGCTGATGGCGAATATTTGGCCTATGATATTACTGCTGTGTTGTGCAGAGGAGGAAGCTTCTAAAGTTGATGTTGACTGAAGTTACTTCTTCTCTTTTCAGGGAAGTGGACTCAGAGACCTGCAAGGCACTATCCAGACCAATGCTCATGTGTCCTGTTTGGTGATAGGAAAATGTTTAATGTCACTTTGAGTTAGTATTTTATGATTGGAAATACTTATGAATTGTGATCTTTCAACTAAAATGTTATCTTAGAAGTCCTGAATATTTTTAATGGGAACTTTGACATTGAGGTGCTCAACTTAGTTTTGAGGTTTAGATGTTTATTGTAAATTGCTAGAAATTGAGCCTGGAAATAACCTAAAATTTAATACTTTGGCATAAGGAAACTCTTAACTTCATGCTATGGTAGTCTGCATGAATGATTCACTTCATGTTTAATTTCATTTCAATGAATGTTCAGTAATGAAGTTTATGTACTTGAAAAGGAAGTGTGACATAAGGTAAACAGATTGTTGCAAAAGAAATTACTCCAGGTCTGGTCCAACTCTCATTAAATCGTGGAAACTTTCCAAACAGGAGTAGGATGAGCCCACAATAGCATAAATCCAGACTGAAGTCAGTGGGCCTACTTTGGATTCACACAAGAAAAAGTGAGACTGCAACTTCATTCCCAGTGTTTAGCAGCTGCAGTACAAAGCAGGCACTGATGTTGCACCTTAGGTGGAGTTTTGCCCCGTCACAGTGATTCACAACTATCCCACTTAGTCACTGAGGGACCTCATCATCAGTGCAAACACACTTTCCCCAGTGTTTGCTGAGGCAGTCAGCATGGCAGTGACTAATTTCCTTTGTGAGTCTGGGTCCCACTGCTGCCAGGAGGCAAGGGTGGAAAAGCAGCAAAATTATAGAAGTTAACTTTTGCACACATAATGAGTAATAAACGCAAAGGATTGGACTCCAGAGAAAGTGGTTACTTGGGGAAACTCTGGTGAATCCCACTTTACCATTGGAAAAACAACCTACAAAAAAATAACCCAGCAAAACTACATGGGAGAAAAATTTATTATATCTTTTAAGCAGGAAGTAATAAAGCAAACAGTATAACTAGAGTAGATAAGCAAACAGTCTCAGTCTAACCACAGCACTTCAGTAAATCCCATTAGGCAACTGTTTTCACCTTGGAGCAACTGAGTGTTTTAAAAGCACTCAAGTTTTATTGAAGGCGAACAGGACTTGGGCTTTTAGATTAGTCAGGATTTCTCAGAAATTCTACCCACCAGGCTTACCTTGGAAAAGATTTAAAGTTTTGCATGGAGTCGTATAAATCAAACTCAGAGTAATGTAGAACTTCAGGACACACCAAGAGAAATTGTATCAGGCATCCCCAAACAAAGAGACCTGGAGGAAAGGCTCAACATATCAATGCCCTCAAAGACATTTTTAGACATATATTTAACTGTGATGTTACAATTAAACTCCTGAAACTTGCTTTTAAGCCTGTAAACACCATGCTCAGCACTCAAACATGACAGCAGAAAGTCATGTCAGTGCACTGTTTTGATTTTCTCTGGTATTCTTGGAAGTAAGCTGTTTCAGACCCAGCATAATTTCTCCTAACTCTGGAAATGTAATGGACTGCCTACATATGCAATCTTGTTTCTATGGTTTCTCCTTAGCAGGAACAGAGTGAGGGTTAATTACACATCTCCATATTTTCCATTTGCTACACAAGCAAATGGGTAGATGACAGCATGGTGCCCTATGCTCCTGGGAGGGATTCCACAAATAAGCATACAAAACACGCATGTTGGAGGAGTTCATGCTGAAGTTAAATATGTAAGGAAATATTATGTCATAAGAACTGCCATCTGGAACTTATCATCCTAGGAATTTCACTCTACTCCATGTATTTTACATAGTAGGTATGGTGAGGGGCTTTGCTTCTATACTTACTAGTTTAGTAGAAAATCTGAAAATCTCTCAGTGGATTGGAAAACCTCAGAAATTTAAAAAGTCCCAGTGTATGAATCAGCATAAGGGGCTTTTGTAAAAAACAGATACGTTCATATACACATTTAAAATAAAAAGCATGGCCACAATTCAATTCAAATGTTGAGTTTAACAGGAATGAATATAATCTAATTTACTAATAGTGAATATTTACTATAAATCTTGTTGAGCTACTGAAATGCTTTACCTTTGGGTTGGGTGTAATTGATTTTTGAGACCTAGTATTGTCCAACACCTTTTATATACTATCTGTTCAACACTGATGATGAGATTTCTGTAAGTTTTCATTAAAACACCTGGATATAATCTTGCAGATGGTTTTATACTGGGATAATACTTTTAGTCATATTTGCCTTTCCATGGATGGGTGGTTTATATTTTCAGTGTCTTACTGAACATGTCCATGAAAGTCATGCTTTGCCATTTTTTGTAAGTTCCTGTCTCATGTTCATAAGCGTGGTATGCATGAATCACCAAAGATTACAAGCTACAATGAGGATTTCTAAAGAAACCTCATTCATCTGCTCCCAAGGACATGAATTTTTCAAGGAAAACACTTTGAACCTGAGATAGATATATTGTATTGGTTGTAGGAGGTCTTAGCCTCTGCATGCCACTCATCTTGGTTGTTCATTCACAGATATAATCCTTCTAAAGAATTTATTAGAATTAGACTATTGGTAATTTAGATGCAAGAAAACTGCTTGTGTGCTGTAAAACTCAGGTCATATGAGGAAAAAAAAAAAAAAAACCTGGCTTAGATGCCAGGCATTTATTATACCCCACATACAGGGATGTCCATCTCTTCCACAGGGGTTCACAGCTGCTAACACAGTGAGTCAGCATGGAGTCCTGAAGAGAGAATGTATTTCAGAATACATTTCCTGCTTGGACCAAGTGCTTATCTGATAGTTGCAGCTGGCTGTCTTTAAAGTATGGGGAATCAGTGTCATGTCAGGGCTTAGCACTTCTTTTACCAGGGCACCGGCAGAAGCTTTGCTTAAGTTGCAAAAGTGACAAGAATACTTTCCCAAAAAATGCAATGCCCTTAGTCGAGTCTCTAATTTAAGAGATTAAATGAACACCATCTCTTTTGAGGGGCTGGGTCATTTGAGAGACCCGGTGGACCCAATGGGAAGAAGGGAGTCTGACTTCACCCTGGTAGCTGATACCTTCAGGATACTTCTGGAAGCTCACACTCCCTGGATGCACATCAGTCTTTTCCAACAACCACTGACACCTGGAGATTTCTTACTCTTCTGTGTACAGTGTTCTGGATTTCTCCCTGGAGGGCACTTCAGAGTGTATCTGAGCTATAGCCTCCATAATGGCTGAGCTCATTTGGACCTCTCCAAAAGACTTCAAATTTGCTGGCTCATGGATAGTGGTGAGAGTGGAGCCACAGCAGCCACAGGTAACTCTGTGGAGGTTGCAAAAAATCCAGGAAGAAAAGCAGATGCTAAGGAAGCTAGTCTATTCTAAACTAACATAAATTAGTATCTGACCCACTGTTGTAAAGGATAAGTTTCATCAGGGCTGTCCACAGATGAGGTCAATTGTAGACACCTTCATGTGATCCTGATCTTCCCTACAGTTATGCCTAACCTGACACTTGCCAGAAGGACAAGTAAAATTCCCTTAGAAGACGTGCACAATATGGTTGTGTAGTTAATAGATAAAAAGCAAAACTGGAAGACAATAATTAAAAACAGGAAGCAGAACACCAGGGGACCAGAAGGATCACAATTATAAATATGTGCTGATGTGGGCAGGGAGGCAGCACTTCAGAGAGAGACAGAGACCACAAGCACTTGGTAAAACTGAAGAACAAAGAATATAGGACCTGACACATTAACTGAAATAACAGATGCCCCATTTTGCTCATCTGGAAGAAGATTAAAATTCTTGATAATAGGATAAAAACAGAAGATATAACTAGAAATGCATTTTTATTTTCTCTTCAAATTTTTGTCTATTTGGCATAAATTACAAGGGAATTATATTCATGCTTTATATAAAAATTTCATTTTAGGAATCCTATCTTTTAACGAAGAGGTACAAACCTAACGCAAATGGAGACAGTAGACTACCAAAAACACTTCAATTCACTTCCTCAACCTGGAAAAGATGTACTAAATCACAACTGATTTATGTCAGCTGAAGAGTCAGCCCTTTGGAAGGGAAGAGACTAACAGGGTAATTAATGGCCCCAGCTGTGGGTTCTTTATATTAATTGATTAAACCTTTCACACCACAAGAATTTCTCATTTTGGATGGACTCATACTTGTGCTTTTTAATTAATTAGGAAATGGAGAGATGGAAACTTCTGGTTTGTTATCAGCTGAATTAATTCAGAAAGCCGTTTGGTTTGGTGGGGGTTTTTTGGTGTTTTTTTTTTTTTTTTTCTGAGGCCCCTACTCTGAAAAAAACTGTATTTCTATTTCTGGTGCAACTATAGTTAGAGTTTTTGATGTTACAGAATGCTTCTGATATAGACCAGAAAACAAACTTGTAGAAAATGCAAGGTCATATGCATTAGCAATTCAAAATGCAAGGTCCTATGTGTTAGTAATTCAAAATGTTTCAGCATTTTCAGTTGCTAAGTTATTACCTAGCTTGGAAGAATTTTTGAATTGTTGGAAGTCGTTACTTGATTGGATCATTGACCATTACTGTTTAATTTTAATGTGGTCACACTGGAAGTGATCAAATATACTTCAGGAGTGGGGGTAGAAAGGCAGGAAAAGAAGTGTAGGTAAAGAAAACTCCACCACAAACTTTTTACTTTTAATAAATATCCCATACTGCCTATGGGAGCTAAAAATAGTACATGGTCATATTATTAAGAATTGTATCACAATGTGTTGGTACTGAAGCCTTGTACTTAAACCTTGCCTGTACAACTGTAATTTGTCATTTTGTGACTTTGGATCATCTTACTTTTACATATGCATGGTATTGATGTGAGCGTGGAAGGTTAAAGTTATTATCATCTCCGTGCCTGTTCTGTCCAATGAAATAAATAAAAAACAATGCAATGCAATTACATCTTTCCCCCATGTGTCAGGCTTTTCAGAAGCCTGTCAGGCAGACTGTGAAATAACATATCCATGGAAAATCTCAGCCCCTGGGGACATTCTCTTAAGTGATCAGCAGGGATAGTGAGGAAGGGTAAACAAAGATCTTCCACTCCCTGCTTTATAACTTAACCATTCCTAAGCTCACAGGCACCTGTGTTCAAAACACATAAGGAAGTTCTTTAGGTAAGGGAAATTCTTCTCCTCTGTTTACCAGAACAGGGGTACCAGGGACAGCAAAGAAAGATGAGGTAAACCGGTAGAGCAAGAAGAAAAGGAAAACCAAACCCTAGTATAGTACTCCATTCACAAAGTGTCCTTTGTTTATCTAAATATTTATTTACACATTTAATAAACTAGGATATATTTTTAGGGATTTTTAGTAAGAATTGTATTATTTTTATGTTAATTTGTTTGAATAAAATTATAGAGTTCTCTACATCTCAAGAAAAATATAAAATATTCTGTTGGGGTCTGACTGACATTACAATGTAACCTGATATTGTGCTGATCTTTTTTCACGTCTGTAATACCTGACATGTCAAAATTTGTGGTTTGTCTTTTTATATCACAAGCTTTATAAACAGCTTGTGCTTTCTTCTAAGCATAACATGTTACAGTAATTTAACTTAGTATTAATAAAAATAAGGGTGTATACATATATGTAACAAATAATTGGTGTTTTAATATTGCCATTCAAAGCCTTGGATCTTGATGGGATGTTTCCTCTCCTGCAAAAAAGGTAGCCTTAAAAGCATCTTTTAACAAGAGGATATGAGAGATTTGCTGAAAGAATTAAGTTAAAATATTCAGAATACAGCTCTATTATATGCAAGTGATAAAAGGCCTTGAAAAATCTATGATTTTATCAAAGTTGGGGAAGAATTCAGTTGTATTTCATCACAATTTGTTAATCAACCATAATCAAAAGTGTTTAGTTTTCAATTTACTTTTTGTTAGCTGTCTTAGCCTGAGAAATGGGAACGTCACCTCAAAAATAAATGAAGTCATGAAAATAAAATTAAAGTTTACTTGATAGTTTAAAATTAATGTGGTACCACGATAAAAATGCAGAAAGACCTGAAGGAATATTTTTGAACTTTTGTAAAATAATAAACTGGGTCCTACAAACCAGCTGAGTTGAGAGGTTTTTTGGCCAGGATGTTATTAATTCATTGCACTGTGTGAATAAGAATTAAACAACAATGATAAAAATGATCCAAAACATCAATGACCAACAGTGTTTATTTGATCATTAGTACAGTAGGTATTGTCCACAGGAGCAAGAAACATGGCTCAGGAGGAGGAGAATTTATAGTTATTTAACATACAAAAGAATTACAGACTGTTCAAAACACTGAAATGGAGAAAGACATATTAAGAAACATAAAAGTGATGAAAGTATCCTTGTGTTGCAAACAGCAGTTTTGTGCTGAGATCAGAAGACTGAGTTTGCAGTTCCATTGTATTTTCTAATCTATTATTTATTTGGGATTCATTTTGCGCTGTTCAGTTCTTCTACCCCTTGGGCTTCCCCCATCTAAATTAGATCTGTGTGACATGTCATCTGTTTAAAACCTCCATTGCAACATGGAAAGAACTTTTTATTTTCCCATGACAGAAATTAAAATAATACCATTTGGGGAAAGTGAAATTATCGTCCCTTCCAGGCCTCTTCATAACTATATAAGAAAATTGACCTTTTCAAAATTTGAAGTTGAATTTATATTTCAGAGCTGTACAAGATTTGGACTTGAATTCACTGTTCAGAAGGCCCCGTATTCAGATAGCTCAGATATATACTCACTCTTCTGTTTAGATTTAAGTCTGGGAGACAGCTGAAATAAATTTTTAGTTCAGCTTCCTGACTGGCTGCTAACTGGAATGTCACCCAAGAATTCCATCGATGAGTAAGGTTTTGTAGACCATAAAAGTAAGACAAGGACCCATTTTGTTTGCTCTAGGACATGTGCAGCCTTTCAGAGGTCTGAAGTATTCATTTATTACATTTTTACTTAGGGCTTAAAGAAATTTGATTACTGTTTTTATGGATCCCATCTTGAAATTTTACATAGTGAGAGGAAAGGCACACCCAAGATTGTCCTATGGAAAACACTAAAGAACAATGAACCAGGAAAAAGAAGTCAATTCCTAATACCACTACAGGAAGTTGTTCTTTTTTACACATTATGGACCTGGTACAGTGATGTTCCCTTTTAACAGGGTCACCATCAAGATTTGAATATTTCCAGTCACTCTTTCTGTAATATGGAAAGTGGGAAACAATTGTAGCTATTGAGATGAGCTAATGTTCATACCAATGAGCATGTTATTAAATTTTCAAAAGATATGCCTAGGACTCCATTTTATAAGCCGGAACAGTTATGAGAGAGGAGCCAAGCTGACATTTGTAAGAAATCTCCTTTGTCTGGTTATGCTGAATGCTCGACACAGGTACTGACCTTATAGAAAGACCAGATGATGAGTCCCTCCAGTCTGAGCACTTGGAGCTCCCTATTGCATGCTCTTGTTTGCTCTCTGCCTCTGCCACATTTGTTCTTTCTCTCTGAGTGGGATGGGGGATACCACGTGGTTGATTGAAAATTGGAATAACCTCCTCTAATGGCAGGTGATGCTGCAGCAACTTATAATACCCTGTTAGGCTTCCCTTGTGCTTTTGCATTTTTCTCAGACTGTAGGACTATGTTTGCTTGCACTGTGCACCCCTAGCAGCTGTGCCAAGGGGTGACCCCATCGCTGCTGCATGGTTCAGGCTGACATCTCCTTTCCAGGAACATGCCACTTGATCCTGCAACCACACCACTGTGGGGCTTTGAACTCTTCAAATCTTCTAAGCAGCCCTGCCTGGAAGGAGGTGAGAGAGTGTTTTCAGGCTACCTTTTTCATATATATTTTTAATAAATGTTTTCACAGTTGATAAACTACGGTCTTGGTCATGAAAGGGGATGAAAATCTGGTTACATGCCAGAGTTGTTCCAGAGGAGAGCTACTAAGTTAGCAAGGTCTGGAGAATGTCTCTTATGAGGAAAGGCTTGAGTTGGGCCAGTTCAGCCTCGAGAAGAGGCAACAGACATGGGACCTCATTAATGTGTACAAATAGCTAAAGGGTGCCATGAAAAGGGATCCAGGCTCTTCTCAGTGGTGCCAAGCAATAGAACACGAGGCAATGGGTAGAAAATGATGCAAAGGAAGTTTCACTTGAGCATGAGGGAGAATGTCTTCACTATGCAAATGACCACTCAGGTTCCCCAGAGAGTGTGTGGAGTCTCCCTCACTGGAGATATTCAAGAAACCTCTGAATTCAATCCTGCATCACATGCTCTGGATGATCTTGCTTAAGCAGAGAGGTTGGACCAGATATCCACTGTGGTCCCTTACAATTTGACCCATTCTCATCCTTGAAATGAGACAAATCTCCCACCTCTTCCTGTAAAGTGGCTTACCTCAATGGAAATGAAACTTACACTGAGCCTGACATGATCAATCTTGAAACACTGAAAAGGTGTCTGAAAACTTAAAGAAACAGTGGTTTGCTTGCAGTGGATGTGTAAGTAGGGTACAGGCAGCTGAAGATCTAGGCATGGTCAATGTATGTCACTCACATATTGCTGCACATGTATTTCTCTGTCTTGCAAAAATTAAAATAAGTCACTACCAATAGCAACCAAAAGGAGATAATTTCTCAGAGGAAAGTATTCCCTTAACAAAGATTAAATATTTTTATTTATATAACACGTATGAATAAAAATTAAAACTTACTCTCATGTGATAGTTGTCAATACTGTTGTGGTTTAACCCCAGGTGGCAATTGTTTTGTTAATTTATTTTCTATGCCATTTTGGCACTTGCAAACAGGACACTATTGCCCCAACACATGCCCGCAGAGATGTTTTTTATTTTCCATTATTCTGGTTATGAGTTGGAGACAAAAATATTTCCAAATGCAAATTCCATTTGCATGGAATTAAAGAAAAATTCCATGCATTTGAACAAGATATGCATTGCCATTGCAGAAAATTACAGTCATGGTAACAGCACATATCTCAGCCTGTTTTCCCTGGGCAGTACTGCTCCTCACCATCCCCTCTGCTTTCCACAGCTGTCACTGTCTCAGGGTCTCTCTCAGGAGTGCACCATGCCATGGGGCCCGTGAGCAAAGAAAGGTTTCAGCTTCATGTTCACAGACACAGTTTAACTCACCCTTCTTGGGTGAATCTCATGCAGGGGGAATTGATCTGGGGACCAGCCATGTCCCTGCCTCATTCCTAGAAGACAAGGCAGCTGCAGGGGCTGGCTCTGTGGGGTTCTCCAGCTGCACTGACCCGGGCAGAATTTGTCCACCCAGGAGGGGTGGTGTGAGAGGGTTGATGCCAGCTCCAGGCTTCCAAAAGCAGGAATATTCCTGCTCCCCTTCCATATTTGCCATCCACTTTCTCCCAGGTTTCTTTCCAGTCCTGTACCAGCTCTGCAGGTTTCCTGATCATCTGCCAAGATAATTCAGCTTGCTAACCCCGCAAACAACAATTTTCATTTTTTTGCATCTCCAGCTGTCTGTTAGTGCAGCAGTGGGAACCCATTGCCTGTGGGGTCAGGCAGACACCAGTGCTGGGGTGCAGTGCAGGGACAGATCCTGCAGCAGAGAGGGAGGGCAGTGTGTGGCTCAGGGGGAGGCAGTGCCATCACCCCGTGCAGCAGCAGGGAACTGCTGAGTTTACCCCTCTGTCCCGCCTGGCCTAGGCATGGAGGCCACACACCACCCTGTGGAATCTGCATCTCGTTCAGGGAGTCCTGATCTTAAGTAAGTGTGACAAATGGGATTGCACTTTGGATTTAAACATAAAGATGGAAGATTCTGTCCCCTTAGTGGCAGAGGCCTCCTTTCTGTTTTATATTGCTCCTCTTATACTAATTGGAGGAAACTCTGGGTGCCTTCCAGAAGAGCAATAAGCAACGGAACTAGAATTTGTCATGTGCTCATCCTCTCCACGGGGAGAAATCTGTGTGCAAGGGAATGGTCTATCTGAATTTTTAAAAACCATTTGTACACAGACTCATATCCAAGCAGACAAACATATTTATTTTCCTCTTAAGGGAAGCAAGGTCAAAAAGAAGCTTGGGATAATTACAATGAAAAGAGATGAAGCTGCCAATGATGCTGTGTGTGTGCCTCTGAAAGTTTTTCTATTGCTTTACTATAGTTCTCTTGGAGCATCCTTCACTGAAGCTGTGGGAAATAACACGTGCTGAAGAAAAAACACATTCAGAAATCACCATAAAATCTAGTCTGCATGCACCACATGGCTGCTGTGCCAGCTGCAATTACTTCACCTTTTTAAATAGTTCTCTTACTGAGAAGTTGACTTTTACAAGCACAGGGTTTCCATGATATTAGTAGTTCTACCAGACATCCCACACAATAGAGGATTTCCTATATTCCAGCTGGAAGACCCACATCCCTTGCTGACATAATTTAGGATACCACTTTGTTAATATTTTTGGCAGATCCAGGCAGTGATACATAGGAGCAATCCAGGTCACAGTGTCTCTGGGTTGGCTGTAGGCATGACAGCTTAACCTCTCCCCCAGGGGCAGGATGATGTTCTTAAAGAGTGGCAGCACCTTGCTGGTGCACCTCCTTCCTCCCAGCACCACTGATCTCCAGGTCACATTATGCCAGCCTCAGTTATGTCCACCTGGGCAAGCTTTCATTCTCCTTTAGTTTCTTGTCCAAGAGCTTCAATGGCATCTCAGCAAGTTTCTGACTCAAGGAGTCAGTAAACAATAGGTAAGGGTAAAAAAGAGGGGTCTTGTTATTGCTAGACCAAGTTAATGCTGACCTTGGGGTGGGGGGCTGGAACAGTCCTCATGGATCATGATCTGGTTTTATTGCATTCTCCAAAACTTGATTTTTTTCTTTCAGGTTGCCTGTTGTTTGTTTTTTTTTTTTTTTTTATTTAATGGATGTATCAAACTGTGGGACATGTCACCAAGGCATGAGAGTATCTTCAAAGTAATGACCATGCCAGCACGGTCAGGACCTGTCACTCCCAAAGGAATTAACTGCTAACAGAACCATTCTTGGTGCAGTCTGGTACCTGGCACTCTGTGAATCCTCCCCTTTGCATTTTTGGATGCACTTGTCCATCCTGACAGAGATCATTATTCTGAAGCTGAAGGTGTTTCATGGATAAACAGTGAGAGACACTGCTGGAAACTTTTGCAGTCTCAGCTGCCAACATCTACTGATGGTGGGAGTCCATGAAAACTTTATCTCAGTTTATTCATGTCCAAGAATACCACTTTTTAATAAAATTGTAACACCTGAAAACAATCTCAAGTCCATTTTTATCTTTATATTACAAAAACAAATGGTAAAAAAAATTGTTTGTTTGTTTGTTTTTTTTTTTTTTTTTTTTAACAAAAGGCCACCTTTGTCCAAGGACCAAAAATGAGAAATTTTATACCAAGGGAAAAATGACCTGGAGATTAATTATACAGGTCAGCTCTTTATGTTCTTTATTGCAGACTGTCCAATATTACTGTTTTCTCTTAAATTTTAGAGTAATAAGTGAAAAATTTTGCTCTCATTTTTAAAAGAAGCTTGTACTTCTTTGATAAACAGAAAATATCAACAAATTAGACAAAGCCCAAAGGTTATTACTTCATTAGTAACTCATACTTTTTCAGTTTAATTTTGATCCATTGCTTTAGGCTGGAATTAATTTTTTTTTTCACTAGAATGGAATGAAAATTTAGGGACTGTAAGACAAAGTCTCAAAAGTTAGAGAAATGTGAGTTACTTCTCATTCCTTTCTTCTAGAGTTGCTTTATTTCCAAAGTCAAAATATGAAGACAATGCAACTGCTGTTCCTGTACCCTAACTGTAGCACTTAAAAGCTGCAGAGGAGATAAACGAGTCTGGTCCAGCTAAACCATAACAGGAAAAAAAATAACACCTTCCCTGCTATATGCCTTACATCTTGCTTCTGGGGGCATTACAAAGTAAGCTCTGTCTGGAAACCATTCCACTTTACATGGGTATGTTCATGCTTTGGAAATAAATATTCTTAAATATGAAAAATAGTGTACTTTAATTGAAATCATTTTCAGGTAATTTTTTTCCTTATTCACAGGGGTATTTAACTTATAAAATCAGACAGGATATAAAAGCCTTTTCTCCCACAAATGTAATTGAAGCATACCAATAAACACCTTGGCTTTGGCCTTTTTTGTAGAGCTACTGAGTGTTCAATAAAGTGAACAACAAATGTTATTAGTATTAAGTGGCTAATAAAGTCATATTTATGTACTCATGTTAACAATAATCTTGCTTGTAGAGTATGCATACTTCCCTGTTAGCAACTTAGAACACTATTTCCAAGAACCTTGCATTACTTCAAAGAAATAATAGCCTGACTGTGGTGTAGGCTTTACTGGAAAATGGATAGAGTGATCATTGCCTTAATTAGCACAAACAACATCTATTTCACTGCTTAAAAGCTGCAGAGGAAAGGAGAGCTCTAGAGATTTTTCCACTGTGAAGTAAATCAAAAGCAAACATGAAGGGATTTTTTTTTATACATATGCTTTACCTGCATTTCCTTTTCTTTAAAGAAGCATTCAACAAGAAGATTCTATACAAATTATTCTGAAATTGCTTTGAGAAATGTACTTGTGAGTTAAGAGTCCCTAAAACACATTAAGATACGCTGTCAAAATGGATAAATTAATTGTCCAAACTCCTGTGGCAGTGTGGAATTCATGATGGTTTATGTTATAAAGCTCATTGGAAACTTTAACAGTTCTGTCTAAAATCTTTAATCCTGTTGGGAATCCAGTAGTAAAATCCTATCACAGGCCCAGGCTAGTGATGGTACGTTGCCATTCTGAGAAGCAAACAGGCAGATTCCTGTAAGGACAATGACTGCTCTGGAAGAACATTGTGAAAGTGATGCAATTCCACAGTCAGCAAAAATCCCCGCCAACTCCTTCTACACGGGACACAACTGGGCTGCTGCCGTGGGCAGGAGAAGGACAAGTGGTGCTTTCCAGTGAGCCCACACCACAGATGAGGCTTCACAAGGAAGAACTGGTGTTCTTCAGCAGAGTGCAAACTTAGGTCATCTGACATAACTCCAGCCCTGTTGTTGTTTTGGCCTTTGACTGGTATTATTAGTTATAGTTGTCTATCGTGCAGGCAGTGTCACATCCTATTCACTCATGTCCATCTTTTGTCTTTTTCTTCACAATTAGGCTTGTCTATAGTTGCAAATCAGCCTGGGAAAAGGTTAGTTTAGACAAGGCTTTATTCAGGTAGACACCCTGAAGTATTTAATAATCTGCCAAGTTCCTGTGTGTACATGTTGTGAAAGTATTATTAAGTTACATTCCACTTTAGCAATAATTTGGACCTTCTTTCCAACTCTTGACAAAACAAAACAATTTCTAGTCCATGAGCAATGGACTGAATGAAACTTGGAAACTTGAATTCCAGACTTCTTAAATACAGGGCTTGCAATGTTTACCTCTCTTGTTATTGATCAAAACCACTAGCTGATTTTTTCCCATCTAAATGGGAATTTCTCTTTTGCCTGAGCCCTTTTGTATCCAGTAGAACAATAGTTCTACTCTAGCATTTCCCTCCAACATGAAATTCAGTAATGAAGTCCTATTACACTTCATGGATATCATATGCTGTCATATTACTTGAAATTTGTCACCACATTAAGAAATTAAGGACAATAAACCAAGAGAAAAACACAGTTTAAACCTGTTTTTCTTAAGAAAGTGAGAAAAAATATTCTATCTTGTAAAGTATTATAATATCTTGACATATATCCAAAGGGGAAAAAAAAATTGAAGTCCTAAACTTCACAGGGAAATGAAAATCATGGAATCTTTTGATGGAAAAGATTTTTGCTCCATTTTTAGTTAAGATTAGCTTTAAATAGTGATACTCTGAATTGGCCAGATTACTATAGGTCGACCTCTATAATTTCTTTTTCTGCATACTGAGTTGACATAACCCAGTGAATTGTTTTCATAGAAAAAAAAAAAAAGCCCCATGTAAAATGTCTTCAAAACCCAACAAAAACACTACAAAGTTATATTGCATTATAATAGAAATGAGAACACCGATTTTTCAGAGAAAGCTCAAAGTCACCACGTCAGGAAGGAGGAGTTAATAATTAAAACTCTCTTGCAGTCTGCATCTTCCCTTGCAGTCTGGGTTTCAGTTAACTTGTGGGATTTATGAGTCGCAGAATATTCTGATCAGTCCCCTCTCAGCAGGGCTTTTTCCACCCCTGCTGAGGTTTGCTGCTGTCTCCCCTCTCACCACAGGAGTCCCTCCCTCTCTGCCTCACTGGGCTGCAGCTCCTGCCTGTGACTCTCCTCCTTCCCTGCAGCACTCTTTGCTTTTCTCCTTTCTTTATCCTAAGCTGGTCACCAGAGACTGCCCAAATCAGAGCTTCCACCTGAGGCTGGCATTTTTGCCTAAAAGAAATGTAACATGTTAAAAAGGAGCAAACATATGAAAAAATATTTCCTTCAGAGGGCTGAGGACTTCACAATGCTGGGATGTGTGCAAGAGCATTTGTGGCTTGGGTCCTGACCTGGTTTACCATCCTCCAAATTGGGAACAGTGCATATTCTATTCTATTCTATTCTATTCTATTCTATTCTATTCTATTCTATTCTATTCTATTCTATTCAGCTTTTACAGCATCTCCAGCTCTGTAAACTCCCCAAGAGCACATGAAAAGTGAGGAAGGCACCAGTGCAGACAGGAGACACCTGGTACCAGGCAGCCAGGCTACTGGATACAGAAGCAACAGGAGCCCCACAAAACGTGCTGGGCTTTCTGTTTCCAAACCTACTGAAATGCTACACTCCAGTAAGCCCCAGCCACAACATTTTCAAATTACATCTTTGCAAACTCCTTGCACTGCAAGTTCTTTCTATTTTAATAGAACTATCTTCTGATTGGAAAGTGCTTCATATGCAATTTTTAATTAACCTTAGTGAGCACATTATGTGCTTACCTTACTGTATTTGCTCTAATTGATGCCTGTTTTGTACATCCTGGATGAAGGATGTATTTCTATCATTTTATCTTCTTATGCTTTGAAAACAATATCTTATTTTCTATTTCTGTTTGGAGGAGGGTAAATGTCAATCCTTCTGAAGCAAAACTGCTTGACCTTAATATTAATTATTGATTGATTCCTGTAAAAACAGGAAAAAATAAACTAATCATTCACACCGATATTAGTCTAACTAAATGTCTAGTCCATGAACGGGCTTTGATTAACAATTATTTGAAAAATTTCTGTTCATTTCTATATTGCCTCAGTTCCCAGGTTCTTGGGAAATGTGCAGTTTTATTGGCTCGTATATTTTATGGTATATAATAGAATTATCTTTCCTTTTTCACAGTTTCCAATTTTATTACTGCAAAGTCAATTTATTACCTGTTAACATGTTCCTAAAGAGAAAAAAGAAAAAGTATCTCTGTAGAGAATATAAAAGGTCTCTTTTACAGGAGCTGATGCTATTTTCTCTGAATGTCCAACTTCCATTCCATGATGTACAGAGGAAAACACCTCAGAAAGATAAATGTCTGCTTTGTAAAAAGACCTCAAAAATGACAAAAGGTGCAATATCATTCAAAAATCTCTTATGAAACTAATTTTTCATTTAAGCTTTCAGATAAATGAAATCTCTGTTTTCTTACAATAGATTATGTGAATTTTAAAAAGTGATTTGAAAAAAAAAATTCTTTAAGAGACACATACTTTTGACTTTGTGGCATTTACCTGTGATAAAATATTTAGTGGTGCACATGCAAAGAAACACCTAATAATGTCTGAAAGATCCCCTTGGTTTTGGACTTACACACTCCTTATGCTGGACTTCAAACAAGGTGGAAATTTATCCCCACTCTACATCCCTCTCATCTGTTTTTTTAAAATTATATTCGAAGTCATACAGTACACAGTTCTTAGAAAGTTCTCAATCATCTTGAGCATCTCTGACAGGATGTAATTTTCTGATTGGACAGGGGGAAGATTGCAGGGGTTTTTATTTTGTTACACGGTACAGGCTATTAAAATAGATACAAATGTATATTTTTCAAGAGAAAACTGGTAGGAAAGGATCAGGTATTCAGCTGATTTCTGCTAAATTAGGGAGAGTCAAGCCCGTTTCCATCAGGTGAGGATCTGACCTGATGGTTCTTTGTTTGGGATTACACACATTTTTCTGACAGGCAGACATGTAGCTTGATTTAACAACTTCTCATGCAGCTTCTCTCCTTTCTATATTTGTACTAAACATCAGTTGAATCCTTTGAATATTCATATTGAGTTTACATGTCCTTACTTTTCACATTCAGGTTTTGAATAATTATATTCTGAGAACTTCATCAGAGGCAGTAAAATAATTTGCAAATATGAGGAGCCTTGTGTGCTCTCTTTTACCTTGAGGCCATAGGACTTCAGTTTGTATTTTCTGAAGCTTTTCTGCTGGCAGAAGGTAAGATTTTCAACAGCTTCATTTCTTTCATGTTGTGACTTGTTTTCTTCTTGTGGAGCTTAATCAAGCTTCCTATAACTCACAGGATAGCTAAGATTTTTTTTTTTTTTTTTGTTGTAGTTATCTGGTTGTTTTTTTTTCTTAGAACACATATTCTGAGTAATGTTCACCACTGCACATAAAAATGCACCTGGCCATGCAATGATAGATCTCAAGTAACCAATTAGAACATGAGTAAATGTTTTGTTTCTTCAAGCAATGTTATTGTCACAGCCATGTCCAAAATTTGGGCAGTTTTCAGGAAATGAAATTTTGAGCTCTGGTTCCCTGGAGGAAGTCTAGGTTTAGAGTTTGTGTCAGTCTAGTTGTATTTGAGAATTTCGTGGGATATTGCCCAAACCCTTTGGCATCCGAGGTGTTCCTTTGGATGTGGACCATTTAATCCTATCTAGCCCAACCAAAGCAGTTTTCTGACAAAAGAGCTTCCTTATGTGTCCTTCTAAATTTTCTAGATCATAGGTTTGTGAATCTTACATGAACCCCAAGATGTTTATCTCTGCTAAAATGTTGTAGGTAGGGGGTAGAATCATAATAAAGAGAACAGTTAAAGAAAAACTGAAAGGAGATAAATACACCTCAACACAACCAGGTATTGTCCAGACAAAGGGGCTGCAGATCTACACATGGGTGAAGATTACTGGGTCTTGAAAGGCAGGACTGGAGGTGTGGAAATACTTTGGGACTGAAGGAGTCCACAGCACAAGAGAGTAATTCCCTTCAGCAGAATAATTTCCTCTGGCCTAGCACAGGAGGACCAATTGAAAACGTGTTGTGATGAGATCTCCTGCAAGACCTCCTAAAGGTGGATTAGATCTGCAAGAGTGCAATGAGTTTATGAGGAGGCTCACATCCTTGGCCACTCCTTCTTGATCCCACCAAGTGCACTAAAACCATTGTGGGGCTGATGTAAAAAGTGACTGAGTGAATCTCTGTTGAAACCCCTTGTTTGGAACAGTCAATAATAGAAGCTAAGGGGAAAATGGCAAAATTTTAAAGGCTACTTTTTTTCTGAAAGCACTATCTTGACAGCTACACTTTACTTCTACCCAAAGAGAAGTTTAAGTCCCAGGGCCCATCTTAGCAAAGAGAAATAAATTCATAAGCTTCATTCTGACTCAAAAAAGAGTGTGATTCCTGCCTTCTGAAAAGCATTAAAATAGCATTACATGAGAGAGTTTCCTGAGGCTTGCTCATTGAAAAGGAGTTCAATCTTGTTCCAAATTTTGAATCTAAATTTTTACACTCCTCTCTGCCATCACCCCCGTAGTATTTTAAGCAGTCCCAGTCTAGTAGTCAGTTTATCTCTGTGACTGACATTCTGCAAATGCAAATGATGAGTTCTTGGGAAAACTGTCAACTGATTGAGTGAATGAAAGCAAATAGTGTGCTGCCCCAGGAGACCATGGTTCCAGTATCAACTTGTATATGACCTCTCTGCTCCTTGTCTGGCAGAGGTGCTTCTGGCTCTTTGGCAGAGCTTTTCTCACCAGGATGAATATGGTTCCAATCTTAGGTGGTAATTCAGCATGACTCCTTTCCCGTGCCACTGCTTTTCTGCTCCACATTAAATTTATGATCTGACACTGGAACTTCAAATACTGGTGGTTTAAGTAACTTTCAGAAAAAAGTGGGAGGTTTTGGGGCCAGTTGTGCAGTCTGTTGAATATAAAACTGAGGAGTGGAAGGAGTAATTGTAGTGAGTTCCAAGCCCCTAAGAGTAGGAGAAGTGCTAGGAGTTAAGACAGGCAGTGCACAATAAAAATATTGCATATGACTGTCACAATTAATTGAGATGGAGTAGAACTACTTGTGAGCAGATAAAGCGCTTGAAGTAGTCAGAGGATGTAGCAGTCACTTTTATGTTTACATTTCTGAAGCTCATCTCCATGTAGTTACAGATCACAAAGCTTTGATTTTGCTGTTTGGCAATCCAAACCAAAAATACCCAGGAGGGAGAGATAGGACTGAAGATTGCAAACCTTCCAAAGAAATTGTCTTTGCATGTAATATGTCTAAATCACTGCTGCACAATACAGCAAGTATAATCTTCTGTAGAAGAAAAATATGTAAGTCATTTTGTTGTAAAAACTAAACCACAAACTGATTTAGGGACTGTTCCAAGGCCCGTGAAATCAGCGAGAGTTTTTCCATGAATTCCAATGGGATCAACCTCTAAAGGTGACGGATCTTGCAACAAAGGCAGTGAAATCCATGGTAGCAGTGTGATCAGTAAGAATCCCAAATATGCACAGAAGCCATCCATGTGGTAATTACTGTAAGACAAAAGACAGTATAAATGGGTGTTTTAATGGATATTGACTAGGAATTCATCTTATTTCAAGAGGATGTCAGCTTTCTAAAACAAGTGAAAAGAAATAGGCACATACCAGGTTCAAGGCAGGAAGTTTTCTGAACATCTCTTAAAGTCATCATCCAAACAGCTCAGAGGCACAGATTATCAAAGAGACAACCAGAGAAGACAAGAAAAAATATAGGAGTCTGGAAGTGCAATTTAGAATGAACACATTTTAAAAAGTGTACTCATCTGGTTCCATCTGTGCATGACTCAGTTCTACTGCTGAGTCCTGCCAGACTTCACAGCTATGTATAAACCAAAAATCAAGGAGTGCCTAATTGGACCTCCCTTACTCTCAAATGAATCTTTGCAATGATTTGGAAAGGATTTGTAGGGGTGTACTCAACTTCATTCCCAATCTGTCCTGCTAATCCCAGAGGACTGGCAATTATAACAGTGCTAGCTTTGACTTCTCAGATTAAGACTTTTTCTTACAGTATAAACTCTTTTGACAAGAACTATTTGGTCACTATTTGTGCAGTCCCAATGTGCTTTGAGAGTACAAACAAAAAATACCATTTGCCTCCTTTCTCATTATCACACCCATGTGTGAATGGCTTGTCTTTGTCCTTTAATATCTTTTACTGAATCATGATGAGTAACTGTGATATTATTTGAAGTGCTTGCTAACACTGCAAGACTGGAGAGATGACTTTGCTGAGAATAATCTACTAGAAAAGGTGCTTGAAGGGCACGTTGTTATGAATCCTTTGTTTAAGTCATCCCTTTACCTAATGAAGGCAATGAAAGAGGTTTTTAAAGAGAAATATAACACAGGATAGTATTTTCATATAAATATCCTAAGAATTCTCCGGCTGACTAAAGATCTTTCGTCACTGAACTAACAGTTCAAAACAATCTACTCTTTCAGCATTCCTGAATGGCATTTCCTTATCTGATAATGTACAAATGGTGTGAACCTTGGCTCAAGTACAGCTCTGCAGCCTTTTTCCCAGAAATGCTTTGGGGACAACTGTGAGCTGCTGTACCAGGTGGTGGCCTGGGACACACACTGAGCCCCCTGGCAGTGTGGCCACAGGGTCCATCACAGCCAAAGGGATGGGGAACTCTTCTTGCACTGCAAGCTGGGGACAGCTCTGGGAGCCTTTTGGTGTTGCCTGTTCTCAAATCTTGGCAGTAAAGGAGGTTCCCCAGCCTCCCCAGTTAATTATTGCTGACAATGTGTGTGTAGAGTTAGTGTGTGGGTTCCGTGGGCACGAGGTTCATGGACAATAATCACACCCAGGGATGATGCATGCACAGGCAGAAACTCAGCTGTGTCCCACCTGCAGTCTTCAGATGTGTCCAAAGTGCATGTCTGCAGGCAGTCTGCTGTCCCACACCTTATTGTTCTGGCCAGCAGATTTTTCATTTTGCCACAGTGCTCAGGGAAAGAAGCAAAGTAAACAATATGGATAGTATGGCATTTGTGGGTTTTGGAATAAAGAAGGCACAGGATACTCTGTAGATCCCCGTCTAGTCATACATTTTAAAGAATATTATAATGTGATTTTTGAAACCAAACAGGGTGGTAATCTGGCTGCACCAGGTTTATGGCACCAGATATTTGCTCAAAAGGTCCAGCCAGACTAAAGATATACTCTGTAAACTGCAAGGGCGGGAGTGGGGAGTGTATGATACAATATAGCTATAATCATAAAGCACAAGACCTACTGAGCTACTTTATGACCTTTTTCTTCTCCAGTGAAGAAAGCCTTAATAAGTCACTTCTGGCTGTGCCAGTCATGAATTACTGCTGTCTGCACAAAGGAAGATAAATATTGTAACACATCATAGAACATCTCTCCCTTTAAATACTGCAAATGGATAAAAATACAAAACCCAAGAGGAACCTGAAGTAATAAGTGAAAAACTAAGCCAAAGAACAAGAATGGAATTAATCCAGAGTGTATTACTTTGAAAGCAAACCTTTGATATAAAATTTCTCCTTTTCTAATGATAAATAGGGACAAGACTAGAAGCACATCTATAGCTGTCCGGAGCTGACAGTGAGTTCTCCCATCGAACCTGCAAAGGACATTGTGTGGTACTCTCAAATGTTTGCAGATACCAGTTTATTCTCCTTGCCCAAATATTTATTTCACTGTCTTGGCTGGAGCCTTCACCATCATCTCGCTGCTCAGCCCCACTCCCCAGCAGAAACTGTCTCCAGCACAACAGGCAGAGGAGCTGCAGGTGTGAGTAATTCCCTGACCTGTTCAACTAGCCCAGGTCTTTTGAAATGAACCAGGTTTGTAAAGAGCTACTTAAGCTGCTTAAGTAAATATGGCTTGTGTTTGCTAAAAAGGATTAGGAGGAGCAGCAGGAACAAACGGCAGGTTTGGGGAGTTTATTGTAGGAACATTGAGAAGTATCTGAGGGAACAGTCCCCTTCTCAGCCCCAGCAAACCTGCAGCTACAGAAAACATCAGGGCAAATGCTTCCTCTCATTTGCTGAGCAGAGGACATGTTAATGCCAGGGTATATCACAAAACTGAAACAGAAACAGCAGGAGCCCTAAAAAAAATAAATCTAGAAAGTAGAAATAACAGTTATGTCTGATTTCTGTGGAAACTCCACCTAAATGCTTTCTGAAACAATAGTTAGGAAAGTGTGCTGGTTTTGGCTGGGATACAGTTAATTTTCTTCACAGTGGCTGGTGTGGAGCTGTGTTTTGGATTTGTGCTGAACACTGGGTTGATATCACAGAGATGTTTTTGTTATTGCTGAGCAGGGCTCACACTGAGCCAAGGCCTTCCCTGCTTTCTGTATGGCCACAGGTGTCCAGGAGGCTGGGGGTGCCTGGGAGGAAACACAGCCAGGACAGGTGACCCAACTGACCAAAGGGACATTCCAGACCATGTGACATCATGCTCAGTATATAAAGAGGGGGGAACGAGGAGGAAAGAGAGGAATTTTTGAGTGATGGGGTTTGTCTTGCCCAGTCACTGTTATGTGTGATGGGGCCCTGCTCCCCTGGGAATGGCTGAACACCTGCCTGCTACAGGAAGCACAGAATGAGCTCCTTGCTTTGGTTTGCTGTGCTTTGCTTGTGTGTCAGGCTCCCTCTTTCCCTACTAAACATTGTTTATCTCAGCCCATGAGTTTTCCAGCTTTTACCCTTCCAATTCTCTCCCTGATCTCCTTGGTGGGGGAGTGAGACTCCGGTTATGTGGGGCTTGGCTGCTACTGGGGTTGAACCACGACAGAAAGAATCTCATTCATGGACACAACCTTGGACAAATATCTGTGCACAAAAATTCCTCAAAACCACTGCTAATATGAATTTACTTACAAATTGACAGTTTTCATTACTGTGTCAGATTGAAGATTGTCAAATACAGAGGGAAAAATTTAAGAACGTTTAGGAGATTAAAATTAAAATAAGATTGAAAGATAGTAGGAGTGAGATTTAAAATGACACATTACTAGTTTAGAAATAAAAAATATTATTTGTTAATATTATTTAGAAATAAAAGTTATTAATTATCTAATCTTTTCTATATGTGTTCAATTTCCAGTGTACAATACTATTCAGATGGTTATTAAATAGGAGTCAGGAAACTGACCTATAATAAAAGAAAGCTTACATTTAGTTTTACAGGTAAAGGGAAGTTTCAAGGAAGTCTTATAGAGATATATACTCATACACATTCTTAATGGAATTTTTGGTTTCTTAGAACTACTTATGACAGACAAATAGTCCTCATTTTAAAGCATTTTTGGGATTTTTGACGTTTTAGAGAAAAAGTAAAGCTGCTTTCCTGAAACTCAAACCATAAAGTGAAACTCAAGGTACTTCCTGCTGTTGACTTTGAGCAGGGTGTTGGACCAGATGACTTCCAGAAATGTTTCCCTCTCCTGTTCTGTGAATTTACAACATAAAATATTGACAAACTGCATATGGGAATAACCAGGGTTTTTGGTGGTTTGCTTGTTTGTTTGTTTCTTTTTGCAAGAACTGTGTGAGAAAAACAGAACAACCAGAAAATTACAATTTTCCAGGAGACACTGTACAAAGGCACTGATTTCTCCTTTTCACTGTGGTGGAGTGAAACATCGTGTGTTGCACACTGACACCTCCTGCTCTGCCCTGCTCTGCAAACCTCTCTCCTCTCTCCAGCTGGGGCCTAAAGAAATGACAAAGGGGAAAGATATTCTCCAAATGAGCATGCAGAAGTATCCCCATGGTATGTGCCACAAGGTACACCCTAGGAAATTTTCAGAGCAGGTGAGTGTGTTGGCTAATTTACTCAAAATATTTAAGCCTTGACAAAGGCAACTGTGCAAGAAATATCAGTGTTTCATATTTTCCTTACTAATCTTTTCTTTTCCCTTTTATCATTAACTCTTTCTATTTTGCAAGTAACCTTCCCCTTTCAGCTCAGTTTTCTATGATTGGTATTAATCATGCATCCAAAATACTCAATTTTTGGAAGTGTTATCTCTATTGAACCATTTAATTAATTTCAAAATAATAGGAAGACTACTTGTTCTGTATAACCTTGAGAAAATGGTAACCTGTCATGCTCCCAGCTATTCTTTATCTTGGTCAGCTTGAAATCTGAGCAAACACATGCAGATACAGGATGGTCCATTTCCTTGCACATCCATGAATAATGCCACTGCAGGCTGATAATCATGATTTCTTTGATAAGTCTTCTGTAAAAAACAAGGAGACTGATGCATCATAATAGCCTTCAAATTTAATATAGCATATTTCTATTTCATAATGTAACAAGGAAAATTTGGAGAGAACTATAAATTTTTTAACCTTTGAACAACAAAACTGTCTGATCTTTAAAACATCAATGAAATATTTTTAGAAAATCATACACTACAATGAAGCATATGGCTGGTGTAATAAAAGATACATCAATGTTATTTCCCTTATGTAAATTCCCAGAGGCTGGTTTCATTCTGATTTGTCTTGGGATCACCACAGGTATGTTCTTAATTTGAATGGTGAGTTTATTCGGATTATAATGGAAACAGGCACCATGTGGCTAAACCTATTCAAGCAAATGATTTCATCATTATGGTTTAGAAAAAGATCTTCCTGATCTATTAAGAATACTTCACTTATTGTAAGGACAATTTCAGTGACACAACTCAGGAATTATGTAGCCTTTTTAGAAACTGATTAATTAGAATAAAAGGAACCTGCTGAGACAGTGGTCTCCTACAATTTATGAATAATTGTCTACATTTCTCTTTAGATCTATTGCTTTGTGTTAAAGCCTAGCTTAGTCAAAGGTAAAATTTAATATCTGTAGCTTTAATAATTTATAATAGATATTGATATATTTGTGGGGGTTTTATAATTGGTTAATTCTTGCCCTTTTTTAAGGGTAAAAATTTTTCCAACTTCATCTTCTTAATTTTACATTCCTAGGTAGCCTAATTGTGTTTTTTGGTTTTGTTTTGTTTTGTTGGGTTTTTTTTTTCCTCTGAATCAGGTGGTGAAGCTGTGAACATATTGGGAGTATTTAATGGCTTAAAAAGACAAGGCTTTGTTCCCCAACCCCCTATGGTACCTTGCACTACCCTAGTGTGGAAAAAATTAATAAATTTACTTTAAATAAAATTTTAAGAAAGGATCTGTCTCTCTAGTGAATCTGGAATTCCAGAGAGTTATTTAGTTTGCCAGGCTGGAAGTGCCTAACTCTTTAAGATATCTAATTTCATTCTGTGGCAGAAACATTCTCTGAGAACATATTTTTTTTCAATTGTATATATTCTAGACAAATCTGTATCCCTCAACAGTCCTATGAGAAGGACTAAGTTGAGAAGCACTTGATTCCTCTAAAATGATTCCAATAAATGCAAAAAGTTAGTTGTCATTACAACTATGGTTAACTTTATTTAATATAATCATAGTAGTAATGGTGGTAGCCACCTTTTGTTTAATAATCCCACAGTCAGAACACTCACCCAGGAAATGACACATTTCATTATCTACCTTTAATGGATTTGAATCCACGTTGTTTGGAAAATGTCTTAACCACAATCTGTGAGATATCCTGATTAAGACTGCTTTTTATCTTTATACCTGAAGGTACTCTGCTGTGTAAACAGATGTGCAAAAGTCTTTGCTCCAACAGAGAGGGGAAAAGGAAATATGATTTTAACTTAAGTGTTGAGACACTCAACTGGAATTATGGTTTTGTTGGAATTTTGTGAATTTTACATTATATTGTGTCCTAGAAGAAACAAAAGCAGTCCTAGAGACACGGACCAAAGCTGCACAAGCCTTTGTAACCAAAACCATAGGTGAGAATCAGGATGATCTTTGCCTGTATTCGTTCTAGACGTGTTCTACATCTACCAGAGGGAAGGCCCAGCTTTGATCAGATACCCCACAGCTCAGCTGTGGGGGCATTTTGAAGGTTGTGTAGATTTAACTGCCCCCAGTGCCTGCACTCTCTGTCTCCCCAGGTCTCAGGTAAGTGTGCAAAACCACTCAGACACCATGGTAAATCAAGTACCAGAAAGAAAAATATTAATAATTATCATATCTTGTAGTTTCTCTTCAGAGCAGAGAAAGATTGCTGCTATTTTGGTCAATGGTGTGAGAAGGAATTTAAAGCAAGAAAGCTGGACTGCCTCCTTCTGACCTGAAGAAGCATTTCTGTCCCCATGGATTTAGGACTGTATGTAGGATGTTCTGTTATATTGCTATTGCAACTGGGAGCTGGGTATTTAAGAGTTTTGTGAGACTTTGCCCAAGTCAGGCACCAAACTTTGATGGGCAGCAGCTTATCTTTTGCAAAATGTAGAAGAAATACTGAATTTGTCAGCTGTATTGTTAACTGTTGTCACTGGCCTAACCACTGAGACAAAATGATAATCTGGAAATTTGTTTAATATCCAGGACAACGCATTTGTCACCAAAGGATGATATTTATGGAGTTCAAAGATTTGAATAGTACTGAAGATTAAGTGGAATGCGACGACAACGCTGGAGTAATACTTTAATGACAGTCATTACACAAATAAAGCAATATTTTGCACACAAATAGGATACTACTGACTTCAAAAATAGCTGATCAAAAGAATGTGTAGCAAAAGTGTGATCAAGAATCCCAGTTAGTTTTTTGGGTTTTTTTTCTGACTCTCACTAAATTTAAGGGTCCATGAATGCCATTGAATGTTGTTCATGCGTGTCTGTGTGAATACATACACACACACACACACACACACACACACACACACACACACACACACATATACACACATATACACATTTATTTCCTCTTTAGCTCCTGTGGAAAAACATGTGGGATGCTCCAATCACTCTACACACAGTAAGGTCAGAGTCCAGGGGTGGCCTACAGCCTGCTGCAGTTCTAATGTGGTTAAAACTTCTGTCCAGGGAAAGAACTCCACTCATGCATTGCAAGACTTGATGAGAACTGAAGTGTTTACAGGAGTGGTTGTCCAGTCAACCTAAACAGTTTTATGACTCTGTAGGATGTTGAAGGTTAAAACCACTTCAGTATTGTATTTTGGTAGAAATATGCTATTGATGCCATCATTTTTCATAATATCAGAACAATTTCTATTAGATGATCAATGTATTATTTTCACTTTAAATTGCCTCGTGAAGTGACCCAGGGGCTAAAGAAACCAAGATTAATTTGACAGTTTCCTGTCAGGCAAGTAAAAAACATAATGTCTGAAAAATTTGCCAAGGATAGTTTAATTTTAGACAGTGAGCGTCAGAAGCCAAGTAATCCCATAATTCTGATACATTTTGTAGCTAAAAAAATACCAGAAAACATGGAAAAGAAGGGAGATAGGAAAGAAAGAAAAAGGAAATTAAAGACCAAATTCTTGGGTTAAAGTCCTGCTATAAGATTTTCTAATGACTTGAACTTTGTGTTTTGCTGTTGAAGACAAAGTAATCTTCTATCTGTAGCCTAGAATCTGAAAGTGGATAATTTAATGGCAACAAAAAGAGAGGTTTTTATTCTATAATTCAGTATAACTTAAAAAAAATATTGTGTGTCCTCTTTATCATCATATTTTTTGCCTGAGTCTTTTTGTAAAGCAAATGAAACAATCTTGTCCATGAAGAGTAAATTCCAAACTAAGTCAAGGCATAAGATTCACAGATGCATGAAATCCACCAAAAACTATAAATTTTTAGTGAGTGACTGTGCTCCTGTGTGCTGGAACAAATCATATAACAGATTCTGTAGCTACCACTTACAAGATAAGCTGGATAAATGGGAAGAAATCACATCATATTTTTCCCTGCTGGCTTATAATGGAGCGTTGAGCACATGTGGATTTGCACTGTAGTCTGTTGACTGATCAAGATATAGGACTACTCCTGAAAAAGTGTTCTGTAAATAGATCCTTAGCTCAGATCTGTGTGATTGTCCTGGAGCATGCCACGTCTGTTGATTTCAGTAAACACTTTTCTGTATTTTCTGGGAATCAAGATTTAGAAATGGGAGGTAGGGCTGCAATAGGGACTCTTAAGTTTACACCATCTTCTCCTCTGTCCTCTATTCATTGACTGATTCCTTGAGAAGTCTTAACTTTTCCTTCAATCGTCTTTAACATTCTAGGGAATGAAATTTCACCTTATAAAACAGAGCACAGAAGAAATGTTCTGCTCTGTATGGTAAATTGCACACAGATTCCCACACAAACAGGAGAAAACACTAACAAATTCAACTAAGGAGTAATGAATACTGTGAATCTACCCCCTTTTATTAGAAAAAAAAGTCACACAGAATGTTTAGGCTGAGGTAATATTTTGGGATAGCAAAACTTCCCTTAAAGTAAATATCAGCTGTCTCACTTCACTAACATTCAGACTAAATTGATATTGTTTGCTTGTACTTGTTCCTGGGTAAATGCACAAAAACTATTTGTTGTTTCAGATCAGTAGCAATAAAATCCTGAACTTGATCAGCTTTGTCATTACCCTGCAGCAACATGGAAAGGTTGGCTGCTGGCCATATTTTAATATAGCAATAATAATACTTAACACTGTTCATCTCAAAAGCAATTTACACACATTAACTAATTAGGCCTCAGAACATTTGCATGATAGGTGAATAGCATTTATGCCTCTTTAAAGTGGGGTAAGTGGAGGAACAGAAGTTATACTGCCACAAAGAGTCAGTAACTGAATGTCCAGCTTGTGATACATTAATTTCATTTTCTGTAATGTTGAACATCTTCAGCTCCAGCTGAGGTCAAGAGAGGTGGACAGTGATCTTGACCTCTGTATATCAATATAAAAGTGCATTTTGGCTGCCATTTGCAAAAGGAAGCCTTCAGTAATTGCTTTGGAGAGTATTCATTTTCATGCAGATTCTCTCTGATCCCTTGCAGTTTTCTGTTACTGATCTTGCAGGTACTCAAAAGTTTCTTCTTGCCCTGTGTTTTTGCACATCTGAGGCATGAGCTGAGGCATTTAAGACATAGATGCCTTAGGACAAAGTTTAGCATGAACCAGGAATGAATAATTGACATTACTGATACAATTGGGGGTGTAAATTGACAGATATAAAATTATTCTTTAGGAAAAAACAAACAGTAAAAGGCACCTCCAGCTGCATAAAGAGGAGTTAGCCTGATTTGGGCATTTATTTATTTATTTATTTAAGGAAAGAATTTCCTTGCCCTCTTTCTGGTTTTTTCTGCAATAAAACCAAGATGGATTCCAGAGCTAGAACTTGAAGTCTTAGATTTATAGTAATAAACAATAAATGAAAATGTAATGAAGTCACTACTGTATACTTTAAGACTTTCCAATTCAAAGTCAGGAGAGAGAAGATGGTATAGCAAAAAGCAAGGTGGTTTTTGGTTTTGGTTTGATTTTTGTGTGTGTGTGTGTGTGTGTTTTGTTTGGTTTTTTTTGTGTTTTTTTGTTTTGTTTTGTTTTTTTTTCTTTGTTTTTGTTTTGTTTTGTTTTGTTTTGTTTTTGTCTTTTTTTTTAAAAAAAAAGCTCTGGATATCTGGATATCTGGATAAAGAAAATTGCTAATTCCTTCAGACTGACACGATACATTCATTTTTGTCTTTGAAGTTCAGACACCAAGGAGACTTGTACTTAGGTGGACTCTTAGAAGCTGGCCCTGCTCTGCATTTTGTTCCTCCTGTCACACTTCCCTGCCTGACGTAAATTGATTTTGAGACTATAATACTTGCTGCTCGCTCTTTTCAAAGTGTTAACATTCTCCTTCTTTGCTCTGCATTCAGCAAAAACATCCTTCTTCTGTCATGGAAGATGCTTCAGCATTTTTGATAGATGGACACTCATGATGCCAGTGTGCTGCTTACACACCACAGATAAATCTGCCATAAACAGAGTTCCACATGGAGAGCTGCCAGCCTCCATGGGCAATAAATAAAAATGAGGAGATGAGAGCTCACCTGGTACTGCTTCACCAAGATCAATGCTGTGCCAAGAACTGGCTGCCAGTACATCCCACCACATAGGAAACAGCTTTTAGGTTTTGGTTTGGTTTCATTTTAGATATTTGGGGTTTTTTTAATGAATCTTCTGGAAGTATTAATCTGTGCTTAATTACACACTCTCTGCCCTTTCATTTCCTGACAGATAGACAACCCAAATGTTTTGACTCCTCGTCTTTTCTCAAGGTAAACACAATAATGTCCTGAGGTTCAGGGTAGGAAACCTAGGCAGGTTGGTGTCAGTCTCCTATTGTAAATAATTAAAAAAAGGAGAAGATTATTTAATTAACCAAGATCTAAGTCTTCTTCATTCACTTTTAAAGGAAACATTACTCATTGTAATGGGGTGTGCTGGCAGAAATCCTTTGGAGTGCTATAGAGGCAACATAAATACACCTTGAGAACACTTGTTCTATTGAAGCTCACTGGCAGTTCATAGACTTTAAAGAATATCTTTTGAATTCTCAGCAAAAGAAGCCATTTGTTGCAAACCCTGCACTGGTTTAAGGAACTGCTGACACCTCATGGAAAACAATAAGATTCATCTTATTAAAATATCCCACCAAATATATTTTTTTGGTCCTGCTGGGCCTGTGTCTTGCATCATTCTTCAATTAAATTACTAAAGGCTGACAAAACACAAACAATTCTTAAGTGCTGAAAAAAAGCCTGCTGGGGTTTGTCTGTTTACTTAGATGCTGGTTTTGGAAAAGATTTGTATCCTGTCTCCAGGGCGCATTGTGTGATTTGTACAAAGTCCAGGGTTGTGGGTGCCCTTCAGGGGATGCACAGGAGGAGACAGCGTTAGCAGAGACTCTTGGTGGCAGGAGTGGAGTTTTATTGATTTCCCAAGGCCAAACAAGAAGCTCATGCCACAAGCCCAGAGGTCCTTCTCAATTTCTAGAATTTACTGTGCCTCTGAATAGATGGAAAGAAAAATGTGAAGAAATCTGCCCTGTCTTAGGACTATAGACATCCTTAAAGGTATGCATTGGTTTTTTCAAAAATTGGAAACCCACATTGGTGGGTTTGTTTCCAGTTCCCAGCCTTTAGTTCCTGTCTGTGATGGTGGTACCCACACTGGTAGCCTGGCTGCTTTTCAGCTTGCCAGTCAAGGAGGAAACAGATTTTTGGACAAATGTAAAACCAGTGCCAGGAACTGGGTGATAACAATAAAACAAAGAAGAACTGAAAGACTAGACTGTATTCACCACCTTTATTTTAGAAAGCATTAGTTCCCTCTAGTCACAGCTGAAAAAAAAGTCCAGGTTCCAAGTGAAAACAAACAAACAAACAAACAAAAATACAAAACAAACAAAAAACCCCAACTAAATTCAGAGGCTTAGACCTTATTTCTGCTGTGCTCTTATTTCAGGGTAGATCCTTGCACTTTCATCCATCCCTCCTCCTGTGTGCAGCTGGCACCCACCCCACTCTCTTGTTCTAACCATGCAGAACATGCAGGAGCTCTGAAACCTGATGCTGGGCACTTAAGGCTGTGACCCTGCAACTGGGCAGTGCCAAGCAGGAGTGAGGAGGAAACTCCTTAAAAAGATGTGCAGCTGTCATTGAAAATAAAGTCTTTTTCCCTATCATGCTTTCAAGAAAATCATAAGGAATCCAGTAAAATGTAGGACAGCAGTGGCCTACAGAGGTTATTCAGCACATTCAATGCCTCCATATTCAATTGAATATATGTTCAATTTCCAGCATTAGGAAAATCTCCACTCTACACCATTACACCATGGTAGTCAAAAATCCAATTAAAAAAATTAAAAATCCATTAAAAGATTAAGTCACTATGTAAAAGGACCAATTCCACCACCTACTATGTGCAGTGGGAAGAGACAAGAAAAGCTCACAAGTCAATTTGGCCACCCAGCTCCCTCCAGCTGCAGAGAACTGCTTTGGTGAAAATCCTCAGAAGAGTTAAGGCCTAGGTCACCCTCCTAAAACAGTGGTTACTAATAGGATTTTGGGAAAAATGTCTTCCTAAGGTCAAATGGATGGCACACAGCATGTAGACCATTCCAAGCCTTCCTGACATTTTTGGGAGCGTTAGTACTGCCCATTTAACGTGTCACCTCAGACACCTCTTCACGCTCCAGGACTCATTGGTGGAAAGTCCTGAGCCACGCCTCAATAAAATACAAAGATAGTAAAAAAATTCCGTCAACAAATTTCAGCCAAGGTTTCTGCCAAGCCACAAAGGGACCACCAGCAAAACAGCTACTCAGAAGTTCTGTCACAGGTTTTAATTTCTGTCTCTCTGCAGTTTAAACTCTTGTACTTCCTTAACCTGGCTAGGCTGCTCCAAAACACAAGGCTTCAAACTGTGACACTCAAATGGACTCCACAGCAGGGGTTACAAAGAGAAGGGAGAAAATTTCCACTCATCTGAAGAAAAAAGCTGTTGCCAGTCCGGGAGAGCAGGACAAGCAGACACTGAAGGAGGGCAAACAGAGAAATACGAGGGGCACGCTAGGGGTGTGATCAGTGACAGAGGGCAGCATGACAACAACAAGGTCACAGAATTAGGTCAGAAAGTATGGATCTACTCCCTGATTACTGTTGCTGCCCCCCAGCACAGGACATTTTTGAGAGACTGAGACCCCAAAACTTCACCTAATGAGCCCCTGTTCTCGACCCTCTCTGTAAGCTGAGTTTTCAAGCTCTGTGGCTGACTCTGAGCTTGAGCCAGCATAGGGTCCCACAGTGTGAATTGTGCCATGAGTTTTGTTGTTGCTGTTGTTTTTTTAAGAAGTGCCTCTGCTATCCAAGCATCATGTACAAGTTTGACCTATATAACAGACCAAGTAGGTCACTGAGTGCACATTGGACCATGACAAATTGATTTTGAACCATCACTTATCTGGCTCTGTTGCTGTCAAGGAGGATACATCAGTGTGATTAATAAATTATTTACCAAATAGATAAAAGCATGCTTCCCCCAACAGAGATTCTGGAGGGTTTATTGTTTTAAGCTGCTGCACTAATTGGGCTGTACATTCGCTTGCAGTTCCAAGAGAGAGGAACATTAGAAGAACAATGCTCTTTACTGCACATGGTGGTGGCACAGCAGAGGCATCCCATGAACGCCTACAACAAATGATGCTCAGTTTAGTGTTTTCCTGGCACAATTCCCAGCACCCCCTCCTTGCACCAGTCTCCATCCAGCGCTGCCCCCAGCACAGGGGAGAGAGCTGGCCTCACAGGGGCACTGAAACATTTTACTTCAAGTTCCCCTAACATGTGAGGGACAGCTTTGAGATCCACTCTGTATCACAGAAATGATGCTAGACTGCTTCCCCTGGGATTTAAACCATCACAGTTGAAAAAGTATCCTCACAGGCAAGAGAAAAAAAGGGATAAAACACCTTTTCCTCAACTAGAAAGGTTTTCTCCATCCCTCTCTGAGCTAAAAACAAAACAGAAACCAAATAAACAAGATTAAATAGAATATATTCTGCAGACAGGAGGGAAAAAATACATGAATGCCTTCCACTCTCAAGGTACATGTCATCTGGCTGTAGGACGCCAGTTAGTAGCAATACAGACTCCTGTGGGGTTATTCAGACACTTGGGTAAAATAACAGATCTCCAAAGAAGCTTAAAGTAAATGAAGCTCTTAGCAACTTAATGGGGTTTTTTGAGGAGGAAGAAGGAGGAAAGGCAGAAGAGAAGTGGGAGGGGGGAAAGGAAAAATTACAGAAACTACATTTCTAATTGCAGCAGAGAGATAGTAAAATGTCAGTCCTTGCCAGAAATTTTTTGCAGTATCCAAGCATTCCACTTTTTGTGTCTTTATTTTTTGTCTTAATTTTTTTAAATTAATTTTTTCTGCATTGCCTTGAAAGGAATCTTGGTTGTGTCTCTGACAGGAAAGAGAGACTACTTGGATTTGGGGTTATTGAAGAAAAGTGCTTGAGAATCATAGTCTAGATAAAGCTGCATAATGTCCTGGTACTTGAATTTAACTGTTTTTATTAGCTCTTTTTTTAAACTCTATTTATTAGCTCTTTCCTGTGGGGTATCCACTAATACCGATCACTAGAGAAAAAGACTGTATTATAATGATTCTTAATTAGATTCAGATGCAACAGATTGATTCATTATTTCCATGGGCTGCTGTCAGTGTTTTGTGCAGTGTTTTCAGTTTCATTAAGCTACTCTGCCCAATTCCTTCATGAGCTCTGTCAGCTAAAACCCCCCCTCTGCCCCCAGCAACACTTCTTGCCCAAGCATCTCTGCTTCTGATTTCTTTTGTAAGCCTTATCTATGAAATTACTCTTTGCTGCTGTTGTTTTATATTGGAGGACAATTTTTCACCTTCAGAACTTGAGTTTGTCCTCAGTAATAAAAAGGAAAAAAAAAAACTTTTAAGTGAGAGAAACTGCAGTGTAATCTAAAATGCATTTTAATCACTGCAACTAATTATGAAGAGTGGTAAATCAGTAAGGGTCAGAGCTCCAGCACTTCACTCCAAATGACAAACAGTAGTACAGCTGATTGTAATGGGATTATTCCTGTGAGTAGCTGCCCATTACTTTTACTGAGAGATTTATAGTCTCTTTGAAAAACTGTCTGAAAGATCATTAATAAAATAATAATTAACAAGGAAACCGAAGCCATTATATCAAGAATTTCTGCAAACAATGGGAAAACTTCATTTATGGTAGACACAGTGAATCAGAGCAGTAAAACTCTGGGTAGCTCTGTATTGCTGTCTGATACCAATAGGCATAATCTCATTTTGGGGGTGAGTAGGTAGGAGGAAAAAAACAATCTGTTTACAGATCCATGCACTAAATTGTTAAATTGGAGAATAAACCAGATATATGAGGACAACAAATGACCTTTAATAGGTCAAGTACTTTGGTCGTCAGGAATTTTGAAGGGGACCAGATTTTTTCAATCCTCATTGCTTTTGAGAGAAATAGCATCTGTGATTTTTCCATTGAAATAAATGAAATATTTGTGAGAAGCTTGTTTGTATTAAATAAATTGTCATTTTCCCAAGTAGGGAGCCATCAAAACCCAGCCTAACTCTTATGGGGGCAGCTCAGAAGGCAAGAGGGTGTGTTCCAAGGCAAACTCAAGTGAAGCACCCTGGGCGAGCATTTCAGGGCTTCCCAGACTACTGGGCTCCATGCAGTGGAGCTGCACATTTCGTGGCTGGGGTTTATCAGCTCCTGGGCAGTGCTGTGAGAATGCAATTGCCCCGTGCCTGCCTGAAGCTCTGCTCTGCACTGGGGGCTGTTGCATTGCCCTGAGCAGAACCACCTCTGTCTGCAGTCACTCCTGGAGACCTGCTGGTGATTTCAATCTCACAGCCTGTCTCCAATATCCCTTTACAACGTGAATGTACCAAAACCCAGGCAGACAGACATGAGAAGGCTTTTACACAGGTTAGATGTTATATATTCCCAAAAGTTCACAGGTAGAGATGGGATATGGTGCTGGATGGGTCACCTGGTAGCTGGGCCACCCCTGCTGCCAGAACACCCTCTCTGTTTAAGTTTAAAAAGGCACAGGTTTGATCTGTTCAGCAGGCTCCATGCAGGGTGACATGAGTACAAGCTGGGCAGGGTTGTGAGGATGGCTGGTCAAGATGCACTTAAAATTTATCACCTCTTGCAGAACAACTATCAGAGGTTCCCTTTGACTTCTCATCCTCAGGGCTCTGCACTTCAGATGGCTCTTTTAGGAAGTGAACCAGATGGAAAAACTGCACACCAGCACCCAGTAATTGTTTTGGCTTATCCCACTCTTACTTCATTTTTGTCAACAATGTTACTCTGCTTCCTACATTTCACCAGAACATTTCTTGCTGGTAAAGTGGGAAAGAAAAGTAGTCTTTTGTGAGCAGAGAAAATTCCAAAGTGTGTGTTTCGCTGAGCCCTGAGGCTTTGCTACAAACACATGTGGAGATCTGAAACATGTATTGCTGTCACCAGTGACTGCCACTTCTGTGTGGCATGACCCAGACTGGTGTTCACACATTTAAAATAATGAGATTGCATAATGCATGTGATCTTGCAACCTTACTGGTTAACAAAACACCTGAGACACCTGATCTGGAGCCCTGATTCAGTGTGATATGCCAGAGTGTGTTAGTACCCCTGGGGCTGCATGAAATACGTGCCATATTTCCCCAAAATCTCTGCATGATGTTATCTTCAGACATAAAGGACAGAAAGAAATCACAAGGTAATGCAGATGTAAGTTCACATTTTATTCTGTAAAAAAAATTCAGCCAAAACATATATATGTTCAGCCTGGACAGGTTTCACATCTAAATCACTCAAGATATTTTCCTGCCTATTAAAACTCATATGGATATCATGTACAAGTCTCTTAAAGATTTTTTCTATAATTAAAAGCTTTTGTGGTAGATGGTGTTACTTGTTCCCAGTAATCCCAGTGCTGTTTTCCCTGAAGCTACTGCATCAAGACAAAGGCATAAAAAAACTGAGCAGGAAGGGGAAAAAAAAGTGCCATTAGATCTCTTCTTTTGTTTATTATGTTTGACTAGGGAGTTTACCTTTCTTCTTTTTTTAATCTTGATTTTCTTTTTTTTTTTTTTTTCTTTTTTTGTCTTTCATTAAAATGCAATGTCCTCTAGTTGATAGCGTTTGGGCATCTTTCCCAAGTCTGCCTGACAACATCAATGGCGAGCTGTTGAGCTGCAGTGACCCCCTAAGCAAGCTGTCCTCTGCTGTTTTGGCTGCACCTACTATTATTACTCAAGCAGTGGGAGCCAAACAAATGCGACACTTGGATCTTTCTCTCTTGTTCTGCAAAGCAGCCCCGCCAAGCCCGGAGCACGGGCACGCCGCACAAGGAATCGACAATTCCCCACGATTGCACAGTGGGACACCAGCACTGGCAGCAGAGCTGAGAAGTTAACTCTGGGGTATACAGGGCTGACAAATGCAGAGACATATTGATCCTCGGCAGTCTGTCTCATCAGTGGAGTGGTAATGGGCTGCATATTAACACAACCGCCTGTAAGGTGACAAAAGACAGGGAAGGACGCTGGAGCTCAGCCCCGGGGGATGAACGTGCTGTGACAACACCACACCTGAGGTGGAAGGTCAACCAGCCACCACTGCTTGGGTCAGAGCCTCACCAAGCCTTGGCTAAGCAGAAGGATTAAAAATAACCACTTCTGCTGCAGTGTTTGTGACAGGGTGAGCAAGACTAGAAAGAGCGAGGAAATTAAGGAAAAGGAAAATGAGTTCCACAGGTGTTGGACAAAAGGACTGGGTACAAAGGGCTGCTTACAAATCTGCTGTTGCTGAATGAATGCACATGTCTTCAGCTGGCATCAAGGGCAGAAACAGCTCTCACTTGGTTCCTAGACATGTAGTAACAGATACTTCTCTGCCTTCTGAGTACAAGCTGGAGGTGTCACTGTAAAACCCAGCCCAGTGCCAGGAAGTGCTTCAGTGGCACTGAGGTATGGTGCTGCAGCTTTTGCTGGTTCAGAGGGATTGATGCTGCAAAATATCTCTGCACTCACCCTCCCCTTACAGAGCCCATGTGGCTCTGGCAGCCCTGCAAGAACCAGCCTGCACAATCCAAACTCCAAAAGAGGTTTAATTGCTTCAGAAGTGTACACATCTGTCCTTTACCTGCAAAAAGAGGAGTGTAAATGGAAAAACGTGATATCCTGTGAAATTTTAGGTTTTTATCAAAAATCTTGAGTGGCTTTGAAATAAGGTATTGTGGAAGACAGTGGGTTTTGACAGATTATTCTTGCAAAGCATGAGCACTAAAATATTTCTTTAGTACTACTGTTGGAAACAATATAATTTTAAAATAAGAATACTGGAAAATGCTGTTGACAGTTGATTTTGTCATGTTATAGATCATATATTATTAATACTATTAATATAAATTACTTGATTAATAATCATGTAGCATTAAAGAATTCTTTTAATTCTTGATTATCAGTATCTCTTTTAATACCCCTGGGTGTGTACTGTTAACACTTTACATTGCAATTTCAGGATGCATATTCATTATGTCAAAATTTTCACATGAAACAGAAATTCTGTTTCCTGGGAAACCCCAGTCTTTTTCTGTATTTCTTTTTCTTCTTCCCGTTGCTTCCCTTTATGATTTTTCTAGAGGATTTTAGGCACATTCTTGTGTAGGTTGTCTGAAGTTCAGACTTAAGAGGTCCTCAGGCTATTTGTGGGGTGTCTAAAAATTTGGTTTATATTTATTGGAGGTGTGTTTGTTCTTTCACAAAAAAAAAAAAAAAAAAAAAGTATTTTGAAAAATCAGGTAAAATTGAAAGAAATTCTTTGATAGATCACAGTAATTCTGGCTGATGGTTAGGGCCCTTTATCACCACACTCAAATAAATAAAACCCACCTACATCAGCATCCAAGTACACCTGGGACCTAAATTAACTTCTAAGTACATTGTGAGGACATTCTGCTCTGGATGATGAAGACAAAAGAAGATGAATTCACAGTTTCATTATTATTTTAGCATCACAGTGCATCACTGATATTCTTCTACTTTGGAATGCCAGGGATAATGGAAAGAAACCAAAAATATTTAAAAAGGACTATATTTAGGCCTACTGAACAACCTCACTATATATAACCTACATTTTAAACATCTTCATATTCCTTGCAGTCTCTGCTGACTTCTGCACTGGTGAAACTCAAGGGCCTCACTGTACCCAGCCCATTTTGGGTAGAGCTTGTTTACACAGCTCAGTCAGAAATGTCCTTCAGCCCCCTCCTGTGGGTCTAGTACCTTGAATTTAATATCAATATCTCATCTGAGATCAAAATTTGCCCTTCTAGAATAACACAGATTTTTAAATTGTATTTCTATTATGGCTTTTAATTGCAGTCTTGACATTTCCTCTATTTTCTTTTTTCTTTTTTTTAATAGAAGACAAAAACAGTGCAGTCAGTTGCACCAATCTCTACATTATAGCCAATAATATTGATTGTATTTAGTTAGATAATATCCAACATTGGAAATACTAACATTCAACATTTATTAGATTTTTAGTCATACTGATAACAATCAAAAATATTTAATAATTTAAAGATCAATTGCATTTCCAATGAAATAAGCTAGTTACACACTCCTAGATGAAATCAAAGCTCACACAACTTCCTATTTCAAAGGTCTAGTGAAGGAAATAGTGGAATAATCATAAAACTTAGATTCCTGTTGAATTCTTGCTGAATTCTTTCAGAAATCTGAAAAGTAGTTAAAATCCAGTTGTAATTAAAAATTCTTTTTTTTCTTTTCCTTTAAATTTTGTTTAATTTGTGAAAACCAAAGAGTTCCCCAGCAGTAGGAACAGAAACCCATCTCAGTATAAGCAGCATTTATGGTGCAGAGCAACTCCTTGAGCCTCAGGTGATCCTTCCACACCTTGTGCTTGAGTGTCTGCTCCCCTGGGGGTGGTGGGGGTCTCTCCCTAACAGTGATTTATGCCCTTTGTGTTTGCTCTTACATGGCACACAGACACTGTGTGTGCTGACACCCAGCCCAGCAGCACAGGACACAGGGAACACCTGAACAGGGAGTGCCCTGGCCCTGCACAGCAGCCATCCATCACTGGGGCTGGAGCCAGATTTGCAGGGACAGGCAAAGAGGTCTGAGATCAGTAAGGGGCACACAGGAAAAATTCACACAATTTTTTACAAGTAAATGGCTATTTTGTTTTTCCAGATGAGTAGCAACAAAAATATTCTCGGTGTGTTGCTTTTTCTTGTTTGATAAATAACTTGTGCTGTTCTTGCTTTATTCAGTATTGTTCTTTGAAGCTGCTGCATGCCTATACACATCAAATACTTACATACTGAATTCTGTGTGACTGCACATACACATGCACAGAGAGTGCACCATAAAATCTTTTGTTATGAGCCCCAGAAGCTAAGAAGCATGAAACCTGTCACTAATTCAGGTGATAGTCCTAACCACCAAACTAGTCCTTATTCAAACTAAATTACATCTTTTCCTCCGTGTCCTCATTTTTAATCTACAAAGTAAGCTTGCTATAACAGTGTCCTCGCCTCAAAAAAGCCTCAAAGCCAACTCAAATATAGAAGCATCAGTAGTTTTTGCCAAGCACAAAAGGTTTATGCCATTTTTCCTTCCTCTGTCAGCCTTACTTGTACCTTACCCTTTGGCTCTGCAGAGGTTTAAAGTGGCCATGTGTGAGCTAACAGGCAGCAGGCAGCTCTCCCCCTGAAAAAAGCTGCCTGCGACTGCAGATTTATTTAAATGTGAGTGTGTAGCTGGTTTCCTGCATGCAAAATAAAGCAGGTGCTAAAATATTAAACTCTACCACTGTCCACTATTCATTGCATCCAACTGGTGCTGTCAGAAGCAAGCTGCTTGACTAACCAGGGCCTGTGATTTAGTGTGACATTCCAACTCTAATTACTCCCTCCTCCTGATTCATTTTCTCAGCCTCCAATTTTCAGATTTAGAGAGCCTGGATTCAAGGGGATGTGGGTACAGTTGTGTGCAGGAGAGCTGGAAATGCATTTGCCTCTAAATGCAGAACATAATTAATCACCCTGGGGCTCCTGAAATTATTTGCTACACAGCTAAGGCTTTCAAGGGGCAATTTAGCCTGGTCTCAGGTGTCTTTGAGGTGTCCTGGAATATTCCTCGTCTCACACCCTGGGCATGGGTGTCAGCAGCTGGCACTGGCCACTGTCACCCAGAGCCTCTCTGCAGCTCTGCCCCATCTGCTGGGCACAGATACACCTTTTTCTGGCATGAAGCAGCACAAAAGTGACTGCACTGATATTATTGCCCCCATGCTAGGCTGTGTTCAGATTCGTGGCAGGGGATGGATCAGTCATGTGGCAGGGCAACCCCAGACTTCCCTGCTGCACATCTGGGCAGTAAGCAAAGCCCAGATAGCAAACTGCAAAGAAAATAATCAGAAGCATTTTGAATAAGTACACACTCTGCTGCAGGGTTAATCTGCTCACATAACTTACATTTCATCAAGAACATTCCTTGATGTCCTGTGAATCAATAACACAGGCAATAAGAAACAACATCACCTTTAAAGCTCTATGCAAGTTGCTATTTTCCCTAGGAAAACATTTTCCTGTGCTGAAGAAAGTGAATATTTTGTTGACCTCAGTAAAATATTTTTTTCTTTTAAAATTTGCCAGTTAAATCAGAAACAACAGAGACTTTCTTTTTGAGAAGAAGAGGGGGAATAAACCTCCTACTTCCTTTTATTTCTTGTTTGCTTTTCAGAAGAGAAAGGCAAAACTTGAAAGTATTTCCCAGAAAAATGAAAACAAGACTTTCTAGACTGTTAAGAAATGTTCTACCTATTTTTTTATGGCGTCCTTCATTTAACTCTTTAGAAGGTTAAAATGAATAGAGTATTCAGGTTTGACTTTGACTGCTTAACTTGCATTAATTCTATTTTCTTAACTTTTTTAAGTTTGGCTGATTTATGTGTTAGCTAATGTGCAAGAAGAGAATACCTTTTTCCTGAGTAAATACATCTCATAGGCCATTAAAGCTGCCAGTTGTCAGGCACTGAGGTGTGGGACCTCGAGAGCGTTTCCCCAAAGTCCACATTTCAGGTGAGGTGACAGGAGCATGCCCCACGTCAGGGAATGTAATAGATGGCAGGCACTGTGCCACTGCTGCGGGGGCTGATCCTGTGAAATGCAACCTGCAAGTTGCCAGTTCATAGCAAATGCTTCCTGGCATTGAAATGTCTTATTTACCTCACACAGACCTCTTCCCAAGAACTGCTGCCCCATGAAGCACTGAGCACCTGCCTCCTACTCCCTGAGAAAGCCAACCTGCTGTCCCTCCTGCTAGAAATATTGTTTGATGTGCGCAGCAGATTTCTCGCCAAAGAATAAAATAATAATAATAAAGTTAAAAGCTGCAGTGGTAAAATTTGACAATAAATTTTTTCTCTGTAGAGTGCAACAACCAGGCTTGTGCTTCTGCAGAGGGGCTCTGGACACCCCTTGTTTGCCCTTGTTTCAGATAGAAGTGTGTCTTCTTTGTAATCCATAAATTGCTATTTTGTCCAGCTGTGACCACCACCACATGCAGTGGGCTTGCTAAGGAGCGTGTGCAAGGTGGAGAATTTCTCAGAAATCAGAGAATTTCTCAGAAATCAGGGTGGGTTATTTGCACACAATTTTCAAATTAAACAACTGTTATAGTAGTTCTGGACTAAAAAGCTTACATCTGTCTTTTTCTGAAGTCAAGACTGCATATTTCCAGTATTTTCTCTCCTATGTGAAATGACTCACAGGACATTCTTTCTTCTTTTCTGTTCTTTTATTTCATTTTTTATTTCCTTTTTGGCTTTCTCTGTGATCTCACTCATCCTGTTTCCTCTAAAACACTGCTGTTAAAACCAAACATTGTCAATAACTTCAGTTTGAATGGATCAAATTTTAACGTGGGGTAAATAAAAATTCCTCTAAATTGAATTAATTTGTTATCATTATGTATTAAGTTCAATCTGACACTTCTGAGGATTTACTCAAGATAAGGACCTTTTTTTGCTGTGCATTTCACAAATATACAACAATATATTGTTCCTGCTGCAGATTATTTATTGTCCAGATAAACAAAGGACAAGGCAAAGCAAATAACATACAAGGAAGTCAAAAAGGAAAAAAAAAATGCCATCAGTTGTGGTTCTGGCTATTTATATTGTTTAGGAACAGGATTGCATTTTTGTTGCCAGCTTGGAATATACAAGTTTCTCTCTTGGCATTTGATCCTATTAAGACAAGAAAGAAAGACATCTACACCCATTTTCTGCTACATATTTATTTTGTGCAGCGGCTTGTGAAAGAAAGTGCTGACTGCTTTTTCTAGCTCTGAAGCCATTTCTCAGTGTGTGTGCGAAACAGCAGAGACTGAAAATTTAAGTCTCTTGATGAATTTACAAATACCTTTAAAATCCCAAACTATAGCACCATTTTAAACCTTGACCAGTTGGTGGGGGCTGGGCAGATTTATCCACTCTCCTCCCTGGTGCCAGCCCTCAAATGGAGTTTCTGGATGCCTCCAACGTGCATTCAGCAGTCTCCTCTCCCCATGGCAGGAATGGGGCCATGGCTGCTTGCAGCAGCTGAGGTGCCCTGAGTTTGGCCTTGGGCCTGGGAATTGTGTAGGTTCTCTTCCCCAGTCAATGGGGAGGCCTCCCGGGTGATCCTTGATGGCTCTGCATTTTCTGCCTCAAAATATTGCAGGAGAAAGTTTTCTCTCCTCTCCTCTCCTCTCCTCTCCTCTCCTCTCCTCTCCTCTCCTCTCCTCTCCTCTCCTCTCCTCTCCTCTCCTCTCCTCTCCTCTCCTCTCCTCTCCTCTCCTCTCCTCTCCTCTCCTCTCCTCTCCTCTCCTCTCCTCTCCTCTCCTCTCCTCTCCTCTCCTCTCCTCTCCTCTCCTCTCCTCTCCTCTCCTCTCCTCTCCTCTCCTCTTCTTCTCCTCTCTTCCTCCCAAATCTGTCTATAACGTGCATCAGGGAAGCACCCTGGTGTATGAAACCAGCACTGATTCAAGATCAAATCTAAAGCTGAAAAATCGGTGTTGTGTTCATTGTAACCTGTCTAGTCTTTGTTACTGTGTGCCAGTCTGTATGTATATAATAAACTTGATCAAAAAACACAACACAAATAATTTAAAAACCTAGTTCCTTTTTCAACACTGTCATATGATATAATTATATGATTTCTAGAAGGTACCTAAAAATGAATTATAGGGTGTTTTGTTCACATTTTTTGTTCCAAGTGAACTACTGAGTTCAGTATTGCCTTCTGTAAATACCATTCCAAATAATCATGAAGCATCCTATAATTCAATTATAAATAACCTCTGAGAACCATAAAATGATATATTCTAGATTAGTGGCACAAACAGATGTATTCACCATCCTGACTGTAAAATGAAACCTAAAACAAACCCAGCATTTTCACTTGCTTTTGATCTGCAATGTGGCTCTGTGCATGAGAAGTACAATGGAGCCCATACAGACTGTAACGCTCTCCCTGGAATTAAGCCCTCTCAGAAAAACAAAGTTAAAATCAGAACAATACAAAACACTCAGTGTATTTCCCCTTAAAAAAAAAAATAAAAATAAAGGCCTTACTCAGCAGAGGTTGAGATATAGATATACAGGAAGAATTAACAACCATTGCAGGAAATGTGCAATGTTTTGTGCAGTCCATGTTTTTTTTTCACACACTGTGTTTTCTCACACAAAAACCATGATGAGGCATTTCTAAGGATGGTGTTTTACTGTTACTTGTGTATCAACTTCTGACATCTCTTCAACTTGATGTTTGGTGCAGTAAGCCAGATGACAAAACAGAATTTTAGAATAAATGAACATTGGGTGAATGAATGTGGCAAACCTATACCTGGGGAAAAGAAGGACTGTTCTTTACCAGGTGACCAAAAGCTCTATAAATCTGTGCTTAACTCAGATATTTTAAATACAGAGGCACTGTTACTGTTGTTTAGCTCAATGTTTGGAGTGCTCAGATGAAAAAAGACCTGCAGTATTTAGATAACACAGGACCCAGACAGGGATATAACTTTGTACTGTAAAGCAAAGCTTAAAAAAGAGACAGGAAGTAGCACCCAGGGTTGCATTAGGTTAACGGTGGTGAGAGGACTGAAACAAGGTGGAAAGCTGTATTTTGTCAGAGTGGGCAAGCACGTGGTGTGGACCTCACACAATACTGACCCAAGGCTCTGCCCCTGCAGCATCACCTCCTCCTCCACCACAGCCTGGGGCTCTGAGAGCTGGTGGACATCCACAAGAGACTGCTCATGAGCATGAGCCTCCCAAGGGTGGGTGGCCATGTATGGGGACAGAAATGGAGCTGCCACGTGTGGCTCGTGCCACCAGGGCAGAGCACATTTTGCTAAGAGGTGCAAAGAGACAAGCTGACTAAGTACAGGATAACATGCTGGGTTAGGCAGGTTTGATTCCTAAAAACCCTGGGTCAAGCCTCAGAAATGTGTCATCTCCGATGTCACTCTGGCACCCAATAACACCCTCTGGTTTTTGAGTTCCATCGCCAAGTGGGAGGAATAAAATTGATGATCTTCTTCTAGCGGCTTTGATAAATAAGTGCAACTGTTTTCCTGCAAGCACCTGTTTCCTTCCTACATCCCCTCTTGGGAGATTTTTTTTAAGAAATTTTTTGCCTGAGAAGCAGCTGAATTCCAAATCCCAGGTCACCCCCCATCTGTTTGCAGAACACAAGTTAGTTAATTTTGGTAATGCTAAAAAAGTGTTCTAAAAAGCCTCTTTCACATTGATGCTCCCCAAGACTGGAAGGCAAGGCATATGGGGGAGCAGCAGTTGGTGGAACAATTTTATCTGTGGCATGAGAAACTAGATGAAAGTGTTCTTGTGAGGACACATGATAAATGGTAAAGGCAAATTCGATGATCACCTTTTTCCCCTTGGGCTTTTATTACCTACATGTTGTGCAGCTGGTACTGACAGCCAGTAATGTGTGTCTAGATATTTCAATATTCACTTTTGGAATAGGGTGGCAGAGACTCCCCGTTTTGTGGTTTGTAGCTCTGTAGGTGTTTGTAACATTGCAGCTTTCCATCTGCACCGAAATTCACGCTCACTTCTGGGCACAGTGTTACCAGGAGGACACAGATAAGCTGAAGGGAGCTGGGAGAAAAAGAACAAAAGTCATTGTGAGGCTGGAAGGAGTGATATAAAAAAGAGATAAGTATGCACAGCTTGACTAAACAATGACTAATTGCTAGAGCATAATAACAATTCTGAAAGGAGTCTTAATTGATTTATCTGAGGAATGCTCAAGGCTTCTTTTAAGATGCTTTACTATTAGAATTATTTATCTGTCTAGGTTAAGGATACAAGTGAACACTTCTGTCCTTATTTGATGTTTGAAATTAGGGAAAACTAAATACACACAGAACCATAAGCACCACAAGGTTATTCAGATGCCAGTGGCACTTAAAATATTCTTTTGTGAATAGTCCTGTGTGTCACCAGAGGAAGCTAATGGGTATCCTAGAGTCTCAGGTGGTGATAAACAAGGACATTAAATGATAATGGTTACAGGAGTCTTAACAGTGACTTAGTCTAATTCAATACACAAAATGACATGGCCTGTGAATTGCTGTATAACAAGAAACACCAGCCATGAATGCTGGCTAAGGTGGCCAGCACAAACTGTGCAATGAAACTTGTTAAATGTGGGGAGAAAGGATATGGTACTCCTTCCAAAAAGTTAAAAATATTAGCTTATAATACTCAGATGGTATAAAATGTCACAGCTTTGACTTCACGGCACTGTGTTGATTTGCATTAGCTGAAGTTCTGTCTCTAAATTCTTTAAGAAAACCCAAAATGAAACTCTAATGAATTTATTTCTGGAAGGACACCATCTGGTGTTTTACTGCTAGCTGACAAGTAGGAAAGGATAGTCTGACTGCTGGTTGCAGGAGAAGTGCAGGATTTGCATTTTATAGGGGCTAGTGAGGATGATATTTAACCAAATATCTCTTTTAACAGGTCCCCTCACAATCTACACGCTGGAGATGCATTCAAACCAAATCCAGTGACCTGGATATCTTAAACTGTCTCTCTTTAAAAGTGATGTAAACTAGGAATAATGGCACAATTCTGTCATGCTTCAGGAAGAAATTAACCCCCTGTCTAGATCTGTATGGTGCCTAACCAATCATCTCCATTTAATGGCTTCAATATTTCTGTTGATTATAAAAATGGCTCTGAATGTAAGTTAAGTCACCTTTCAGGATTCATAATCCTGTGTAAAACTGAGGAACCTTAATCCTTATATGTATGCTGATTTCATTGCATACTCCGATTCCCTCTATCTTTTTCCACACCTCCACTTCCACACAATAAATAACTTTTTCTGTTTTCCCAGCATATAATTCTGTATAGAACTATCCATCATACCACATAATAACACAAAAAAATGTAAAAGTAGCTTTTGTACTGTACTGTCGATTACTTCCGAGAAAACAATATTTAGGGTTTATTTAATTTTTTTAAATTTTGTGGCTGTGTCAGATGCAACTCCTTTTTATTCTTGTTCAATGAAATTTTTAATAGAGCCTTTAGGTAGAATCCTCGAATAAGGGACTGCAGAAGCTTTCTGAGAAAGATCAAATGATGGTGCTCTGAGAGGCAGTTTTTTCTTCACCTCAAACAACAGCCAGTCACAAAGCAAGTGCCAAGACTGTCTGAAGAGATAAACATGAGTGTGAAATATTTAGTAAGGGAGAGCTAAGAAAGCAAAATGCTGTATTTGCCTATTTTTATAACAAAATGTAGACATAGCAAATGGTGGGACTGCAACAGAAATTAAAGATACAACTTCTTTTATGGAAATGCATGTTTGGTAGAGGTTCAGCAAAAGAACCTTTGTTTCATGGCATTTGTATTAATTTGCCTGATTAGCAAGCACCTGTTGTACGTAGCAGGTAGTGAGAACAAAAGCAGCTGTCAGTGCTGATCCGAAGGCTCCTCATTTGCTTGTGAAGCACAGTTTTCCCTGATGAGACAAGGGATTTGCTATTCACCAGCATGGGTTGGGTAATGGTCTTTTTGCTGCTGAGCCCGTCTCTGCTCCTCCCAGGCCTTGGTTCTGCACAAGAGCCCTCAGTGAGGAGCAGCAGCAGGGAGGAGCCACCCCGAAGGTTGGAGCTGTGACACAGTGGCTCTGTCACGCTGCACTCCCCGGCCTCTGAGGAGCTGGGGCAGCAGCTCTGAGGGGGACGTGTGGGTCTCAGCTGGATGTGAAGGCATTTGCTTTCAGGAGCCCCTGAAGTTGTGGCTAACTCAGCTGACTTTGCAAGTACTGCTATGACAAAATAGATGCTTTTCTTTCCACTAGGCACTGGTCTTAGGCTATTGGGAGTTAAATTGTGGGCAGTTGCCAAAGAAATGCCAGACCACAGGAGTTATATGCAGTCAGGGGAATGTGTATAGCTTCTGGTTTCTAAGGAAGAGGACATAAGGATAATCCCATAGTTTCAGCATTAAGACAGCTATTATTCTTATTACCTTTACTTCTATTAATGTTGCTTGGAAAATATAATGTTAATATGTAATTGTAATTACAGTAGGTTGGCAATTATAAATAAGGCCATGAATAGTTCTCAGTCAGATTCAGGAATACAGAAAGTGATGTGCCTGCCATTCTGCATTACTGTACTTAAAAGGAGATAGTCCTTACAGAAAGCAGTAACACAGAGTGTGGCCACACTGAATGGCTAAGGTAGACAGAGCCTCTTGTATGTCTCCCATCACATAAATCCAAAATTCACAGCCAAGAAACAGAGGATACAAAGAACATCTTCCTTAAGGCAGATACAGAGAGAGCCAAGCTCCTCTGTCCATGACACACTGAAACAGGATCTGTATCCATGTGTGGTTAGAAGACACAAGAGGTGACTGATCATCAGGCAGCAAGGCTGCAGCTACAGCTTTCACATGGCTGTGGGCCCAACTCATGAGTCCTTCTGGAACCAAGGTGTATCTCAGCTTGGACACCACACAGAGCCAACAAACTGAAGTCAAACTGGAAAATGAGCTGGTGAGAACATAATGCACTGCTTTGTGTTGAGAGATTAGCTGGTTCGAGTTTCCACTGCTCTGCACTCCATATGCTTCTGTGCACAACCTCCATTTAAATAACAGGTTACTTCAATAATTAATGTGCTTTAATGTCTCCATGACTTTGCCATAGAACTCCTATGTGCCCTTGGGCAATTCGTTTCGTCTCTCTGGCCTTCACCATTTTCAAAATACATGTGAAACCAGAGCTCAATTAACAAAGATAACAGAGAAATGGGACGACCCAGAGAAAGAGAAAATATGGACATTTGAGTCCTTGTGGTGCACCAGCCCTACAAAGAGAGGCTGGAACACAGAAGATCCATGACAATGCTGACTGTGAAGTGCAGGGATTCCAGAACCAGCCAGGAGCTGAGGCATTCAGCCCACCCTGCACACTCCAGCCCAGGCATAGCTACAGGGGTGTACTCCTACACAGACCTGCCCAGGGTCCTGCTGCACCCACAGAAAGGGTAATCTGTCATGTGGGTAAGCAGCATAGGGACACTCTGCTGAAGGGTGTCCCAAAGGTACTTAAACACATGTACAAGATGGATAGCATCATCCTGTACTGAACAGTATCGTGATTCAGATGTCCCAATGCATCAGGCATCACTCTGAGTGATTAAATGCTCTTTTGCTGCAAAGCACTTTATGAGAAGCAGTAGATGCAGCAAATAAGGCAGACAGACACTAACTGCAGCCTTTCTGCATGAAAACCTGTAAACCTGATGACCTGTAACACAAAGATTTCCCTGAAAGTGAGGTTTTTTACTTTCTATCCAAGTACATGTGTAAGTCACACCCTTTGCAACAAAGGCAAAAATAGGATATACTGTCAACCCTGGATAAATGGCTGAAATGAAAACCTTTTCCAAGCAGTGAGTGATTTAGGAGCTTGTGTATAACTTCAGTGTAGGATTTATGGTTGTACACTATTATACATTATATGCACATAACAAAAATGTTATCCAAAAGCCAAAGTCAGAGAAAGAATGGGTGATTAAGAGAAAGAATTCCCAATATGCTGAACTATGATTAGGCTAGTGGGAGTGCTGCTGTAAGAATTAAATTTACAACAAAAGTAACTCAGTTTTATCTCTTCTGAGTAATTCAGTACATTCTCACTTTGCTGTTACAGCTAGCTGTAACTTCTTTTTCTCTGTAATTTATTCAAATATCCCAAAGGGTCAGATAAGAAAATTGCTTTCTTGGAACCAATAATGAATGTGGGGTCAGTCAATGCAAAACAATAAGGTATGTTACCAACAAATATTCCTCATATCAAAACAATGTCTGCCTCTAAATCATGTTGCCAACTATTCCTTCCAAAACGAGAATATGGGCCACGTCCCCATTTATAGACTTTCTTTTACAGATGTAACACTTCTGCTCACCCTCCTCATGCAGCTTGGCAGTCTGCCTTGCTGAGGAATATTCTTCTTCCCTTCTTTGAAACGCAGAGCACAATCTCACAGACATACTAGAAACCCCTTGATCTGTAGCTGGACACTTCCTAAACTCCCAAGCATTCCTCTGAAAATAAGTGTTCTTGGTCACAAGGTGGCAAAAAAGCATGGAAAGGAGGCTTAACAAAGACATTTCTCAATAGCTTTGATGATGCCTGCATTCTTAAAACAAACAAGATTTAGATTTTTTAATACAAAAGTTCCTAATGTCTTATCTTACCCTTACTTTGGAATCAGGAAAACGTAATTTTTCTGGCCTGGTGCGTCTTTTAGTAGGTTCTTCTTACACACCAATGTCTCCTTATGCAGCACAGCACCCTGCTCTTAAACTACTTTTGCCCTCTGTGCTCGTACTTCTACAGAGAGTGACTTCTGCCTAGCTCTTTCCTAGATCCTTCCTATACTCCCTATTAGCATCTGTATGGAAAGAATATTTTTCTACAGGAGTGGGCCAGCAAGTGAGAGGCGGTCAAAAGCTCTTTTCATGCCTTTGCAGTGTTGACCTTCAGTAAGGCTTCAAGAATCTTCCCTAAGTAGAGCAGCAGCCACGGCTAAATTCACTACAAAATGTGAATTTAATACAGAGACATGCCAGCCTGCCCCAGCAGCAGGATCAGTGCTGGGGGAAGGGGAGGGATGAGGGGTCTAATTTGTATTCTACTCTGCTGCAAGCTGCTTCTCCAATTGCACCATCTCCTATTTATGATATCTCTTTGGAAAGCAGACTCATGGTATTGCAGCTGAAATCAGTAGTCACTTGATGTGAAACCTCTACCAAATCCACTGTTTCCAGTGGATTCTGGCTTTTCAAAATCTGTATCCCTGTGTGGAAACTCTGATGGTGCCTCTGGGTCTGGCCTGTGAATACCATGTAAGAGACAAGGGTTGTGCATGTGTAAGCACTCCACTGACTTCCTTAATTCTGTTTCTTTTCGCTTGAGCTTATCTCAGAAAAAAGATGTAGCCCCATGGAAGAAGCATATTGTGTAAAAATATGATCAGCTATACAGAAGAGATTTAGTACAGAAGCAGTTCCTTAGTGCTGGACAATACAATTATTCTTTCTACATAGTAATTTTCAATAGGAGAGGTAGATCTGTAATAGAACTGATAAAAAAGTATCCTTCATTTGACCTTTTTCAAGGCATACTAGCATCATGTTGCCATGTGATGGTGATCTTTGATTTTCTTTTCACAATATTTTATTTGACACAGTTCATGAAAAACAAATCCATATATATTGAATATTGTACTGTCATTGATTCTGATGTCAAGCCACAGCCATCAACTCAAATTTTGTCTCCCTAAGTGTAAATGCCCATAAACAAAACTTGATGTTTAAATCTTCAGGCTCAATTTCACCTTGCAAATCAAGAAAATCAAATCAAGAAAAACCTTTGTGTACTACTCATTTTAATTTAAAAGGAATGGGCCTTTTTTTCTGGTACTTAAAAAAAAAAAAAGTGGAAAACAGATTACTGTGAATTTCCACCTAAAGATGGAAATATTCCTTAGCTTTCTTTGCAAAAATAGTAGCTGAGCACTTCAGAGAACATTTAGCACTAATGAATAAATTCCAAGGATAATCTTCTATGAGAGGAGTACCCCAGTGGTGATGCATGAACCCCAGGTGGCTTTCCAGCAGTCATGGCTGTGACACAATGGCTCTGACACTCCATGAGTGGTAGAACTGCATTGGCTGAGAGAGGGTCAGGCTGGCAGGTGTTGCTGTCACTGAAATTTCAGGGTTACTCTGGGATTCCTATTCACATTCACGCTGTTCAAACTGAGAGTAGTGAAACCTCCAGCAAACTCTTCTTGTCACCTTCTTGTGATTTTCCCTCCAAGCCCTTCCTTCTTCTGTCTTGCAGTTCCTGGTGACATGAGAATTTTATCAGCTCATTTAGCAAGGGAAAATCACCAGCTCTGATGTGATAGTATATCTCCTATGTTATGGGTGCAGAAACTGGAGAGAAATTAAATTATTTCACTAAAATCAGTCAGTGGCAAAATAAATACAGGGGTCACCTATCAGGTTAAAGTCTCAGAAATCCTTCACTTTAAATGACATACCATCTCTCCTGCCCTTTAAATCCAGTTTTCTGTACTAGATTTATAGAGATACATCCATTAATTATCAAGAATATGACCATGGGTCCTTAGAAGGAAAATATAGGAGGGTCCTGGAGAAGGAGATGCCTGTAAGCTTACTTTGTACAGGATCCTATGGATAGATGACATTCCTAGCAACCCATTACTGACATTTCAAATTTTACCCCCATAAAACAGATCTGGTGGGGGGTTTTTTTGCCATTATTCATGCAAATAATGTCTGTGCTTTCAGTGTTATTAGCTGTTCTCAGTTCTTAGGTTTGTTAAAAGACAAGAGGAATAAATATAAATCCTGGTAATGGCTGGAGGTACATTGGCTGTTCTGTGTACAATTATATTATGATGACCTTAATAATTAATGGGTCCATCTATATTGCATTACAGCGTTGCTGAGGATCTTCATGATCAGACAGTTCTGCTGCCTCCTTGCCCTCACACGTATGACAGATAACAGGCAGATAAATCTTAAGTTTTTGTAAACTGGCATAATTTCACTCAGCAATTATTAAAAAAAACCCCAAACCCTAATTCTTCTCATTGGCATGAGGGTAAATAATGTCTGTGTTTTGTGTAGTTGGCTTAAAATTCTTGACTAAACACTTACCTTGCTTCCAGCAAGTTAAGCTCTACTACAGAGAGTTAGAGGAACAGCTCCTAAAAATTATGGTGTGAATGATGAAGAGGGAAAAACAAGAAAGAAATCATCAACAAGGCAAAAAAAAAAAAATTCTCAAGAAACCTGTGACAGGAACAGAAACCAAAGGAGAGATTGTCACCAAATGAGAACTTCCCTGGTTCCCTTCACAAAGAGATTGAGATCTTGTCCTGCTTAACAATGCACAGTCTAAGGAATTGATCTTGAAAATATCCATAGAAAGCCTTACTACTCCACATCTGTTGGTTTTGTTGTGATCATCAAGCTAAGAATTATTTACATAATTATTAGAGAAATCAGGTGTAAAAGTCTAAATACAAGTGAATTGAATATGGGAATTTGAGATAACTTCATTGCTGGGATTTTTATTTTTAAATATTTTTAAAATAATTTTTGCATGCACATATTATTCTTTTCCTGTGTTAGATGTTTTCTGATAATCTACTGAATGTCAGACTTCTCATCAAATCAGCATCTTGGAGCCTAATATCTGATCTGTCACTAGATAACTGCTTCAAAGGTGAATTATTCACATCCAGTGCCTAAGACTCAGTTTATAGAAACATAAAATAAGGGGATCCAGGTAGAATAGAAGGAAAGGCCATTAAGCAATACCCCATCTCTGAGAAAGTGCTGTCACAGAAACGTTATTGGTCCCATTTAGGACTCACTTATTGCTTGCACTTAGGACTAATTTGGCAAATCACTGACACACATTAAGTTGATGGGGTTTAAATAGAAGTTTGACTGGTTTTCTGATTTAAGTCTTTATGTCCTTCTAAACTATTTTGGAACTCCAATATTGAAGTACAGAGGAAACCCATCAACATAATGAGCAGGAGAACTGGACTGAACACAAAACAAAACCCTGTAATCCTAAAACGAAGAGATGAGAAGAGAAGGAAATCTACTATGGAGAGAAGATTTCTGAACCCAATAAACAACAGAGAATGGAAATGTATTCCCTAGAGAGACACCTGAACAATCAAGTTATAATGGAAAAATTTTGAGATAATTTTAAAAAAGCAAGAGGACTTCAGAGAGCAACTCAGAAGAGTGAATTTAAATGTATATGGTTTTTAAGGATAAACCATGAAGGAGCAATTAAGGAGTAAAATACATATATATAAAAGAAAGAATCTAAGTGAATTCTTGGCACTGGACTCCTTTCACTCCAAAGGGTGCCTGCACATAACATACCTACTCTTTAGATAGTAATGATGAGGAACAATAAGAGTTTGTGTGTCAACAGAAAATGGAACAAGCTGAAAGAATAAAGGGCAGTAAGTGATCAGCTCTGAAATGTGAGAGGAACTGTAGAGAAATACTCAAGATAATGGAAAAGGCAGCACTATTTAACACGTTTTCCTCTCTGCCAGTAATACATGGTTATTCAGTTAAAATGGTAGACTACGATTACAGAATATAAAAGTGAATCTCTATTTTTTCACAGCATCTAGCAAGATTAGGCATTTTCAGAGGTGTTGCTACTATCATACCTTTGCAACAGATCTTCATACAGCTATATTATGGTCACAGTGATCCCTTTTGATGTTAAAAATTATAGAAAATACTAGTGCTATAAACCTCTGAACTGATCTATTAATGGGTATTGTTAGTTAAAGGGTATTGGAGTAAGCAAGCCATTGGCCTGCCTTTTAGGACAATTCTTTAATGTTTAAATTATCACTCATCTTGTGTGTCATGTTGGTATTCTTAATGTCAACCATATAAAAAAATAATTCAGAAATAACAACATAATGTTGTAAAACCATAAAGAGAAAATAAGATTAGAAAAGCCATTTCCTTTACTGGGATTTGTGAGCTAAAGGTTAACTTCCAATTAGAGTTTAAAAGGAAGAACTTTTATTCTGTGTTGGTTGAGGCTTTTAGCAAATCACATTTATATGTGCAGAACATTTGTATATTCCCTAATAACTTGCCATTACATTAAAGTCTGTGAGCTTGTCACCAGAACTTGTACAACCAATCTGGACACAAGATATGCAGAGATAAGATTTGTTAATATTGCATTATCAGATGCTGTTGCTTTGCTATCGATTGCAGTTATGTCACTGTTCAGTTACCAGGTAAATCCTGTGTTCCAGCCTTGCATTGTCATATCTAAATAATAGTCAGTAGAGGAAGATTAATTCCTGTGTCACATTTATATTGTAGCAAAACAGCAATAATAGTATTGTATTAAAAATAACATAAAGGAAAAAGATAAATAGTGCAAAACAATAACCAACATATTTAAATAATAGCAGGCCCAGGGGATTAAGTGATACTTTGCATTTTTATAGAGCTTTCAATATAAGGATCTCAAAACACTTCACAAACATTAACAAAATAAGCCTCCCAACACTCTTTAGGTAGGGAAATATTATTATCCTCATTTTACAGATGAATAAGCTTCTTTATGAGGAAGATAAAGCCAAGTGAAGTTCCCAAAGCCACAAAGCATGTCAGAAGCAGAATTACTAAATAGGCTCCGTGCTTAGATTACACAGAGACAGAGACCTTGACAGATAGAAAAGAATTCACATATTCTCATGAAAGCTAGGTCACATGTTATGCAGCCATCATCTTAATGATAATTACAAACACAAAAAAGCCAGATTTTCATTTCTGAAGTCAAAACTAAGCTGTAGTGAGACCCTCCCTTCAGACTGCCTGCAGACTGCCCATGGAGACTCGAGGCAAAGCATCACTCTGTTTGCTTCACGGATCCCAGGGGTCCTAGCTGGACTCCACTAGACTTTTCCCACACTGTCCACTCTCCTTTAGTCTGACTCACATCAACTCAAATTCCTTTTCCATCAATCTGCAGAAATTTTTTTGCTGTTTTCAATTGATAAAATGTCTTTTTTTTTGTCTGTAAGTGATGTATAATTCAGAGTGAGTGCAAGCAGGCCATGAAGAAGATGATTTTTTTCCTGTATACACCCTTCCTTTAGCTCTTTGGTTATTACCAAAAATGTATTTACATGTTTAACCACAGTGTGATTCACTATGAAATATGGATGATATCTGATGTAGTAGGCAAGACAGGAAGTAGACAGTTCATGTCAGATATCAAGAGCCCAATTCTGACAGAGCAGTTGCACAGGAAAATCTAGAGTTATCTCAGGTTTTCACATCTGTAACAAACTGCAGAACCTGACTGCTGGCATAAAAAAATGTAATAAAATTGCTAAGAATGAAGAAAAAGCATTCATATCCAAGTCTGGGGGGTTTTATTCCATGGTAAATAAAAAGTAAGAAGAGGCAGATGGAGTTTGCCCATTTTAGGAAGAAATAATGCCCTTCCACTTATTTCTGACTGCTACAGACCCTACTGTCATTGCTGCTCAGTCATTCTCAAGGCAGAAGCTTCACCAGTGCCATCAGAAGGAATGCTCAAGCACAGCATTGGGTTGTGCTGTGCAGCGCCAGGAATTGGACTTGATGATCCTTTTGAGACCCTTCCAGCTTAGGATATTCTATGATTCTATGATTTATACATACATATATATACATTTACACATTATGTACATATGGGATATCTGAGCTTTCCAAGCAGGGTTGCAGAAGCTTCAAATCCCCTTCTCTGATGACAAACTTCTCTCCTTTCACAGCAGGACAAGCCTGCCCCTTCTACACACATTTGCAGAGGAACTTCAGAAATGCTTCTCCCTAGGAAATGTGCTCGTGTCAGCTGCTCCCACATCAGGGAATGATTTCTTGTAGGAGATTCAAGCAAATCTATCAAACTTCATTAAAAAGAAATATGAAAAGTACAGATTGCTTTTCAGCTGGGACAAAAGGGGACACACGGCCAGGAGCAGAGACGGGGGCAGGAACAAGATTTTGCAAAGCAGAACTCACTCATTTCATTGTAAAATGACTGCAAAGCCACATTCTCAATCTTTGAATAGATGTCACACCTTTTCTCAGTCATTCATTCACTGGCAACTTTTTGATATTTAGAAAATTGTTCTACTTAGAGCTATTTTCAATGTAGAATTACCTATGTGCCACTTCAGAACTGCTTCATTGCCCCAGCTTCCAAAGCCCTTTAGAATGTTTTTTTCCTTCCTCTGAATGAAAAGAGGGACAAAGGCAATAATAAATTTCTCATGGCACAATATTTTCTTGAAGTACCACAAATATCAAACACTTGGATCCCTAACTATTTTTGACTCAAGCAGAAATAGATTTACTCTGACAACAAAAGCAAAAGTCTATCCTTAAAAATCAGTGTAACAAAAATAGATCTATTGATATTTTGTTGTTTTTCATAAAGACCCCTTTTTCAGTTTGTCAAAAAGTGTGTAATGTTCTCACAGTGCAGAACAGTAGGCATGGAAGAGCTTCCTAAATCAAAGTTTCTTAATAGAAATATTGTTTAGGGTAATTCGTTGTTTCCTTACTAAGTCACAGCATCAAGTAAGAACTCCCCAAAACTGCAGTTTACAGAAGAAAAGAAGCAGGAGCATCACCATCATTAGTGATTTGCATTTCTGAAATTTTGAAGAATTATATGAAATTTTCCATATAAAACTGAATGAATAAATGACCATATGTACATATATACTGCAAACAAACAAGCTCAGATTCATGTTAAAAGAAGGAAATTGAGAAACACTATGTTTGGTGATGAACAGAAAGGTTCAAAGAAAATCTTCCTGTTGCATCTACAATGTTCATTTAAACATGCAATGTCTTCTTCTCTAGTCACAAGGTCTGATTTTGTATTCAACACCCACTGCAATACTCAGTATCTGTGAGAGACCCAGTTATCCAATCTCACGAAGTTTTTCCAAAGTCAGGGATAGAAAATACTGTTTGGTTCACAAGGCAATCAGTGTGAGAAGCTCTCTAACACTGTAGAAAAAATCTGTAATCCCGAGAAACTCTCGTGTCCATTTCAGATCTAACAGGAAAATATTGGGATTAAAACCTGGGAATGAGATTTCCAAATGAGGGAAAGCAGCTGGATTCATTTTTTCAGGGGTATTTTTTTCTGAAAGGGTGATTCTTAGTGCTTCACAGTGAACATACCTCTGTATCCAGCATGCCACTAACTCGACATGACTCCAGCTGATGACGATATCCTGACCCCAGCTCACAGCTGGTTTGGAGTGCAAACAAATACAGAGAAAGCACAGAAAAAAACAAAAGGATTTTTTTTTCTGATTTTGTTGAATTAAGTGAAAAGAGGACCAAATAACTGGTTGTAAAATTATAGAGGGATAATGGTAGTTGAACAGAAGGAACGGAAAAAAATAACATTGAAAGGAGTAAGAAATAAAAGTGTTTAGACTAGAACCAGTTGTTCAATCACACTGAATTTCAGAATTAAAACAACTTAGTGTCTTTTATTATCTTTAAAATACAAATATCACAAGATAAACCCAGAAAATCAGAAAAATTCAAAATTTATAAATATGTATGTGTATGCATATATAATAAATAGAGATGCTAGATAAATAGCTATATTGATAAAAATGGAAGAAAAAAAAATTATTTGTAGTCCAGAACAAATACAATCTACCAGATTAGGAGTAGATCTTCACTAACAAAGAGTTTCATCTAATGTTCCCAGAAATAAAGTTTCAAGAATTCAATGAAGCTTGAATAAAAAATTCAAATTTGTTATTTGAATCTATTAGTGCTTTATGTGCACGTGTTGAGTATGTGGCTTATTTTCCAGACGGAAAACGTTTTCCTAACTTGTTTAGGAAAAATGACTGTCTGAAATTGCCTGACTTTAACAAAGATGGGGAAAAGGATGTTGGACCATCTGTTTATACATTATTTGTGCTTATTTTGCACCTGCAAAAAAAAAAACCAAAAAACCTCAGTTCCCACGCCTGCCCAAAAAAGAACCAGCCCATAAACAAACAACAGGCTTACATGTGGAAGAGTTAAAAATTGACCTAAAATCTCCTGATAGTCTCAGCAAACTAACAGCCAATGACTTGCAAGGATTTCAGACCCAGGAGGATCTAGACCACATCACCAGCTGCATCTAGACCACATCACTGTTAAACAGGTACCTCATCAGTGCTCAGAAACCATCAGAAATCACCACCATGTAGCAAAGACAGAGAACTTAATCAGAAATTCATTAGATTCACCAGGAAAATGTGGTCTGGGGAAGAGATGTGCTAAGGGTGAAGAGCTGAGGAAGATTCACTGACCCAGGCAGAGTTTTTTCCATGTACAGCAGTGAAGTTTCTGATCTGGTTTTACGCAGTCCAAACTCCAGCATTCACTTCACCCAGAGCCTGTTCAGTCATTTTGGCATTTACAGGAGCAAAGCATGGAGCAAGGGACAGTATTTATGAGACACCTGAATTATAGTGAGAGTTACAGGAGATCTGAATCTTCAATAAAGCCAGCATAGCCAGCTAAAATTCATTTATGAGTGGCCATTCATCGTGTCTGAAAGAGAAACATTTGAAGACTGTCAATGCCATGTTCACATGGGCCCAAGGGCAGGAGATGTATGGGTTTTAGGCCTTACCTCAGCTGTAGGAACTCTTAAATAGCACTGACTCTCATAGATTAGAGCTTTTTAATGGCACAGTGTTTCATATGTTCAAATTCAGAAAACACTTTCATCATTTTTTGTTGCACCAAGACTTATGCTCTACCCACATACAGGTGTTTGGCTGGGGTGTTTGGCTGTTTTCTATCAGTTAGTTATAAAACTGTCTGGTGCAAGCTACCCCACCTCAAAAGCAGCTAAGTCTCAAACCCTGCCTTCTTTGCTTAAAAAGTGTTTATTACCTGTAGAGAAAATGTGGGGTCATTATCTGTAGACAACTAACATATTTGAATTAATTGGAAGTAAAACAAAACTCTGAAATAGAAGACATGTCAGGACTCTGTGAGCTGTGTGTAATCAAGATGTGATCACCAAGCTCATGTATTTCACCTTGCAGTAGAACTACACTGTTTTGTGTTTGGTGCAACATTACTCAGGCCTGGGAAGAAATAAGCAACAACCCAGACAGGAAAAAAATATGCTGGATCTACAGTATCTGTGAATTAATTAGCATGATAAGTAATGATGGAATTTAGCAACTTAAATGACAAATATCCCAGGACTTCCTCCCCCATGCTTCGATGTGTACATCCACCCCTAACACAGTTTCATTGTTTCAGCCTCCAAGAAAAACAGGATGCAATATGCCTTCTGTCTATGATAAAGTTTCCTAATACAGTACAGTAATGCAATTTATTTTCATACAGCATCCTGCATATAAAATATTACATAACCCTTTATGAGAAGATAATGCATTACAGACTCAAGCACATTACTGTATTTCAGGAAGAAATTGAAGGATAATGTTGTGGGAAGGGATGGAGGAAATAGAAGTCGAGGTACAAAAGTAGTTAAAAAAGAAAACTGTAAATGTACTCTTCTTCTGCCCTTATTATCTGCATGAGACTAGCAGAGGGCAGGTCAGCATTACTGCAGATGCAGTAGAACACAAAATGTTACATGCTCATAGGAAGGGATGGCTCTGATCCCGTGAGTTTATGCTATAAATAGATAAGCAGGATGACAAGGTGAGTCACAGAAGTATCATGTGAATTCCCTGAGATCAAACAGGGAGCTCAAGGTTCAGGAGAGGAACGAACATGAATGTCAAAAGTTCCAGATGGTGCATAGACCAAAAAAATCATAGATGGACCAAAATTGCAGACCCAAACACCTTATGTGGTCTGGGGAGACTCACCCTGGATTCAAATGGTTGCATCTCAGAGCCAGAATTGAGTACTGCAATTTGAAGGCTTAAAGGAGGCAGAAAAACAAGGTCTTTATGCAAACTCCATGCTAAAAGAGCTTTTAGATCTGAAAACCAAAATTCCATGCAGGAAAATTTGCTTATTATTTGGAGCACTGGTGTGCATGTTATTCTTGATTCCCTTGCAGGAAGTATGAGTGAGCCAAATCTGAGGCTGTGGCTAGTCTGAATGCAGACAGGTAGGTGTGTTGAGGTGCAGTGTTGAGGTGCAGTAAGTCTTTGGGGGATTGCAAGGAAAGGACAGAAATTATGTGCTCACTGCAAATGAGGGAAAGGCACATCTGACTAAAGCTGTGTCAATACATTTATAAAGCATAATTATAAAACCTCAAAATTCACAGTATTTCAGTTTAAGGGACAACAAATGGAAACAAACCTTGTCCATAGGGTTTAATGCTGTTAAGGGCCCTGCAGAAAGTGTAAATAACTTGTTGGAAAAAGAAGTTCCTAGGGAATCTGAACTTTCCATTGAGACCTGAAGCCTTGCCACCATTCAGAATTCAACCTTAGGTGAAAAACAGTTAAGGATATAAAGGATGGGGGAAATACAGGGCTGTGTACAACTACAGTGTGATTGGTGTCACTATCATATGGATACATGAGCCATTGAACATATGTATCTCAAGGGGGGAGAGAAGATGATCTTAGACACACTGTTCTCCACCTGGAAATCCACCTCTTCAGTGCAGTCTTTTTTTTTTTTTTTTTTTTCAGAAGCCCAGGGTCTTCTGGAAATTGTGATGGTTAAAGCTGGGTTTCTGCCATGGCTTCCTGTGCCACCTTGGACAATACATCTAGATGTGCTCAAGGGGTTGGAAGCAGGCAAACAGGAGCGGCTCTGCCTGTGCTCTGAGCCTGTGGACGTGAGCCAGCTTCCATCTGGGACCCATATGCCCAAGTGTCCTGACAGAGATCCTCTTCTTCAGGAGACTCCAGGTATTGTTTTATCACTCTGACTCCTCCAGAAGAAGTTAATGTCCCGGTAGTAAGGCACACACTTATGGATAGGCACACACTTGTGTCTTGGCCATCCAGCTCCCATTTCCCTATCTCAGTGTACGCCCTACCTTTGGCGAGGTTGAAGCTAAGATGCTGAACTGTGAAATGGAGCAGCTGATGCACTGAGCACATCTGCTGAGCCAGATGTAGGGGCAGTAATCTCTGGTATAAGTATAACGCAGACAGCTGGTGGCAGTAAAGTTTGAAGAGGCCACAACTACATTCACCCAAGAAAGACTGTCAAAATCCTAATTAGCTCACTCACAATGAACTAATGTAGCAATACGGCTTCTGCACCACAGCTGATTCTGGCTGCACCCATCTGTGTAAACATGCTATAAATCTCTCTTTGATTTTTTTTCTCCATCTGTGAAATGGGAGCATATGACATTTTTAAAGTGTTTTCTCTCTCTATTTTGGGTCTTCAAGATTGGGCTCTCACTTATTGTAGCCTTGCTCATTACTATAACAGTGGGAGAGATACTTAATAGCTGTCATAGCTGGGCATTCTCATTGAATTCAAAGGCAAAACTGACATTGACTTTAATGGAAATCAGAAAGGACATTCAGAAGCCCATGAATTACTCAGTTTATTAGAACTACGTGAATTGTTAATATGATAATGATTCAAAGTGCTGTAAGACTGGGACAGTTTTCAAACGTGCAGATTTACCCAAGCCTAATCTCTGGATGTTTACAGATGTATTATGTGCTTATGAAAATCCAAGCAGTTCTTGTGCTCTTAGGATAGAAGTATATATAGCACAGCCTGCACTTTAAAGAAAGTGTAGCATGCAGAATTTTATGAACTTTAACCCTCAACCCCTTTCTCATGATACCTCCCACTTTCCCCCCCTCCCCGCTGTCTTCAGAAGTCAAAGATAAATAGTCAGAAAAGATAAAAGCATGGACTAAAAGCTGAAAAAGAACATCAGAGCTGTGCTGCCTTTCTGTACAGCTGCTGCCATTTGAGGTAGAGTTAGGGAAAGGTTTTGGGGGTGAGGAACAGAGAGATCACAGGACTGCAGCTGGAAATGAGATGCCAAAGCAAAGGGCGGGGAGCAAAAAGCAAATACTGCCTGAAGGAGCATGGGCATATGGAGTTCTGCTGGGTTGAGGCTTAAATTCATCATTTTAGAGAGTGAAAGGTAGAGCCATGAACTCCCATTGGATTGTGAGTGAAAAGTGGGCTGCCAAGGCAAAATGATAGGACAACAGGATAGTTTTTCCATGAGGTCATTTTGGTCTCAGCCATAATTTTTGGGCCTTTCTAAAGCTCAAGTTAAGGCTAGGTTTACTTTTAAGTTTAAAGCTGAGAGAAGAAAACGAGCCAAGGCCTGACAAAAGAGAGAGTAGTCTGTAAAGACTGGAAACCTTGCCTGGGAGACTATTTCCATGTGGTCAATGACCATTAGACCCTATCCTAGGCTCAGGTTATTTTTATATTTATTACCAGAGTTAAGCATCAAAGAAAGAGGAGTTTGTACCAGCAGTTGGAATATGGCTGAGAACAAATTCAAAGAGAACAAATAAGTTGCCAAAGGAACAAGTGTGGGGGGGGAATAAGCATCTGGACACCTTTTTGGACCCAGTCTAATGCCTAGTGATGTTAGTGGTGGAGGAAAGAGATAACAGAAATCAAATTGCTGTGGGATTGGAAAGCAATTGCCAAAATAAAAGTAAGGATGAAGAGAAAACTCTTCTGTGAGAAATTTTTTGTGTGGGCACTAGGGAGCTTTGTGTAAGACTCGGCTTTTAGGTAGGGTTAGAGCTAAGGTTGCCACCAGATTTGAGAGGAAGAGAGCTTTAGCTGGAGTGTGACTGCCAAAGGAAAGCAGAGGCTGCAAGGAGAATGTTTTGCAAGAAATTTCTCGTTATGTGTATTGTTAGTGGTAGGGTTAGGACTGTTGGAAAGAAAACCAAAAGCAGCAGCAGTAGGGGGATTAGAAAGGAGATGGCAGTGGGAAAGGTGGAGTACAGAGAGATCTTGTTGGCATGAATGTCTTGGTGTGGCTGCCAGCTTGGGGCCGGGTCCAAGGCTCAGACTAAGGAGAGCTGAGAGCTCCAGATGGATGAGAGGCTGGCAAGGGTTTGTCAAGGATAGGCTGCGGTGCAAAGAGACCTTGATGTGAGAACTTTTTCATCATAACACTGGCTAGAGCCCCTTGTTTTAAGCTCAACATCTAGCTAAAGCTTGTACTAGATTAGAGAAAGCCATCTTTTATACCATGAAGAAGCAAGCTAGTTTCCATCGCTTCATGGAAACTAGCTTTTCCTTCTATATTTGAGCTTAATGTCTATACTGATGCCGTATTTCAATTAAACAAAAATTATGTTAAAAAAGTAAGGAAATGTGGATTTACTATTAGCATCATCAGATCTTTTAGTCCACAGAGCCCTATCCTCTTTCCTACAAGTAATTTATCCCATTATTATGGAGAGACACAAACTTAGAATAAACACTCAAGATTTTATTTTTCTGTCTTTTTCTGCTGTACTGGTTTTTGGCTGGTGCAGTGTTAATTTTCTCTACAGTAGCTAGTATGTGTCTGTGTTTTTGATTTTTGCTGGAAACAGAGATGCCCTTGTTATTGCTGAGCAGGGCTTATACATCATCAAGGCCTTTTCTGTCCCTCATCCCATCCCATTGCCTGGGGAGCACAAGGAGTTGGGAGGGGACAGCTGACCCCTACTGACCCAAAGGGTATCCCATGTGTTGTGGCATGCTGCTCTGGGAAAAAAAGCTCTGGGGAAAAAAGAAGGAAAGTGGGGACATTCAGAGTGATAGTGGCATTTGTCTTTCCAAGTCCTTATATGTGATGGAGCCCTGCTGTCCTGGGGATGGCTGAACAGCTGCCTGCACATGGGAAGTGGTGAATGAATGCCTTGTTTTGATTTGCATGTGCTTTACCTATTAAATTGTCTTTATCTGCACCCATGAGCTTTTCCTCTTTTACCTCTCCTCCATCCCACTTCTAGGGGAGTGAGCAAGAGGCTGCTTGTTGCTCGGCTGCTGGCTGGGGTTCAACCATGACACTAAAAGTGTTACTATTGTAGAACAGCAAGCAGAAAAAATTTTCACAGAATCACAGAATCACTAGGTTGGAAGAGACTTTCAAGATCATAGAGTCCAACCCAGCCCTAACAGCTCAACTAAACCATGGCACCAAGTGCCACATCCAAAGAGGAGACCAGGCTGGTCAAACATGACCTATCCCTCCTAAACCCATGCTGGCTGGGTCTCATACCTTGGCCATCCTGTAAGTGCTGTGTGATGACACTCAATATAAACTGTTCCATTACTTTACTGAGGTCAGGCTGGCTGGCATATAATTCCCAGGATCCTCCTTCCCACCCTTTTTGTGAATAGACAACATATTGGCCAGCTTCCAGTCATCTGGAACCTCACCAGTAAGCCAGGACTCCTTATGTCAATTAGTGAAGAAATAAAGAGTATTGGACAATATTGTATGGCTCCCATGTAGTAAAGAAAAATAAAAATCCCTGGCCTGATTCAGCAAAGGAAAACCCCTGGAATTTACTCTCATTTATAGATTAGCTAAAAATTAATTTTATATTCTTGTTAAAGAACTATTTAGAGATAAGTGACAGGAAATCTAAAAATAATCCACTTAATACAGATTAATCAAAAAACTGTAGCTTGCTTACATTCATCACATTCATCACTTTTTGTTTTGTCTTTTTTTTTTTTTTTTGCTCTCACCTAGCATGTGAGGCCTGAAAAATCACACTCTGTGTGATCTACCCTGTGAGGTAGAGCAGCATTTCCTTCCTTTTATGAAAGAAAGTCAAGGCTAGGAGGAAGCCAAGATAGTTGTGGTTACAAGGCTTCAAAGCACATGCTTCCAATCCAGTTTCTAATTTCAAACCTTTCTTAGATGTGGCCTGGGACTTTCAACTGCTCATTTCACTCCTTGGTTTTACAGTTTAGCTTTCTGGAAGATTAGAGAGCCACCTTAATTACAGTCTCCTGCTATTATGAGTCAACACCAATATATGCAGCACACTAGGTAGTACCAGGATGGTGAGTGTTCCGTGTGAGTATGGAGCAGGTTGGTGATGGGAATGGGAGTGGGAACAGACTGACCTCCTAGCACTGTGATTGCCAGACCATCTTCACAAAACAGGTTAGTATAAACTCCAACATGGCTCAAAGTTTAAGAGAGAGAGGTGGTCTCTATTTAATCAAATGTTTTCTACACTGCTAGGACATTCTACTTGAAAGAAACATCTACTTCTTATTTGTCAATTACACTTTTCTTCTAATCTTAATGCTGTCTTGAGTTCACAGTCTGGTTCAGCTCTCTTCAGGACACTCAGGGTGAAAGGGATGGAGCTCTGAGATGTGCTTCAGGTTTGCTGTTGCCCTGCCAGGCAGTTGTCATAGGGCTGACAAGTCACCTTCCTGGAGGGGCCCTGATGGATTCTGTGCCAGTCAGATGTACAGATGATTTATGTTTGGACTGCCTCAAAAAAAGCCACCCTAAGGAAAAAGGTGAGGGAGGTTTTCTTCACCTCAGTACTGTTGATTTTTCATATTTGCCCACCTGCATGAATATTGTAATGAGTCTGCAACAGCACTGAACAGAGAAATTCAGCTTCCCTAACAGTCTCCAGTATTTACTCCAGGCTGTTGCAGCCAGAATTAAAGTTAGCCTGCCTTTTATTCAGCTCTAATCACTATGTTTATTCTGTAATATTCATTTATATTTGTATCATTTATACATTATTTTGCTTGTATAACCAGCTGTTTTACAGTCAAGGACCTCATTGCAACAAGCTATAAATCCATGCTGCTGGCCCTTGGGAAAACTGGTAAATTAAACTTTGTGTGCATAGACTTCAAAATGCTGAAATCTATTATACCTTCCCTTCCCACTGATAAATGACAGCGGGCTCACTTGCTGAGTACTTACTTATGAAAGGCTACTGTTTATTAATACCTCCCTGTATAAATATTAACAGAGCAAACCTATAGGAAAAAAATATGTGAAGGGTCATCTTTAAATTGCGAAAAGTCAGGCTACTCAGCACAAATGTCTGTGTCTCTTTCTGTCTGGAGACTTAAACAGCCTCATCACCATAGTATCCGGAAGGTGCACACAAGTGTGACATGATTAGCATCTGTCATGTGTAGGTCTTTCTATTCCTTCTGCTCTCCCTGGGGAGAACAGTCCAAGGATTTTTCAAAATATATGGTGTGTACCCTGTGCTGTGTGTTTATATTAGCAAAGTCAAGGTCAAAGATCTGTACTTCACTCCCATCTTTTGCCTCATTTTAAAGATGTAACGTAGAAAGCAGTGCTGTTTGTGCCAGATATATTTGTGCTTAGACACTTTGGCATGTTTCTTTAATTGTTCTTATTAAGAGTGTGAACTGGGGCTGAATAGAAAGTGGTTCAAATGCCTCTTACTTTACCTTTTTACTTTTTAGCATGCTGAATATGGCTGCTATCTTCTCATTTCATTTCCTTTTCATGGTACTTAACAGAATAATAAAGATTTTTGTGGAAAAAAATAAACATTTCCATAGTCTATGGGTCACTGGTATAATAATAAATATAAAGGTTCCCACAAAGCCATTATAGTCTGTTGTGTCAATGTTATTAGGCACCTTTTGTCTGGGAGTTATTGACATGATAGATTGCAACAGCTCTTTTGAACATTTTCTCACATAAAGTAAAACCAGCAAAATTGCTTCAGGTGTCCTTTAGAGGAGGCACTAAACCTAGGATTCTTCTGTCCCTTTCAGTTCTGTCTAAAATCAAAGGTTTGATGACACTTGCTAAATGTATTCGAGGATGACCCTGTCACCTCAGACAGCATTTTTTTCCTTCTCAGTGCCTCTCCTTGCCCCACAGAAGGGACCAAGCCTTTGCTGTTGGGAGTAGGGCTGTCCTTGGCTGTTTCCATGACTACTCCCTCGGTAGAGGGAAGGATGCAGGGACACATGCCAGGATTTAAGGAAATAAATATGCTCCCACCTTCATTCACTCTCTGCAGATGTGTTGCCACCTGGCACAAAGGACACCCCCAAGCTTATAGAGTAAAAGCAGCTGTGAGGTGTGCTCCTTCCCTTTTCCCAGTTCACCAGCTACAGGCACACTGGGACCTTTACTAAGGGCTTCATCATTTTTCTCTTCCTAATATAATAATAATAATGATCACATAAAGCCATTTCTATTCAGGAAGGGGATATTTGGTTTTGAGTCCTACTATTCTTCATCAGGAAAACAATTTTGCACTAGGGAAAAAATCCACATTTTCAGAAAATCTCAGTGAGGAGCCAGAGCACAGGTACTAGGACCCTGAGGTCTCCTTAGTCCTGGTAATTTGTAAGAGCTTTGTGACAAAAGTAATTTAACCACCACCTACGAACATCTCAGTGCAGAGGGTACATATTTGCACCCCAGTAGCTGCCACTTTTTCTGTAATCCTGCCAAGGAGAGGAGTCACAGAGAATGAATCAACCTTGGGCCGTGTCATCATCTACAACTCAGCACAGGCCTCCCCAGTCCTCTGTATTCAGTTCTGTCTCTGTCCTGCTTGTCCTCATAGTGAAAATAGGCACTAGAGGTAATGGTGATGCTGCCAAGGCCATCGAGTCCTTTGCTCCAAACTCTTGGAGAGAATATGGAGACGTGTGCATGGGCAGTGTGTGAAGCAGTCACTGCATTTTCACCACCTATTCAGGGAGTGCCTGGAGAGTGCTTTAGAGACCAGCTTTAATGGATTTTTTTGGCCAGCCTGAGGAATGGAGGGGAAACACTTCCAGGAAATAGCTTCTCTTTCTCATTTCAATTTCTTAAAGAACTCTGCATTGGGATGTTTCTGAACACCAGATGAAGATGAAGCACCAGCGTTTTGGCCTTTTACTGTGCATTCTCTTTGGGCCCTTTTGTTTCTGAGATAAGTAGGCCAAACCTGTATGCAATATTTAAAAAGATGGTATCACTGATTTGTATAAGGACATATTTTCCTTGTTGTCCTGTTTTCCTTTTCTCAACAATTTCACTTTCTCATTCTCAGCAGGAAGGGGGCAGACATTTTCACTGACCTGTCCAGGGAGACTGAATTCTTCCTCTTGAGAGGCCCTGACTAATCCTGAGCCAGTCAGTATGCTCAAGTCACTGAACACACCTCTCTCACAGGGCATTATTGTTTACCTTGCCCTGGCCTACACTTTGACTTTTCTCTAGCAGGCATGGAAAGCCAGTCTTCAGATGAGAGAAACTGGGGAATCAATGGTAAGAGACAAGTGATATGTGATTACATTCCACTCACTGTCTACCATGCAAGTCCTGTGTGTAAAGGAAAGGAGGTGGAGAGAGGAAAACACTGAGTATTCATAAAGTAGAGAGCAAGTTCAATGGATCAGACACCTTCCCACTTGCCTTGTTTCATAAACTCTTTGGGTTGCTACCAGCTTTTGCCTTCCACATCAGTGGCAACTTATCCCTGACAACATTTTACAGTCTGCACTTTCACGCTCCTTTCCCCCCTTCACTATAAAAAGCTATCTGTAAATTTATGCAAAGACTTTATCATTCACTAAGTCTTAAAAGCAAAAAGAATCTCCCTGTAGGTCACCAAATCCAGGCCCCTGTCAGCTTGGCATATTAAGCAGTACCTTTAATAGGTTGCTCAAACTCCATAATGGTACTAATGGGTTCTTCTGCTTCAGTGGCTCCTATCAGGAAGCTGTTGTTTCAGGTTCATACCTGTGAACAGGTGAGGAACCTTCTCAGTGCCTAGCCATGTTGTCTCAGCCTGGTGATACACAGACCTCTACGCCCAGTTGCCATTCAGCTTCCCTGCCAAGACAGGAGGAGGAGGTTTGGATTAATTTAAGGAGTTCAAGTGCCCTGAACAATAGCAGTGCTCTATGTGCTCTGCTGGTCAGACACTTCTGTGCCCATGTCTAATGCCAGGCCTTTCTAATCTGTCCATAGGTAACTTTAGGGGTCATCACTAAAACAGCAGCAGAGCCAGAAAATATTTCTGAACCATGGTACAGAGTTTGTATGTGTCCATAAAAGGATTACAAAGTTTGACATATTCCTGACCTCTAGTTCCTAAAAAGTGTGAAATAAATGATAATTCTATGTGCTGAATTTCAAGGAGTGCAGCACATAGGGAGTGTTAAGGGCATTCAGTAGTGTATATTTTCACAGCGCAGTGAGAGCATTGCTGAACTCTTCCAGGCTCCTTGAGCTCCCCAAGCAGCATGGCAACAAAGGGACAGAGTTTGTGCCAGCAACTGGACTTCAGTGATATTTGTGGTTCCATTCCAAGTTAGGACATTCCATGATTGTATGATACAATCCTCAGTCTCTTGCTACACAAAACATCTGTGATTTTTCTTTGTCTTTTTCTAGCCAGGGGCAGGGTGGAGGTGAGGGATGGACTGAAATCAGGGTTCCCTAACATTTAGAAAGGTCAGCAGGAGAGAGGAGGAAGGATAGAATAAGGAGAGGAAATAAGAATAATTAATGCCTAATGCAGTTCCCTTTCCAAAGACCAGGCAGCAAGGGCAGCTATGACAGCTGTAACATTTCCATTTCCTCCTGCTCTAAGTAGTGCCACTGGGGTAGGTGAAGGACAGCAGTGGTCTTGGAAACACTGCAGCATGTAAATTCAGTTAGCATGACTGCAAAAAAAACCCAGCAGTGAGCTACAAGGGCAATGGAGTGAGATGTCACAGGCAGCCAGCACAGACACAAAGAGGCAGCAGATTTTTGTGCATGATATTTTTGAGCTGGCATTTTCAGTCACATTTCCCTTATTAATAAACTGGTAGGATGTGCTGAGAAGCAAAAGACTGCAACAAGGAAGCAGAAAGCAACCGTTGACTGTGCAAGGACTGAAAAGCAAAACTGCAGGCTCCTGCCACCACCTTTACCACAGTTAAACACTTGTAGGTCTGACATTGAAGTGAGCTTCTCTCTCTTCCCCACTCACTCAATTTCCAGCTCAAGAGAAACAAAACAATGCTTTGAGCAAGGGTGGGATATTAGTGGGAGGAATGAAAAAATGCAGAAGTGGATTGACCTATTGTGAATTTTCTAACTTTCTCACATACTTGTGTCCAGCCCAGCTCTCAGTTCCTTTCACACACAGAGGATAAAAGTAGGCCCTCAGGACAGCACAAGCAAATATCCCTACTTGAAACTCATTTTTCTCCAATAACTATGAAGAAAGTTTGTGATGAGTAACTCAGATTTTCATGTCCAAATTTTAAATGTTTGGTACTCAAGAGAGAAAATTCTGAATCCAGAAACAAAATAAAATGTAGAATCCACCCACTTCTTGCATTGTCACAGCTGAAACAGTTCCTTTTCCTCATTCTCAATCTCACTCACAATGAATTGTAACTTATGAGATGAATATGACAGCAAAGAAAATAAGCAGGAAAGTCATATATCAAACCAGCTGAACCTTATCACTTAAGTAACCACAGGGTACAAGCAGTTCTACAGGGAAAAAAAAGGAGAGAATTCATATGTGCACCATGTGCACAGAAAGAAAAGAAAAGAAAAGAAAAGAAAAGAAAAGAAAAGAAAAGAAAAGAAAAGAAAAGAAAAGAAAAGAAAAGAAAAGAAAAGAAAAGAAAAGAAAAGGATATTAGAAGGAGGAAAGAAGGAAAAGAAAAAAGGAAGGAAGAAACAAAGAAGGAAAGTTATGTGTTTTAATATAGACATCCAGTTCCGTCTACACTGGGGGTCTTATTCTCCACAGCATAGACTCATGTGTGTTCATTTATGCTTGAGCGAAGAGAAATCCTGAATAAGGACTAGAGAAAACTGGGTTCACTCACTATGTCAAAGGGGCATTTGCTGGGTGTCTATGAACAAGCTGTGTGCTCTTCTCTCTGTGACATATTTTCTCTCCCAGAAATAGTGATGTGAATTCTGATACAAATGCTCTAAAAATTTTGAATAATGCTGGCCTATTTCTGTAGTGATAGCATTCTGCACCCTGCATATACTGTTTGTGCATAAGAATAAGTTAATAACCAGTTACATGGCTCTAAAGCTTGCACCACACATTACTCATAGTGAAATAATTTAACGAAAGAAAAAAGAATAAAAGGGTTCCAGTCTGCAACAAGCTTATTCACAATCAGGCCTTTTCCTTGGAGCTCTTTTACCAAGAACATTATCAGATTCTTACTTAAACACTTTGAGGAGTTCCTTGTAAAAGCTTGAGGACAGGAAGATAAATATGTGGTTGATATACTCTTAATCTCAACAGAGTGGTAGAAACACCTCAAACAAAAGTGTATCTGCTTTGTTTCCTCGAAGCAAAACACTCAAGGAGGTGAAAAAAGACAAAGAAGAGCAGTGACATCCTAACTCTCAAGTTCCCATTGCAACAGCTGAAATTCCATGAATCATCCTATCAGTCACCATAGAGCAGACAATACAGCTCCTCTCAATGCAAAAATCCAGTGTCCACACAAATAGGCACAGGGCAAAACCCCAAGCTAAGCACAGAGACAAGAGTCAGATCAAAAGTAAAACAGAATTTGGCTTTGTGATTGCATATCAACCTTCTAAAACTTCAAGTTTAGGAGAAAACAACAATTAATAAAAAACAATAAATAACAATTCATTAAAAAAAAATCAGGAAACGGGCAGCAGAATCCAAGCCAAGCTGGAAATTCCACATCTGATGCAACATCCTTCAGTATTACAATGCTGCTCAAGACCCTAATGTGCAGATACTCACTAATGGAAAAACTTGTGGATTGCTTAGATCCAAGTAAGGGAAATGACTGATTTCCTCTCCCCTTCCTCCAAACTATGCAGTGCATAGGAATGCGGCATCCTGCTTCTTGACTGAAATTCCCAGAAACTGTGCTGTCTATAAATAAAAAGCCTGATCATTTTCTCAAGAGGACTAGGCATGCAGATGTTCCCTGTGTCACAGCATCACGTCATGGGAGGGGGGTTAGGCTCCTTTTCTTCAGCTTTAGAGACCAGCAAGGGGAAACACAGAAACTTAAGGGAAAAAGCAAAAGCAAAATCAAACCAAACCAACCAACCAAAAATCGTCTGCAAAACCACCCAAAGAAACTAAAACATGAAAAAAAATAGAAAAAGGGAAAAAAAGATACTAAAAAAAAAAAACCCAACCCAAACAAAACAACAAACCCAAAAAACAAACAAACAAACAAACAAACAAACAAACAAACCCCAAACAATAAAGCCTCATTCCCATTACATTTGATCTCTCCTGAGTTTAAATATCATCCCTCTGGGGAGCCATGGCTGGGACCAAGGTTCCACTAGACACAGCTGAATGGGAAAAAGCATCTCTTGAGCAGTTCTCAATAGCTCCTTTCTAGTTCTAAAAAGGGATGTCCAAAAAGGAGGAAAAGGAATTGTGAGCTCCTTAAAGATTGCCAAGGAAGATGCAGCAGAGTGTGGGGGTTTTCAGGCATCTGATGAGTACTGGGAGAAAACCTTAATTATGGATTTTCCTACATTGTAAGGATAGCAAGACGGGCTTTCAATCGAAGGATTGCTGCTACCCAAGTTGAGCATAGACTGCTAGTAGTCAAAGAATTAGTGTGAGTTTACTTAAAAGGAGAGGATAAACAGGGATGAGGATTAAAGACCCTTCTTCATGTGGAGGGTCCACTGAGAGGATATATCAAATGGTCAGGACAGCAAATTAAAAAGCAGATTATCCCCCTCATGAGAAGGGACAATCAAAACTCCCTGGAATTGGGATATGTGTGATGCAGTAAAGCATTTAGGGATTTTAATGACTAGTGTCTTTGGTCTGATATAAACTTAGGTCAAATGAGATAATGACTGCTTACTTTAGCTCAGATTAGCTCGGTTGGAGCATGGTGATAATAATGCCAAGGTTGTGGGTTCAGTCTCTGTATATGGGCCATTTACTTAAGAGTTGCACTTGATGATCCTTCTGGGTCCTTTCCAACTCAGAATATTCTGTGATTCTGTGATCTTTAATTAGGTTTATGCTCCTAAACAGCTGCATTAAAGCCAGTGTAGGAAATACTGTTTTCCTTCCCATTAAAACCAACAAACTGTAAATTTTTCACTCCAGTTCTGAGCATATGCACGACTATTATAAGAAGTAAATCTTAACAGCTTGTTACCAAAAAGTTACTCTGACTTAGCAGGAGCAAATGAAGGAGAGCTATCAGAGTGTTCTTTTCAGGGCCAGATTGTTCTCCTCCATGTTCTTAAATATGTTGGCTTCCTTATCCACAAAGTACCTCATTCACATCCACCTTTCGAAGCCTTGACTGAGTGCCCACCTTACACAACACTTAACACTTACTGGATAACTAAAGAATTACATCATGCATATTCTACAGTGTCATTACAGGCAAAGCTGTCAAATATTACCTTGTCGAATGCCCTACAAAACACAGTTTCACAGATGTCTTTCATGCACACTCGCTGCTTCAACTTCCTCGTTATCTGCTTTACAAACCTTTCCAACACAACTCATTAATTCATTACAAGGTTAACTGCTCTTGTTACTTCATTAACTGAAACAACATGATTTTTCTTGCGCTTTAATAGAAGATTCAATTTAATAATTTAATGCAATTTATTTCATTCATAACCATAGACAAAAATTATTCCTATGACTACCAAATCTAAAATATTTTCAGTAAGGCTGATCAAAATTATTTTCTGTTTGTACAGTCTTTACTGCAAAAAGCTTTACTATAAACAACCAATATTTTAGTGTAGTCAATGTAGGAATAATAGTTGACCTACAACAGCCTGTGGAGGAAAATATTAGAGGTGAAAGGGGATTAGAGAGATCTGGCTCTGATGCATTGGGCCTTGTTGCTAAATTCATCAGATGTTTTAGAGAGAGCCTACCCTTATTTGCCTGCAAGAAAATATTACTTTTTTCTTTGCCTTTGTAATATGAGATACTCCAATGATAGTGTTCATTTTATAGACAATATAAACCTGAGGATATCTGGAATCAGTGAAGTTTCATGTGCAGCAAACAGACCTAATATCATATGGAGTTCTTGGTTTTCTGCCCAGAGTTCCTCAGGTATGGGGTTGGCAACCCCAGGAACCAACATCAGCAATAAAATATCATGATGTAAAACTCATGGGAATATATCCTCTATTGCTGTAAGCTGGCAAAGCTCCATTTAAATCACTACAACAAGAGAAAATTTGACCCCAGGACTAGCAGCAACATACAATAACCCTCTCCAAGGATTCCTAGAAAAAAAAGATTTCTATTAAAAGAATTCACAAAATAAAAAGCAAGGTTTTATTTCAACCTCCAAAAAAAAGTCTGAAATGAAAAAATGAAAACTCCCTCAAAGTTAATGCTGCAGAGAACATATTTGATCTCCATGGCCAAGGTGGACTTGACCTACGTATTTATGGCCTGAGATGGGGAAATTTAAAACTGAAGGAAGGAGAATGGAAATCATAGTACATTTCTGGGGGTTATTAGTACATTCCCCTGACAGCTTCTACCAGCTCTTTGTCTATGGGGACCTTGGAGCTGCTTAAATGCTCTTCCCACTCCTGTTCAAAGGATTGCTTTTAAAAATACACTTCAAGCTGGCAATTTATACTGTAAAGAGGGATTCAAGGCCAAAAATGCATCCACAGAATAAGAACTTGAAGCAATAATGTTGTCTGACCCCTTGGTTGCCACCATTAGATGCTGTTGTTTAATGCACAGTGAGTGCTTTATTTTGGGCTGGCTTGGCATTCAGCAAAGAACATTTGCAATGGTTATTAACCCCGTGTTCTACACTTCCACTGCAGCAAATATTTTTGGTAGATATTATATAATGGTAATGATACATTGTGGATGTAAATTTTTTCTTGGGAGCTGACCTCTTACTCGATTAAACAAGTGGTAGGAGGTTATTTGCATGTGCTGTTTCAAGATCATCTTCCTCTTCTAATTCCGTATGAGAGATTGTTTCCTCTTCTACAGTGAAGGATACTAGGGAGCAGATAATTTAGATTCAAGGTCATCATCCTTCAAAGCAAGTAGCCTGAGCTACTGCAAGTAATCCTATGACATGCAAGGGAATTGCCTAATATGAGTAAGATTGCAAAATCAGGTCATGACTGGACTGACGATGTTGGGAAACATGAGGTATTTCCTTCCCTTAAATGACCTTGTGGGATATTACACACCCAACCTTAACCAAGAATGCAACTAAGGAACTAGAATCAGTTTTCAAAACTAGGCTTCCACTTAATGGTACAGGCTGTGGAAAACGCCACTACTTGCAGGCAGGATTAATTACACTAAATAAAGGAACTGTCTAGTTACTGGTCATGCCAAACAACATGACACACTCACCTGTGAATTTTCCCAGCCCGGGATAACCACAGTGGTTTAAGCAACTCTTTGTTGCATTGCATGAGAATGTGAAAATGAGTCATGGAGAAAACCTACTGAGGACCTTGATTGAAAAGAAACCCAACAAAAATCACAGTACATTCCATGACTGGTGATATATTACATGTGACACAAACTTCATTAGATCCTCATATAACCTGAGGGCTGCAATCTCTGTTCAGGTGAATAGTCTGAGCTATATATGTTACATGAATATGCATTAATCCTTTGAGGTCTGCAGTATTCATCTTAATTAAAGCAAAACCATGTTTGTAAGTCAGTTCATCAGGTGCTGATCATGCTGTTCCAAACTGCAGAACTTCATGTCAGAGTTGTACGCTTTGTCCATACACAACAAATCCTGGGCCACCCTGTATTCTTAATTTCTCAAGCTGTACTCTTTAAATGTAATTTGTTAATACAGCTGTGAAACCTACTGGATCATGATTGTCTCTCTTCCTGCCCCATTGCAATGCTCCTTGTCTGGCCACCTCTGGTGGGATTTTTGCAGAGCCTGTTTCCAGCCAGCACAGCCCTGTCCTGCCCCACGGAGCCCATGTACAGTTCCCTACAGCCAACGCTCAGCCAGTAGCAGCACAAACTTTTCTCCTGAGCTACCCAACTTCATTGCTGCGACTCAAGCGCTTCTCGGTTGTACAGTAGTGTGCAAAAAGCTAACTCTGGCATCTATCACATGGCACAACAAATAACACAGACGGAATGTGGAGGCAGTGTCTGATGGCAGGCTTCCCAGCTCACGTCCGCCTCTCTCCCGAGCTGGAGAGAGGCTCATCCTTTGCCACCAGAACCGGATTACTTATATTTTCCTCGCACAAGTGAAGCGGGATTATTAATAAATCTACAGCGTCTCTCAACTGGCAGGGAGCTTGTATCCTAATTGCAGTGCCTCCTTACATATGGTCTGAAATGCTGAGGTGGTGAAAGGCTTACGCCTCTTTGTGTGTATTTTGCAGTGCCAGGGAATTACGCTCTGTGCAGCTCAGCTGTGCACAGGCTGCCTGCGTGCAGCCCGCAGCTCGGCTTGGAAGCAGCCTTGGATCACACGGGCGCTTCTACACACCTCTGCATCACTGGCCCCAGGCTTGCATAGAGAACAGGCCTTTGCTTTGGTGAGATCAGAACCTCTCCCTTTGCTGCTTAGAATCCAGCCCAGCAATTCATCCTGTGCACAATTCCCATGGCTCTCCTTGACTCGTCATTGCATTAATTGGCTCCAATCCCTCTCTAGTCAAAATTTAGGAACTTGTTAGGAAGTTAGGACCAAGGCTTGCTGTTTTCTTGATGAAGTCCTGATTTTACAACATCTTTACTTGTGGCATTCCCTCTGCATTTGATATGGATAAATCTGCACTGTCTAGTCATTTCTCAGACTCTGCACGAAGCACAACTAAATATAGAAAATACATATCCACACAGGAAATGGTCTTTTTTTTTTTTTTCTAAAAAAGAGTAACCACCTATCCACACTTTTGGTGCTCAGCCAGAAATTTCCTCACAGGTGCAAAAACCATGTGTCATAAATAATTGTTTAATTATGGTAAATTCCATGTATCAGGTGTGTTAGTATTATATATATATATATTTACTGACAGAACTAATACTGAAAACCTGATTTTTCATTGAGAGGGGAAGCACAGTAGAAAAAAAAAAAAGAGGATGGAATTTCATTAAATTAACAGTGACTTAAATCAATAGTATCTCTTTGACTGCATAGTTTTTGAATGAAAATTTCACACTGTATTTTAGTTATATCCATTAGAGAAGTAGAAGAGAATTTTAGATCTGAATTTTTAATATCACATCCTATTGTTTCAAGACTACAGCTCCACATTTGACATGTTTTGAAAGAATAGCATGAAATTATCTTAAAATGAAATATGAGTGTAATTACTAAGTGCTAAGTACTCTCCTAATGCACTTGTTGAATATACTATGCCAGCATAAAATATGTCACAATTGATAAAATTTAGAACATGCTTCAGTAATTTCACTTAACTCTTAAGAGTAGGATAAAATAAAAGAGCTTCTGTGTACCTTTCTTGCTGCAGTTATAAATGTTTCATTGTTACTTTGGGAGACTAGATTGATCTGGAGTATTTTAATTCTTTTTGCATCAGCAATGCTAGAGTAGATAGAGAATTTAGGCAAGTTAAAAATAAATGGTAATATTCTCAGATAGTGGAAATCAGTGCTGGGATCAATACAATCATGTCACTTTACACTGTATTAAAATCTAAGGACATAGGTGCTAAATCACAGCACCTCCTTGCCCAATTAGCTGCTCTGCCTGAAGAGAGACAAGATCACCATTGCTTTGCCTCTGTGAGAAACAATTTGACTCCCCTTAGCACATTTTTGTTTTACTCACTAATTTGAGAATAGAAGCAATGAAATGATTTCATGTAACACCTCACGGACAAAAACATTAATCTAAAATTTCTTTTGATACATGGGGGTAGTAGAACAGCAAATGGCACAGCAGCTGAGCTGGAGGTGAAATGTTGGAGTTTTGTGGCCAGAGGCTGGTGATGAAGAGGAGCACAGCCAGGGCCTTCCTACCAGGCACCTGCAGGAGCAGCTGCTCGAAGGAGCAGCTCTGATGCTCCTCTCTGCCATACAATCTCTGCTGTGTCCATAGCACAAACTCACAACATGGTTTGAAATTAAGTTTAATGAGCCATACTGTCCTAATTAAGGGCATCCTTTCCTCACACCTTAGAATTGGTGATGCCATGTTCTCAAACCACTATCCAAATATGAGTGCATGTAGGAGCATGAGCAAAACCCTTATTTATAAAATGAACCTCAGTAAAGCAGCATCTAGATTGGATTACCAATTATTTTGTTTGGTTTCTCAAGTGTTTTTAAGCAAAACGTATTTGCAAACAATACATTTATCAATTCAATAAATCAATTTATATAGGGGTTCCTCACCACAACTATCAAAAGTCTCCAAGACATGCAATTTTGTCTTTGATCACTCCCAGATAGAAAGTTGTACTGACAATCCATTTTTCAGTCAGATAAAACAGGACATCACTAGAAACTGAAGTCCAACTGAAGGCTTTTTAATTTTTATAAATGCAAGTAGCATCAAATGTCACCAGCATATTGCACATGGGGAAAACTGCAGAACTGTGGAAAAGTTCATACTAGAGTGGACCTCTAGAAATCATCTAGTCCAGGGCATCTTCCAGCTGAGTTTTGAAAGTCTACGGGTGGAGATTTAATGATTTCCTGGCAGCCAGTACCAGTGCTAAACCAGACACACTTTTTTCCCCTTTATATTAATGAGAAATTGCATTCTCCTACTTTCAGAGGCTCTCAGAAGTGGAATCTAAAGCCAAAGATCTCTGCTCCAACCTCTGAAGCACAATATTGGCCAGAAAATTTCACCCATGTATTTCAGTCTTAGTGTCAAAATTTTATTTAATAGAATCATCCCTTTCAAAAAGAGATCCAGTCTTTATCTGCAGACATCAAAGTTCCCCCTGGTTTCCTTGGCAAATTGCTCCAACAGCTAATCTTCCTCCTTCTTAAAACTCTGTGTCTTACTTCTCATTTCAATTTGTCTGATTCCCTCTTCTAACTAATGGCCTCTTTCATTTCCCCCACCTCTAAATTAAAATGCTATATAGTTTTCATCATTTGCCCATGCTCTATGATCGTATAACTTAGAGGCACATTCTGCTATACAGGAGTGGCTACAACAGCCTTTTAACAATATGAATGCAAAAAGGCTGAGGAAAATGATCTCATGAAAACAAGTGGTTATTTTTTTACTTCTGTCTTGCTCACCTGCCAGGTGTAAAAGAAATTATTTGGGTGTTTTTTAGGTGCTGTAAACAAGCATCCTTTCCGTGTGGTTTTTTGTTCAATTAAACAGACTACCATCTGGTATCTCTAAAGGTGTGGCATCTATCTTTGCATCTTCCCTAATTTTTCAATTGCTATTTTAACATATGGCTGCCATAAGTGTACAGAATCAGTTTTACTACACAACAAGGAAAAAAAATTGTCCCTTCTCCCCATCATTCCTGTTTATCAGTCAAGGATAAACCTTTACAAGCCTCCTGGTATTTCTTTCCTTTTTTTTTTTTTTCTTTTTTAGCACATTGTTCCATTATTCTGCATTCTTATAGTTGCTTGCAAAATGATTTCCACAGTATAGTCCCTTTTTTAAAATATATGGTCTACCGTCTTTATTCTTAGAAATGTGTTGTTTAATTTGCTATTTTAAAATGCATGTGTGTGAAAGGGGATTCTCCATCAATTAATTATTATTTACTTTCCTTTTCAATATTGCTCCATTTAATTTGTTTCTCAGTACTGGCTTTGTATTTACCCCCAGATTATGAATTGAGATGTTAAACACTGCTGGGCATCATATAGACACTTATAGACACTTACCAAAGATGATTAGAGCGTTCAATTACCATTGTGGAGGTCTGGGCAGTAAGGAGTTAATGTGTGGCTATGCCTCAAACAACAATGGCCACTCAAATGGGCAAGTAGGAACAGGATGTGGCTGCAATAGGGGCTGCATGGAGGTAGGGCAGCACCTTTCTGGGGCTGACTTTCCTGTTCTGATCCACAACACAGAGCAGCACAGGCTCAGGAATGGGGGTGGGGAGCACTGAAAGACCCTCAAGGCCTCTCAAACCATTTCCACAGAAGTCCCAAAGAACAGACTGCACATGCTCACGCATTTGCATGAGGAACAAGAAACCTAATCTGAGGGTGGGGAAAATTTAGCTGTGCAAAGGAACCCCCACAAAGTGCAGGTGGTGCCCTGCCATCCAGATTGACACTGGACCCAGGACTGGTGATCTCCTTTCCTCTCCTATTTGATCTCACTTTAACTTCCTCTTTCTTCCCTCTCTTCTTTTTTCTTTTATTATTAGAAAATAGGTGCAACTATATACTAATTTCCATGGTGAATGTGTAGTTTGATAAAATTTTGTGAAAAAAAATTTTTCTGGACCTTTCTGGCCTTTGCCATTCTTTTTCAATTATGGGCATCTATGAATCTTGGGTGCTCCCTTCTGTGTAAGAGTAGGATGCTACACCCATAGATGACTATTATTTGAGACTTGACAGTTAATTAGTGGTTATCTCATTTAAAGCATGATTTATTTGAAATTAAAGTATCTTATGGAACTAAGGCAAAGTATATATCCATGGGCCAAAATTACCATTGAATATCAGATAGGAGCAATCATACTAAAGACTAATAATGATGAGCTTATAAATATGTATAGCCACATTATTATTATTATTTTGGAGCATTTCATTCTGCTGCTCTGAGAGAAATCAGTTCCCTGCTTTATTTCCAGATGATTGACAGTTCAAGGGTCACACATTGGTCTGTTTCTCTTCCTAAAAGAGGAAATCTAATTTTAGTCTGAAAGAGACTTAAAAAATCCTAGAGCAAGAGGTCATCCAGCTTTATTAACTGCTCTTTGGGCTAAAATCTTTGATGGAGAACTATGAATTTGAGGTGCAAAAAAAGATTCTTGTACAATGTTGATGACTGCCCAGATAGCATGTTAGATCTTAAGAGCACCACAAGTCATGTGAAAATAAAATGCACTGGTTTTATCAGAGAGTCTTTCAGGCAGCAGGAGGAAGGGGAAGGAACTTGTTCTTGTGAGCACACAATACATGGCTCCAGAAATACTGTTTTCGTTTCCCACTCTCAAGTACCGAAGGCGAGGAAAGAATTCCTAGAAATCAAAACTGAATTAGAAAAACCTTCAAGTATACAAATTCAGCAATCAACCCCTACAGAAACAAAATGAAGCTAAACAAAAATATAGATGCATAGGCAGAAGCTACTGATCCTTTACTGTTATAGGTACACCTGGGGTTTTGTGGTCACAGTGAAGAGACCAGCAACACACATCATCCCAGAAGAACAGAGGTGTAGGTAGCCATGTACAAAGCTTACTGGAGTTATTGGACGGATTACCACTGGCTTCAGATGGATTAGGCTACTTCTGAATGATCTGTAAAATTCCATTGATCTGTACCTTTTAAATAGGAGTTCACAGTCTGATATACTCATGAAACCAAGCCATCGAACTGCACCTGAGTTGCCAACCTAGCTAGCATGCTAATTTGCATGTAAAACAAAACTAATTTGATTCTAAAACAAAACTAAAATATTTTATGAGTATCCCTCCCTACATTCAGCAGCCTAGTGGTTAAAGGATACTTTTAAGATAGGGGAGACTTAAACTCAAATCTGATATTTTTCTGATTTCAGGTATGGAGATTTAGGGGTTAAACAAGCATGGAGAAAATAACTCAGGAGACTAGTGAGATAAAATTCCAGTCTGTCTTTCAATTAGAATTTTCTTAATTTATATTGAATGGAGCAATTCTAGTTGAATACTGAATTTCATCACCATTCCAGAATTCTCAAAAGAATTGTTTTTCTGAACTGTGGAAAACATCGGTGCAGTCTCTTGCCCCAAAGTGGGTTTCAGAGATATATGAACACAGATCTCACACATACCAAGAGAGTATCACTTCTGCTCTTTGCAAGAAAAGATGAAGCTGACAGATGAAACTAATTCCAAGAGTCATTTGTAGCTGCAAATCCAAAATGGGAAAAGGTGTTTTCCTCTAACCCTGTGGTCATTTAACAACCTTTGATGGCAGAGCAGAAGCCTGAACATTTCTTTGTCATTTCCTACTGTTTAATACTTCACACAAAGCACTGGCTTCTTGGAACCCTATTTTTAGGTGTCTTGTCCTGCCCATAAATTATAGCTAGAGCTCTGATTTCACTAGGGGGAAGGCCACCTTGAAAAAATGTTCCAAACCTTTTTAGACTTCATCATTTTTTCTCCTTCAGCCTATTTCACTTTAACAGTGACTCTAAAAGGACTACAGACTGAGATTCAAATGCAAGTTTGAATCAAGTTTAAATTGATGCATCTACTGAGCTACCCTGGTTCACGTTAGCTGAAAATAGAACTCCAGTCTGGAAGGGACAGTCCGGTATCATAGAATCAGACAAAGTTGTAGGATAATACTGTTACAATGTTGCAAAATAATGGCGAGGCTGTAAATCCAAGGATGGTAAAAAGAAAAAGGCCAATCATTTATTGATACAAAATGGCTACAAGAACAAGGGGCTAAGCTAGTCTCAGCCCCTCACAGCAAGCCAGAGCAATCAAATACGTATATACAACCACCCCTCAGAACAGTCTGCTCGTGAAAGCGAAGCACCCACTGAGGGCGGTCAGTCCCTTCTTATAGCCTCAGTCCCTTCAGTGATTGGTTGGTTTTGGATCCTCAGTATGATTGGTGCATTTTCTCAGCTCTCATTGGTCTTTATCGTGGTGCTTTCTACACCAATCATTCCTTCCCGCCGTGACCTGATTGGTTGGTTGTACCCACCAATAAGAGCTCTGGGTGGTGGTCTCAGTCTCTGGGTTATCTGGGGGAGAGCAGAAGATTCTCCCCCGGTATTATCCCTTTAACAACCCCATTACTACAGTAACCACATTGGAAATGCAACCGTACAAAATCTCTATAAACATTCAAAGCTATACATTGCAACACTATCCGACAATCATTTGAACAACCTTACAACTGCAAGTATTTCTAACCACCCAGAACCACCAGAACCACTCGAAACATAAACACAGTTGTGAACAGAAATGGGAACACACAGTCAGTATACTTACACAACTATTAAAAAGTTTCAACTCCTTTTTGTGTTTATAACAATACTATGAACTAAAGCAGGGCCAAAGGCCTTGTAAATATTGTGTGAATTACACCTGTAAAATAAATTAACCTATAAAATAAATTAACCTATAAAATAAATTAACCTATAAAATACATAAAGTGTGGTTAGGTGTTGATTTGTGTTTGTTTTTTTTTAATGAGAATTAGATCTTCAGCGGGTAGTTGAACTGTTATGTTTGAGGATGTGATGATTTAAACAAGGCAAAGAGAACACTGTTTTTAAAATTATTCTCCCCTCTTAGCTGTTCCATCTTTTGGTGGAAATGGACAATAAGCAGTAATTTCACTGAAAGGAAGAAAAATCATGAGAGAATAAAGCTGATTCTTCATGCATTATGGAGAAAATTTACTGATGATATTTACTTCACGTTTTCAAATTCTTCTCAAGGGAAATTAAAACATATTCTTTTACAAAAGAATTTGGAAGCATGTTCTTTTACTCTTTAAAGGTTGAAAATTCCAACCTTTAAATTTGACAGTATATTGCAAGTACAGATCTGGGAGGAGAAAATGCCATTTCCTAAGGGTGAGTTTGTCAGAGGCAGGGCCAACTCAGCAAAAGCTGAGTCATTTTTTTTCAAATGAGTCTGGTATCAGATTAAGGGAAAATAACATGTGGAGACAGAAAAGTATGCAGTATGTATTTTTATTTACCCATACATTAATTACCCATTGTCTTAAATCCTACCTACAGTGAGCTGACTCATTTGACCCACCAATAAAAATAAAATGTCATGAAACTACTGATCTACCACATAGTGACTCATTTAATATCTTTAGCCACCTGAATTCTCAAACAGAAAATGTTTTACGGTGTTGTTTAAGTCAATATTAATGTTTCTATTATTTCAAATCTACTTTTCTTATAAAAGTCAATGACAGCGAGGTACCTAGTTTAAAATGCAATGTATATGTATACATCCAGACAGATAGATAGGCAGTATAACATTGACTACCCAAGAGTGAGATTTTGAAGAAAATGTGTTAGGAGTGAGTACCAGGAAGGACCTGAATATCTACAACATGGTGTTTTGTAGTTTTAGGTGTCTGGTTGAAACCAGACCCTGGTTCATGAACATACATTGCCTGTAGAGCTCTGAGGTGTGGGAAGTGCACCTCCTGCTCCTCAAAGCAAGCCCAAATTTGTGTCTGCACACAGCTTAGTCTCTGTGTGTATGAGATATGCTCTAAAACTGCTGTAGTGATGGCACAGTGCAGAGGATCTGGGTGGACTAACACTGAGATCAAAACTAAGCTTACAGATGTTTTTAAAGTGCAAGTCTTTGGAAGCTATGCCTTCCAGAGAAAACAATATGTCTATCTATTTTATGTGTGGCCCAAGTTCAGTCTTTGAATTGATGAAGGTGGTGGATGTTACACAGGCAGGCAGGATCACATCCTACTATCATGTCAGTTTTACACAGTTCTGACTCCACTGACTTTGATGGAGATATCCCCAAATTTAAATTGACACCAGAAGAAACAGTCCATGATCATTCTAAGGAGCTAATGTCCTTAGACAGTCAGTTTTATGCTCATCTGACATATTATTCACATAGGTTTTATCATGGTTAGATTTAAAACTGAAGTTGTAACTCCATTTTAGAACAGATATGTCTTTCTCTGCTTTAGCCTATAGGTCTAGGAACTATGAGTGACAAAATACTTTTGCTTGCCAGAAATACAGGTTTCTGTATGCAACTATTTCTCATAACAATGCAAAAAAGAAATCTGGGTCACTTCAGTCGTTTGCTTCCATTAATAGTTAATGTGAGTTATTGCTGTTGAAAGTATTCTAAAAACAGGGATTTTATTTTTTTCTGCATCTCACAAGCAAATAAAAAAATATTTTTAGTCAAAATTATTAGGAAATCCTTCATTAAAAAAACCCAAAAACAAAAACAAACAAACAAACAAACAAAAAAACAACAAAAAAACAAAACAAAACAACCCAAACAATAACATAACTTTGCCTTTTTTCTTTTTTCTTTTTTTTTTTTTTTTTGTGGAAAAATGCTGCTTCTGATATTTATGAAAAAAAAACAGGATTTTTATACAAAACTCTTTTCCCAAAATATCTGCTTTAAAAGAGTCATGTTTTCCTATACTGAAAAAAGAGCGGGGGGAAGGATTCTTTAATGCATGTGCAAGCAATTTCAAACCTAGTCAGTTGGAAAAAAAAGTGTTTGTGACAAGAGGAAACTTTGAAATCTAGTTGCTCCTGCTGTTCCAGTCAGATTCCTTGCCACCTGCTTTTGCTGAATCAACATTTCTAGAAAGCTGGACCAGGTTCAGGACAGTAGGGCACAGGTAGGCTCGTTTAATTCCCTCATTCCTAAGCAGCTCTGACTGATATTCTTTGTTTTCAAGCCTTAATTACAAATATACAACTTTTGTGCATTCTTTCTTACTGCAGTCTGTCATTAGGAATCCCCAGTAAATTTGGGACTGCCAAGATCACCATGAAACGCTGGTGCAATAGCGATGCAGGTGATGAAATACTATGTTTCAGTAATGTTAATGTGGACAGGCACATGTGTATCTGCCAGAGTGGGAAACATCCACTGCGTGGTGGGGTGAAGGCAAACGCAGGCAGAGAGATGGGGGAGCAGGGCTGAGGGTTCCTGGGGTCACCCCCTGCTGCCATGGCTGAGGGACAGCTTCTGAGCCTTCCCAGCTGCAGCAGCACAGCCCCGTGCCCAGGGCTTGTCCTCCTGTCCACTGCTCCCCTGCAGCACTGTGACCACCAACAAATGCTTTCAGGAACATCACTGTCCCATTCTTCCCTGTGCTGAGGATGAGGATGGAGTGCCTTCCACACTGTGCTTCTACCTTCATATCCCACAGGACCCCCAATTTCATAATATTCCTACACGGCAAAAGGAGAGGTAAGGAAGTACTTGCCTATGTAGATAGTAGGGCTGTTTGGTGTTTTTAATAGAGTGCTGCTAATTGATTGTTATTGCTGGTTGTATCTGTGTCCTGCCAACTCCCCCCTGCTTCCCACCACCATCCCCCAGCCGCCCCTTCCTCGCCTCAAGATTTTATTGAAAGCACAATTATTTTGCCAGAGTAAGAACTTAGGTCTTGGCTAATATTTCACTAGCTGCACAGCTTGAAATCACAAATAGACAGCATTTCCTTTTGAAGAAGTGGCAGACTGAAAAAGGTGAAAGACAGCAGGGCAAAACCCTGAGGACAGATTTGTCCTACTCTTTCTGAGGAGTTAAGAAAGGAGGAAGGAGGAAAAAGGTAAGTAGGGGAAAAAAAAACCAAAACCAACCAAACCTATACTTTGCGTTTATATCTTGAATTTGGAAATGAAGAGTATAATGTTTAAAAGTATTATTTGTCACTCTCTATGATCCGTCTTCTCTTCCTTTCCTTCCTCCAACATTCCCTCCCCCATGCCAGCTCGATCTCTTTGTGTGAGTGTAATAATAGATAGCCCAGCAAGGCACCATCTTTGTTAACACGCTTCTGACGCTCTTCTAAGCTGCTGTTTTCAGTGGAAAACTCTGCAGCTTTATGATATGATATCTTTCAATATAATTTCCCTGAATGATTCATATAATTATTGTGGCTACTTGCAGGCAAAAAGCCCTCATCCATTATGCCCTCAAGAATTGCATGACAAACCCTACTGCCGCTAAACACACATGTCAGTCCGTAGCCCATACACTGCTTGACTCACTCACATTTTGGACTGACTTCTGAGCAGTGATTCAGCTAAGTCCTGCCCAGCCTTCCATGCTGATAACATAGGAAAAAATGAGAAAGCAGCAACATTAGACTCATTGTATTCTCTCAAAACCAAGAAAAGCCTCACTGTTTTCCTTTCGGGGTTTTGTTGACACTTCCTTGCTGGGTCCATAGTATTGGCATATGCTTATTATTCACCACCTTTAATACACTTTGCTCAAAAGTAAATTATGTGACAGTGAAATTTTCAGCACATGTCACTCTTCCACAGGGTGCTAAGTTTATTGTTCTTATTCTTGAGGGGTTCCTATAAAGCAAAGCCAGAGGAGAATGCACACTGGTGATATGCCCACAGAAATGAGACACGATCAAATAGCATTTCTTAGCAGGGAGATCATCCTGAAGGATGATGGTATCCCTGGAGCTGCTCTCCCTTTCCAAGAGCAGAAGACCCTGTTCAACAGCTGGGAGAGAGTTGGTGTCCCTCACTGCTCCAAAAATCACATCCACATAATTCCTCAGCATAAAAAGATTCACCTCTTTGAAACTGAACAACCTCCACTGCCCTTTTATTGTCTCAAACCCATCCACCTTGAACATGATAACTTAATTATATCCCAAACTGGGCAGACTGAAATCTCATTTGTGACATGATCCTTTTGGTGTATAATAGTCTTAACAAGCCTTAATTTTCCACTCTGTCTTCCTGTCATAGTTACTTACCACTGCTAAGAATAATGAGATAAAAATGTGAGGTTGAACCGCACAAAAGAAAAAAGAATCAGTACAGAGCAGTGCTCACGTGGACTTCCCACAGAGGAATATCTAATGACACTCCTTAGGCACTTCTAAGACTCAGCTGCTTCTCTGGACTTCAGGTGAAGAAGGACCATGTTCCCAGATTTTGGAGGTGGTTTTGCTTTAACATCTTTTTTTCCCAGACATTGTCAGCCTGAAAGGCATGTTTCATCCCTTCTGGCCCATGAAATCAAGGAAACTACCTATCTACTCTAGCAAATGATTTCATTTGCACACAGTTGCCTCAGCATGACCAATTCACACCATTTCATTGTATGACCTTGAGTAACTTGCTTTTTTTCTTCTTTAGTTTCATAACTTTCATTTTAAAAACAGAAGTTTCTAATTTCTATTGTAAAAAATATCATGCAAATGTATTCCAAATGCACTCTGCTGGATCCAAAATATAGAATTTAGATTTGTAAAAACCAAACAAAATCCCAATAAAGCATAATTTTCAGACATTTAAGGCAATATTTCACTTAGCAATTTATATTTTTTAAAGACCATGTCCCTTACTTGTGGAAACATGGATCTGTGATTCATTGAAAATAACCATCAACAACTTCAATGTTGATGTATTTACTTACTCGTATTCCCACAAACTGTTAGATTAAAAAAAGGAAAACAAAACGAAACCATCTTCAAAGTTGGGTTTATTTTTTTGTCTTTAATTGTTTCTGGTGTTGTTTGTTGTTTTCTGTTTTTTGTTTCATCTGTTTCACTAGCCCAGACTGTTTGATTTTGTTTAGTGTTTTCAGCTGGTTTCACCTTACACCTCAGGTTAAGTCTGAAATACTATTATCAATCCACAGATGACTTTTTAAGGACACTGTTCTGTTGGAATGTGATATCATATAGAAAATAAAAATCCTAGACAAGAAAATCTGTTTCCATTTATGCATGTGTGTGCATATGTATACAAATTTTAATAAAAATATTAATTCTTGGGGTCCTAATAACCTGTTATTATTTTTCTTTGTTAATGCCTTCATATTAGGAACTTAAAATGTAAGTTCAAACTTACATGTTACAGGTCTAAAGGACACAGCAAAGTGTATGGGGGTTCTTCTTCCTTTTCTGGTAAGGGCTACCTGGGCAGGCATAAAGCTGAGCACCTCTTCCCAAACACTGAAAAAAGCCAAGTGCTACTGGATGAAGGCTGAAGGTTTTGTCTCAGCTCCCATGCTTCAATTTGTGTTTTCAAACACCAGTACCACAAAGATCTACTTTCTTCCTGAAGTTTGACCCACTCTCCCCACTTCAGTTTATCACCTTCAGGGTCCTGGCGCACCCCAGACTTTGGCTGAGGGCATCTTCCTTCTGGGATGTCACATCCCTTATCAGAGATGGCCCCTGTCCTTTAGGATGCTCCAATGCAGTCCTGTATGGCATGGGGGATCTCAGGGGACAGCAGGTGAGGGCTGGAAGGGTGTGAGCACAGACCTCATTTCAGAATGTAGGCTTAAATCTGCTTCACATTGAACTACTTGAGCAGACTTTGGGTGCTGCCCTTTGTGCCAAAAGGAGCTGTATCCCACAGCTCCTCTTTTATGAATCTTCTTCTCTCTCCTGGGCCAAACACGAGTCTTTTATGACCTCACCATAATCCCAAGACATTTAATGTCTAATGAAAAAGATATTTGTTAATATTAAATAACATGGTTATTTTTGTTTGGCAGCTAGCAGTTTTAGCTTCTCTGACAAATATTCTAACTGTAATGTCTAAACTGCTTTAATACATGAGAGAATACACTCTTTTTTTTTTTTTTTCCCTTTGTTTTAAAGTTATCCATTATAATTAAGATAAATAATGTCCTGTCATGGAGCACGGAGACCAGAGTCTGGGTAGATCCCATCTGTGTAAGTGCTGGAAACCTTATTGCAGAAATCTCCTTCAGTCAGCTTCTTTGTTGCGTGTTACCACATAATTTTTACCTACAGTCATCCCAGGCTGGTTTTGCCTGGTGCAGCATCTGCAGTCTGGACACTGGGGATGGAAATGAGGAGAAGCTACAGAGGACTTCAGAGGCGCTGTGCAAACACTGCATCCCTTTGTCTCCTCGCTGCCCTCTCCCTGGCTGGCGGAGCCGGGGCCGGCCGGCAGCACACGGATAGCAGGGAGCACAGACCAAGGATTTCACCTGCAGCGCCTTGTTAGACAGACCCACTGTGGCGTTCAGGGCCTCTCTCTTCTGCCTGATTAAAGATAATAAGGGACAAGTCACTGACAACCCTTTGAGGCAGGGTGGTTTCTGGAGATAACTAGGGGATGGATTTGTATCATCGCATTTATATTTAGGATTTGATTAGTTTTTTTTGCTTTATAATTCTAGCGATATTTTTAGTCTAGCTTATTGAGCATTAGAGCAACCTTCTCTCCAGTGACCAGTCTAATGCCTCCAAAGCCCCACAAGGGGCTGTTGGGACACTAAAGACCATCAATCCTTATGAATAATGCATCTATTTCCTACCAAGGCTCAAATCCCATTAATACTATAACATTATTACATCTCTTGTTTACTCTTTTCTATCTATGGGATAAAAGATTAATTCTGAACTTTTTTTTTTTCAAATTAAGAAAAAATATCAGTGGATCCAAATCATTTCACATAGAACATACCAAATTTATTGCCAGAAGGAAGAAATTAGAAATAGAAAAAATTATAAAATAAGAAATAACCCAGTGGTGTAAGACAGGCGTGCACATTACAAGGTCCCACCTAAAAATGCCCACTAGAATGCATTGAAACCCCTTGTTCTGCATGGGGAGTTCCCATCCTGGTGAGAATGAATCCAGAATTAATCCATCTGTGACAGACAGGCGGACTGAATGGAATTATAATATGAATATTATAATATCACCAGGGTTATCTGTCTGACCAGAAAAAGAAAAAAATGCTGAGATCATCAGAACAGGTTGTAAAGCTACTTTCTCTGTCTTTGGATGTGGGTAATTCCAAATGTGTTGTGGCCTAATTAGGCAGAACCTGGATGGAAGAGCCTCTCTCCCTGTAGGTTCACAACAGCAAGATCTCAGCCTCCTCTGCATGTCTGACTGCTGCTGCTAATACTTCTACTGCTGATGAATAATTAATTACAGTGAGGATCTACTAAAATCCAGTTGCCCTCAATGTCCTCCTCATACTTAGCAAAAACAAATAAAGTAAACCCCAGAAGACTGAGTAACTTGCCTAGCAGAGCTTGGAAATGAGCGTTAGTCATATCAGTGCATGCTCGAAGATAAATCTTATAAATGAAAAAACATACTATTGCATGTGTAAGGTGAAGTATATAAAACTCAGAAAAATATGGCTTTGCATGCATAACTAGATTTTTGATATATTCAGTATCAAATCCAAGAGGTAGCACATTACAAGAAAAATATATTCCTGTATCCAGTGCAGATCTGCAACCTTCCTGAATTATTACTGAGCCGTTTGCTACAGAACTCACCAATATGTTGCCTTCCCCAGCCCCATTAGATAATTTGCCTTTGTCCAGAACTGACCACACACTCTACTTCTGAAATGCACAGAGGTAATAAAAAGAATATGGAGGTTTAGCAAGTGAGGTACTGAGGGACTAATATTCAGCAACGCTAATTCCAGCTAAATTTATATTGTATTGAAAGGAAGTGCTGTTAAAGAACAGCTTGGCATACATCGAGACATGTGGTTACCAGATTACTTTCTATCTCCGCTCAAAAACATTTAGAGAATTTCTCATTAAAATTATTTAAAGTGAAACAAGTCAAATAAATCTACTTAAGCTGTTGTTGCATTGCCTCATTTGTGCTGAAAAAATGTTGCTTGTTTTTTACATTCTATTTTAACTGTACATATGAGGCTTTACTCGCCCATTAACAAAATACATCACCTCCCAATTGCTTTCTATACCTCCTTAAATGTTAAACATAAACATATATACCATCTGTTTCCTATCATGAACTGATCCAAAATGGCTGTACTAGACACCTCCATGTAATAGATCATCTTAAAACACCTTAGCAGTTTTGCTTTATGGAGTTATTTTCCTGTGACAAATTATAAACCTACACTTCAAGAACATGACCGATCTGTAGCCTCAATTGCAAATTCTGGATAGTTTCTCTCCATTTTAACAAAATGTGTTGGCTCGTATCTGATGCAGCAATTTTTTTTTTAAAGCCATAAGGCTACCATTGTTGCTGTGATATCCTGCAAATCCTGGTAATTTCTCCAGTTAATAATTTCTCAGCTAATACTTCATGAAACATTCTGATTGAAACCACTGCAGTTCAAAATAGTCACTGCTATAACTTACAAAATTATTATGTAGCTGTTGTGTAAGTGAAACTGCAGAATAAATTACAGGGTTTATCATCAGTCTGCAATCAAAAATAAATTTCAGGAGGAAAAAAGTCACACTCCTGTTTAAAAAAAATCATCTTTGCAATGCTTGTACTTGTGAACTCCAGCTATCAAATGTTCAACAGGAAATGGACAAAATATAGTCATAAATGTCATTGAATGAAAATTTGGTTCTGAATGGGTTTCAAATGTACTTTCTCCTCAGGTTCAGCTCTATAAAAAAATGACTCTGTCTGGAGCAAGTCGAATTCAGTGAGGAATTTCTCCTTGACTTAAATGAGCTTTTGACCAAGGCCTCGCAATATTAATGCATGAACCTGCAAACCCTTATTTCCCAGGGTAGCTCCAATGAATCCTAGACTGATTAAACCTCTGTAGACCTGTGTGCAAAAGCAATACTCTGTCTGCTCATTCTCCCTTAAATGTAAGAGCTCAAATGGTTATGAGACAGTACTGCTAGAGGTTTGATCAAAAATAAATGTCATATATCTAAGGACCATGAATAAGGGATGAAACAGCAAGTGTAGAGGTAAAAGAGCTAAAGGGAAAAAAATATAAAGATACCATTGCCTTGGACTGTATAATCTCAGCAGAGCTTCTTGCCATGTCAGAGGCTTTATTTCAGAAGTACCTGTTAATGCCTCTTGGCTACACAATCCCAGTTGATGAGGCAAAAGCAGGCTGACTTCTGTGGAAGTACGAGCTACTTGGTAACCTATTAGCTGTCACCAGAAATAAAGAACTGGACTACTGGTATTGTTGCTGAGTCTATAAACCTGTGCTACCAGAGGGAACAAATCTGCAAAAGCTTGAGGAAGAAATAGTGCAGAGATTTCCTATCTCAGCCATTTTACTCCAAGGAATTTCTGAAGAAATGGGGGAACAAGGAGGAAATACCAGGCCTTTCATTCTTTAAAGTGGAGGGGAAACCTTTTTTACCTGTGTCCTCCCACACAATCTTGTGCAGTTAGAGCTCCCCTTATTGTTTCATTCTACCTGAACTCAACTCTCCAGACAAGGCTGAGGAGACCTCCAATGGATGGACCAGGACACTTTCCTCTTATCAAATGCTGTCTCTCCCTGTTGTGTAAACATGTAAGGTCATGTACCCTTTTGGTGCTGCATAAAGAACACTCAGCTACTTTTTGAAACAATTGCCATAGTGTTCTTCCTTCTCCTTGTTTCTAGTTTTGCTGCTGCTATTTGTGTGATTTACAGAGGTCGTTTTTATTCCTCAGAGCTTTCAGAGCAATTACAGAAAATAAAGAACAAATGCTCAAGTAGTTGAGAAGAATGGAAGAGGTAAAAGTTGGACACAAAGGCAGAGATACCATGAACAACTCCTAAAGAGGAAAGAATAAAATACGGCTTTTTTTTCAACATGCCTTAACAGGCACAACAATTCCAGATTCAGTTTATTTCAAATTGTAATGTGGTTTGGAGGGGAGACAGTCAGCTGTCAGACAGTCAACTTCTAAGCAATATGGACATCCAATTTAATAAAACAGCAATCATTTATCTACTGTGAACTTCAAAGTCATGTTGTATTTACAAGACGCAGTTGTTCAAATAAGCTGGTAAACTGATACATCCTACTTGCACTGACCACTTGTATGCCTGGATTTTTCACACCCAAGAGGATAACCCGCCCCCCCAAAACAAACATCCAGATGGGTTGTTTTGGGATTTTAACTGTTTCATCTTGATGGTTGCACAAACATGCCATATCTAACCTCTGTGCTAACATGTTGGCTCACAGGCTCTGTCCTCCTTTTCACCTTTCCAACCTCAGCTGAAGCTGTTGGAACTTGCAGAGGCTACTAATCCATGTCCATACCTCAGCAACCTGACTTCTTCACCCTCAAATTCACATTTCTTCCCCTCTGCTCTGCATTTCAAAATCCAGAATTAAGCAAACCTGCAGTAGATGTGTATGTTGAAATGCATTATTGCTTTCTGCTTTGTAGTTTCCTTGTTGCCCAATAGCTGTCAGTAGTCTCTTTTTTCCTGCACACACACTGCTGGTTTTTCAGTACAATCTCTCTGAGAATTAAAAAAAAATAAAAGGCAGGATCTCAATAACATCCTTAATAAAGCAGTTTCCAGGCTTTTTCTTTTTTTTAAAGCTAGAGTATGACACAGCCCAAGATGACACACACCGAATAAACAGGAAAAAATTTGCCAATCCTTGTTCTATATTACACACCCACTGAACATTTTGGGTGGAGAATCTTCAAGGTCAAGCTCAGTTCTTTAAAAATATTTCCTTTTCTACATGAGGAGGTAAAATATCTCAATCCTAAACCCCAGTAGCCTTTACTGTTTCTATTGAAACTTTAAGTTTTCCAGAAGACACCTGTGTTCCATTGTATGAGATACACTCGTGGTAAAATTTAATGTACTCATTCCATTGCAGATCATGAATTTGCCTAAATTGCCATTTCTGCCATGCCTAATGCAGGCATTATGTCTATTTACTAGCCCACTGCAGGGCTAACTGGGGGAGGTGCCAAGGGTCCCTTTTCCACGTTGCTTCTGCCTCAGTCTTTATTTATTGTTTCAGTTCTTTTGCATCATTTTACACCCTTTCTAAATCATCTAAGTCCGTGATATGTTAACATGAACTGAATTCACATGCCCAAAGACATGTGAAAGTCTCTCAGCATACAACTTTACCATTTTGCCAGTGTTTTCACTCGATGCTTGAAGGACTTTTAACACCAGCATGAGTGAAGCAGGAGGCACAAGGCAACACCAAACAAGTTCTGCATGGCTCTTGAGCCAGGTGCATGCCAGGCATGCTTTGAACAGCCATTGCTCAGAAAGAATGTGGTTCAGAGAGGCTTGTGCTTGACAGGTTGAAGGTCACCACCAGCATGTGGGTCAGGTCAGCCCTACAGCAGCCTCAGATGTGTGTCTGGAGCAGGCAGATCTCATGCACTCCCTTCCAAGCTCTCCTTCCCACAGCTGCACCTCGAGGTTTTGGGCTTGCTTCCCCACGGACCAGGCAGCTCCAAGGTCCCCACTCTGCAGTAGATGTCAAGGACAGGTGCCTGCCTCCAGCCCAGCCATCACCTTTCTGGCTTTGTCCTTCCCTTTGAATGCCCACTGAACCTCCTTTCCCACACGCCAAACTCGGCCCATGTGCATTCACCTCTCCAGAACAAACGACTGGAAATGAAGGTGCAGTCTTGCAGTAACAATCACATTAACTATTTATTCCGCTGAGGCAAACGATGAGTCAAGAGCAGCTTTTCAAATATGGAAGAACTTCTAGTTTCTACTGCCAAGATTATTTTCCCAACAGGGCTTGTCTTCCACAAGGTGACCTGACCCAAAGGTGTTTGCACCCGTGACCAGGTGTGACTCAAGACAAAGCAGCAACATAGTACTTGACATTGTTTGGTGTGTAGGACTTAGAGAGAAGAAAGATTAAAACAGACACGTGATGCTGATAAGAATTTCTTTTTATGTTATTCCAATAAAAAATACATTCATACAGAAATATAACAATCTTGCAAAAAACAATTTCAAATAAAATCTTGTAAAACAAAATTTTTACAAAAATCTTACAAAGAGATTCTTTAGATAACAGGGTGCTTCAAAAACAAAAAAAGAAATTTCACTAATAGAAACTTTTTCTTCTTAAATTTCAAGCAAAAATGTTTTATTCTTTTTATTTTTCAGCTTGATTGAGGCTCAGTTATCACCTGAACAAAATGTACTTGCTTATTAAGAAAATTACAGGCATTTGACATATGGCACACAGCCCCACCCCATCCACACAAGTCTGATGGTATTTCACAATTGAGACAAGCCAGTGCAAGTATTTTTTGTTTGGGGTTGGTTTGTTTGTTTTTGCTTTTTGTTTGTTTGGGTTTTTTTTTTTTTTTTTTGTTTTAATTTCTTGTTTATAAGAATTACGGCTAAGCCAAGGACAATGCAAACAAGGAGTTAAAAATACAACAAAACCCAATTGTAAATAGAAATCCATTTTCTGGAAAATTTTGTCTGTTGGGGGGAAGAAAAAAAAAGTGCATTTTCAGGCAATTCAAACCAAAAATGAAATGAGAATGATTTAAGCCTGTGTGTTCCATAGAACCAGATCACTTGCATATACTTTTTTAAAACCACTTATCTACATACATTTCCAGGAAGATATACCAAAATATTAGCAGAGTAAGCAAGACTGATAATTAACAGTAAAAGAAACAGGTCACATGTTTCATTGCATCGACTGTAGTGAGCTGGTTTGAAAAAAAACGAAACAAAACAAAACTGGTTTTGGACAGACTATTCCTACTCTAGGAAAAAACAGTCTTTATTTTAGCTGAACTATGTAAAATTAGAGCTCAACCACCACAACGACTAGCTCACTCACAGGTCCTCCAGTAAGCTGGAAGGCCAAAACCCGAGTGCACTTCTGCACACAGCTAATATTCTTTTAGCATGCCAATATTCGGTTCATATCATTCTTAAATGGCCACAGATACGCTATTCCAGACAACCTAATAACTACAAAACACAGTCAGCAGTCTGAGAAGGACTGAATGCCAACAAAGCCTTTAGCATACCATTAAGCTAAAGGTAAAGCCTCTAAAAATGCTAGATTTTAATTAACTGTATCTTTCATTTCTTTGTCTCCTTAATGACCGTATTGCGGGGGGTAAGGGGGAAGAGGGAATATTTTGATGGGCTGTGGCATTTTCTAGCTATGTGTTCTAATTCTTTTCCTTTTAAAAAAAATATTTATATATTATCTATATATATACACACATACACAGACTGTACACACAAATATACATACACAATTATTTTTCTGCCCACTTTTTAAAAAAAAGTAATATAGTTTCTTTCTGTATGACCAACAGATAGCTAGATATATAGATGTGAAACTTGTGCCTTTTAAGCAAATACATCTTTTAATACTTCTGTATCTTTAATATGTATGAAAACTTGACATATTAAGTACAGTTGGGGTGTGTATATACACAGTTGTTGTGCAAGGTCAATATAAAAAAAGTCTCAAGGTGGCAGAACTGGTCAGGTATTCAATTGGCATATGCATTATACTGTAACACAGTCAAATTGTCTAAGTTAAACAAATACTGTACTGACATGAATGACTTTTCTCTATATTTGTCTTTGTGAAGGAGGACCCTGGAAGTAACCTTTTTTTCCCCTCATATTATACATTTGATACAGTACAATGCCAGGTGAAAAGAGAGCCTTAATAAAGCATGCATCACCCATACCCCTGTATAAGACCCCCTGCAAGAGAAGGTCACTTGCATAAGGCACCATTATTAAGGTCAACAGTGCATTAACAGCTAGAAAACCAGAAGTTAGTCCTCAAGGCATAAATAAGAGAAAAATTAGCTGCATGAGAAAAATCAGTTTCTAACCAATAGTGGTTTTATCCACCCAACAAAAAAATTATTCATGTTCCATACATTATGTAACATTAGACCAATTGTATTTTAGCTGCTCTTAACTGGAATCAAAACTGCAGTCCTGATTAAAGAATGGAAAAGCATATAGTTCCCCAGAACCATGCAATAACCTTTGTATTATAATGAAAAGTTATAGTTGTGTTACATTTGTAAATACACAGCTTATACAATGGATTACAAATGAGCTCTGTAGCAAGTAAAACAAGCTACTTGACACATTGCACGTTTAATAGCTGCACCAGACACCTAAAGCTCCTCTCACACAGGAACAGGGAGGTTCCCCATTTCCATTCTGGCATCCTGACTCTTTTTATTCCCCCCTTTCCCCCTCTCAGGTTTTCCCTCTAAAAAGGTGCAGACACCCTCCCCCCACCCCTTGGAAATGATTGGTGGTCGTCCCATCTCATGAGATATTCCTCACATACAAGACATTCAGACTATTTTTTTTCTCTTACAGTTATAAAACAACCACAAGAAAAAAAATGTGCCTCAGCATACAGTCATCAAGAGATCCTCATCGCATACAGTCGCCCAATCATTAACATTCTCAGTGCACATGCTCACGGCAAAGGCTTAGGAGCCACTCAGAAGGTTAGATACCAGTGTATGAGTCCAGGAAACCCCAAACATCACGCACCGTGGTTGCTATGCCGTTCTTACATGACTTATTAGCCCTCAAAAGACCTTCAAGGAAGTGAGGTCCTGGAGGCAACTGGGTAGGGTGCAAAATGGCATGCTTTGGCTGGAACACGCATCCCTCCGCTCAAGGCTCTTCAACCTTGACGCCTCTTAGCCCGCAGGATTCACCTCTTGACCCATTCAGAGGTGTCTCTTCATGTGAAGGGCCAGGTGGTCAGACCTGGAAAAACACCTGCAAGGCAAGAGCGAGGCTGCGCGTTAGCCCACGGCCGCCGGCACGCGCGCGCGACACGCGGGGCTCAGGCACCTCCCCTTGCCCTGCTGCTCCAAAACACAGCTGGTGGAGGAGGGATTTGGCACGCCTGGGATACACGGGAGTGCTCAAGGTGTCTGTGGGCACCCAGGAGCTCTGCAGATGGGTGGCAACACTGCGGACTTCTCAACACTCATCTGCAAGATCAGGCGACAAACCACTTCCCAATGATCAGTAAAATGGAAGGGTTTCTCTAGCCTGAATATGCAATAGTTCCTTAAAACTACCAGACACGGTTGTGTTCCCAAATAATTCCTACACAAGCGAAAAAGCAGCCCAGACTGGCTTTCTAACAAGCATTAAAAATAACTATTTAAAAGGGTGCATTTCAATCACATACCTGTCACAGTGACTACATTTAAAAGGCTTGGCACCAGTGTGCTTTCTGAAGTGTCTGGTTAATTCATCACTTCTTGCAAAACGCCACTCACACCCTTCCCATGAACATCTGTAAGGCTTTTCCCCTACAAAGAAAGCAGATTACATGTTAGTCATGACTTCATTCAAAGACAGGAGCTATCATTTTCTATGTAAACCTCCTTCACTCCTCCAAAGACAGACAATTTTATTTAACCTATCTGAATGCTTCAGAACACGCAAGCAAAGAAAGCTCACAAAATTTATCTACATGATTCCTACTTATCTTGCTGCAACAGCACATCAAATAATCTCATTCTTATAAAAAAATAATAAAAAACCAGAGTGATTAAACAGGCTTCCAGGAAACAAAGGAATTCAGCCCTCTACCATTCCTGTTCATCCATAATGGCAGGCTTACTCCCAAACAGGTACCATTCACCTAACAAAGGTGATTAAAGACAGCACAGCTAGGCTCCAAAATGCAATTAGGCTACTGTATTGCATCAAAGTCCTCTGTCACTCACTCATCTGCATAACATGCAACCTCTTTTCTGCTGAGCCACTTATTCTTGGAAAAGCCAGCATACCACTTTGAACACTGCTATTTCAGCATTCAAGAAATACCACTTCCATTCACAGGAACGTTCTCAACCAGACAGCACCAGAACACCATTTCTGCAATACTTCTGAGCCTGAAAGCTATTTATGTCTGCTCAACAACCACGGTTTCAGGGGAAATTGTGTTTTTTTCTCTTGAAATATTCCTGTTTTATCTAACTTCTGCACGACAATGGGAGCATCCGAGCTTGCTCAGACTTCCCATAAAAGCCACAAAATGCTGAGCTCATGAGTCAAAATAGAATTTTTTCCTTGAATTCTCTTTCCCACATCTTAAGGGAAAAAAAAAAAAAAAAAAGCCAACCATCCATATAAGTGTTTGGATTGGTACACCAAGAACACCATGCCAGTTCCTCACATTAAGCCATGACTACAGAGCCAAGGCTCTACACATCTAACTGCTGTCATAAAGAGATGTCAAATAATAATGCTCAAACAAGCACATCAGCAGGCTACTTCAACCATAAAATATTTATAAAAGCCCTGAAGAGTCTATCTTCCTCACTTTCTTTCCCAATAACACACAGGATTGTTATTTTTAGTTCAGGTTTCATAACAATAAAATGCAGTTGCTCAGTAATTGGGGATCAAATTATACAGTAGATCATGCATTTTTAGGTCCAATTGGGCAGATGTGTCAGAAGGACAACAATACACTGTGGCTTTCCAAGATTTTTTGCTGATAACAATGGCACGCATAAGTGTTAAATGAGTTACAAATACAGCTATACTTAATATAATCGAGGCCTTGGTATGTCTGATAAAATAGACCTGATGTGGACTGAAGCATAAAAACAAGCTCTTACAGTATTTAGTGATCTGACTGTTCTTTGGATATACATTCCTTTTTTTTACCAAATAAGTCATAGCTTACTTTTGCTTTAAAAATAATCATCAAGAAAGGCCTGGCACTTATTTTGGCTGGACCTTTTCTCCTGAAGACCATGTGCTGCTACAGCTTTCCCAACTCCTGCCTGCTTAGACGAGTGGCTCCTATTTGCCATGACAGCAGCCTAATCCACCAGCAAGTGCCCCGGCTCATGAAGACAATGAGGAAGTGATGTCGTCCATGCTGGTAAGCCTCTGCTACTATTACATCATCTCTCCAAACCTGGGCTACCACCCAGTGATTGAGTAACCCGTGACACCACCACCACCACCAAGGGGTATTCCCTGCAGTAGTTGCCAGCTCTTAATAAGCATAGGGTTACTAACCTGTATGAGTGCGCTGATGTGCTTTCAGATGTGAGCTTTTGGTGTAAACTTTCCTGCAACCGTTAAAATGACACCTGTGAACGCGCCTTCTGCCATCTGGTGAGGTGTCACCATTGGAGGGTGTACCTTTTTCTGCAGTCTTTCCAGCGGTACCGGTACGGATTTTCCCTGGTGAATGCAACTCACCCGGCGTACAATTCCATATCTGGGAAGAAGGCTCCTTGCTCAGCTCAGGAGACGAAGGGGGAGTGGAAGTGACAGATGAACTCAAGTTTCCTGAACTGGCTAAAACATCACTTATAGGGTCAGAGGTAAACTTTGTCGTGGGCGAGAGCTCCTCAGAGCTGTCTGAAGATTCGCTGCTCACGTCAGAATTCAAACTGTTGGTCTCTAAGTTCTGACTAGCAAGATTGTCCTCTTTTGGGACACATGTGTTCTTCAGTTCAGATTCCTCCTTTTTCTCACGTGCCAGAATAATTTTGGTCCAGAGATCCTCTTGGCTATCAAATTTGATTTCAGATGCAGAAACATAACAGGGTTCACTCTGAAGATACCGTTCCAGCTCCAAACATGTCTAGGTGAAAGAGAAGGAAGAAAAAAAGAGAAAAGTTACACGCCTGCTTAAAAATAAACCAAATTATTTTACACTTCAAAAAGCATGCAGGAATGTAGCACATTCGATTTGAGGTTTCTAGGGTCAAAACAAATTAAAGGCTCCTCAAGCCGTAACTAGGTGACTGTTACGATGAAAAGAAATCAGTTTTTGAGACCTGGGCAGGAGTTCAAACACACAGCTGAAGGTGCAAGTCAGCTTCGGTATCCAAAATAGCATTCTAATGACTCAGTTAAATTATCATCACTCTCATCATAAAATCTGTGTTTTCAGCAGGCTGATGTTGAAAAAGACCATAGAAAACCAGTAGATAAAACTACACTTTGCTCTCGCACCTTGACTAATTTCAAGTTGTTTTGTATCTCTCTTACACGAACACGAGGCTGAAAAAACCCAACCGAACACAACATGCTCTGACACCCAGCTAAAACCCAAACCCTGTGTCAGAAAACAAAGCCACATTTCAGCATGGCTGCGGAGCTGCCGGCCTGTCTTCTGGGGACATGGAGCAGCAGACATCCTCCCATTTCCTGTGCATGAGAACACAGCACACTCGACTTTCAAAGAATGTCATTTCCAAGCGCACTGGCATGCACACCACATAACTCAAACTGCTCCCATGCGTGTTCAGAGGAACATGGAGAACTTCAACAACAGAGGAAAGGGGAGGAAAAAAGTTCCAGAATAGAAATGTCCAGTTCTATAGGATTCAAAATGGGAAATTACTCTGAGGTCCTGCTGGGAGTCCCACAATGAACAAGAACTTTATCTACTGGCCAAGAGTGCAACTGTATGAGTCATCTCTTTCTTTCACGCAATGCCAAAGGAGACTTCCTTTTAAAACCATGACCATCTGCCAAGAAAGTACTCTGCAAATGTACATGTAACAGTACATGGACAACTTCCCCCCAACCACATTCCCCTCGACTCCATGAAAGAAAACAAAACAAAAAACAAAACCACCCTAAACGGGTGAAACGGTGGGTTTCAATTTCATTTCACTTTCTAGCCATTTTTCAGAGAAGAGAAAAAACAAAGGAGAGGAAAAAAAAAAGGAAAAAAAAAAAAGAAAAAGAATGTGAACATTTATGGCAACAAGCTGATGTTTCAGGATTATTCTTTCCACTATAGGAAATGATCCATATGGAAGCTTTACACAGAAAATGGATACACCAAGTTTCCAAACCAAACACTACTTATTTTAGCAAGATCATCTTTTCCACCGGTAGCAAAACCCGGTCCTAAATGCCACACATTCCCCTCGCAGCCCCTTTCCATCTGCCCGTGAGCAGAGCCGCCATGGGAGCAGCCTCCTTTCTCCCCCAGCACTGCTCCAGTAAACTGGGTCACATGCTCTGGTCAGGCTCGGAGTGTAGGCAAAAATTGGACAGAAAAATCAGAACCACAAACAAGCCCCAAACCAAACCCACTGTTGCACACGGTATTTATGTATTTGTCTATAATTAGGGAACTGGGTTGCAATGCTGTTGAAAACAAGAAGGGTTTCTACAGGGACAGCACAATAGTGCTTTGATTTTCCGTGAAAACAAGCAAAAAAAGCATTTATTAAGATCTTGTTAAACTTTCATATTCCTGGCTAATTTAAATTCCTCATTAGGTAGATTAGTAATGGGAAGCAGAGTGAAGCTCTCCGAGTTTAAATGCCTCTGAAGGCTACTGGGAACGAGGGCTGGCGCTTCGCCAAGAGCCCGAATGCCTGAAGGAAACTACTTAGCTCCATTTCAATCACGTACTATGGAGCTGCCGCTCTGAAAGGGGAGAGGGGGGGAGGGAGCGAGGGAAAAAAAAAAAAAAAAAAGTCATTGCATACAATTAGCAGGCATGTGAAGGTTGTAACACTTTGCATTTCAACCTTCTGGGAAAGGCTCCTTCGTCCTTCTGCAAAGCCAGCAGGTACCTGATCCGGTGACCGGGCTGAGCAGCCCCCGCCGGGCAGCGAGCGGAGCGGCGGCCCCGCTCCCCCCGAGCCCCGCGGGGCTGTCAGACCCTGCCATCCCGCTGCTCGGATCACAGTAAGGGCAGAAACGGGGAAAAAAATGGCCAAAAAAATATGTCCATTAAAGGGAAGAAGGCTCCGTTCTTCTCCCTTCCCGGCCACGGCAATTAGCACAAGGGGATCGCTGTCATATGACTGACAACTCACGGGCTCGACAAAGCTCCCTGCGCTGGGAACAGCCGCGCTCTGTACATGTACATACACATGCACACACACAGGCGTGTGTACCGACACTCCTGGAGGGCTTTTTCCCCGTCTTCGCCAGGAACAAAAGCAATAATAGTATACATTTGCAGAAAAAAAAAAATTAAAACAAAAACACACCAGAGAAAAAAAGAAAAAAAAAAAAGGCATAAACCCACAGCACAGGGCGCAAAGCAGCCCTTGGCCAAGGCAGGGAGCTCGGATGACAAGACCCAGCTGTGGAGTCTGGACCTGGTACAAGCGCAAAACTTTTGCCAGGACTCGGTGTGGAGCGAGCGGCGGCTCCGCGCGGCTGCGGAGCGGAGCGGCCGCGGGCGCTGACAGCCCCCGGCAGCGCCCGCGGTAAACAAGGAGAGACGGGGATGCGCAGCTCCTTCCATCCGCCTCGGGACTGTTCCCCCCAGACAGCCGTCTGCTCAAAGCCGAAACACCTGCTTCAAAACATCGCTACACATTTGTGCTGAATTCTCCCCAAACTCCTCGCTGACACTTGGGCTTGATTTTTTTTTTTTTGCCTTTTTTTTTTTTTCGCCTTTTTCTTTCTTAAATCCGCTCATCCTTTAATACGGCTTAAAAAAAAATCCCCGACAACAACAACAACATCGACATCCTCGTTTACCTGTTGCCAATATTCCTCCAGGGACGGCAAGGCTGAGAAGTAACCCGTGTCGTGCACAATCTGGAGTTCCTGGAAGATGCTGCACATTGGGAGAACATCCATGTCTCAAGTTGCAACAACAAAGTCAGTGCTGGTTACCAAAAATACAGATGCCTCCTTTATGTGCAGGGGTTGCGGGGTGTGTGCGGGGGGGTGTTAACCTCTGCTCTCAGTTTCCAAGTCCCCCCCCCCCTTCCTCCAGAGATGAAAAAAAAAATGGAAAAAAAAATTGTATATATAGAGATATATATTAATTCCTTGAGGAGCTCGGGGAGGAAAAAAGACCCAAAGTTTCATGCAAAGTTTAATCGCACAGCAGGGCAGGACGTCTCCCGGGGCGGGCGCGCGGCTGTCCCCCCTCCCGCGGCCGGCGGACCTGGCGCAGGAGCGGCCCCAATATTTGCAAACACGGCGCGGACTCTGCGAGCGGAGCCCCCCGCAAAACTTCCCTATTCAAAGCTCTGCCCGGCCGCGCCGCCGCCCCGCCCCCGCGCCCGCCCCCGCCCCGCGTGATCCCGGCGCGCCGCCCGCCGCCGCCGCCCAATCCCCGCCGCGCGCCCCGCGACCCGCGTGCCGATGACGTCAGAGCCGCCCAATCGCCGCGCGGCAGACATCGCGGCTCCTCCTGGCGTGACCGAGCCCGGCCGTGACGGCTCCCGCCATTGGCCCGATTCGAAATTCGCCCCCTCCTGATTGGCCGGCCCTGCGGCAGGCTATTTTTAGCAGGGTATATAAAGCGGGGAAGCAGCGGCTGCTTTTTTCCGAAGGGGCGGTGTGCGCGCGCGGGGCGGCCGCGCGGGGGAGGGGAGCGGCGAGCGCGCGGCGCTGCCGGCGGCGGCCGCGGGGGGCGCTGCGGAGCCGGGCCGGGGCTGTGCCGGGCCTGAGCAGGGGTGTCCCGGCTGGCAGGGGTGACCGGGACCCCCTCGGGCCCGAGCAGGGGTGTCCCGTCGTGTCCCGGCTAGCCGGGGTAACCGGGATCTCCTCGGGCCTGAGCAGGGGTGTCCCGGCTGGCCGGGGTAACCGTGACCCCTCAGCCCTGAGCTGGGGTGTCCCATCGTGTCCCGGCTGGCCGGGGTAACCGTGACCCCCTCAGCCCTGAGCTGGGGTGTCCCAGCTCACCACGGTAACCGTGACCCCTCAGCCCTGAGCTGGGGTGTCCCATCGTGTCCCGGCTGGCCGGGGTAACCGTGAGCCCCTCAGCCCTGAGCTGGGGTGTCCCAGCTCACCGGGGTAACCGTGACCCCTCAGCCCTGAGCTGGGGTGTCCCGTCGTGTCCCGGCTGACCGGGGTAACCGTGACCCCTCAGCCCTGAGCTGAGGTGTCCCATCGTGTCCCAGCTCACCGGGGTAAACGTGACCCCTCAGCCCTGAGCTGGGGTGTCCCGTCATGTCCCGGCTGACCGGGGTAACCGGGACCCCCGGCCCTGTGCCAGGGTGACCGTGCCCCCCGCTGTTGTCTGTGCAGGGGTGTCCCGTCTGACCCCCTCCCCACAGCACCTTCCCCGTGAAGCAGCACCCACAGGCTCTGCAGGTTCCCTGGGTTGTGCTTTCCCGTGAGCAGGAGGGTTTGGATGTTTCTGTCCTTCTTTATCCCCCGAGGGTCGGCTGGGGAGGCCTCAATGACACCTGGGAGCGGGAGCTGGGTCCCAAAGCAGACCTGGATGATGGTCCTGGAGCTTTGCATGGAGAGAGATCTTTGCGTGGAACACTGCAGTGGATGCTCCAGGCCAGCACCATCTGACACTGCTTCTCCCAATTCCACCTAAGCACAGATAGTTATTTGTGTTGATGGAGCGTCAGCTTTTTTAAGACTAGACTTGTCAATGATATGAATGTCTGAATATAATTTAAGAAACTGTGGTCATTAGCTTTCCAAAGGAGTGTCCAGTACATGGAACAAACAGTCCTAATGTGGAGGGTTTTTTATTAAAGGACTTCTAATTTTCTGTTGATGCTTCCAGCGTAATCTCAGCTTTATTCTTTCCATTTGCCCACCTTTCTCTGTTTCTAGTTGCCTACAAATAGTAACTGAAGTGTTTAATGTGTATTTCTTCTGCCTGCTGTCTTCTGTAAGCTGGTGATTGCAGGTGTGAAAATGTCAGTCTAACTTTCCATCCCTGGGTCCTTCATAAACTATTAATATGGTAATTCCTTAAACAAACAATTGATGTTTATGGTTGGTTTTCCTGTGTCTATGGAAAAAAAAATTGTAAGGTCAATCAGAGCATTATTTTGTGTTTAGAAAAACAAGGTAATGCTGAAAACACAAAATAACTAAATCCAGATAATTATGCACACTTGGTTGAATCAGTAATTCTTTACTTGGTTTCACATGGCCAAACATGTAAATATATATCCAAAATTGCCTTGCAGGCAACAGATAGTGCAGGTAGTTTTGTGTCTACTTTTGGCCAAAACTAGATCCTTTTTCTGAAGAAAACTGCAGAAGGGGGAAAAAAAAAAGGGCCCTCTTAAGTAGATGAATTATACACCTTACTTGAGCCTACTTTTAGTTCTGTGGAGTAAAATATGCGGTGTGGGCTCCAGGCAAATATAACCTGGTAACATAACTCTGAGAATCATTAGTGTTTTTCTAACTGACCAGCTCCCTGTTTAGACAAGATTTTATTTTCAAACATAGTGACAGTAAATGCAACTATCCCCTCTTTCTATTTTACACTTGCCCCCTTTTTAGCTGTGTGTCATGTCAGAGAAATCTGGGCTTGTCAGAGGCTGGATGAGGTTGGCTCTGCCCACGTGGAGTTTGAGTCATAAGGATCTTCTTTTGTATGGGCACTGTTTCCCAGTGAAGGATAACTGGAAATAGCAGATGTAAATTGATGGAGATGCAAAGGTCCTTAAATGAAATGCCTCTTTAGTTAGTAAGGTTTTCTGCACTGCTCTCAGTCTGTGATTGGTTGAGTGGGATGAAGAATCCTGCTGTAGGAAAAAATGAACTTCATCAAAGAAAACTATGGCACAGATGTGACTATTGTGCAGTAAAGACTATTTAAGTTATATTCTGATTAAATTCTGGCTTTCATTAGACAATTATCAATGGGAAAAAGAAAATTGACATATGTGTCACTGAATGAATTAGTTCTAGATTGTGACTGTAGTAAGAAATTTTAATTTCAAGTATCAAAAAGCATCAATAGAACTAAAGGTCAAACCCAGATAAGAAAGAATGGATAAGAAAACAGAGCGAAGAAAACAGACAAAGTGTTTTTATCCAGTATATATTTAATCAGGAATGAAAATGAAATGGTGAGTCAAAAACATGCTGTGGTTTAGGAGACTGTTCCGTGGAGCACAGGCTGAAGGGAAACTACTGGCAGTAATAGCAGCCATGTGGAACAAAGGGATGAAGGGAATTTATTGTAGTCTGTGGAGGATAATAAACGTTAGGACAAATTTTAATAGGCCCCAAAATGAAAGAAAATTAAAGAAAATGGAAGAAAATGAAAGAATGAGCTAGTGAAGATACTTGAAGATATAATTTAGTCCCTAATGACTTTCTTCAAGCTATACAAAGCAGTTAAGTTTCAAATATCCATTTTATACTACTGGGATTTTTTTCAATCATGAGCCAGGATGGAATTTACCTTGAAAACCTTAAAAGAAAACATGTTCTAACTTTAAAAAATCCAAAGCAAAATCAGTCAGTCCCTTGGGACTACACAACTTTATTTAGATGTGCCAACCAAGGACAAAGACCCTGATTTAGAGCAGAGGCCTCTTCATTTATGTATGTGAAGTGTGTGTACTGACTGGGCGGTGCTAGTGAGTTAGGAAGGAACACAGCTACCGAGCTCCTGTGATGATTTTCTTGTCACTGCCATACCGTTAATTCATGGTGGATGCCCTTGATTACACAGAGGTAGTCACAGACTTACTTCCAATTCTGTACATGTTCCCTGTGTTTTTAACTCTGCATGATCAATACCACTTTAAAAAATAGCAAAAATTAGTATAAATTACATAGGATTGCTCCAAATGTCAGAGCTTTGCCTGCGAAGTTTCACAATGGCTTTTAAGTAGACTGTCCACAATTTAGAAGCAGACAATTTACCACATTAAGGCTGCTAATTTACAAATCTGTGCAGGAAAAAAAATCCCCGTGTGCTTTTTTTTTTTTTTTTCCCTTTCCTTTTGCTTCATTAATTTTAGTCATGTTCTGTCTGAAAAGCTGTATTGCCACATTACATACCCCACCACTTCTCTGTAGTAACCACTTTTGTCAGGAATGGTAGACTGTTCCTGGAAAATCTGCTCTCCAAAGTAGCAGGTGACAGACGGTGTTTTCCAGGTGGGCTGAGCTCCACACGAGGCAGGGGGAGCACCTGTTCTGTTCTTAGAATATTCATGCGTTTTTAGAGGACACATCAACTTCATCTGCATTATATTCACTGCTGAGAGTAAGAGGAGGAGAAAACCTCCTGAAAATGGTTCATGTACAGCCAGATGCAGGGAGATAGATGAAATAGGCAAGAATCAATAGCTTTTGGTTTGATTAGGATGAATGGACTTTATTTGGGAAAAAAAAGGGACAGAGGGGGTGTCAATTGCATGAAAGCATTGTCAGATAGCAGAGAACACTACTTGAAACTATCTGCTTCCAAGGTGGCAAGTTGCTAAATCGAAAACTAGCGTGCAATGTGATTCTACCACAGATAAAGTAAATGCTCTTTGAGGATATATAAATAGAACTGTAATGAGTAGGCAAGCAAATGGGGTGATTCCTGATCTGTCACTCTGGCAGAGTTAGAGACTTACATTTCAGACCATAAACTAGACTAAAACTAGAAAAAGGTAAATGAATTTAAAAGACATAATGATAAAAACATGGCAGGGGAGAATTTAGGTAAATGTGACCTGAACTTGTTCAGCAGACAAAGAAAACAGGAGAGGTGGTGTGTTTCCCTACAAATACTGGTAAAAAAATACCAGAATGGAGGAGAAAAAATGGTTGTCATTATCTAATATGAGCAGAACATGAATCAATGACCCCCAACTGAGTCAGCGGTGGTGTGTTGTGTGGTTTTTGTCATTCTGGTTTGTTGTTTTTTTGGGTTTTTTTTCCTCTTCAGATAGAACCCACAGCTGTGTAATTTCTACAGTTTACCTGCTACAGAGCCTTTTAGTTCATGCTTTTAAACTCCTGTTTTCACTTTGATTCTCCTAGGTGTGCCTAAACAGTCAATGAGAAGGTAGTGCTCTGGGAACTGGTCTGTGATTCCCATCAGCACCCAGAAAACATGAGAACAAAAGGTGTCCACAGACGATCCCTTTTCAGGCAGATGTATTGAACAATATCTTCCCTAAGAGTCCGTACCCTCACCTTGAAGGCAATTACATTTTCCATTTCCATAACTGACACTGAAAAGGTGATTCTGTCTCTCACTGCTGTAGTTATGAGTGACAATCCTGTAGTGGCCTGGTTGCAAACTGATTATTAAATCTGTTTTCTCATGTACCTGTGTTGTCTTTATGTTTTAAATAGGTCTTTTTTTCCTGATGCTTAGCTGCTGGATGTATTTATGAACAAAACATATATTCACTTTTCACCTCTTTCTTCTGTGACAGTATTAGGACAGAATTGGACTTTATTACCACAAGAGGCTCAGTTTACTAGTCTGCTTAATGGTACACAAGAGTATTAGTAATAAGAGCTATAAGTCCTAATTGAATGGGGATTTCATGAGTTTTAATATAACAAATATCGTGTATGGTTTTCTAAAGTATTTAAAAACATTCATCCTGTATAGAGTAAATAAAAATTGAACTTATAAAAAGTTAACAGTTTCCATTTTTGTGAGATCTGAACTTTAGGATGACTACTTTTCTAGCAGTGCACAAAATCTTCCATGATGTAAAAAGTCTTCTATTCTTAAAAAAAAAAAAAAAAAGGATGAGGTAGCCTTCCAGACCTTTCTTTGTGAATATGAGTAATCTGTATAAAGAAAATCACATATTCTTTGCAAAGCATCTTTACGAAAGTTGGGGTTTAGGGCGAGCAGCCTCATAAGAAGCAAATTGGAAAAGCTGGGGCTTGTCTGATGAAGTTATTTGGCTGCTTTTAGGAAGTTTACTGACTGCTTCTCCAGGTGGAGGAGCAGAATTTTGATTAATGATTAATAAAGCAGCTTGAGCTAAGAAAAAAAACCAACAAAACAACAAAAAACACCTGTGTCACTGGGCATTCTTTCATTTTCATATGACCAGTTTTTAGTTTTTTCTGCTGCTAATTAGTGAGCATTATTTAACAGAGCATTAAGCTGTGAAACTTAATTCAGACCAATTTTGGAAGCTGTGAGAAAAGGAACCAAATAAGAACCAGTCATTTTGTGAAGCAAGAGACTGGAGGACTAATGATTGTTAAAAATAGCTGGGATGTCTCACTAGCTGCTTGTAAGGCTTAGTAAAAGCACATAGAATTAGATTGTAGCTGCAAACTTTCATAGGAGAATGCAAGGAAGTATTTCTAAGCAGTGATGCCAATTAGACACAGGGCTGGCTGGCCGAGGTGGTTGTGAAACTGCCTTTTCTGGGAATTAGTCATGGCAAGACTAGACAAGGAGCTGTGTGGAAGTCTCAGCCAAGAACGGCAGACCTTTGCTTGGAACGAGCTACATGGCCCAGGATAGCTTTTCCAGCTTGTAACGTCTCTGCTCTGACTTCACGTGAAGTGCATTGTATGGGTTGTAAGTTTTGTAAAGGGTTTCAAGGGGTTTCTCTATGTCACAGTACTCCTTTCTGTGGTGAATGGGAGGGAAAAAAATGCCTGTTGCTGTATCAATAGGGAGCTTTTCTCTTAACAGGGTATGGGATGAACCTTTTGCCCCTGACAACTTGATTTTTCATGGCACAGGAGAGCAATCTCATTGTGTCGCGCTTTATGAGAAGAGGGAGTCAGTGCTGATTCACCCCCCGCTCCATTAACTGCAAAATTAGATACAGGATCTGATATGCACATGTATACGTACACATTTGAGAGCAAAATGAACTGTGGCCTTCTTTGGGACACAAGGAAATAAACACAGTCATTAAAGAGTCAGCACCGTTACCACATAGTGAACCTTTACTCACTGTTCCCACCTATTGTTATTTGAAATACCCCATTTCCTGTTTTCCCGAACTGTTGCCAATGGTCAGGATTCAGATCTCATTCACATCAGAGTAACTCTGGTAGCTTTGGGACATCAACAGGGAAAAGGAAGTGAAAAGCAAGTGACTATGATGAAGTAACCCTGAGTTTCCACTGAAATGCTTAGGGCTTAGCCCCAGTCAGTGCCAGAGCTCAGCCTGGCGTGCAGGAATTCAGGGAAATTGCTGTTTGCTGTGTAAGCCCCTGTAAATGCACTCATACTGTTGTCATTACTGCCATTGTGCACTAGGATGGTAGTAAAAGTAAAATAAAGACACTTTGTACGTATCTGAGATGAATGGGCATATATAACATAAACACACATAATAGCTAGTTACTTTTTCATTCATGGACGCTTCTTGGGTCCTCATTATGAGACTATGAAGTCACAAGAAATTTTTAAATGACTGTGTAAAAAGTATTTTTCCTGAGGTTTTTAAATTTTTTAGCCTGGTTAGAAAAAAAAAGAAACAAAATAAAAAAAAATTACAATACCCCCCCTCCCCAAAAACCAAAACAAAAAACACCAACCAGCCAACCAACCAACCAACCAACCAACCAAACAAAACCCAAACAAAAACCCAACCAACGAAAAATCCCACCCTTTGTTCAAAGGACGTGAGAAAGGATTTTTTATCTGAATTCCATAACAAGGAAGCAGAAGCACACACATAACTGGAGGATCAGACCCGCAAAGATACCTCTCAACTCTAAGTCATTTTTCTCTGCACAGAAATTTATTGGAAATGTAAATGCCAGTAAAGCATTGTGAATACTTGGCTAGTATTATCTCTGGGTCTCAGTTCCCTAACTATACAGAAAGGATACTACTTCCTTCCTTCACTTTATGCCAAATGTAAGCTCTGGCCCAAAATCACAAAGAGAGATTATGGCAGAGCCAAGAAATGAACTCAGATCTTCTGAGTCCTAATCCAGGCTTGCTATCATAAGGTCATCTTTCATTTGCTTTTGAATAACAACCGAAGTGTGAACCTTATTCCTATACATTTGCAACCTGATGGAGTTCTTATCTGTGGTGGTCATTGTATTTCCTGCTGGCAATTTCACAGATTTTTAAAGCTTTTTCCTCCTGAATAGTTTTTTTTCCCTTTCCCCAAGAGAAAGGCAGCTTCCTTCAAGACTTCTCCAGTGAAGCTTGCCTGTCTTCTTTGGTGATGTGCCCTGTGTGATCTTCACCTGGTGCAGAAATCATCTATGATTATTTTTTAATTACATGTCGATGTTCTCTGTCTTCCTTGCCTGTTATTTGCATCTAATAACTCTCCCTCAAAAATATGTAAACTTTTTTTTTAGAAAATGTCCTAGAAGTTTTTGTTGTTGGGGTTTTTTGTTGTTGTTGGTTTTTTGTTTGTTTGTTTGTTTGGTTTTTTTGTCAAACAAAAATGTTTTGCTTTAAATGAGACCTTTTTTTAGTTTAAATGCTCAAGGCAACTTGTTTTTTTTCAAGGGACAAACAATTAAGTGAGTAAGCATACAGAGAAGCCAAAATCTTTCTTTCTTGCTCTTTTCTATTCTCTTGCAGTTTAGGAAATTTATTTGAGTGGGGATTTTTTAAAAATCTCATTTGAAAATCATGAATTTCAGAGGCGTGTTAGAAATCAAAAGTTGTATTCAAAGCAAATACATTGTTTCATATTTTAATTGGAGGGAGAAAAAATTTAACCAGCTGATCTTTTTGGTAACATCTGATTTAACAGGCAATCACACTTTTGTTTTATAGAATGCTGATGGTACCTTTGACATAATTGTGTGTACATATTGTAAATTTGAATGTAAATGTTCTAATTTTAATAGAAGTAAGAAGTGCTTTTTCATTTTTTTTAGATGTTGTCATTATGAATATCTTCAGTACAGTAAAACCTTAAAAAGTTTTTTTCTGATTTTTTGGGTCTTGTCCACTTGGAAATTAATCCACAGAAATGAATGTGGAAATAAGTTGATCAAAACATTGCACACATGAAAATTATTAGACACCCATCTTGCACATGTGAGTTGCTAAACATTTATGCAGTGGTAACCTAAACTATGCAATAGTCAAGCAAATTGATATAAGATGCTTACAGAAGCAGTCATGCTAGGAAAAAAAGCATGAAATTTATACTTTTGTAGTTATTATTCTTCATTGCCTGTATTGTGATAACACCTAAATGCATCATCAATGCTGAATGCCATTGGGCTACATATGGAAAGAGCAAACACTAAGTGACAGTCCCCATCCCAAAAGGATTAGTTAAACATGATTTTAATTAGGACTGATTGGTCCCTTTACAGTGTGTATTTCTGCCACTACCTATTTCAACATACAACATATTAATTATGACTGCATTTTTCCCAGTCTGTCCATAGCTGATCTCAGGGATGTTATTTGGGGGCAGGATGGCAATTTCCCGTCTTCCGAGGGCTCCCAGCTGAGCTGAGCCACGTGGCACTGGGCATGGAAAGGAGGAGTGGGAAGGGGCTGCTGCTGAAGAGCCTTGGGATCGTGGCCCTGCTGCTGGCTGAGTTGGTGATGCTCTGTGTTGCTGCATTTGAATGCTTGGCTTTTGATGAGAACTGCTGGACTCGTGAGCTGTCTTGGAGGCCTCATGGTGCCAAGCTGTAAATACAACCACACAGCCAAGCTCTTGCCCTACCAGCCTATTTTTGAAAAAAAAGGGAACAGCCAAAGCAGGGTAAAAGGGAGCTACATTGTTCCCAATTTGCAGACCAGGAGATCTGAAAGACCAAAAGTTTGTCTACACAGGGAGATTTACACTGCTGTGAGATTCTCAGTGGAAACATTTCCTGCTCACTGACAAGCTGTATCTGTGTCCAGATGAACAGATGGCTTTTGCTTCACTGTGACTCATGGTTGTTACAGGGTGGGAAAGTCTTCTGAAGTAAGAGCTTTGGGGGTTTCTATCCTTTGTTCTTTTGTGCTGTTGCTGGGCCCAAAGCACTACAGAATTGCTCTCTAGCTTTTGGCTGATGTTCACGGTGTTATTTTTTAGTGATATGGGCAGCAACTGTTGAAAAGGCCATGTTTCTTTTAGGGAGGTTGTCTCATCATTTGAAAGGGGATATGCCTCAACAGGATCACAGGGGAGAAGTTGTAGAAGGAAAAAGAATAACTAGTCAGAGTGTTGTGGAGAGCACTGAGGGAAGTGAAGCACAAAAAATGTTGGGCATTCTCCTTGTTCAAAGGCGAGTAAAAACTTCTTATCTGAATGTTTAAAGACACAAGCACATAATGGTGCATGTGTACAGATAATTAAAATACCATCAATTCTCTGCCTCCAGAAACTGCAACTCAGAGCATGTTGTGTCTTGGCACATTTGTAAAGTATCAAAAAATGCTATAGATGCTGCTTCACAAATTAAAATGACACGAAAATCAAAAAAATGCAATTAAATGTAAATAAGGTCTCCTGGAGGTTTTTCTGAAATAGAAACACTGCTTGCTCAAGTAAAATTTTAATCCAGTAGCTTTCTATCTTCCCAAATCCCTGTGGGATGAAAAGATGAGCCTTCTGGCATGCTTGGAAGGTTAATGAATGTGGACTCTAAACACAGTCTCAGGAAATACTTCATGTTGAAAATACCTTATGGAAAGTGTTTAAAAAAGGGCACTAGTATGAGCACTTCTGTGACTTATAACAATAGTTCTACACAGAGAGTAAATACAATTTTTTATTAGCTACTTCCTATGCCATTGAAATACAGTGCTGTGAATATCATCCACAGGTAAATAGCTCCTGCAAACACTAAACTCAGCTGGTTCCATGCAGTCCTGCTTTGTCAGAGAGGAGCACTCAGCAATAGCTCTTAGAGCTGAATAACCATCAGCTTCAGGCAGAGGGCCCAGCACCAGGAGCTTCACCTGCACATTGCCAAAGGGCAAGACACCTGCCACAACCTCTTCACCCAGAATAAGTGGTTGTGCTTGTCTGGCCAAGGAGAGAGGTCTTTGCCAGGACGGTTACTTAACCTGCAAGGTGCATCCCAGGGTCCAGCAGTGACTCCAAACACAAACCTCCCATCTCTGACTGTGACCCAAAAGAATCCTTTCCAATCCGTTCCGTTGCTTTGACAGTGTTTCCATGTTGTTATATTTTATTTTTTTTCAGTCTTGAGACATATCCATGTATCCATCATCCATGCTTCAGTCTTGAAATGGCATCTGGAACATTCATTTTCATACCAGGAGGCTGAAGTAGGACAGAGATAGATAAATACACAATATGTATAATTCTTTTATCCATCATAATCTCAGTGGATATACTTTTATTTCAGTACAATTGCAGTAGTACAGATGACTTATATAAAATCTCTAGAGCAACAATCTCTTTGTCAAATGACTTTTCTTTGAAAATTCAGTATAATGGCAACTCTCAGTATGATATTTGGTTACTTGTAAAATTCCCTTTTTCCCTAGCCCCTCAAAAGTTCTGTATGTGCCTGACTGCATCTGGCACTCACACAACTGATAAAAAATTTAACCTTTATTTTTCATGCTAAGACCATTTTCCTGGAGACAAGTGAGTAAGTGAAAATCTGAATTCTAACATGAAAATAAATAGGCTGTCACTGGATTTTTACATTTGAGGTAATCCTGAAGTGGCAACCAGCTGGTCAAACACTGCCCAAACCTGACACTGACAAACCTGTGATATAAGAAACGATGATGTTTTAGACCAGTATCGTGAATTTTAAGAAGCCTGACAAATAAAATTTAGGATTTATTTAATATACTTCTTGGATGTTGATTTTAGTATTACAGGAGATCATTTGGATTCTTTTCAGATTTTAATATTACCTCAATCAGATTAAAAATACAGAATTATGATCCTTCTACTGTCTTCCCAAGAGACTTCTCTGCTGTCTAATTTAGATTTCATTAGACTAACATATATCATTAATTAGACATTTCACTGATAAAAGAATAGATTTTCTCTTATCAAGAGAAAATCGATAGATTTTTCTCCAGGGAACTCTGACAGATCTAATTTTCCTGGACTTCATGAAAGAATTTGAACTGATATTGCATGTAGAATTATTATTAATATTTCCCTTCCATATCTTGGCAGACATGAGAAGGAGGAATGTAGTGATGAAATATACTGGTGGCACAAAACTGGGAGATGTTGTCAGTACAGAGATGGGCTGTACTGTAGCACCACAGGAAAAGAAATGGCCTTGAGGATTGGGGTAATGCCAACTGAAAGGGAAAACCAGTCTAAATTCAAGGTCATGCACCTATGTACCAAACCCAAGGATTTATTTAGCACTGTAGGAAACCATCAGATTGTCTCAAGAGAAGAACAAATAGGCCACTTAATAACTGATCAGGAGATCATCTGATCATGAGCTCAGGAAGAGTCTCACCCAGTGGCAGGAAGGTAAATGAAGTTGTGGGGTGCAAAAGGTATTTCCAGAGCTAAATGCTAATGTGCAAAGTCCTAAGTTGCATCATGTCTGGAACCCCATATCTAACAGGAAATACACTGCATGAACAAGTAGCAGAGAAGGGTGACGTGGCCTAGAGAACTTTTGTTGAGAGAGAGAGAAATACAAAATCATGCTCATTTAGGCAAAGAGAGATTTTGTCCTCTGAATGAAGAGGAAGAAATATCAGAGAGGAAGAACATTAATAAACATGACAGGCAAAAGAAGAGTTGCATAGAAAGTAGTTATGCAAAGGTTCAGACTGGAAACTAGGATGTTTTATGTATTTTGTTTAGACTGGGAAATCTTGTAGTAAGGATAGTGGAATGAAAATCTTGTTATTAGCAGTAAAAAAAGGCAGCCCCACTGGATCAAGTGAGGGGTGTATCAGTTTCAGTATTCTCTGTTCAACCATGATAAAATTTATGCAGAAATGCCAGAAATTCAACTTCAGTACTTGTGGTAGATTCACATTCTGCCTTTAAAATAACAAGGACAAAAGCCCAGTGGCAATATTTTTAGAGGGACAGTTTGTGAGGCTATGTGCTTTCTGCAGTCCATTCCTTTTGTACTCCCTTAGCATTCAGAACTGCTGGACTAGTGATATTAGATACTACATCTGTGCCTTAAAAAGAATTCATTCGTAGATCTGATATCCATGAATTTAATTTCTGTTTGTTTCTTCAGTGTTGTTTTATTGATGGCTGTCTGTTTTAGGGGTTTAGGGTCTGTATGTGGATATGTCCCTTCCACTCATCTCACATGTTGCAGCTCTGAGCAGCAAAAATATTTACCCTTACTGGACTCTTGTGATTGCATGTGTCACCCTTGTGTCATCATGAAAATCCTCTGCTATGGATCACTTTTAATATTAAGATATGTTCAGCTTCTTAGGAGCAAAATATGTTTCTATAGCATAGAAACCAGAAATCTGATGGCATCACAAGTTCTTTAGTCACTAAGCAATATCTCAAACAAATAAATATGCATTCAATTTTTAGGATACATAGCAGACATATTTCAGCCTTTAAATAGGCTTTTTGCCTTTTGAAATAACCACTCAACAAGAGTTGTTATCTCAGTTCTCACTTTCAAGTTCTATCGAAAAGCAAGGGACAGTGGTGATTGCCTAGCAGCTGCAGGGTACACAACAGGAAGGAAGGGAAGTTTAATGTAGTTCACAGTCCAGATTGTCCTTGCGTGAGTTTCAGACAGAAGAGCTGGAGGCAGATCTGAGCTGGCACTTACTCACCTCCAACACACCTTAGTCTTTCAGACTCTCTCAAGGGAGTGGGTATTCTGTCGTCTGGCATCTCCTCTTCAACAAGACTGCTGCTGTCGTCAGGGTGACTGCTCTCCATCGTCACTGGCATTCTGCCTCTACCTGCCACGTGTCCTTGGAGGTTATGCTTCCCGTACAACTTTACTCTCAGAGCCGTGGCTCCTATCCTTATTGTTTGTCAGATTCAGATAGTCATAAAGAACTCAGGAAATGTCTTTCTGGGAACCCCCAAATATTTTTAAAAGCGTGTTTGGGTTTTTTTAACTTTCCTCGCTCAGACTTTTTTTTTGCTTAGATTTTCCAAATAAGGTTTGCTTTCCTCTTTTGTCTATAATATGTCACATTTCTCAAATCAAAGCCGCAAATACTTTCGTAAAGAGGCAGAAGTGTTTGTCTACCTTCACTTCTGTTAGAAGAATATCTCTGTTGCAGTAATTTTAACAAGGAGTGCATTGAATTTATTGAATTTATTCGAAGAACACGTTTATGACCATTATAGTGCTGGCTCGGCAGGCTCTCACTCTTCAGAGATGGAAACACATTACTGTTGTTAAGAACTGTGTACAATGATTGCTCTTTCCCCATTTTGTGGCTAACAGGAAATATGTTTAAACTGCAGCATGAGAAATAGACAGCTCAGAAGAGGAATTGGAGCAGAAAAGCCTGTTGCATAAATGGTACAATTTTATAGTATTGAGTAAATGTTTATAATCTGCAGTGGTGAGTTTAGAATTCATAAAAAACTGCAAGCATATGATTTTTATTTTTTTTTTCTTGAGGACAAGGATTAATAGTTGAAATCCTATTTGTACTGCAAGAGATTTATGTTTGCAATTGACATCCAGAGGTTCTGGTAGGTGCTGGACTTGTGGCTCATTGGTTTGACAATATTGAACACAATTCTAACCTTTCCCAGGCATGCACAACCTCAGATGACAACCACATTAAGAACTGAGGATAGGGATGATTTGATGTCTTTAAAAGTCAGTTCAGTATCCTGAGCTTCAGTTTGTCAATAAATCTCACGAACTCTGCATGTAAGCTGGGAAGGTTGAAGAATGTTTCTGAGATTTCAGATTCAACAGTGCAGCGTAGCTGCATCCCAGCTCTCTGTTAGTACTCCTGTATCCTGCTCCGGGCTGTGTTTTTGCTAGTGCACATTGCTGGGTCATGTTGAGCTTCTCATCCAACAACAACCCCAAGCCCTTCACCTCTGGGCTGCTCTCAAGCCATTCATCCCTCAGCCTGTGCTTGTCCTTGGGATAGCCCTGACCCACATGCAGAACCTTACACAGGACCACATTGAACTCCAGGAGGTTCCCATGGGCCCACCCCTCCAGCCTGTCCAGGCCCCTCTGGATGGCATCCCTGCCCTCCAGCATGTCTACAGCACACAGCTTGGTGCCCAACCTGCTGAGGGGGCAGTGAGACCCCTGTCCACATCACCAACAGAGACCTTAAACACCACCAGTCCCAGTACTGGCCTCTGAGGAGCAACACCCACCACTGTCACACAGTCATTAATACAGTGAAGCACTGTTATACAGTGAGATCCTTAGAGAGGTGGACAATATTAGCAAGAGCATACTTTTTCTACATTAGGTTATTATAAAATTTCACTTTTTCCACATTAGGTTATTATATAATTTCTATTAATTCCTGGAATTCATAGGAGTTTGTTTTTCTCTCTGACTATTGCTTCTATGGCCCTCTTAGGACCACTTTTAGAATGAGTTAGGCAAATGAAGACCACTTTCTGAAACACTTTTTCTGACTAGAGTTTCTGTGTCTTTAGTTTCAGGGAGAACTTGTCTCCTATGCAGCCCATTTCCTTTTTCGGTTCCACAAAATTTCTGCACAGTTTCTTTATTTCCCTTATTTTATATGCTGCAGTACATATTGTAGAGAAAAAAAAAATCAAGAATATGATTTAATAAGTCTCTCTGTGTATGTATGATATTTGTATTCCACCAAAAGCTTGTGTATTTTATAGAGAATTCATTCTGCATGCCCAAAATGGGTTTACAGAATCTTTCCATTTTAGAACTCGAGGCCATTAAAATGCATTACAGCAGCATCCCAAATGTATACAGCTGAAAAAATACTTTTTCCTTATGAAAATGCAACCTGTATTATCTTCCTAAGTTTACAAATCATGAATATTGTTAGTGGGTACTGTGCTTTACAATAAGTTAAAATAATATCCTGTCCCAGAAAAAAGGAAAAAAAAAAGAGGAATAAAAATAGGAAAAAAAAATAAAAAGAAAATAAAATAGGCCACTAATCTGAAAAACTCAGAATGCTTTCTCCATCCCAAGCTCTTGGGTCAGCCTGGCCTGACATGAGGCTGGGAGGCGCACACAGTAACGAGCGTGTTACACTTTATCTGTTCCTGTCAACTGCTGCTCCTGGCTGAGTGTGCTAAATCAGAGCTCTGGAGGCTCTATTTCAGTGAGAAATATAACATCAGGGCTGAAGCTTGTCAGTTCCTAGATTAAGGCTTCACATATGATGGAGGCCCATTAAAACATGAGTACTTTTGAGAACACATGCGGATGGAGGGTTTGTAATCATAAAACTGACACGGCTCCAATGGAAGACAGCAATATATTCGTGCCTGTTGAATATAACGCAGAGAAAGCTGACTCCAAGCATTCATATATTAGATGTGAGGTCCCAGAAAAGTACAGCATTGGCTTTAAAGTAGTGGAATGTAGATAATAAATAAGTTCCTTTTATTATCCTTCAAGTGTTAAAGCACTGAGGGTTTATGTTTCGAGTCTGTCTGAGCAAATACAAGATACACTAAAAAGTTACATATCTGTGAGTGAGTGTTCAGATATAAAATTGTGATTCCCAGTTGTTTTTTCAGACACTTGTAGCAGTGTACCATGAGACTAGATATGGGATAGGAAGAATTTTGCTGTAAAGCTGAAATAATTTTCATATTATGTTCTATGGTTATACAGTTGGAAAAAGAATCATGGTTTCTCAAGTTTAGTTTTAAGTTACGAATAAATAGCAAGGCTTTGTCCAGCACTGGAGGATGTTAAAATCACTTAATTCGTTGCAGTGCTCGGGTGGGACAGCTGACTGAAAGCTAAACTGTGATAGCTGTTAAACCCTGGAAGAGCTTGATTGAAATACCTTTCTTAAATAATGTGCCACAGTACTTTGAAAACGTTGGGGTCTGATTGTCAGTATATTTAATAGGTATAGCACTGGCATTACTTAAGCTTCTGCAATTTGAAATCACAGAAGCACACCCTGTGGTTTAGTAGTTTTGGGCAGATGGTGGAACAAGGTAGCTATTTTTTACTGCTAGAAGATAAAAATGCTATTTGACAGAGCAGAGAAAACCATGTTGCTTTAACAGCAAAATTATGAAATCTTCTGTTTTCATGGGCTGGAATTATAAAATTATGCTTGTGTCACAAGCGATAACAGTGAAATTATGTAGGGAGCTGAGGCTTTTCAGGATGTATTTCATTTTATGCTGAATTGTAAATTCATATTGACTGCAATGGCTTTCCAAATAAGTTTTATTTTTCACACATTTGAAAAACTAGTGTGTTTTGATGTCAAAGAAGAATGCTTGAGGCCTCGCTGTGTTCTTGCAGTGCCTGTTGCGGGAAATTGTCCAGAGCTTTATTTTTAATACCTAAAATTAGGCTCTGGGCACAGTGTGGAGGCAATAGATAAACACTGTTGCTATAGAGCTTTTAAGTTACCCCATGAACTCTTTTTTTTGGGCTGCTCCCTGCCCAAGATAAAAAAGCTGGCATTAGTACTTATATGTTATTTATATATTTGTATGGGATATTTGAGTCATTGTAATGTGGAGTATAACGCTTCCCTGGCATTTTGAAAATACAAAGCTGACAACAGACCAGGAAAATATTCAGAAGATGATGAAATCCTGTTCCAGGAGTGCTGCAGCTGGTGGCATGTTTACTCTCTGTCGTTAGAGGGGGGATTTGAATTTGGCTTGCACAGTTAGTTTCTTTTTGTGCAACCTTTATGCAGTTGTGAGCTGTGCTTAAAGGTACTTGAGCCAAAAATGAGTAACAGCAGTGTAGCATTTGAAGGAAAACTGTTTTTTCTTTCTCCACACAGCTATGTGAACTTACATGTAATGCAAAAGACACACACTGTAAGTAACAGTGCAGAGGTGGAGAAGGAAAGAAACTCTTCTGGGCTAGGCTGGGTGCCAGGTATTAAGAGAATTTTTCTTTTACGCTGGTTTTAGGAGAAGCAGCATAACACCATGTGCCTTTTAGGAGTACTTGATGAAAGATCATGTAATAGGCCGTTACAACAAGGCACATATTTGCTTCAGCTGTAATGCCTGTGTGCAGTTTTACTTTAACTCTAACAGCGACATCAGTCATGTTAATTGTCATGGAAAGTTACTGGTCCAGACACAAATCTCCTCACTCATCCTCATTCTCATGGTGATTATGTGGCTGGTTATACTTTACTCACCCATGTGGGAGAATTCTTGCCTGGGGGGGTTGAATTTTGTACAGGCAGCAAATTTTAGAGAGTTAAAAGGACAAGAGGTTTCCAGATGCCTTGCATTAAACTGAGTGGTTATTCCTAACCATAAATGTTTAACTACACTCCCTCAGCAAATCACTTTCAAAATAGATATTCATTTTCAAACAAAACCAGTTGCCTTGTGAAACTGTTGGTTGGTTAGGGGAAAAAAATGACCTAATGCTTCTGAATAAAATATCTGATCTCCTGTTGCCAAGGCTGAGTCACTTCCTGTTACAATAACAAGACTGTCATCAGCAAACTTCTCTAGCCACACAGTGGAGCTTGCCAGCGTGTGCATGGCTTTATTTGTCCATGTTGTTAGAAAGTTACCGTTGAAAAACACACTGTACTAAATTTGGAGGCACCAGCTTTGCATTCAAGTGCATTAGTGTCGGGTCTGGGTTGCATTTACTCCTGATAGTATAATCTCTTATTTCTTTGTGCAACATAATAATATCCACCCAGCTGTGTACAGTAATGTTGTAATTCTATCAAGGGATTCTAGACACAACATAGTGCATTAATATCATCAGAGCTTTCTCGACTGGAATCTGCAGGATCACAGTCAGCTGTTTCTTATTTACAATGAGATTTGAAAATGAGGAATGAGATTTGAAAAGTACCTGGACGTTCATTCCACTTGTCACCTAACAGATAACCCCGAGTGCTTTCTGGACTGTGGTGGGTTTTAAAGACCCGTTTAAGTTATCTTTAAAAGCACTGAGCACACAGTGGTTTCGGTCACGTCTGAGCAGGACGGGCACTCCCCTGGTTTGCAGGCGGTGGGGGTCTGCTCCTGCTGCACCGCTGAGTCAGCAGAGCAGGAATTCATTAGGGCTTTTGCATCACAGCTTGGAACTCATTTCCCGGGCAAAACCAGTTGGCAAAAGCCCTTTCTGCCGTTAAAACGGCTAGAAAATAAAAGCTAAATCCAGTGTTTAGCTTCAGTACTATTATTACCCCCTTTATGCCCCGTGTTTCAAACATTATTTGGGAGCAGTGTCTGGCAGGCTGTATTCTGGATGATCTGTCAGATCTGTATGTGAATCACAGTGACTGACTCATTCTGTGCCACACAAATGACTCTTCTAAGCCTGTTAATAAGAGATGGGGGGAGTGCATGTTATCTTACACATTCTTTGGGGCTTTCATCTTGGGATCAAGCTCCCAGACTTTAAGGCCAATGGAAAACTTTCACTTCTTTGTGCCTCAGTTTCCCCCCTTCGGGAAAGAGAAGTTTTAAACTTTTAAATTGATTTGGCACACGTGGACAACAGAACCAGACACAAAGAAAATTCTGGTCCTTTCAAGCAAATAAAATAGCCTCCCCAGGTTCTGGTTTTGTTTTACTGTGTTTGGTTTATTTAATACTTGTCCTGCAGAATCATTTATGCTAGTTCTTCCTGAGAGCCATGTGATAGTCCTACATGGCCTGTGTCTCTTTTGCCAGAGTTCTTCAGCCAAATTCAGAGGACTCCAACTGAATGAACATACTTGTGAAGACAAGAGGAAGTTCATCACACTCATGGGAAATGTGTCAATGAACATCCTTTTTATCCCCCCATTTTTACAATCAAATTCTAGTAAACATGGCACAGAACAAGGATCCTGTTAATAGTTAGCCAGGCTTAATCTGAAATCTTCAGTTTTCTTGCTTTCACATTTTTACAAACGGAAAAAAAAATCCACTCATTTTTTTTCCTTTCTCTTTCATTTAAAAAAGAAAACAGAAAATGTAAGTTGATATGTTTCAGTTGACTATGATGAATCTGGGATAAGTTACTATGCTCTGTTCTCTGATAAACAGAGATGTTATTGTGCAGTCCTGGATAAAGTAACTGATTATACTGTTTGGGCCATGAATGCAAAATGTGTTGCAAGGATTTGGATGTCTGTAATTAACCAGTTGTAAATGCTGTGGTTGGTGGCTAAGCAGCTGTTCAGATCACTGTCAGAATTTCACCACTGTAAAGGAGCGAGCATGTGTTATTCCTTTGTTTCAGGATGGGAAGGAACAGTTTGTATACGTTTCTTTTTGCCCTAAAACAGAACAAATGTTGGCTCTAAACTGCACTTACAGTGTTCCAGACTATATCAGTAGAAAGGAATTGTGTTTGCCTGAGACTGTCTTTGTTTCTGGTGTAACGTATCAGACACCAAAGAGTATCACTGTGACCCAAAGGTTCATTTTTCAGGAGGCTTTGCTGCTGCATACCTTGGACATTCATTCTGCTGTGGGCAGCTCTCCCTCTCCATGCACTGACTCACTGCCAGAACACATCTGTGGATATAACCAACCCCTAAGTTTGGATATTAAGAATCTCACTTTTTTTTTTAAGAACACATATCATCTTAATACGAGACTCAAGCCTTCTAGGGCTGTCTTAAAAATAAACCTTGCAGTTTGACATAGGTAACTCTTTAGTATTGGTGTGTAGACAGTAAAAAAACTTTGTCACCAGCAGATTATTTCAGGTGCAGCAGGTCAGACACCGGCTGCCTGGAAATCCTAATACTTGTAGGTGAAACTATGGTGTAAGACCTTTAGCACTCCAGCCTCCTGACTATCTGGTTCAGGGAACGGTGAGTTCTCAGTTACAGGGAGTGGGAAGATGATGTCATCGAAAAGCTATTGCCCTGCTTTGATATTAGTAAATGTGCTCAAAGTTCTCTAGGAGCCTCCAAAAACTGAAAACCTCTCCCTGCTGTGGGATAGAGGTGTTTCTTTCTCTCGACATTTCTTTACTTTTTGTTTTGTTTTGTTTTGTGGGTAGGTTTTTGTTGTTGTCGTTGTTGGTTTTTGTTTTCTTTTTTTTTTTTTTTTTTTTTTGGGTTGTTTTGTTTTTAACTGAAATGCCAGTGAAAGACTTTTAGGAAAATAAGTCTGTTTCTGCACTGTTTAGCAATTGTTTTGAAAATGAGTCTGAATCCATTCTTGTATCATTAATGAAAACAACGATATGAGCAGAAAAATCACAGAAATCTGAGTGTTAGTGGGGAAGAGGGGGAGGGGGAGACAGGGTGAAGTCCTTTGCAAAACAAAATAGTAGGTGCCAATGTTGATGTCTTTTAAGGCATGCCTTTCACTAGGCACTATGGATAACTTATTAGCAATCAAAACCTGAGGGGCCGGATTCCACTTTTTCTTTTCCGCATGCACAGCATAAAAAAGAATAGAGTGAAAGGTCCTGGCAAGCTGCCAGTCCTCCTCCTCGGATAAGGGGGTGAGTGATACAACACCATGGCTGTGTTTCCTTCTCCCATCTTGCCTATCACATGGGGAAGTGAGCGATTGCTGAGCTTTTTCATGCCTGTGAACTGGACTGGGCTTTGTCCTCCTTGTTCTGGTGACAGACAGCTTTACAGCATTTATGACTGAGGGCCAAACCAGCCTTGGGGACATCTGAAATTTTAAATCTATCTAGTTCTGGGTTCTGCTGCTGTCTTATGCCTTTATAGCAGGACCATCATGTGTACTAGAGCCACAAGCCCAGGGTATGTGCTAAAATGCCAGTAGCAAACATCAATGTCTTAAGTTGCCTCAAACTTCTCCCACACAAATTGATGAATTTAGCTTTTTAAGCTGTAGAGTCTATGCATTGTGAGTTTTATTCTCAACAGTGAAGCCTGACTTTGATTTGTTTAATCATGGAATACTGGATTCTCTAATATTTTCCAAGCTGCAGTGAGGCTTTAGCAGGACAACAAGTATCACAAGACTCCTGATAAAATCACAGGAGTTAACAAGGCTAGCACTTGGAGGAGCTTTGTAGATTCAGCCTTTTCTGCAACTAGCATTCCAATGAAACAGAGATGAACTGAATGTCTGAAACAATCTTGCAGAATATTTTAATTTGTGGGTTTTTTTTTCCTTTGCATAAAGACCCTCTTCAGACCATCTAAATAGGATGTCAATTGTCACATGCCAGCTCCTGTGTCACTTGGTCAGCGACATAACTCGTCAGGGGGAGGGAGGGGATGGGAGAAGTGGAAGATTGAGCCCTTTTTGCAAAAGTTAGAAAATGTGGTGAGGACTCTCAGTGTTACCAAGCAGTATTGTAGTCCAATCTGCAGCACCACCGAAACTAATAACCTTCAGTAATAGCCAGCAGGGTGCTCGGCGTCAGCGGTGATGTCACTGGTGACACCTCTGGTACCTGTCCCCTGCTCGGCTGAGCCGGGGGCGGCAGCCTGGGAACGTGGGAGCCGGGGCTCTGGCAGGATTCCAGGGCGCTGAGTCAAAGGTGAAATGCCAGCACCAGGGAGTGCTTGCTGGTTTCGCTGGCTGAAATACCACTCGCATTACACATTTATTATACTTACACGGAGAGAATGCGAAGATAGGGCAAAGGGGTAAACAGCGGGAGGAGTGCTGAGATGGGGAGAGGCAGTGTTCAAACACGATAAAAGTGCAGCTGTGATAAAAGAGCAATAGTGTTGGCTGGCACGTATTGTTGCTGATACAGCATTGGACATTTATAAGAGTATTTTTGTTTCCTTAGGTGGGGGAAATGCACGTTTTTCTGTGTGTTTACCACATCTCCCATGCATTTCTGAAAACCTGCAGCTGTTCTGATTCATAGCAGCAGAACCAAAGCAATATTTATGACTGCCCAAGGCATATGGGCAGTACTTGCTGAAATTAAGGTCCTAGGCATGCAGCTAAACCCATGGACCTGAAACATACACTTGAACCCCAGTTCTTATCTTTACAGTCAGGCACATACTTCGTCACTGCAACAGAATTACTTTGCTTTGATTGACTTCGCCCACTTCCCAAGACAGAAATGTATAAGTAATATTGGCTTACATTCATATAATTGCTCTTGGAAGTTCGGGAGACTTTGTCACTTGTGACTTTTCTTTGTTCAAAAACATAAACTAGCTCTGGAAATGGAAAAAATATATGTTATTCTGTTATTTTGTGTGATTGTTTCAGCTTTTAGAACTAGCAGAGGGCGATCTCTACAGGTACACTTCATCCTCTTTTAATTTGTTTTTAATATTTGTCTTGAAAAGGTACTACAGAAAGAGTGAATTGAGTTGTACTCTAGGAATACTTGTTTTGAAGTTTTGTTGTTTTGAGGGAAGAAGCATCAACACATTTGAAAATAAAACCAGGTACTTTCACAAGGTAGCAGTACCAGCGAAGCAAAGTTCTAGGTGGTAGAAAAAATTTACAGCTTTTTGCCACAGACCATGATGTAAGAAGAATTTCAGTGCATTAAATTAACTTACCATAATAGTTACTGAGTTCTCATTTTCAATGTAAAGATTCTGACATCCAGAGGGGGATGCAGAGAAGCTTAATGAAGAGAAAGAGCCCAAAAAGTTGAAACAGAAAAAAGAAAAATATTCTGTTATGGCTTATTATTGATACCAAGATGAATGTAATAGCTGTCTCTTAATGAAATCTAAGAAGTGACAGATGTGGTTTATGGGGTGTCCTTCAAGCAGACATACACATATGACCCCTCTTTAAGAACATTCAATATCCCAATTCCATGAGCACTTCATGCTGGGCTTGGCTTTATGCACGTGAGGAGCCACTTTGATTCAAATTTCACATATGCTTCATGTTTGCAACCTTACTCTTCCAGGACATTTTCCAGCAAATTCAACACTCCTTTCATTTCTTCCAAACGCAAACTCTGCTGCATGCTTTCCTCCCTTCCAGTCACTTAGAAAAATATGATCTGTTAAGTCAGTGGCAGAACTCCCACTGACTTCTGTAATGCTGGGAGTTAAGCTCTCTGCTTATGAGACTTACACGTTTCTTTTTAGAAAACTTTCCAGCATTGCAAAAGGGTCATTTCAGTCCTGCAGCTCTCCAAAATGCTCAGTGAAAGTCTTACACTTTCCTTTTTACTAAGATAATTTATTACCAGCATTTATTATAATATTCTTTGTGGTTTTGGAGGAGATGCTAAGGATTGATGACATGTCTACTTATCTGAACATTTAAAGTTCTCATGATAATATTTATAAGAATTTTTGGGTTTTATTTCTCAACTCTGCTCTCCTTTCCAAGATGCTGGATGTCAGATTTTTGTTGCTATCTGCAGCAGAATTGTATTTCATCCTCTGATGCAAGTTTTGTAAAAGATCTTAGTGGGAGTTCAGTCATTCAGAGACAGTAGCCAAGAGATGGAAGGTGCTGAAGATTTATCTCAAGGTTCATTTACAAGTAAATATGGAATGAGTTTGTATTTGTTCTCAGTCATGCCAAGTTTGTCCATATCTTTTTACTCACCCTTGAAACAGAGGCACGCTGGAAAGATTTTTGTGTTCTTCGTGTATCCTCCTCTAGCTCTGGCACTGCTATGAGGTAAAAGAACATGTTTCAGAAGAAATAAAATGAATCTGTGAGGAACTGTGGAGTTATTACAAATGGATTTACTATGTCCAGTTCCTTCACCATGTTTATTCCAAATGTACTGCCAAACACAGGGCAGAACGTGGCCCTCAAAGCAGCAGAGCTGACATCACATCTGTGGGTTCAGAGTCAGAGGCTGATGGCTACTGGAATCAAACACTGGTTCTGCAGAACACAGATAATAGGTGAGATGGGTCCTACCTTTTGGTTCAGGTGTAGATTCATTGGTACCTTCAATTTCTCTTAAATTGATCTGAGTTGAAAATGCTCTGAAGTAATGGTGCACTGTGCAGAATTAAACTTCAAACTCTTCTTGACCACACTGAAGTAACCCTCTAGCATAACTACACACTGTTCACCTCCACATTCCTCATGAGACAAAGGTATTCCCACTTTGAAAATCAGTCCTTTTGGAGTTTTGCTGCAAGAGGAGGTCGGACACTAATGAGACCGCTTGGCCAGCCAGTGCCTTGACAGGTTTCATTTATGGCTTGATTAGACCCTGATTTAATGGCATACTGTACTACATGGAAGCACATCATCTTCAGTCATTTAACACTGAGTGGAGTCTGAATGTTTCATTTTGGCCGTTTCTCTGCACTTTTGAAACTAAAAGAAACACCCCGCAGAATAAAGTATCATTTAAGTAGAATGTTTAATTCCAACTGCAGTAGGCAATTACAAAGAAAACCATTCTGACTCTGCCCACTTCTCTGCTCCCCTTTTCAGTCCTTGAGGCCATACATTAGTCCTGAGGTTCTATTATACTGTATAGAATGTGTTTTGAATTTAAGATTTGTAAGGGGAAAGCAGACAAAAGGTCAATCTCATGTTTCCATTCACGTCCCTCTCTGTTATTCCAGGGACCCAAAAGGTTGATACATTGTCTAGATTTTGATACTGGTGAATTTCTTTGTTACAGTGTGTTTTAGGATGACATAGGATTTTTTTTGACATTTCTTTTCCATGGCTTCCAGCGGAGGGGCACCTCCAGATCTCTGCAACACTCCAGTGGATTTTCTCTGTTGGATGACATCTAAGCATCCAAAGGCTTCACTAAATTATACTGTGGAACGAGCAGTCCTGGAGTTGCACAGGATCTGAAGTGCTACTGTGTTTCAGACTCTTCTCCCTTTGCAGTGGTTTTGGACCAAATGGATTTCAGGTGAACCCAGTGACACAAAAATTGCTGAGATAACCTCACTGTGGCAGGTGGACTGGTGAATGTGTAGCACTCATATACATCCTGCCGTGGGAACAAGGCATGGTGTCGTGTGGAATGGCTCACATCTATTTCTTGGTTCTGGGTTAATTGTGTTAACTTACACAGGAGTCTTAAAAAAAAAAAAAAAAAAAGGTATTTATTAAGAATACATTATGTCAGGCTGAGATGAGGTTAATTATTTAACATCTGGCAAAAGCAGATGGATTCTCAGTTAACACAGTGAAATCCGTTCAGTCAGCACCTTGATAAGTCTCTCTCACTGTCTCAGATGCCTTCCTGGAGACCCTGTGTATGTGTTTTCCTGTTGCTCTGCAGACGGGCTGGGCAGCACATCAGGACACTTTGAAACCATTGTCTGCCATCCCCTGCAAGGCTTTGGTGATTTGCAAGTGTGAATGATGTGGCTGGCAGACAGCCTGGCCCCCTTGCCCAACAATTTGATGCTTTACTGAGCAGATTGGGTGCTGTACATCAGTATCCTGGGATGGATGTTCTCCAAGGTATATTTAATTGAGATGTGGCCACTGCATTCTGCTGGTGCCTGTTAAAGCATTGGATTGGAGTTATTTAGGAGAATATGATTCAACACAGAGGCCACATGTGATGTTCTTGGTGGCCTCACACAGGAAAGGAAGTCTAAGTTTAAGATGGGATGCAGTCTTCCATGAAGGAATGCACAATAAGTTGTCTCTATGTTAGAACAGAGTTTAAATATATTTAATTCATCATGAGATGTTTTTGACTCAGTGTTGACCATCTTGATCTTCTTTCAAGAAGAATTCCCTGTGGTCCTTGTAAAGATAACCCTCAAAGAAGCACCTTCACATTATAATGATTAATTACTCATATTTGTGTGCTCCCCCTGGATCCCAGGCAGAAAATATGTGCAGGATTTCCCATGGCCTTCAGTTTGTTAGAAGCTTTTTATCGGGACTAAGTTTTTTTAGTTTTAGTTCAGTTTTTATTTGACTAAGAACCTTGTGAGACTATTCTGTATTAGCAGAAAAAGCTTCAGCACTGCTCTACTTTTCATTCATACAAGAAAAAAACCAAACCAAAACAAAACAAAAAAAACAAAACAAACCAAAACAAAACCAAAAAAAAACCAAAAAACCCCTAAAAAACCCACCAAAAACAAAAACCAAACCAAACCAAACCAACCAACCAACCAACAAACAAACAAACAAAAACAAACAAACAAAAAACCACCAAAAAACCCCCACCAAACAAACAAACAAAAAAACCACACAGAGGTCGGAGTTCCAGGTATATCAAAACTTTCTGCAAGCAATGAACCAAGATAAAATATACTTGAATGAGAAAAAGTCAGTGGGAACTTTAATTTTAAACTCCTCCCTTCAGATTATTCACACTCTTGAACCTTGCTGGAAGTGCAAGACTGTATTGTCAGTGCTGTCATGTCATGTACGTGGGTCCAAATGTAGGAGAAATGCTTTTTCTAGTACCTCACATTTGCAATCCACGGGATTAAAGTCCCTGGTGTTGCTGTTTCAAAGTGCTGGTGTTCCACAGTGCCTGGAGATTGGCGCAGAAAAGTGCAAGTTTTGGGTGTGATGCTTAGAGAGTGCTGCTCCTCTCATTTTGAAAGGTGTAAACCAAGGGTTGGTCCACTGTAAGCAGCAGATTTTCTGCAGCTGGTGTGAAATAACCATCCAGTTCCCCAAAGTAATGTCTCCAAGTCTGGAGATCCTTGGCCTCGCTGCTTCCAATGCTTTCCAAGCCACGACTTGTGTGTGTCCGACTTAGCAAGTGCTTGCACAACTGATGGCCAAACATTCTTTCTGGGGCACTCACCATTTCCAAATATATCTATCTTTCAAGTAAATCAGTTTTGTGTTAATTAGTGACAGCTCTCTGCTGAAATATTTCCTTCATTCTTTTATCACCCTGTGGCAGAGTTCTGCGTGCCCTGCCAGCTGTCCTTCACAGCAGGTCTTAAAGGTTTGAAGCCTTATTTGGTGTCTGCAGTGACCTTTTAAATTCCAGAGTAAAGTTGGGGCTGCACAACTCACAAATATAACACTTGTTAATAAAATGTCAGCTTTGTAGCAGTCAGACTTGCGTGGAGCTTTCAAACTGCATTTTCCATCAGGCTAATAGCTCAGGATTGTGTACATGTGCTGGCACAGCTGCAAGAAGGGTAAAACCTTCAAAAAGAGCTCCCTTCTGGTCCCACCATGTAATCAGGTCACAACTCTACCCCCTGGGGAAAAAAATCATTTTGCCAGTTACAATCCAGCAAACAGTTGTTAGTTCCTTCATTGCTTAGGTGACCTCAGTGAAACCCAGAAATGCCAGGTTTTAAAGACTAAAAGATTGCCTATACCTTCAACCCCTGAAACAAGAAATGCCTGAATGTAAGAAATAATAGTAGCAGGGAAAGGAAAGCCTGTGGGGGAGGGGAAGCAGAAGCAGCAGAATGGCGAGCAGATGTTTCCTAAAGAAGGTATAAACATGGAAAGCGAGCAGTCAGATTTTCCTTTAACTTTATAGTGCAGTTTACAAGTTCATTAAACAGAACTTCTGAGCAGGGCAGCCCTTGATGAAGGGTTGTTTAAGTTGAAACATTCTTGATTTCCTGCTTAACTGACTCACTTGGTAAGATGCTCCGTAGTGATACCATCAGCCACGGAATAGTTAACAAAATCTTTGGATTGTATAAACCCCTGTTGTTTAGATAGTTCTTGACTTTTTCTGTATAGGTAATGATTACTTACACATCTGCAAGTATGCTGAAAGCTCTGTGTAATGTACTCAAGAAAAATAACATTGATGTTGTTCAAAACTGTCACTTTCTTATTCTTTTAATACAGTTATTATACCAGATTAGAGTATAATGATCTGTCTGTGTAGTTATCTAAAGTAATTCCTTTACAGTATTTACTGAAACTACTGAAGTAGTATGTTTAAAACATGTGATGTTTAAAGATTTATCTAAGGTTAGGTATTACCTGTGTTCATTCTAGTAAGCACCTCTTGGTTTAACAATGATGTTTAGCTTGTCACACTGTGGCAAAAACTTTTGGCTAGTCCACAATAGGACTTATTTTTCTCTTCTATAAAATATTTTTAACTGCAGACCTCTTGTTATCAATGAAAATTTGTCAATGGACATCAGTGGATTTCTACTTGGCTCAGTAATGCACTTTCATTACTGGGCTAATACTAGACAGCTGGAAGTTTCCTAGTACACATGCAATTGTCATTTAACCAATAATATGGAATAATCAGAATACTTTGAAATAATCACAAACAGTATGTGGTGAATTGACAATTGGCCTGTTCTGCATGAGGAAAAAACATCAAAACTTTGAAAATCTATGTCATTGCATGGAACAATACAAGGCCTTTCCATGTTTTCTCTTCCACTGGCTGGCTTGCAGATGCCTGTGCATAGCTCTGATCATCTGAGATCACTGTTAAACCTGTATTTTCATCACAAAATAAGAATATTTGCTTGACCAGTGTAGTTAAAATAAAGGTATTCCTGTCTTTTTTCAAGCCAAATAGGAGAAATGTTAAAATCAACTCAAATTATCACCTCATATCGAATATGAGATTTTGTTAAATGGTGCATTGCAAACAGTATCTGTGTCACATTATAGTTGTGACTGTTTTTCATTGTATTTTCTAAAATGCTATAAATTAATATTCCAAAGCTGATAAGGAATGGTATTTTTGAAGAAATGCTAAGGAAATTCCCTTAGGAGTATAGGAACAGATATATCTTTCTATCTTTGTATTCTTCAGATGCTGTATTCACATAGTAGAAATCAGCTTGAAATCTCTGCAAATCCAATAGCAACATTTTGTGTACTGTTTGTAAACTCATTTGCTGTGTTTGTAAATCCTTTTAAGTGATGATCTTAAAAGACATAATTTCTCCCTTTAGTATGAGAACTTCTATAATGTTTGCAGTCATTAAAAAAAATCAGCATTTAAGTCTTGTAAGGAATTGAACTACAGCTCTATTAAAAAAGCAGGCTCCATGAAGTTCAAAAATTAGCAAACACTGAAAACTATTTCAAGTTTAAAAAACAAAACATGTGTGATCTGGCAATGCTATTGAATTCCATCATTTACATTTTGTTAAATATTATAACTCTCTTTTTAGCTGAAGTGAGGACTACAGTCTATCTTGTGTGTGCTGGTTTTGGCATAGTGTGTTATCTTCCTTCCTAGGTCAAGATCAGCTAAGGTCTGTCTTGGGGTTATTCCCTCTTTTCTGTACTTAAGGTAGTAGCTCCTGGGTGACTTGGGAACATTTTTTTAAATAGAGTATTTGTTTATTCTATTTTTTTCTTTTTTTTTTTTTTTTTTGTGAATTGTCCTATCTAGCTGGAAATATTTTGTAGCCAAAAATATCCAAATGACTAATTTACTTGATAAAATAATTTCGGGTGGCATCAACATCAGCTCCAGGCATAAGTATAGAAAGACAAGTACCTCGTGCACAGATCTCTTTGACAAATGTGCACAATGAATCCATGTTAGGTGACATCTTCCGTAGGATTAAGTGTTGTAGGATGTCAACTGTGAATACAGCAAAGAGTAAGATTATGTAACAGGGTCTAAGAAAGATGATTCTTAAAAATTCATCACTCTCTGCTGGTGTCCTCATAAGTGTATGGTGAATTAGTGCTCACTCTTCTGTCAATCAGCAAAAGCTGAGCAAATGAGCTGTCACATTTTTGGTTCTTTTCAGTGTGAAACTGAAAACATTTCTCAAGCGAATAAATGAGTCGAGGACTGCTGGCATGTGCTTGACTTTTTCAAACTGTATACTTCAAAGTGCAGAAGCTAGATAAGCTAAGAGCGAGTTCAGTGAAGTTATTGTGCAGGAGGCAGCATGTCTATCAAATGCTTGCTTTATAAATTTGAATAGATGTGATTGTTCTCAGCAATGTCACCCCCCTCTGTGGCTGAAGGCATTGTCTGAGCAGAGGGAATGCAAAGCTTTCTTTTTTTTTTTTTAATTTTATCCAGAGATGCTTTGCAGGAAAGTCAGCCATTCTTCCTCTGGATTCTCTTTATCAAAACAATGGTGCAAGAACAACTAGGGAGGCAGAGTATATCACTGGCTAAAGTACTGGAGGTCAAACAATGGTTTAGCTGCATGGTCTTCAGAGTAGATGAATCCAAGTGTAAGAGAAAGTTTCCATGGCAATTAAATGTTGCTTCTCATTTTCAGGATAACTGGGTCAGAAGGCAGCACTAACAGGAAGTACTAAGGAATACATCTTTGGTTTTGTTGTTTACCAAGTGTAAGGACAGATGACACAGTGGCTGATTTCTTTCTCCATGGTGTGCTAGGTCAGTGTGTTACAGACATCTGCACATTGCTGCAATCTGGTTGTGAGATGAACACCAACAGCCCAAACACATTCCTTGTCACAGTAACACAAATACAATCTGGCCCCTTGTGTTTATTTCAGCACTGAGTGAATTCTTCTGGTTATTTATAGATCCTTCTGAGATTGTGTCAGTGGGGTGAGAGTGAAGCTGCATGAGCAGCCAGAGTACTCCAGAGAGCTCTGTTGGCTGGCACTCCTCCACTGGCTGTGTAAAAGTCACAGAGATGTGGACTTGCATATTTGCTACCATAGAGCAAATGCTCTGTGGACTTTGTGCCAGTGGTGAGAGACCTCAGCCACAGACTGGAAGAAGAACTGGAGAAGACTGGTAGTTTTGTGTTTTCTGCCCTGATTCTCCAGGAGGGAAGTAATCTATTTCTCTGATATCTATGATTCAGAGGGGGTATTTTATTTTTTTTTTTTACCTGGTGCTCTTGAGAAAGGCATTGAGAGGGAAACAGCAAATCATATGTAATGGGCAAGACTTCTCTTTATCCAGAGAAAGTCAAAGTAGAAGACAGTACACAGCTTCAGGATCTATTATCTCTCCCTTATCTGACCTGCCCAAAAAACACATAGCTCTGTGCTGCTTCATGTGTCTGTGTTGACAAGTATACTTAACAGACTTTACCAGGTTTCTGGCAATGCCTTCAGCCCTCCATAGCTCCATTACAGTTCCTCAGGGACTCTCAAGAATGGCTAAGGAAATTGGGTGTACAGGAAGTGGACAGTGGAAGCTTTCTAGGGAGTGAAGGGATAGAAAAATAATTTTGTAGGTTGGCTGAGATCTTGATGAGATGTTTAATGTTGCTATGATTTATTTCTATTGCTAATGGTGCATCAGAGTGGTCAAGCATTTTGGTAAGAGGTTCTTAGATATTATTAAAATTGGACTGAATAAAACACAACAGGTGTCATCAGAGATCTCTGTCTTTATTTTGGAGACATTCAGCAGCACTTTGCATGTATCTAGTAAAATATATTGGTCCCTATTCTTACTTTCATTAATACCTTTTTTACACAGTTTGGTCAGATGAAGGACTTCTCATGTCATAAATTACTGATTTTCTTCCCTTCTGCTCCTGATAGAGCTCTGCTCAGGCATAGTGCCATACTGTGCTGCATCTGAGCATGCCAGAGTTATGCTTGCACTCAGGGGACTAGCTCAGACTATTCCAAGTTTGTGTGCCTCGGCCCACAGACAAATTAAACCACACCTATCATCTCTATCATGTGAATATTTTGGTTTATATCTTGCTTGGACCATCTTGTCTTTTTTAGAGAGACTGCTGTGGGTTTTAGGCTATCCATTATTAATTAATGAAGGTCCAAGCAGCAAAGGTGAGTGTTCAGAAAGGGAAACAGATAGCAGCCTCCTTGTTGCACAGGAACATTGACAACACTCACTGAGTAAAGGTGCTTAATCCTTCAATTCCTGTAGCAGAAAATTATCGCCCAGAGTTTTCCTCTTTGGATTATCTGCTGTAATTACTATTATTCTATGTAAGAATTGTTACATATGAAGACAAACCCTTATGTGAGGTCAAAAACTTACTGAGAATAGATACTTTTGGGTAGATATGTAGGGATTTTGTGGTTTTCACTGTGGTTTCAATAATTGTTCAGTTACTTTGTTCTACATTTCACCTTTCTGTAAGATTTTTTTACCTTTCTGAGGCCTCTCTCAGTAATTGTTTAGTTACTTTGTTTTACATTTCACCTTTCTGTAAGATTTTTTTACCTTTCTGAGGCCTCTCTCAGCTGCTCCATCATTACAACTTTTTCAAAGGAGATTGTAGTAGTGTCTAAAAGATGTTGTTCCACTGATCTCTTAACACATGTTTTTATTCTCTCCAAGGAAGGTAATTTCAGCATGACAACTCACTCCTTGTTTATTTTGATTGCACACAGATGACCCTTACATGGTTTTCTCGCTACAGAACTGAACAACCTTATTAGTTCCTGTTGCAGCATCAGGAGAGTGTATCAAATCCATCGCTGAGATAATGCTGCCCGGGTTTGGAGCCCCAAAGACAAAAGAAACTTCAATCACAACTTTTTTCAGTTGGAGTAGTCGAGTGCATGTTAAACTGCACAAAGGAAAAAACACTGCTGCAACTCGCTTTAACTCAAGCTTGAGTTAAAAGTTTGTCAGGAGTAAGTGCTCCTGGAATATTACTGGACTACTGGAATGATTACTATCTCAGTACTACTATAAATAAGAGCATATTACTTCTGCATATTGCTTAACTATTTTCACTGTAGTGAGATAACCACTACTATTCGTAGTCTTTTGGGCATGGGAATGAACTTTTCCAAGAAAAGACATGAAGTAAAATGTTTATTCATGTTTCCTTTTATTTTGGGCAGGGAAACAGATTCTATTTTAAAAATATGTTCTTTAAAACTAAAGACGGTCTCTATATTGGTTTCTTCATTTAACATTTTGTCTAATTTAAGACCCTTTTTTTCTTTTAGGATCCAAAGCAAAGAGGTGGCCTGAGAAATCTGAAGGGCTTTCAACCACAAAAATCACTGTACATTTAACAGAGCAAACAATTTTTTTTCACAGAGTATTCCTGAAAGACAGAGAATTCATTCTAATAGTGCTTATATTTAATTGTCTCAAGGGACACCAGCGATAGAAAATACTCGTTACATCTGACAATTAAAGGTAATTATTACCAATTAAATAAAAGCTTCCCTCTTGAATAAATAGAAAAAAAAATAGACCCAGTCTCCAGTACAGTAGTTTCAGTTTCTGTTATTTAGTTTCTTTATTTCACTCCAGTTGCTATGTCAGCATAACAGTCTTATGGTGATAAAAGGATATGGAGTAGAAACTTGGAACATTCTTATTTATAGTAGATTTGTGGGTTTGGACTAGTTTGCTCATTTCTGTTTAGACAGTTAACAAGAAACTGCTTCATGGGAAGCCCTATCATTGATAAATATTTTTAATCACAGTAATGTTTCCTGTATCTTTGCATCTGATGTTACAAATATTTTTTGACCACTTTCCTAAGAAGATTTTTTCCCAACCTAAAACTTCATGTGGAGAGTTTTATAGTATATTATTTGCATTGTGATATTATTTCTTTTCATTGCTGAAAATTTCTGACAGAAACAAGTATGTGGTCATCAAGAGGGAATACATATCACATAATTTAAAAGTCCACAATATAGATGTCTGCAGCTGGCTGGGTGAGTTCCCTTTACAGTCAATGGGGAGGCAGAGGCATTTTTAGTATGCACTTAGCTAATATATTTTAGATGTTTGCTGCAGGAAAAGAGGTGTTGCAGCCTATGCCTGCACTGATTGTATTTCCTAGGTGTCTGTTGATTCCATTAAGCCTGGGAAACTGGACCCTGCATCCTGAATTGTAGAAGTCAGAAAAGTGCATGCAAATCACAGAGGTGATGACAACAATCTGCAGGGACGTTATATGATACTAATTTTCAAATTGTATACTCAGGATTAAGCCATTTGGCTGTTCCAGATTGATAGCCAGTGAGGGAGAAAGAACAATTCATAATTTGTACAGATGGAGCAAAATGCTTATGTGAATGCTGGGACAGTGAAGAGAAATCTGATGAAAATTATGTAAGTCATGACACAGATAATTCACCATCACAGGAACACTTTTTGAGACCTCAATGTTATGTGAGATGATAAGGAGGTATCTGCTGGCAGAAGAATACTGAATTAGGGACTCATAAGGAAAAAAAATTGGAGAACAGAAAATATGAGCTGAAATAATGAAATTAAAAACAATTAAAAAGCAGACATGCAGGCAAAAAATGCACTGCAAATAAGATAAGGTGTACTAAGAGATGTTATTGCACTTGGAAAATCCAGATGAATTTGGGTTCCCACTGGACCAGACATTAAATAAGCCTAATGTATAAGACATCTCAAAGAGTTTGAAAAACTAGTTATTTTCCTCAGTTTTTAAAATAATTTTTTTTAATATTAAAATAATATGCTGTTGGGATTATTCAGTACATAATCTTCATAGCAAAAGGTTATTTCTCTTTCCCTTGGTTTGCCTTTTTTATTTTTGTTCATTTTTATTTTTGTTTGTTTGTTGGCTTGGCTTGGTTTGGGTTTCTTTTTCCATTCTTGCTATTATTTTATTCCATTTTTGCATTCAGCTACCTGTCTATAAGTATAGCACCAGTTATTCAGGAATGTGTTTGTTGAAAGTAAACACAGGAATATCACCACAGCTCAGTAGTGACAGCTTGATCCATAAATCAGTGACTATGAAAATGGACATCTCAGCCATTCATTCATGAGTGAGACATCCACTGAGTTGCTTTCTGGTACAGTAATGCTGTAAAAAAAGTGCTGGTTTCTATCACAGAGCATAATATCAAGAGGATTAAAGAACTGCAGGAGGTCTGGAACATCCATTTTTGAGATCAGTCACCCTGTGTAGCTCAGACCTATTTTTTCACTATGGAGAAACCTGTTACAGCTGATCCCAAGTAATATGAAAAATATAGGGACTAATTTTCTTTTCAGAGTACAGAATTGTAGTTCTCTAAGAATTCAGTTGGAATCAATACAATGCAAAGTCAGAAGGCAGCTTTTGTATCTGACAAATTATTCAATAGATTAACTAAAACTGGGCCCCATTAGCAGTGTTTAAATATGTAGATTACAACATTTCTATGCAAACAGGTTTTAATTACATGAAATCTACCAGTGCATATGCTGGTATATATAAATGTATTCCCAATCACGTGGTTTCAGTGGGAAAATTTTGTTTAAAGAAATTCAAATTCAGTGAAATTCAGATTGAATTGACTCAGATATCTGATTTTCATGCACCTTCCTAATGGTTTGATACACACCCATTGAAGTCAATGGTAATCTCCCATTAAACTCTATGGGAAAGCATATGGTAGTAACTGAATTATTCCATTTGCTTGTAATCAGATATCTATCTATAAAATTGAAATTTAGCTGCAAGTACATGTAAATATTTATTTAAAAGATATAATAATAGGCCTAATATTGAATATGTGCACAGAAGAATGAATCCCAGTATATAGTTACATAATGTGATGCATTAATTCCTTACAGCCTGGCAGTGCATTAAAATGCCAATTATGGCGTGTAAGAGGCAAGGAACAGATATATTCTATATAAGGTTATAAGAAACACTTTCTAATCTGTTTATAGAAAAAAATCTAACTGCAAAAATGAACTTAATTAATCAATGTAGCAAGCAGTGATTCTTACCACAAGACTGAACACAAGATGCTTATATTGTGGCCAGGTTCAGATGATCCTGGTGAGAAGTGTGTTTGTTTATCTTTCTAATAAATCTTTCCTTTTGATCTCTAGGCCACCAGTATCAACCTTTTCTGATACAAGGAACCTTCATATGTTTTAACCAGAGCTTAAATGAAGATGGTGGAATCCAATAGCAGCAACGACAGTGGGAATCACTAGGAACCTGGAAACAATTACAGTTGCTATTTAATGTATATATATATGCACAAAAACATCACATAAGGAAATACTGTTAATAGCACTGATTTAATTTACAGATTTGTGAATTCCAAAGATTTTTGCACAGTCTTTTCTTTAGAAGAGTTTTTTGAAGGTTCTTTTGCTATTGGATAAATGGAAGGGACATTATGGGGTGTCAGCACTGAACCCGAGGTCATGAGCAACTTTTCCATTTACTTCCTTGGATAGTAGATCCTCAAAATCTTTACCCATGCATTTAGATTGAGCTGATGTGGTTTTTTTCCTGCTATATTTTTATTTTCTCTTTTATTTCAAAGCTACTCACTTTCTTAGATCAAATTTTGTCTACCACAACAGAGTTTTCAACTTCAGTATGAAACATATTAGAGGAATAAACCATAAACAACTCTGCAGTTTACAACAAGATGTCCATAAGATCCTCTCACATAAAAACACAGAACAAGGAAACAAGTGCAGTAAAATAATAAAATATCTGTCTCACTGCTCACTCACTCTTACAGTAAAGCCAAAAGTAATGCCTGGCTTTAGCTGACATACCATATCCTTTAAATGGCTGGAAGGACAGGAGCTGGTAGGAATTATTAGTTTCTGTAGTGGCAGAAGGGAGATTTCAAGGGAATTAATATTTAGCCTATTAGTCCTTTTTTCACATCCCTTGATATCTGTTTCCCTTGAGATTGCAGGTGAGTTTTTTGCTTCCTCGTGAAGCTGGTAATGCCAGGAGTTATATCTTCAGCTGCTTCTTTCCTGTCTCTGAAAAATTCACTTCATATGGGAAGAACTTGCAATCCTGGGTTCCTACCCAGTAAATCTTCCCAGCCTTGATGCCTGAATTAGAGATATACCAAAATATGGAAGACAAGACCCCAAACAGTCATAAATTTTTTAGGGCCATAAGTGGAGTTATTCCCATTTAAATCTATTGAAGAAAGGCAAACATGTAGTGAAGATGCTTCTTCACAAACACCATGGGTGCACCAGCTCCTTACACTGCACAACAGATAACTTGCCATTATTTCTTCCTGGCTTTTCTTGGAACCAAGTGGTGGAATGAAGAGCTCTTTCAACCTAATTCTTCAGGCTTTTCTTAGAATTTGGTCAGACTCTTGAAGGGCCTCTATGAGCTAGGACATGGAATGGGTTTGGTGTTTGGATCACTGGGAGAGGCAAGAGCAGCACTGTTTGTATCTATTACTGTGTAAAGCCATGAATGATTAATCTCACACCTGAGCTAAGACTGATCTGAAAGTTCCTCTCAGCTTTGTCTCTCACATCCATGAGAACCTGGAGTTTTAACCTCCATATCATCAATTCCTTCCTGTTTTCCTGTCTCAAGGGTCTTTCCTTTAAAACTGCTACAGTCTTGAATTAGGTCATTATTTCATCCTTTAAGATCAGTTCCCATTTACCCAGTTCACCACTTTTTGAAACCACAGTAACTCATGATTTCTGGGGCCAGAGGGGAATTGCCTGAGAGATGTGTAATGTGCTGAGCTAACATGTAAGGCTAAAGTATAAAATTTAGGTTATAAATGAAAGTGACAAGTAAAATTTTTCTCCACTTAGCTTTATTAATGATGCAATATTTTATTGCCCATGGCTAAAAGTATTTATTGTCATTGTGCTTAGCCATAATTTGGTTTCATAATTCAGTTTTCTCTTTACATTTTTTTTGCATTACATTTTTTCCCCCAGCATCTCTTTTTGTCTCCATGCAGATTGTTGTCATATGTGTTCAGATATCAGTAAGTGTGTAGTCTTCTGGGAGCAAACACATGCAGATTAGCATTAATCTGAAGAAGCAAAAGCTTAACTGTGGGCCTATTTTTAAGCATATGAATACATTGCTGAAATCAATAGCTGCATAGATTGTCCTTCCGGGGTGATTAATAAAACTGTGTGTGGTTTTTTGGTTGTAGGCACAAACATGTATTTGGCAACATCCAGCAGCAATGTCTTCAACATTTATTAAATTACACAAAAATTCCCACTGAGAGAAGAGGGAATATTTGTCTGCTTTAAATTAAGTGTCTGGTGAGTGACAAGCCGTGTTAAGGATCTTGCAGTATCAAGTCTTGTATTTGCACATCATATATTAATGTGATCAGAGAAAGATAATAGCAGTGAACAAAAAGAACTTTAAGGAGGAGAGTTTCAAAAGATGAAATTATTTGATTTAGAAAGGAGCAAAATTGAGCAAACATATCAAAAGTACAGAAATGGTGACTGCTATTGAAATGGAAGGGGAGTATTCCTTTTCTCTGATAAATAATGTAACAACAAGAAAAAGGAAAGTGCAAGTCAGAAACTGTTATAAGGAAACACTTTTTGTTCTACAGTGTTTTATTAGGTAATAGAGTTCATTCTCAGAGGAAGTGAGGCCACTGAAGATACCTGGTGAGACTGAATAATCCCATGGCTAACAGTGGTACCTGGAGTTATACAAGCAATGCAATTAAACTCATTGAAATGGCCATCAAATCTTGTGCTCCAGGGCTCAATGACAAAAGTGCTGCCCGACACCATCAGCTGATACCTGACAGAAGAGATAAGTTATATCCACGTGTTTGCTGGAAGGGTCTTCTGACATCTTCTCAGTGATCTGGTGACAACCAGTCTCAAAACCAACTTAGAGCCAGAGTCTTTTCTTCTGTAGATCTAACCCAACATGATCATTTCAGTTCTTCTATGTATCTGTCTAATATTCTTTAAGACAGATAGATTGGCCATTCAATGTGTTGTCTCTTGGTAGCACACTACTAGTACAATGGACTGTCCCTTGAGAGATTTCTTCAGTGTGTATTAAAAAAGAAAAAACAAGATAGCAGACCCAGTGTATGTTTTTTGTCTGGTTGGTTGGTTGTTTTGTTTGGTTTTGTTTTAATTAACTGGACTAACCCTACTTGATGATTAGATCCTTTCATTGCAGCATTTTTCAGCATCGAGTTCAGCCTATCATCAAATGTGATTCTGTTCTTTCACCCATTTTATTGATTTTAATATTCTTTTCTTAAGATGAAAATTTTTATCGTACTTTCAAATCAAGAATCTTCATAGAGGAGTTCCTGTCCTTTTTGGATATCTTTCATCTTGATTACCATCACTCTAAAGAGAATGTAGAAGGATGGTGCTCTTGATGAAGTTTGTAATGACCATGACAGAGCAGAAGCAGCATCATGAACCAATCCCATATGTACATGGATAGCATAAATAGCAGTGTGGTCTGGCAATAATGACTTTTATTGACAATCTTATCCTCAAAATCATGTGGGTTTTTTTCAAGCTGGTTCAAGCTGAGCAGCTAAAGCTCCCACATTGTCAGCAATGCCAATTACATGCATTTCTTTGCTTTGTTGTGCAGATTCAAGTGTGGATCAGAGACCTTAACATCTTCTTGGTAGGCACTGGCATGTTTATAGCAAATTGGTTCTGTTTCATTTCTCACTTCTGTTATAACATGCATCTTAACTGTTTAATGTAATATTTTTACTTAATTACAGGAAATGTCGTTTACTATACTGATGGTAAAATGCACACTTGCAATGTAAATGATGTACATTTTTACAGTGAGAGAGAAAATGATTAATTATGATATAGAATAAATTAACTCATGCATCAAATGCTTTCAAGAGGTGTTAGAGGTAGAAGTAGGAGTTGTTTCCAGCTTAGTCCCTTCTGCAGAGAAAATTAAGAGTCAAATTATATTAGACACTAAGGAGCAGAAATGGTCTCCATGGCCTAGGAGAGCACATAATGATATCTAACATTTATAGACATACAACCTGTCATCTTGCAGCTTATACTCTGTCAGGATCACTTCATTTATCACTTCAAGTACATTGTAACACCACAGCACACTCCCTCACAAATTTTATTAGAGAGCATGAATTCAGTCATAGTGAGTATAAACTAGCTAGAGCACACTTGCAGGAGAGGGCACATGCATTAGAGGATTCACAAGTCATATTATGAAGTCAGAACTGCAAATTGATTACTTTAGGTCAGCCTTGGGAAAATCTCTGGAAACTTGTTCTTAACTAGTAAAGAGGTTTTGAGTCTGTAAATTATTTCTCTTCATTGTCCAGAGATTTAAACTATGGTAATCCCCAGTGGGGGTGAACACTATTTATCCAGTAATACGGTCAGATTTCTCTAGAAGAGTATATTCTAGCCTGAGTTTATTTTTCCTTTTTTTTTTCTTTTTTTCTCTATCACATGTAAGTTTTTGATGCTTCCAATAAGTTGAAGTTGCTATTCTAAGGTTTTTACAAGTTGAGCAGGAAACTTTTTTAGGAACAATGCTTTTAGGGGGAAGAAATACATTATTTGCAGGAAGAAATGTACTTTTGTTCTTGAACCCTTGATGCTGCATAAAGTTAACACCAGTCATCTCCAAGATTTCACAATAAACTGACAAAAGCCTTCAATATTTCCCTCTCAAATTAAGTGCAGCTATTCCTCAGACTAAGGGACCAACAGAAAAGACATCATTTTTCCAGGAAGGCAGGAAAACAGGACAAGGGAGGGGGAGTTCACTCAGCAGAGAATCAAAGTTGTCTGCCTGGCAGAAAATGAATGGCCAACTGGTAGAAGAAGAAACGGTGAAGACCAAAAGATATTGAGGCTGGTTATCAGACACTTGGTGGAGATATTATTATTTGTTTTTACTTACTTTTGGTGTACTTTTTAAATAGAAATCATTTACATTCTGACACACAGTGTAAACAGATTTTAAACCTCTGCATTTGCCACAAAGGAGATTTTGTTTGTTCCAGACAGCCATACTACCAACCAGCATTGAACAAACATCTCCACATTCCTCCCTCTGCTCCATCCCTCATGGTAGTTCCTTCCCTTCCCCATTCCTATTGGGTGTATACACCTAGAGGATTCAGCCTGCTGCTAACTCTCCTGGCATCACAAAGCCAGTGGAAATAAGCATAAGTAACTAATAAATGTTACATCCCAAAGCTACAGCATGAAGAAAGATGGCCTTTTTCCCAGAAGCTGTGCACTGAATATTTAAATTTGTTTGCAAACCAGCACGAAGGCGGTGTTGTCAGCCTGGGCACGTAGCTAAGTGCAAGTGGTGCAGCCTGCAGTTAATTAGTAAGTTTGCTTTGCTAGGCTGTGACTGCAGCAACTTTCTTCTCAAAAATGCCTTTCATGTACATAGCTGGAAACAAAACGTTCCACACAGAACTTCTGTCCACGTGTTTAACTCTCCTCCAGGGTGTCGCCAATTGACAATCTCCTGAATAAAAACAAATTAGTGTTAATGTGAACACACAAGGGGGCTTGAATGTTCTTATTCCATCTCACTATTATCTAAAGACTTTCTCTCAAGTATGCATTTTCTCTGGTATTCTTAGTGCTTTCTTCCTGTCCAAAACCTTTTCACATGCACTTGTACCTACATCAAGAGTTTCATGTGGCTGCTGTAATAATGTATAAATTGTTTATTAATTTTCCATTATATAGACAATTTGAGAATTAAAAAAATAATAATTAGATGGAGTTTAAATAGTAGGAAAAAGCTAATTTTTCATACAATTTGGCAAATAAGTCTAGTCTTTGAATGCAATTGACTAAATATATTTCTGTTATTTGACATATTCAATTATTTTTGAAAATAAAAATTAGGTAAGGCAATAGGACAAGAAGGAAAGGTCAGAAGTTGGGCACAGTGCCTGATATATTATGATGTTTCCCCTCATTCATGAGGAATTGTTTAGAAACCAAATTTGCTTAGGATTTTGGAAGGCTCTTTTTTGCCTGCATTTTAAATTCTTTGGCCCTAATTTGCTTTTCTCACATACTCTAGAATAAATGGTGTTCATCTTCTTTGAAGTCACTGAAATTGCACAGAGGTAAAAACCGATAGAAGAAAATCAAAGGTTTTACAGGACACTCGCTGCAGTACCTTCATAAAGGTAAAATTAGTTAGTTTAGTCTGTTAATCACTTGTCAAACTCTGACATCACGTAAAGCATTAGCAGCTGCAGTCTATTGTCCAGACAAGGATAATCAGCAAATCCAAGTTTATAAATTGTTGACTGGAAACAATGGTGTAGAGATAACCCTGGAGAGGTTGTGAAAGACTTCACTGGAGTTTATTTGCATTGCAATTCTGCTGGAAGTCACAGACGCTTGGCTTCCTACCTACTTACTGCCATTTATTTTTGATATGCCCCAAAGCATCCATGACACTTATTAAAATAGAATGGTGTCTAGGCAGCCGGCAACGCTACTGTATCTTGTTTCAGCAGCCACTCTATTTTAAGAAGTTCCATAGAGGTTCAGTGCACATCTTCAAACCTACTACATCTGTTGATTCATGTAGCTCTTGGAACCTTTGACCCAGATCAAAAAATTCCAGCATTTAAGAAGGGAATCTCCACAGCTTCCAGTGTCCACTTAGTGTTGTGTGCTAGCAAGGCATTCTTATTTTTGTAGTTTTCTTTATATTTTATGTAAAATTCATAAATTATATTTGCTTGTAATCCAAAAAAATATTATTATTATTATTATTATTATTATTAATAATAATAATAATAATAATAATAATAAAAATCCACCTGGCTAATCCATACTCTGCATCTTTATTTTTCTGTGTAGCGTCTTGATACACCTTTGCTCAAAATACTCCTTTGTATTTTATTTTTTTTAATAGTGTCATTAATACTGTCCATATAAGAATTTCCCTTTTTTTTTCCTCACTTTTGTGGCAAATTCTTTCTGCAATTTTTGGATGCAAGCCAGATATGTTAGAGTGAAAATTGGAGCTATTCTCTCTGCAAGCCTGCCAGTGTTCTCGCAACAGGGAATATTAGTTTATAAATTACCCCAGGGAGAAATGCCAGTCACAGAAAACTCAGGAGTTCCACAGGAGCCAAATCACACCTTTCTCATATTTCATTTCTATTCTGTGAGTGTTCACATTCAAATGTAAACAATGTTTACATTTAAAACAGATTTTGGCATTATAAAAGACCTCTCTGCTTCATACATCTTGGTGAAATGGTTCTGTCTGAAATGTCTGTTTCTTGCAGACTATTTTCTATTTCTATTTTATTGGGGGGAAAAAGGCTGATGCAAAATAAACCAAACTGTCTAATTATTCCTGACATATTGCCTATCAGAATATAAGCACCAGGAGAGGAGCAAAAGGCCAGCTTCTCATATCAAGTCTGTTCTTGTTGCTGGCAATTCAGTTTGCTTCTCACAAAGCAGCAGTGTTTTGATGAGCATTTTGAGATGATGAGTATCTATCTCAGGAACTGATGGTGCAATAATGCCATGACATGGAAGATACGAGTCAGATAAAATAGGCTGTAATGAGGTACATAAAAGGACAGCAAAATATCCCCTCAAAGGTGAAGGCCATCATACTGGAAGGATACATTTCCAGGTCATTTCAGTCAGTATCACTGCAGGAACCAGTGCAGTTACACCAGCTGTGAATGTTCCCTGCAAGAACAAGTTGTTGACAATTGTGTCACCCGTTTCTGAGTCTTATTTAATAACTTCTATTTCCCATCTGCAATGATGCTATTGGATGTTGCATGATTATATTGTTTATGGTCCTGCCTTCCTCTCAGTGAATATGCTAGAAAAGCATTTTTTTACCTGAAGGGTTCAGGCACAATATCTCTTGCAAATGTCCTGAATGCTTTACAGTGAAAAGAAATTACACAAATTGTGACCCATGGCCTGGAGGTGTAATTAGGTTTCTAATTAGAGGATAGGATATAAACTCATACATTTGCATTAAATTTGTTTGACAGAGGTTCCCCAAGTGTTTGGTACCTTCTGGGCTAGACTGCCTCAGAGTAAACATAAAATTTAATTCAGTAAAACTTCGCTTATTCATGCCTACATAGTTTTTCATTCTGAATTTCTTTGGATACAGAATGCAACTGAAAAGAGGATCAGCTGAGGACACTTGGCTTGTTCAGCCTGGACAAGAGGAGACTGAAGGGAGACCTCATTGCAGTCTTCAGCACTGTCACAAGAGAAGGAGAGAGGAAGGTACTGATTTCTTCTCCATGGTGACCAGTGACAGAACCCAATGAAATGGTCTGAAGTTGTGTTGGGAAAGGTTTAGGTGGGATATCAGGAAAATGTTCTTTACTCAGAGGGTAGTTAGGCACTGGAACAGGCTCCTCAGGGAAGTGGTAACAGCACCAAGCCTGGCAGAATTCAAGAAAGGTTTGGACATTCTCAAGCACATGGTGGGATTCTGGGGGTGTTGTGCACCAAGAGTTGGAAAGGAGTTGGATCAGATGGTCCTTATGGATCTCTTCCAACTCAGCATAATCTATGACTCTGTGAGATATAACTGTCCCTGGAGAGGAATCACACCAGCTAAAAAGCAGGTACCCCTTCCTGTGTCTTGCAGGACACACAACAGGACACACAACAGGACACAAAACAGCATCATTTAAACCTCTGTAGGGAACAGACGTAGAAACAATTGTCCTGTGGATAGCAGGAAGTTGAAGTCGGTGATTCTTATGGGTCCCTTCTAACTTGATATAACCTCTGAGTTCTGAGAGCAGTGGACCAAAGCAGGTGTGTTGTCCTCTGTGGAATAAAATGTTCTGATAGGAGGGAAAAGACACCATGACGAACAAGATTTGTCAAGTAGAAAAGCAAAGAATTAGGTTGTGAGTTGAAGACAAAGACTGGGAGAGTTAAAGTTGAATGGAGGAAAGGTTTAAGAGTGGGAGAGGGTATTATCTGTGTAAGGGTGAGGTTCTTGGGCTAGACTTCAAAAATACTTTGCCTTTTACATTTGTAAAGATGAACAGGTAACTTCATCAGTTTACACAGCTCTCCTATCCTTGGATACTCTGTCCACCAGCTCCAAACCTTAGTGTGACTATCCCTCTAGCAGCTCTTCGTTCTTCCCCTCATGCCCTGACCCTTTGGGACAGCCTGGGGAGGATGGGCAGCACCCTGGGGCTCCCAACGCTCAGAGGGAAGGATTTCCTGCCTCCCATTCTCTGCCTCAGTCTCAGACACCTCCTGCCATGTGCCCCAGGAGGAGCAGTAGCCTTGCATTCCCTCCTTTCAGCCCAAGATGTGCTTTCCTTCCACCTAGCACTGGCTGAAGTGTGGACCTTTGCAGGAACTGCAGCACAGCCCCAGGGACTTGAAGGGACTGCTTCTCTAGGGACAGCTTTTGTTTATTTATGTTCAGATACAAATCTCTTCAATTGTTTGGGAATGATAGGTTTCTCCCCTTGGAACTGAAAAACACAACCTTTGTCAGATAGAGGTAGAGCAAAGCAACTGGCATTCATGAGCTGCTGCTTGGCATGAACAAATGATATTGAGATAAGACAGTGTAAAATAAAGGTTTCTGTTTTCCCTGATTATGCACAGATATAGTACAGGCGTGGGGGAGGCTGAGGAGAGGGAAGGGGCTGTGAAGTGGCAGAATCACAGATGCATTACACACTCTGAATTTATCCACAAGTCTTTTTAACACCTTAGCAAACCAGGCTGGAGTAGTATTTCCTATTTTTGGTTTTCTGGCTAACTGCACAGTCAGAAATATTTTACACAAAACAGGTCAAACACAAAGACAGAGAGACAAATAGAAAAGTATACAAATATTGGCCACAGTTGTTATGCCTTTTTCAGCTTTGCAGAATCCCGGAAAACAAGATTTTATCAAAATCTTAAAGGGCCCAATTGTTTCAGCAGCTCCTTAGGCAGATTAGAAAATGAGAGCAAAGAAGGTTGTAGATGATAGTTTTCCTGCTTTTGTTTTTAATTTTTATATTGGATTGACATTTCAGTGAGATCAGGTCTGTTTATTTCTTTCCATACAATAATAACTTTGTGGGGAAGAAGAAAAAAGGCTTAAAATAGTTATTAGAAGCAGAAACCTTGGCCAGGCTACTGGGTCTATTTCTTTTTTGATAGAAGTCAATGGAAAACTCATATCAATGTCAATGCTTTGGGGTTTTTTTGCTGCATTTATCATGCCAGATAGACAGGTGATAGATAGAGTGCTACACATGCCTGGAATATTTTTTCCATGAAAAATGTGACAGATACCACCAGACACTACTACAGTAACATAATGCTTCAGCACTGATTTCTAGAATTCCATGATGGACTTCATTAATCATGAACATGCAACCTGTAATAATAATTCATAGTAGAAACGTAATTAGAATAATAATAAGGGTTTTTAAAAACTTCTTTCAGAATTGAAATTACTAGAGCAGGTTGATGGAACCTAAGAAAGCATTCATACAATGGAAAAAGGATCACTCCCACATTCTGTGTTAAACTAATATAAATAAGATTATAAGTCATTTAAAACTATCCACTTGAGACAAGCAGTAAGAGAACTCTCCACAAGTGGACTAATTATCTTGCTTACTCAAACAGGGACTTAAAGCCATTTGGTGTGGGATCCATAAATTAGTCTGTTTTTTAAAGGTTGCTTCAAACTGTATCTATATTTCCCTGATGGAAATACCTTTCACATCTTATGAACCATGTCAATCAAGACAGCAGCAGAGTCTCTTCATGACTGAATACAGACACCCACAATCTGCCTCTGGTTCATGGTCTGGCAATCCCCCCTAAGACAGCACATCCCATCAGTGCCTGGGTGCTGGTGTCCCCTGCACTGCTGGTGTACCAGTTGACTCTTTCTGAGCACCCACTGTAAATGTTGATCCCAGCAGCCATCAGAGTTAAGTGAAACAATCAGGGAAAATCAGGTAGCAGGAGGTCACACGGGTTTCCTGGAAACTTTGGAAACTTGCCTGAGTGTGGAGGCTTTGCAGCGTCACCCAGCCCGACCCCTGAATGCTGAGTTCAAAACCCAGAGACTGCAGTCCTCACAGCCAGCCAGCTGAGCAGAAGGCAGAGCTGTACTCCATGGCCAAAATACATAATGCACCAGATCCTCATCCTATGTAAACAGGGAAATGACTGTAGCACAGCTATGCCAATCGACTCTAATCAAGGCTGTGGGCCAAGAACTCAAAGGGCATCTCTACAGGGCTCAAACCAGGGGTGTATTACAGATCTCTGAGTTGGCTTCAAGTATTTTTTATATGGCACAGTGCAGTTCCTTATTGTGATGCAAATGTGGGCCCCAGAAATTGCTCAGATTGCCAGATAACTTGGCTACAACACATGGTCACAGGTACATACACACTGGTAGGTATGGATGGTGTCAAGGAGATCTCTGTGTCCTGCCATGCACAATTGTGCACCTAAAGTCACAGAGATTTACCTGGTGACTCCAATACTAAGGATTTGTATACAACCAAATCACCTGGGTTTTTTTTTTTTCTTTTTTTCTTTTTAGATATGCTTGAATAAACAAGACAACAGATTTGCCATGTTATTGTGGTAATGCTCCTGGTGGGAGATGCATTCACTGCTTTTATCTTCGTTACACTGCCTGCATGTAGCCCTTGAGTATGGGAGATGCTGGAAGGTTTGAAATTCTTCTCAATGAGTCCAGCGACTAAAAATTACCATCTACCTACCCAAAATTATTCAGATCCTTTCCCTGTGAACTGCTGAATCAGATGGATGTGCACAGTCCAGCTGCCAATGGCAATGGAAAGACCACAGATGGAATGAGCTGGCCGGTGACATCCCACTCCATCTTCTCGTACAGCAAAACCAGCTGTGGCAAATGCCAGACCATTGTGGGGAAAATTATGTTGTGAGCATCTTATAAGCAGTAGCTTTAAATTTCCATGATTTTCAGAATGGCTCCTTTCACAAGTAACTTGAGATAAAGAGTGATTGTCCCCACATACCTACCAAATAGATGTGCAGAGGGTTTCTATAAATCAGTGCTGGAGAAAGGCCACTTTTAAAGTTTGTCTTTTGGTCTCTTGAGAGAGAGCCATCCACTGGGTTTGTTTTATCATGCTTGCTGCTGCTTAAAAGAAGACAAAATGTGGCAAGCAGCTCATTAAGAGAAAGAGAGATTGGATCTGTGTTAATATGCAAATGCTAATCCATTAGGACCCTGCTCATACACCAATCAATCAATTAACTCCTCTGTCTCTGTATTGTTCATTATTTGAAAAATGCTTTTAATCATTTTGCTATGCATTAATTAATAGCATGCCTAGTTAAAGAGGAAAAAAAGAATTTTAGCATTCCTTGGGGCTTACATGTACAAATATTTAGTATTCAGCTGTGATTCCATGATTAAGGTGTACCATATATTCAAAGATAGCACAGGGATTTACAGGTGCAGAGATACAGGGCAATTTGATTTCATACCAACTATTTTATATATCTATATCTATATATCTTTTATAAAGCACTTGATAGAGTGTCATTATATGCAATATATTTTTACAAAATAAATACAGATTTTCAGAAAGAGAAATCAAAGGTTATAAAATATGTTTTTCATTTTTTCTGTAATTTAAGAATGCCAGATTTAACCCATGGGGCAAAATAGTAGCAAATGGACATAGTTCCACTGACTTCAAAAGAAATACTACTGGAGATATGAATTTGGCTCCAAAATTCAATGAGGGAGCAATAAACAGAAAAGCTATTCTGGGTGGAACTGAATTTTCTAAACATTAGTGACTTTCCATTTAAAAAATGTATGGAGGAAGGAAATGGGTTGCAATATGGGAATGAAAATTCTAAACTGGGCAATAGGTGTGCAATGGGACAGGCAATTTGAAATTGATACAGAGCTCTGTGGAATTATTTGAGAGTAGGATGAGCTGAGCTTCCTGAATATCCTAGAAGTCAGGCAGCATTATTTTACAAATGCCGTGTGCTGGAGTTTGTGGATGTTGTAGAAAAAGAAAAGGCAGCAGTCAAGGTGAGGGAAGAGTGATATACATGAGAATTTAAACAAAGGTGACAGTCACGGGGAGTGTCTGAAGCAGATTAATAGATGCAGGAAAAATAGGAGCTGAGAAAAGTTCAGGATCAAGGATGAAATGAAGGTGACAAAGAGGTAAAGCAAAATGTGAAGCCTGGTTTTGAAAGAATCAGGAATGATTGTATGGAGCAAAAGGATGTTCCTCTGCTGTATGCAGAGCTTTGTTTCTCTCCTTCAGATGAATATGGCTTTTACACAGGTGAGTAATGCCATTAATTTAATTTTTTTTTCATACCAGCTGTTGGCTTCAAGGAAACTGTGTATCTGAATAGGGTTCATAGAAGCAATGATTTGCAGGCTCATTGTTCAGTCTGACCTAACAATCAATTTCTAAGCTGCCCCAGGGCTCATTCTTGTCCCTGTGTCAGGGAGGCTTCATATCCCTGTTTGCACCGTCATGTGCGAGTGGCTCCTCTCTTCTTTCACTGCAGCCTTCTCCAAGCAGCCACCACCGGAGTGACCTCTGTGTCCTGGGACAAAGAGAAATGCATTGCTGTGCAAGTCTTTGCATTTTCTGCCTGCTCTGTCTTAAGCAATTTAGTCAGAGACAAGGAAAACCCATGCATTATGGGCTGCTAATTCTCGGCACACATCTGCCTTGTTAAGTATGACTCACAAAGCTCAAATTGCAGAGTGTTTATGCGTTTGAAATCCTGAAGCTTTTACTGTTACAGAAGGAAAATGACTGATCCCCTCACTTAGAGGGTTGTTCTCAAAAACGTTACTATACTAAGAATTTCTAGGAACATCACTAGTGCCATAAAGCATCAAGTTAGATTTTATTAGTGAGTATATGCTGAGTACTGTGCATACAGAGTTGAAATGCTATCTACAGTTGTGAGTTAACCCTTATTTTTATATAGCATAAGCTTATATTCCTTTTTTCTTTCTGACTTTGTGAATTGTGTTTATATGTTCTATTTTGGGAGGATATTTGAAAATCTGTTCAAAAGCAGCACGGAGTAGTAAAATAAGCAGAGGGCAGGACCTTGCAATTTATAGCTCAGGTCATGCCAGTTACTTACTATTTATTACTCATATTATTTTGCCTTTATGGTATGAATATACTTTTTTGCTTCACTGTGGTAGTTTTCTTAAATTCCAAAATCAGATTGCTTCTTTATTGGATAATGCTTGCTGTGAAGCTCCTGAAAACAGAAAAAGAGGAAATGGTGGTAAAATATGGACAAATGAAAGTGCTTGTTCAAGGTCACCCTCCAAGAAAGTAACAAACCTGGGAATAAATAAATACTGAGCTGGCAAGTGAGCACTGTGAAAATGCCAAGGGCCAAAGCATATGTTTCATTTTAGGGGAACTACTGAGTGTGTAAAATGGAGCTACTTGAATAAATTAACCCATGATCTAACCTACTGTCTGCCCTATAATATTCACAGAATACCAGGCTTTGGGGGTGTTATGGGAGAGATGACAGCCTCTGAGCAGGAGCTTGTTAGAAAAAGAATGGTTAGAATACATGTGAGTGTGTAAGATTTGGACTTAAAGCCTTTAGCTGATTTGGGTTGGAAAGTTTTCAATGCTTTCAGAGGGTAAAATATGAAAATATTAGGTTTCTTCAACTTTTTCATGAAAAGCACTGAAATGGAATTTTTGTAAGAAACAGGACTTTTAAGAACACAGAACATCTTCATAAAAAAAAAATCAACTGAAAATTTTTGACCAGCTCTAATTTTGAGCATGAGACACTGTGCCTTTCCCTGTTGTAGGAGGTGGAGTTTGGTAGCAGCTGCTGTGGGGACAGTATGAGTAACTCCTCTGGAAAACCACCGTGCTAATGTGATGGGGAGTGGCTTCAAGATGCAGGAATCATTTTATTTATTAAAAGCCATCACTCACACGCTGACAAGAAGGACAAATAAGTCACTGTGGCTCTGGCCCAAGATGTGAAATCCTGACACTTATTCCTTACTCTACCTCTGTGCACTGAACTTCAGATTAAAACTTCTCAGAAGTATTAAGTGCTGAGATGTTTTTATTTTACTTTGCCATCCATAAACTGGGAGTTTAACACTTCCCTGCTTCACATGGACTATTGGGTGGAAAAGAGCACGTGATGTCTGTGGAGCTGTATGGCTACAAAGGCCAGCAAGACATCCAAGGTTCTGTTGCTAAGGAATATTAAACAGGAATTCTGGGGGCAAAGGAGATATTGTATCCAGCAGTATCCCAAATTCTAGTGGACACAAAGGAAATGAATAAACTTGGACTCATTCATCTCAGCACCATTTAAAAGATTTGGACAATGAGTTCTCACTGGGAAAGGACAAAAATCTGTAATGGAATTTTTTTTTCCAAGGCATTAAACAGGAAATTCCAAACAATGGAAAGCTTAAAACATTAAATCTAGCACCAAGACTATGAATGTACTTCCTTTCGTAGGTATTTGTTTAGATATGGAAAGAGTGAAAAATATTTATTGCCTTTTCTTCAGAGGCAAAGACAACATTTTTTTTAAAGTAACAGGCATGTGATCATGGGGTATGTTTATACACAGCTGAAGCCAGATAGGCTGCAGATTTTATGGTTTGGGTATAGAGAGGCAGAAATTGCACAGCTCTCCATGCTGATCTCCCCTGCATTCCTGGGAAGAGGGAACTGCAGAACTAAGCACTTCTGAGGCTTGAAGAATTCACCAAGAGACACTCAGCTAACCCTGTGATTACTTCTATCTGTGCCTATAAAATACTGTAAATTATTATGGTATGGGAAATTGTGTCCTTGCATTGATTGCAGATAACAGATGATGCTTTAAACAACAGAAAAATGAAGTCCTCCTGCTCCTGACATTTTCACCGCTTTTTCTCTTTACTAATTTTCAATGTCAGAGGCAGTTTGTGCCAAAGTGCTAAAGTGTTGTTTCCATAGATTTGCAAAGAGAATTAAGCTCTCCATCCATCTCCTCTGAAGAGTGTATTGATATGCTCCTCTCTGCGTGTGAGATAGAAGAGAAACAGCTTTGCAGAGGCACAGAACTGGAGATAATATTTAAGAACTACCAGTTAGGCCACGGTTTTTCCAAAGAGTTGTATCCTGGCTTAGAGTTTATCCTTCTGTCTCTGAGAAATCTGTAAGTAACTGTTCAAAACAGAGACATGCCCCCATTAGTGCCTCGCCTTGGGCCCCAGCCCCTCCCTGCCCCCTTGCTTTGTCTCTCAGAGCTGCTTGGTAGGTTTGTTACCAGAGTTAGACACAGAAATCTGGACACAAGCTAATGAAAACCCTGCACCTTTCAGTCAACCCTTTCAGTCACCATAAACATCATGTGCCCAGGAAATCTGTTCCCAGAAAGCTTTTGTCTGCCAGATCCATGGTTCTCCATGAGTCACCCATAAGAAATATGAAAACCAGAGCAAAAAACTCCTCTCTGGATCTAAACAGTCACTACTCCTAAGTCATCAAAAATGAAAAGCAAGATTTCTTAAAACAGGAAGTGCTTTAAAAATATATATAAATAAGCAAAACAGTAAATATGCCAGAATATTTTAATTAAACCCTATTTTCAAGGCTCCTAAATTCACATTTTCCTAGGTTGCTTTTTTATTTTTCTAAACTAAGGCTAGAATTGTATTTTTTAAAAAAAATGTGATTTAAATTACATTCTTTTCCCATATTTCCAGTAAGTGCAATTTTAAAAAGGCTTTCCCAACACCTCCAAGTAGTGTAGTATCTTTGCAGATGAATTCCAGTCACAACCACTGACTTCAATGCTCTGCTTAAAAAATGTAATATATGCCACTATGCTTGGGAGTGGCTTTGCATAAGGAAGTGGTTTTAAGTAGACACAGGTGCTTCTAGAGTTATTATAACTTGTTTGTCTCTAAAGTAATTTTGGGTGGGGAACAAAAAATATTTGAACATGACAGGAGTGAAACAATGTCAATGAACTATCCTGAACTCCACCAGTTCTGTATCAGTGCCACATTTATGTGTACAGACCTTAAAAAAACATCAGAGACTGAACACAGATGAGCAGAGAGAATGGATTAGGAGCCCCCACAGCTGATCACAGGCCTGGGACTGTGCAGGCTTGTGTCTGAGTCCTTGTTTGACCTCGGGAGAGATCTTGCCCCCTCTGTCCCTCTTGTGCCTTATTTATCCTGTTTATGAGATGAGGTTAATGATTTTGACTTCTTTTGTAGAGAATGTTGAGACCTGCCAATGAAAACTGTCACAGGAAGAAGGCTGAGGACTGTTACAATAACTGTAGTGGTCATTCCCGGGGCTTTTGAACAACCCAGAAATAGATCCTTTCACTAGACGGGCACTCAGTGGGTGAAAAATATTGATTAAATCAAATGCCAATTGCATCTGTTAGGCAGCAAATATATTTATTTCTCTCTTAACTTGGAGATTAGCATCTTTCTCTGTGATTTCTATAGGTTCCCACTTGGCAGCCTGTGCCTGGCCAAGGAAAATATCTGATCAGTGGTGATATGCTTTGCTGAATCTCACCTTTCAAGGTTATTTTCTGGGTCTTAACATTTTGCCTAATTCCTTCATGGAGCTACTGGATCCCACTGCTGGATTTTCTCTTCCCTGCTGAGCTCAGCTTGTAGACCCATCTAAATTACATCCCTAATTTTTCCGGTGTGGTTTAGCCCTTCAGGTCTGAATCTTATCCCTTTCCCTTATTTCTAGTAGCCACAGTAATGCCATTTTCGTTAAGCACTTAATTTGATGATTTTTTTTTGTGTGTGTGTGTATTTCACCCCAGGAACTTTGTGTGTTGGGGCCACAACACTATGGTGTGAAGTGATGAAATCCAAGTGGTTGCTTTGCCTCCAGAGATGCCTTGAAAAACTATGGCCCTGAACCCAATTCCCACTCACTTTATTGGCAGATATTGCTATGTCACTAGCACAGATATTAATGTGTCTTCCTGGACAATTCTCCAGGATTTGTCCCCATTGTGACATCAGAAGAGTTTTGCCAGGGATTTTAAAAAACAGGCAAGCCAAGATTTTAGCACGGTACAAATATGAAACACATAGTAGGAAAAGATCATGGCATCAATACATATTTTTGGCAAAAAAACCTTTTCCTTAAAAAAAATTCTTGGGGGCAATTACATTACTTAAATTAAACCCCTGTAAAATTAGAGCATGGAGTGCAATGAATCAGGGAGCAGTCTGAGGGTTTTGTTAGCAGGTTGTAGCCCCTAGCGACAGACAGACTGATTAATACTGAAACTGCCTCCAGCAAAGGGATCCTGTGTAGGAGATGAGACCTGTGCATTACTCACAGAGGTCTCCTGGAGAGGCCAGAACACTTTCAGCCTTCCAGTTTCAGTTTGACACTGGGTCAGAATGCACAAGCTTGGAAATGAACAGGAAAGGGTTTCACCTGCCTTGGGAAATTCAAGATATTAATATGTGTAGCACAATTTAATTCACTTCCATAGATCCCATCCTACAGCAGGATCTAAATGCTGTCTATTTAGAAAATGTTGTCTTGTTGGTTTTTTATTTTTTAAAGAAATTTTCCCTCTACCCTCCTTCCCCCCTTCCCTCTTCTCCCCTTTCGTAAATCTTCTGTAATCAAAATACTTTTCTCATTACAGTTTCTGTCTCTGACATTAAAAAATATTTTAAAATTCATAGCACATTGCTTGATGTTAAACTTTGCTCAATAATAGACCATTAGTTTACTTGATACATGACTCTCTGAATACTTTGTACCAGTAAATATAACAAACTCATGATAATTACTGTGTGTAACATGTTTGCATTCAAACATGACCTTGAACTTACTTTTCAAACATTTCAGAAATGCCAGCTATGATGATGATCTTTGTTCATTACTGAAAGGAGTTTCTGGGTCTAAATTGTGTAACACACATTTATATCTATTAAAAATGACACTGTAGAGCTATTTTTATTGTTTTAAACTTTTAAAACACTTTAAAATCTCAGTAGCCCTCTGAGTCATGCGATCCTGTGACCATCTCGGCACTTTTCCAGTCCAAAAGTCTATTAAAAGCTTTGACAAAAGAAACCTTAATTTATTTCAGAAGCAGTGACAAGGCCAACCTGCATTCTTATTAACATCCTGCTAAAAATGTCACAGACATATAGCAGCACATTTTACTGAGAGGTATGTAGCCCTACTGTGAAAACCAAGTGGTATTATTTTGTGTAAAAATGGACATTATAGAGTGTTTATCAACACTGGAAAACGACTGCAGCAAGTGAAGGTGGTGCAGTGATACAACCCCTGATTTTGTAATCACCTAGGCTTGGTGTTGATCCGTCAGTTCCAGCAGGATCAGCCTCTCTGCAGTGAAGGTGACAGTCCTGTGATGTGTTACCCTGCCTTGGGACTGGGCTGTAGGCAGTGAGCTAAGGAGCTGCAACTCACCAAATGGTTCAGGCAATTGCCACAGGAGACAAAACATTCCAGCAGGATACACTGCGATGTTGAAAACACACAGCAGCTGGTCCACTGCCCTCTAGTAGATGACAATGACCTTTAACTTACAGCTGAGAAGTGACCCTCACCTACACTATATTCTGCAAATACTGAAGGGCTTTACTCCCAGTGGAAAAAAAAAAAAATCTCATAAGGAAGAAATTGTCTATTGTCTAGGAACTGGTGTGGAGAAACGTGAAAATGTCTGTTTCCAAACCAGAACGACACCACCTCAGCTGGAGCTGCCTATATTGAGAGAGTGGGGAGATTCTTCCCTGCTTTGTAAGTTTAATTGCTCAAATGTTACATTCATGAAGAGTTAAAATTAGAGGGTCTCTGTCCTTGTGCTAAAAACAGCAGCCAGTTCCACTTCTCTAAATCCTGTTTACATTCAAACTATTGAGGCTGCTTTAATTAACAAAGTGAAAGTGACACTGGTGCCAGTCATTTATACTCCCTTATGCACATTTACATGCAGCTTCTCCCAAGCCTTTTCTAATTTAGGCAGTGTCCACATTAGAATTCAAGCCATTCCAGCCACAGTTATGTTTAAATGTGGTTGCATACTAGTTCAAGTCCAGCATACCATTTCTGACCACAGGGGAACCAGAATTTTTAAACTGTTGTGGCTGTTTTCCTTCCCTCCCAAAGCAGTGCAAGCTGTGTTGTGCTGTTGGTGGCAGCTCAGGCCTCCACTCAATATCTATTGTATGATTTTGGTAGAGCCTTACGTATTTTGACCTGTCTAGGCTCTGCTTCTGTTTCTCTGGATAGACTATACGGACTGGGATTTGGTACCCACTGTTCTGGCAGGCAGAAAGCACAGAAAGAAAATCCCCTGGGACCAAAAAGGATTGCATGAGAGCTCTGTTAAACAGGAGTTACAGCAAACTCACTCCTCACAGCATCTCAGTAGCAAGGCTATTCCTTCCTCTTCAGAGCTTAAATGCTGCAGTTGACTAAAATGGAGCCATTTTGGGAAAGAATTCTTTACTTGAAAAGATGGTTTGGATTCTGCTTTTTTTAAAACTATGGTCAGAAAATGGAGATTTTAGATATCACTGTGATTTGACTTGTATCTCTCAATGAAACAATGCACTGGTATAAAATGGACCCATGTAGGCTGCTTAAGGCTCTGGGGAACCCAACCCTCTGGACTTCTGTTTGAATAGCTACTAAATTATGGCTTTAAATGTTGGTGGACAAGTAAATGCCCCGTAGTTCACTAAGCAGCAATGCAACAACTTCGTTTTCAAACCCTCTGATCTGGTTCAAACCCTGATGTCTCAGAGCAGGGATTTGGGCTAAAAATTCATAAATCAAGCTTGGCTTAGCCCACCAGTTTGCCTATTGCTGTTCGAATGATGGAATCCTCATGCAGAAGTCAGATTTAAATCCTTGCCTATGCCTCAGCTCATATGGTTAAAAACTTGCTGTGGTTCACATTTAAACTCTTCTGTATACCTATATAGGGTAGAGAATACATTTTCAGCTACTTAAGGTGAGAGAAAGATTGCAACTTAAAACAGAAAGTTGCAATTTTTTTTTCTATGTCATCAGGAAATGCAATCCAGGAATTGTTATAAAAGACATTCTGACAGGGCAGACAACAGTTTTCAAACAGGAAAAATAAGTGTTTATATTCTTAATACTGTTTCTCAAAAAAATCTTAGTTGAAACTTGAGATGTTTTCCCTTAAAATCTTCTATCTTGAAAGACCTGGTACTTGGTTCTTTTACCCAGGCCTCGAGTGAGAAATACCAACTTTGATTCACTTATTAAATATCTCTTCTATTTTTTAAGATTGAAAATTAAAAGTGGTAAAATAATAGATTTTAAAGTAAAAGACAAAAAGTAAAAAAGTAAAAATGTATCACTTTATGAGTCTCATGGGAGGAAAGCCTTGAATGGAAAAATATCTCAAGGATACTATCTCAAAAACATCTCATGATCATAAATTAGAATAATCTAATTGGATTTACCTCATTTTTATACCAGCTAAGAATGTGACCCTCTACATTTATCTGCAGAAGTCTTCAGTCAGAAATTATTCTCATTTATAAAGTGTTTCAAAGCTTTTGAAGAGCTGTTGAATGGCAAATTTGAGTGCTTCGGGCCACCTTCTTTAACTTAGTGGAATATTTGTGCAATTAAAAATATAACATATTTTGGTGTGGCATACATTTGAGTATTCTAGTCTCTAGTTCTGTCTCTACAAAGAAGAAAAAGTTTTGTTTAATGGAAATGACCCAAAGCAGTAGGTGGATTAATTTGTGTTTGGGTACATGAAGGAATTTTTATTTTACAAACAGAAACATATTCTTTTGATTAACGGACTTTCAGTCTTCAAAATGCCTTTGCTATATCCCTTTTTGGATGAAAAGCATATGTTCACCTTCTAATAAACTGTTACACTTCTGCTGGCACAACTTCTTACCACAGGTTTGCCACAGGAACCATGATTCACACTATCATGTGTTCTTGACTATTTCAAATTATAGTTATTAAGCAGTTCTGAGAAGGCAAAGCTCTCAAAAAAAATCAGCACATCCTGCAAGACCCCAACTGTTCTGCAAATATGTCAGGTATCTCATCCCTGCCACCCTCCCCACTATGAATGCAGACATGCATTTGTATAGGGTTAGGTCCAGAACTATATTCTGCAACAATCTCTTTTGACCCATTCATTCTTTGAAAATAGCTCTAATTCTTAATTCCTTTTATTTTCTCTTTTTCCACTTCATAGTCTGACTTTTTACTACTACTTACCAGTTTGTGCTTTCACTTCTCTGACAGTGTTGCAGAGTGTTACTAACTCTCTTTCGTCATGAACTTCTCACCAACCCTTACTTCATTTCACACTTTCCCATTCACCACAACCACTGTGCACACAAATAACAGACCTGGGCCCTACTACGACATTAAATCAACATGAAACAGAGACAGATTTGGGTTTCCTTCATTGCTCTTCATTGGTCTTGCCAGTACTTTATGTACTGCAATTTTTTTGGCCACTTTTGGGAAAAAAAATGTTAGCTAAGGGGAAAAAAGTTAGAAACTCCTGTTGCAGAGGGCAGTAGGGTTTTTTTTTTTGGTTTTTTTTTTTGGCTTTTTAATTGGGTGTGTCTGTCCCTGGGGCTCACAGCTTAAAATAAATAAACCCCTGGGATGGCTGTGCTGGCTAATTTGCAAGATAAGCCTTTTATGTTGGGCTTTTGTCTGGACAAAGTGGACAGGCTGGAGAGCTGAACACACAGGCAAAGCACTCACCGAGCCTCTTGCATCACACTCAGGCATAACTGATACGTTAATCACCAATGTTCAAACACCGTCGTCAGATACGATGCCAGAAATAACTTCTGACCCTGTTATTTCTGTTGACCTACCATATTTCTTCACTTCGGCCTCTTGTTCCTGACCCTCACTCACTTTTGGTTTTGAAATCAGTTTCATAAATGCCTTCCTGCCCCAGCTTTGCCCATGTGTGGAGCGTTCCCCCGGCACAGCCCCGCATTTCCTGGGAGCCCTGGGCGGCTGTGCCCGGCCGGCCTGTGCCTGGCCCGCGGTGCTGCGGGCACAGACTGAGTCACCGCTCCGGGCAGCTCCGGGCAATTACATCCCCTTCATTTGAGCTAATGCCGTCAAATGATACCGTGTCACAGGACTTACTGTAAGGCCAGGGGATTTCTCCTGCTGCCCGAGCTGCTCAGCCTCAGCTGTCAGCAGTGACGGCACCGTGCGATCGCTGCCAGGGCCTGGCTGCCAGGCCTGGCTGTGACACCCGGCACTGCCGGCACCCCCTGCCCGCTGGGCACCGCCTCCCTCACCAACCCAGCCACAGCCTGGAGAGAGCAGTGGGGGCTCAAGGAGTGCAAATATAATTATGTGACCCCCTTGAGACACTGGAGTGTGCCCAGAGAAGGGCAGCGAAGCGGGGGAAGAGTCTGGGGCACATCACCCTCTCCTGAGGAGCTGGGGGGCTCAAGGAGGCTCAGGGAAGAGCTCCTTGCTCTCTGTCACCGCCTGAAAGGCGGCCACAGACAGCTGGGGTTTGGCCTCTTCTCCCAAGAAGAAGGGGAAATGGCCTCAAGTTGCACCCAGGGAGGTTTAGATTGGAAATTAGAAAAAATATCTCCCCCGAGAGGATTGTCAAGCGCTGGAACAGGTTGCCCAGGGAAGTGGTGGATTCACCATGCCTGGAGGTGTTTAAAAGACCTGAAGATGAGTCTCTCAGGGACATGGTTTAGTGGTGGGCTTGGCAGGGCTGCATTGACGTTTAGACTCAAAGATCTGAAAGAACCTTTCCAACCTAAACGATTCTATGATTTTTTTTTTTTTTTCTCCCTGAACTTCACTTTGGTACCCAAAGGTATCATGTGTTTGATTCTCCACTGCATTTCCCATGTGCAATTCCTTGGCTTTCTGTGGAATTAGTCCCATTTGACACCGGGATAAATGACAGTAGCATTTACTCCTGTCTTGTAATAAAACATTGCATTTAAATGGGCACGTTTTACTTGGATTGCAAAGTACTTTGCTGATGTAAATTAAGTAAACCTCCTGTCAGCCCTTGGAGATAAACACAGAACATTATATCCTTTTTAGAGGTAGATAATCTGAGGCACAAAGGACTTGAGAGAATAAGCTTGGCTGCCTAAAATTAAACACCTCAGCCCAAATGAATAGATTGCAAATCCATTTCTCATGTTAGAAAACAGCTCTTCCCCTCCAACAATGTCAAGAAAACAGCAGCGTGTGAAGTCTTTAACCACACTTCACAGCCATGCATAGTAAAATCTTGGCGGGTATTTAGACACTGAGCTCCCAAAATTAAGCCTAAGGAAAAAAAAAAATTGCTGAGATTATTTTAAAGAGAAAATGTGACCATTAATCAAATTAATTGTTTTGGATTGTAAAAAAAAAAACAGTCCTTAATCAAAAATTGCCTTCAACATAGGAAAAACTTCTGTTTTCTTTTGAAAAGAGATTAATTTATCCCTTGAATGTTACAATAGAGAAATTATGAGAGCAGAACAATTTTGAAGGTACACTCTGAAGTATAGTCTAGAGACATATTTCAGATGCCTTGGTTTTAGATAAGGATGAACCCCAGGAAAGCTTGTCTTGTGCATGTTCCAGAAAAAAGGACTGGGATTCTGCTGGGGCTTTCCAGTCATTTCACAAAATTCTTCTGTCATTCATCTGCACCCAAACTACGAGAAGTGAGAGTCCCTTACTAACAGAGAGCTAGTGGTGTGGGGGATAATCGTGGCTCAGGGCAGGTCCTGTGCAAGGTCTTAGAAATCCTCTCCAAGTCCTAGAAGAAGGGATCTTCTGGAGGAGACAAGAAGGGAGAAGTGCCAGTGGTGGTTGGGCTGAAAGTTGACAGGCTGTTCTGGAATAACCTTTCTCTCAGAGAGTCAGAGCCCAGAGGGACTGACTTTTCGCCCCCGCAGATGCTGCACTTTCTTTGGAAGTCAAGTGGTGACTCCTACCAGCTCTTCAAACCACTGACTTGTAGAGGATTTTTAATTTACTGAAACAAGCTTAATTCAATCAGAGGTGGGGTTTTTTTTTTTTTTTTTTTTTTTTTTTTTTTTTTTTTTTTTTCCCTAGGTACCAGGAGCTGTTGTATTCCCTTTATAGTAGAACTGACAGTAAAATGCATCAGTGGTGAGAAAAGTATCTCTTCTTCCTGTTTTATTTCCGTTTTTAAACCTCTGCTGTAAAATAACATTTAGTTTAATGCTTTGTTCAAATATCACATATGATTCATGTTTGGTGAGTCCATACATAAAAAGTGTAGCTTTACCAGGTAAAATTTTCTTATTCAATTCCTTTAACTGACTTCATACTACACTGACATCCTCATAAAGAGGTCTGATTTTCAATGTAAAACACCTGTACAAAAGGTCAAAACAATACAACATTGATTTAGCTGCTACACAGGGACCATTTGCACATAACTAGTTTCAGAAGTAGCTATTAGATCTTCACTTCAGATTGAAATTTAAGGTGCATGCAGATTATAGGTGCTGGGTGATCTATTACTTCCCCTTCTGGGCTACAAATTGCCTTTGTGCCAGTAGGCACAGGGGCACAGCAGTGCTGCTGCAGACATCACTCTACAAGGACGGATAACCAAAGGGGGAGAAGTTCCAGTCTCACACCAACAACATTTGTTTTTCATGGAGAGGCATTTATAGGAGAATGCAAAACACACATCTGTTGAAACATTTCACTAAGAGCCAGAATATTTATTACACTTTTCTGAATGAGATGACCCAACTGACATGCTGATTTGTTTAGCATCTGCTATGACAGTGGAGAAAGGAACCCTCATTGAGCCACAGAAATCATGGAATAGAAACGTGGGTGGGAGGGGATCTCTGAATCACTCCAGTCTCCTGCTTGAGGCAGGCATGTCACCAGCACTAAATCACATTTGCTTTGTCTACCCTAAATCGTTAAAATGTGCTTGGATGCTCCACAGCCCCCTAGATTGCCTTTTCTAACATTTCTTCATCCTTCCAGTGGAAAAAAAAAATCTCTTTCACCAAATGAAATCTTCTAAGATGCAGTTTGTGGCTGCTACATTTTCTGTTACAGCTGAGAATAGTTTGTGCCTCTCATCATTGCAGCTACTCTTCAAGCAGCTGTCAGAAGTCCTGTGGTAAAAAAGTACGTTACCATACTTACTGATAGTTTTGTAAACTTACATTTTAACATATACCAGCCCGAGTTCAGGCTTCATTCATATGAGCCATTCTGCATCTCCCAGCTGGGATTTGTCCTACAGAGGTGAGGTGCTCCCACTATGAAGACAGTCCTGCAATCCCCATCCCGAATCAGTGATAAGACTTCAGGTTACCAGAATCAGCTTCTGGAGGCGCCTGACTCTCATCACTGCTGGTGTTACTTAACTCAGCAGCTGGGGACAGCTGCCTGAAAGTAGTTAGGATTGGTTGCTTTACAAGTTCTGTACTGTGTCCTCCATGCTATATAAGATTTTTTTCTGTGTAGAAGAGGAAGGCAGAACTTATTCTGCCAAAAGTGGTAAAATAGCAAAAACCAACCTGAATGTCTCCTTATTACTTCAAGAAAAAAAATACATACAATTCTCCCTTCCTATTTCTTAGTATTTTTATGTTCCTTAAAACTTACATCAGGTTTCATTTTGTTCTAAAATGAGAATAAGATCATCAGAAACTAATTAGATCTGGTTCTAGTGTAAAACCACAGTGGAAACCTTTCTGAAATGTCAAAGCTGCTGTAGTTATTACTTGTCCTGGGCTCTAAGGGAGCCAGAGTAGTTTCCAGGCTTTGTGTGGTTTCTTTTCTTATAATTTTATTTTTTTTTTCAGTTGTTGGTTGGTTGGTTGGTTGGTTGGTTAGTGTTGCCTGGTTGACACAACAATAGTCGAATACAATGGCAATTACCATTGTGTATCCCCAAATCACACATACCACTATCATTTTTGGTTTTTCTTTTTTTTTATTCCCCTAACCCTGACTGTAATTATGACTGTAAGAGGACAGAGCTTTGAGTAAAAGAAACCTAATGATCACGTCTGTCTTTTTATTTCACTCCAAGATATATGAATGTATGTGTCCAGACTATCACAATTAGATGTGGTTCTAGATTAATATTTCTATGGTCTCTCCAGTTAGTTCACATTACTTAGTTAAGGGTTTTTCCCTTTGTCTGGAAAATGATAACTTGGAAAAAAATAAGCTTCTGGGAACTGACTAGTTTTGATACAATTTTTTTTCTTTTTTGAGGTTTTATTGCCTTTCTCATCATTGCCTTGATGAAATTTTGGTCAAAATTGGAGTGAAAGGATGAGAAATGTCTTGTTATGCTAATAGTGAGGTATAAATTAAGTCCTCTCTGGTTCTCAGCAGGAACCTGAGCTATATCTTGGGTCAGCATCATAACCACCAGGCACTAGAGAGGAGAGATAGTGGTGTCTCTGTCCTAGAGTCTCTACCCAGGCATTGAAGTGGTGATTGGAAGCTAGACTGCATCCTGAAGAAGGGCTCTAACCACCTACCAACAGACTCCTAAAGCCTCAGGATTTGAAAAGACCTCAGGAAATGATCTGGTTCTGCCCCCTCCCTTTAGATAGCCAAGCTCTATGAATCTGTTACTCATAGATGTTATTCTAATTCATTATTAAAAGCATTCACTGTGGAGAGTCCACACATCCGGGGGTTTCCATTTAAAGTTTTAAAAATGTTTAAACTTGAATAAGTATCATTTTTTTATAATTTGGTGGTCTTTTAGTTTTTCTTGGAGGTAAGAACCAATATCCCCACCTGCTAAATGGGAAATTGAATTACAGAAAACTCTGGGCTGATTATGTTGATGCAGAGAACTCCATCTTCCCATAAACTAGCTATTCTACACAATGGATATACACTTTATTTCTATCTTGATGAACATAGTGCTGGCATTTTCTCTTTAATTAACCTCTAATGTAGCAATTTACCTCAAAGACAATAGTGCATTGTTTCCTGTGCATGCCCTACACAAGGTTCTCTCCATACATGGCACCTGTTTTTCAAAGTTAACCAAATGGTTGCTTGCTCATTTACTGTGATTTAGTATAAAATCTTGCAAAAACAAGAAAGAATTAGCAAATAGTAAAAGGGATTCAGAGCTTAAACAAAAAACTAAAGGAGCAGAAAGGGCTGCAGATGTTCATCTCATGATTTGAATTTGCATTCGATTTCAAGAGGAAAAAAGCAAGACAGGTTGTAAATTGAGGTAAATTTCAGTGTCAGCAGTTTTAACGATTTTATTGCAAATCTTGCAATATTAAGTATTTGCTTTGAGGTCAAACCTTCTGAATGCATGCAATTCTTGGGTTTTGTTATCAAAAAAACAAACCGAAAAAATCCACAGCAAACCACAACAAACTTGAGTGTCTAATGAAAAATTGTGCTGTAAGTTGAGAAATTATGTACTTAAACTTTCTAGGACCATGAAAATAATTAGAATATATGTTTGGCAAGAAAAAAATAAGGTAATTGCTACCTCATATTTGTTCAGAGGGACTATGTGAAACAGTGTCCACATCAGCTGTAGATTTGCCCCCAGGCCTATAATAAGGAGGAATTTACAAGACCTGCAAAAGCCAAAGAGTAAATTAACTTTAAGAGTGGAGTCTTTTTGCCACTGTACCAACAGGTATTAGCAATATGAGCAAATTAGCAGTTGGCATTCTAGACTGAATAGTTTTCCATCTGAATAGTTTTCTGGGATAAATAGGCTGGCACCTGTACTAGCAAAGTCTTGCTGTTTAAATAAAGCCAAAAGCTTTGAAAAATATTTTTCATTTTCTTTACATGAAATTAGGCTTGAAATTGATTGAATCGATTGATTAATGAAATTAGGCTTGAAATTTTACGTTCATTAATTGATATTTCTCTCATTTTCTCTTCATGTCAGCCCTAAGGAGAGTTAACACACTTACCATAGGAGCTTCCTGAGCAGCAAATTCACTGCCTCTCACCATACTCTCACATCAAAAAATTACTTCTGTTAATATGTCAGATTTCCCTGTAAATTATTTTTTTTCTTTTCCCTACCCATTTCTCCTAATGGAAGGTTGTTCCTGGGCTTGCATGTAGTGACTGTTGGAAAATTTAATTTCCAGACTGTGTTATTTCCAAGTTGTTTGCTTTTGTGTGGTGGCTGTCTTCTATCTTCATTTTATATTGCTACTTATCCTGACAATATACATTTCTATCTATACTGCAGTGCTAAGACTGATTGGTGTTCTTGTACCTGACTTTGTAAAAAGTATGAGGTAATCTTGATTATTATGGTTTTTACTCAGTAAAGGGCAAGTTTCCGTGACTTCCTCATAGTCCTTGATTGCTAGGAACTTCTTACCTGATTGCCTCAATTATTCTATTTTAAACCTCCTTCTCTAACCTGCAAGTACACAGAAGAATGAGGTGGTTTCTGTAATCATATATTACTACCTGTTTGAGTTGTGTGTTTTTTGGGCTGTGATGTTATACAAAATTATTAAAGACCTCCAAGGTGAACATCTTTGGCTGAATTCAGGAAATTAGTTATCTTTAGTTACTCAGGCTCACAGCAGAACCCAGTAGAAACATAAGTCTTCTATCCAGATGAATTTACACTTTTTCACAATAAAATACAACCAGTATTTTCAGCTTCCTCATCTGGAGTGTAATCTTTTGCATAAATTGTGATGAAAGGAAAAAGCCCCAAGCAAATTAATAACGAATCAGATCTTGCAATTAATTTCTAGAAAAACTCCAACACAAATATTTTATAGCCCCAGCTACGATATCTATTTGTTTATCTTGAATTCTACTTTATATAGAGACTTGCAATTTTTTCTTCCATCTACTCATGGGGAACACCTTTGGTAGGTTTATTACTAGGTTAATTATTCAAAAACATCTTAAAGGTTTAACTGCTGAATTGCCTTCTTGATAATTCTACTATGATTTCCTAATATATTGTATTTAATTCAAAACAGAGTCAAACAAACATTTTCAGGCCTCCCATAAAACACACAGACCACAGCAAGGAGTCTTTGTCACCAAACAGGAAGTGAAAGAGTATTTTTTAAAATATCTCTTTCATAATAAACTGGAACAGGTATTTTTGCATAGAAAAAAATAACAATTATTTTTACTGTTGCTAGGACTTTAGGAGTATGAGAAATACAAATATTTAATTTTTTTGTCTCCTGTATCAATTATTTAGATATAAATTGGAAAACTATTCTTCTAGTCTGGCCCCGTTTAACTGTTAAGGACAAATGGATACAGGCAAGAATAATTTTGTTCTGACTTCTGTACATGTGAGTATTTATGACAATTGTGACTGAGCAGGCTGTGGCTGCTAAAAGAGTTGCTATTTAGAAGCTAAAACATGCCAGCTGGTTGTGTGAAGTGCTCCAAACCTCTTGCAGTCAATGACTAAAATAGTGCTTCAAGCAGAGAGAGCTGTGTTGAGGCAGCAGCACAAGCTCAGTCCCTGGGCTCAGCAGGGAAGGGAAGCTCCTTAAGCTCTGTCCTTTGGCCACGTCCATTGTGAGTGAATAGATGAAAACAGGTATGGTCTGGTGAAAAAATGAGTTATCTTTAAAATCACAGATGTGACCATGCACTATGAAATTGTGTGTTCTGGGATTTACTATCGGAAGTTATCAGAAACATCCCCTCTCCCCCTTTTTCCATCCACAAACCTACACATGAATAAGTAAGTGATTGTTCATGAAAATGCCTTGGTTGTTTTTTCTGTTTCTGTTATATTTGTTTTGTGGGTTTTTCTTTCCTTTTTTATTTTTTTTCTTTAGGTTTTCCAATTGTGATTTTCCTGTAATATGATCAAAAGCATTATCTTCATGATTCCTACAGTGGTACAAAATTCTTCCCCTTCAAAATTTATTGGTAGGTCTTGTTCCAATGACATCTGAGTGTATAAAATGATTATTCATTCATTAGTTTGCTCTTAATCTTTTTGTTTATTTGGTCAGAGATCAGAAAACTATAGCAATGCAATTACTATTTTTAATAATTATTCACTATTCTTATTATCCCCTGATGTGGGTAAAATAAATAAATTAATAAATGAAGATATCAAAGCTGTCCTCTTCCTCCAAAAACAATTATCACAATTTTTTAGATGTCTTTAAGACTCTGTGACCTGGGTGAACAACTGTGAATAACAAAGACCGAGTGATGAATAGCTGGAATGATTAGTTTGCAAACAAATCATCAGCTGAGTATCACTTGTCCAAACTATTCACCAAATATTTATGGAGTAAGAAAGTAGCATTGCTTCATGAACAGTCTGATTAGATGTGACATGTGGAATGAGTCAAGGAGATGGAGTAGAGATGGTAAGCCAGATTTAGTGTGATACCCAGAAGTGGAGACAAGGCCTGCTTTCCCTGGGGGCTTTCAGCCACTAATGTAGCAATCAACCCAAATATCCATAGGTGAAATCACCAACTCTCATGGACTCAAATTTAAGTAGAAGAGGATAATCTCTCATAATGCAGTACAAAAACCACTGAGGTTTTAGAACTGGTACCTTAAAGTGAAAAGTCTTTTATGATTTATTTTTCAATTACCAATCCCAAGTAATTCTGGCCTTGCTATCATCTGGATGAACACCTCTTATTTGAAATTGTGTTTTGGAACATTTTTTTCCTTTTACACTACTTCTGGAATTTTGGAAATATGTCTCAATATAGTATGACCTTCAACCTTAACTGACATGTTCTTTTAGATCATTAATGAAGATATTGTGAAAATGGAATATAATACATGGCTCCAATGTGTTCGTAGGAAACTTCCAAGAGGTTGCAGTAACTTATATTGCTATTCTGATAGCAGTACTTAAATGCTGTAAAAATACTTTCTAATGCTAATTTAAGACCTAATTTAAATTGTTCAGAGTAGCACAGCTGCTATAATCTTTTTAGTTAAAAAAAGCAAAACACAATCAAAAGTAAATTTCTGCATATCATTGAAAACTCAAATTTTAATTGCAAAATTGAACGACAATATGTTTTTCACAGAAATCTTAACTATTCTGATTAAAACATTTTGCCACTGAGTTTCTTGGGAATCCTAGCTTTGATGGAAAAAAAAAAAAAGACATAGTATTTCTAAGAGTTTCAGATTTTGCAATACATTTTGCAAAATCATTAACAGAAATATTAACATCTGATCATGAGTGTTTACTTTGTTTCCCCAGGTTTCTGCCAGCGTGGTGATTTTGAATTCCATAATTTCATGGTGGTATAATGGCACAGTGGAACAGAAAATCGTGGTATAATCTACTCCCTCCTGACCACAATGTTTAAGTTAAGCACAATTTTGCTTTCTCTTGCACGTCACTTGCTTTATGATATAGAAAAGGAATTATGCAACTGCTGTGTAAGTCTTCTGAGTAATTTCTTTATGGATGGCCATGTGTGCTCCACCCAGTTAAAATCCAAGTTTGTTCTCACACCAGGTGTGGATGGGTCAAATGTGCACTGTGGAACAATCTCATTTGGTAAGAATGGGCAAGAGTCCATAAAGTTTATGAGGCTATATAGATAAATACAATCTTCTCCTCTGAGTTTCCTGTTAAAAACCTTCTACTCCTTTGGAAGGATTCTGCATTTAACAAAGGTGAATTCAGAGACAGAGCTTTTGCACCCACTACCTTTTGTCCTGCAAATTGTTTCCAGATTCACTGCTAGGATTAATGTTGGGAAAAAATGCTTGTTGAAGAAGAAGGATTTAGGCAGGAAATCTGAAAACATAGGATCATATCCTTGATGGACCAAAGTTCATGTAAGGCATTTCACCTCCTGGACAAGAGCCAGGAAATGATACAAACTTTGAGTAATGATCTCTGACAGAGTGGCAAACACCAAATGCATGATTTTTTCTAATACATTTATCTTTGTCAATTGTGACACAATATATTTCAAATCTATATGTATATTTATTTACACATAAAGTTTTGACCTGTTTAACTTCCTTCTGTGATTAGTTTTCCAGTAAGAGCTCATAATCAGGGTGCATCTATAGGGAAATTAAAAAAAAAAAAAATTGAACTCCAACAGTTCATGAAGTAGTTTTAATGAAGGAATGTTCTGGTTTTAAATTTAAGAAGAAATACACAAAATTCATGGACAAATGGTGTTCTTGTTTTGAATGTTTGAAGGATAGTATTTATAAAGGCTATTTTGAGCATTTAACTATTGGGAAATTCAGTTTACCAAAGCCTACAAACTTAAATCCTCCCTATTGTTAATGGAGAGAGATCAATATCTCCAGATGGTGACTCTGAACAACTTTGGAAAATATTAGCATAGGATTATGTGGATATCTTCTACTGTGGCAAGGCTTTGTTTGTTTTTTAAATGGCACGAAGAATTCTGGTGAGCAAATAAAACACAGAAAAAAAAACCACCCAGTAATTTTGTGTACTTTTTGTATAATGTAGGAAAAAACCAACCTTTTGCAAGATATTTTTGTGGGCTGGTGAGCATAAGCTCTGTTGATGACTTGAATTAAATTCAGCCCCTGAGGTAAGAGACGTGCTCACCCCACACAGACCGTGTTCACAACACCAGCAGAGCTGCATGTTTGAGTACCTGGGATACTCCAGCAGATCCGAGATTGAAACAAGGATTTCTGACAATCGCCCAGTGGATTATAACAGATTTTCTTTACAGGAAGTATTCCATTTCGACAAGTTCTTCTTAGAATTAGTAACTTGAGCTTACTAACTTCCTCTTTTCGGTTTCACAGTTTATACCACTGTGCCTGTTACCATAGATACAGTGTGGTTGTTTCCATGGGAACAGGTGGTGTGCCATAAACAAACAAACTACAGAGCCATAACTTCAGTTCAGAGTCATTAGTCTATGCTACGCTTAGCTAAATATAAATATTAATTGAAAGATGATGTGAACAACATTTAACATTTTTATGGCGTATTCAAGTTGTTGTTTAAATACATATTTTAATGAAAATCCAGCAAGGCAAAGCCATCAGGTCATTACAGAAATATGAGATAATAGTTTAAGAAGCTTAAAATCCCAGTTCTAGCTCCTCTTTTTCATGTATCATGTAGCTTTACCTCTGAGTCTCAGATTTCACCTGTTTGAAAAAAGAAAAACAATATTTACTTGCTTTTGGAAATCAGATGTGGTCAGATTCAGTCTGGTTCAAGAAACTATTTTAATTAATTGCTGATTATTATTATTATTGCTATTATTTTTTAATTGAAGCTAATTATTTGAATGACAAGACATAATCCACAATATCTTCCTCATAACAGAAGATCTGTTAATTGAAATAATAACAGTTTCACCTAAAAGCTTGGAAGTCCAGCACTGGGAACATCTGAGATCCCCTATCAACCAGAAGCAAAATCACCCTCCCCAGCAGCTGCTCTCTTTTTGAATCAAGCAGGAACTGCTGAGCAAGGATGTTGGGGACTACCAGGGGATGTGTAAAATTTACATATGTGAGCCAGCCTTAGCTATTGAGAGAATGGCAGATCTTTTCGTTCAACTTCTCTATGATTTTGCTAGTGCAGCATCAGATTATTCTCTCTATTGCCATGGACAAAAGGCTGGGGACCTGATATTCTCTCTGAGACCTGAGGGAAGGCAGGCTCAAGGACTTCAATCCTGTCCATTTCCCTAAATGTGATGGAGATATTGCTGTGTTTCTGGGACAGGATATTAACCACAAGCTGTCTCCCAAGCAACCTCCAGAGACAGCTCTTCCAGAGAGCACTGCCCAAGACACTTCCCTTTTCCAGTGTGGTTCCCTTTCTAAAACTTCAGGGACCTGCCTCTCTCAGAGCTACTCTGTGAGGCACAGCAATTACTGTTCACTGCAGTTAAGCTGCTTAAGTGAAGGCTACAGAAGTGTGTGGTTACAGTTCATTAGAGGAGAGTGCTTTTTCACCCTGTTTCCTGGAGGTTGTGTTCTCATGTGGGCACACTGACACCTGCCTCTGGATGGTACTGCCAGAACCCATGTCAGCTATCCAGGAAATGTCACTTACAAAGATTGCTCGGTGGCAAACACACAAAAGCAGGTTCTCTTATGTCACTCTTTTACTTAGCTGCCCCAAATTAAAAACTTCCTGATTTTTCTTCTGATTTGGTGTGGTGTCTGTGGGGATAAAGATACTCAAAGCACTGGAGCAGAGCTGTGCCAGGCATGTTGCACTATTCTTGCCTGGAGAAAGATAATCCTGATAGCCAGTGCAGCTTGCTTGGCAATTACACCAAGCCTGAAGTGACTATATCTTATTCTGCTTCATCCACACAAGTGTCCTAGAAGTCTTAATATCTGAGGTGGCTGGGTGCTTGCTTCTTTTTCACTTGTGCACTGCAAGAAAGAAGAAGAGAATAGGACAGTAGATTGATTTAACCCATGTTCCACTTTCAATTCCTGCACTGCTACATTTCAAACTTCTTTTGTCAGCTGAGCCACACTTCCCAAAGCTGTTGTATAATAACAGCTGGTGGCTGATTTAAAATCACCTGTATGCAATGTATTACATTAGCCTAAACTTTGTTAAATATTAAAGAGTAAAATTCACGTAGTTTTGTTACTGGAAACTTCAGGCAAATGAGTGCTGTAAGGCTAAAATGCTGAGAAAGCAGAAAGAAATCCCCAAAGTTCTCAAAGTTTACTTTAAATCTCATGAGTCAGTGTGGGGATTCTTGGCTTTCCTGAGTACTGACCAGTAAAGCAACCTTTTTTCCTTCTGTATTGCACCTCATAAGATAGCCTTGTAAAAAATAGGAGTGCTGAAAATGGATTTTCCTAATCACAACAGGCAGGGAAAAGAAAAAAAGAAAAGCCATATGTATTTGCATTAAAAGCCTAGAAGAAGAAAATACAAAGGTTTCTCTTTCCTTAAAAGCTCTGAAAATGCGCTAGATAAATGTGTAACTCATACCAGGACTTGGTAACACCATGATATGGTTTATATTAGAACCCCATGAGGAGCAGCCCCACACGATGAGATCAGCCCCCAGATGACAGTACCACAGTCACAGATGGCTGAAACAGGGGTCAGGTCTCAGCCTTGTCTCCTGCCAGCTATAGAAGGGAACTGGGAGATAACACAGAGTTAAGCCTCAGCATCCCTGCCACATCTCACTGATAAAATATTACGTAATCAAGTGGCACATTTGGATACCTCCCCACCTCACTCCTTCCGTTCTTCCCCACAGCTTGGCCCTGATCCCTCAGAACTGTGGGAAAACACAGAATTGTCCCTTTCCACTGCCCAGGTGCATCCTACATAAAAAGCAAGCTTCAAAAGAGCTGTGGGACTTTTACCTGACACTTCCAGCCAGCTCTGTCCCAAGCTCACAGGGGCATTATGAGCACATTGTCAAGCCTAGAATTCCAAACCCTCTCCCATCATGTCCCAGCACAGGTTGGTGGAGACCAGCTGGGTGTGACCCCACGCCCAGCAGGGGGGCAGGTATGGGGATGGTGCCCTCAGGGGCATTGTGATCCCAGCCAGTGCTTGTGTGCATGTTTGCCAGCTGGAATACGCAGGGGCTGAAGTCATAGCTTCAGAACAGGCACTGACATGCTTTTACTGTCATGTACAATCCCCAAAGCAGTGTCAGTTGCCCCTAAAATGGATTTTACTGTTGTATATTAATCAGTAAAAGGAACCTCAGTCAAGATGTTAGCTTTGAGATTGAAATGAAAAATTGAAGAGGTGATAGTGCTGAATAAAAGATGATATTAGCCATAAGGCATTTTAAAGAGATAAGAATACAAGGCTGGGATGTCAGGCTTTAGTATATTCTGCATCTCGGGATGTTTTACTTATTTGGATAAAACACCTTTGCACAGTCGATGGAATCTGATGTAATCCTGTCATCTGACTGAATGTGCTTGTTTTCCTCTGCTGCCCAGAGCCTGTGAATTGCCCCAGCCAGGATCTAGTTGTCCTAATCTGCATAGGGGGTCAAGGTTCCTTTGCTCAAGGATCCTGGATGTTTCTTGCATGACTCACACACTTCTAAGCAGCTAAAGGTAAAGACCTTCTAAAAGAGAGAGACTGCCCCTCTCCTGAGAGAAGCTGTCTGGGAAAAATTGAACTGAAGGTGTCCAGGTGTTTTAAAAAACACATATACATGGGAGAGAATCGTTCAGTGCTTTTGTTATGAGGAGCACTGGACTGGCAACTCATTCTTCAGTTTGGGCTGCTCTTTAGCAGGAGAAAAACCCTTGTCTTTAGAGGAGGAGAGGACTAGAAAGAATTAGTGTACAGCTGTTTAAGTGCACTTGGGCTTAGTCAGTGTTTGTATTGCAGTGTGTGCACAGACATCCAGCTCCTGCAGCTGAAGCACATTGGAGTTCTGACTTCAGTGGGTGCTGGGTCAGACTGAGAGGGACAGTAAACAGTAAATCAACATTAATTGAGGCCACCTATACTTTGAGTAATTATACAGCAGTGCAAATGGCAGGGCAAAACAAACATTGGAAACACAGCAGTAAAACGGCTCGAGGAAAGAGGAACTGTTCATTCAAACTAATGTTGTAACTGTTAGACAGTTTTCAAATAAGCTGTCCCTCTTGGATTTGGCAGACAAGATCTTTTGGTTTCACAGGAAGGAGCAATTCTCATCGGAGCAGCTGTAGCCCAAGCTGCAGCAGTGATGAGACAGCTTGACAAATCAGGCCCTTTTAAGGTTACTGCCATTAAATTAGTCACTTGAAAACACTAAATATCAGCTGGTAAGATGATCTTTTTAGTAGGCAAAGGCCTTTTAATTTTTATTAGAGCAATTAGTCCTTTTATAAGTCTCAAAATAAAATTAATCATTGTGGTAATACAGCATGAAATAGCTCCCCTAGTTTCAGTCAGGAACATGACTTTCAAGGAGGATTTTTTGATGCTGTTCACTTGCTTTGAGGGGGTGGTGTCTTTTTCCCCTCCATTTACAGCAAGCTTTATATGTAAGCATAGGTTTGGAGGCACAGGTCTCTGAAGGCAGCGCTGTGCTCAGGAGGGAAGCTTGCCAAAAAGGGAATTCCTTTGCTTTTCTCAATCACATCTTCTCCTTTCATCTGAATACACACACAGCCCCAGTGCAGTCTCCCATGAAACAGTGAAATGACACATCCATATAAAAAAAAAGAGATGTTAGAAAAGTATTATTATAACCCAGTCCCTTCACTGTCTCTTTTTCTCCTCCAAGACTAGTTCTACTTGGATAAATAACATCTTTTTCCTTCATTTGCATTTTTAATGTCTTGTTTACCTTTTCCAAGCCATCAGGGTACAGAGCAGTTTTTAAATACTTTCTCAACATATTTTTAACCACTTCAGTATAAAATGTTTTTATTTTGCTCTTATCTTTGCTTCTTCTTTTTTTTTTTTTTAACTAATCCCCTCATTTGTGTATTAAAACTTGCATATTCTTATTAATGCACACAATCACTTGTACAGTACAGTACTCCTTGTGTAAGGACAAAGCAACAAAGTCATGCTGCTAAATAAAATTTCTCTGGTGTCTAAGGCATTGATTTTAGTTTACTTTACTGCAGAAGTTTAAGATGTTATTTAACCACAAGTCTTTGTTCTGTGTTTCTGCTTGACCTCAGTAAGTGGCAGTAATCCTCTTTCCCAGCCACTTCACAGCAAGCTGGCATTCAGCTCAGCCTTCAGGTGGCTGTTAACTTAATAACCATACTTTTCCTGAAAATGGGAGGAATAAGGGCACCATATCCCCAACTCTCCAGTGGGGATGGTGAGCTTACAAAAAAAACCAGTGAATGCTACTGGGCTCAGGAACAATAAACCAGTGCAGTGAGGTTCATCAGTGTTCAGCTGTCGGAAGTCATGGCTTCTGATCTCACAAATCCTGACATGTGTTCTAAGTTCTCTACAAGTGAGAAATTGAATGGTATTAATCAAATTCATACACATAAGTACGTGGATGTTCTTCCAGATGCATGACATAATAATGTTGGCAGTATGATACAATGGAATCCATATACTGCCAGAAGATCTCACTATTTGGGAGCTAAAATTCAGCAGTCAATCATCTCTATTTTAAGGATTCTTTAAGACCATATGAAACAACAAAACTAAAATAACAGTCAAAGACAAAGCATCATACTGTGAATATAGTAATGATATTTCCATTTCAATATTTAAATCATCTTTTAAATATTTCAACAGCTTGAAATATTTATGCACATGAACTCACAACATTTAATAATTGCATCACTGAAACATCAGTATGGGGTAAATTTTATTTTACTACAGAAATCTATAACTCAGCTAGCCCTCAGCTTGCTTTATGATTAGTGGAGAGAAGTAGTTCTTGGAAAGCCTTTAGTGAATATACTGTCATAACAAAGTAGGAATTTGAGGCATCTCCAATGTAGTTATCCACATCTTGTCAAATGAGTCTTGCCCTTATTAGATAGACGTCCTTTTCTGTCTCTCTACATTCATGAAAAGAGTTGATGTCTTCTGGTCTTTAGCAAATAAAATCTTAATTAGATTTTAGTTAATGCTGATATATACTGCAGGGGAATATTGACTTTAACATTACTTTCCTGTTTTTCTGCCACATTTCGGCTTGAAAACATCCTCTTTTTGGCTGATTGTCCCAGTTTTGCATTATAGAACTTTAAAGTCTTCCATTTTGATACAGAAAAAATCTTTTTTTTCTTTTTCTTTTGACATTTTCAAAACAGATGTCTGAATCCTCTTTCCTCAATTTATGTCCGTAGTACTTGGACTTATTGTGTTGGTTTCCTGATGGACAAAAATTCCATATTCTGGCATGCTTCATTACCAAAGGTGATCTCACAATCTTGCCGTTTACTTCAAAAATCAGAGCAGTTGATAAGTTTCAGAATGGACTTCCTAAAGGAGTCTAGGATTCAAACAAATTTTTGTTGTTTTTTATAAAGTGGAGCTTTATAAATTTACTTAAAAGTCTGTCTGGTGTGGTTGTCTTCAATGACAGGGAACCTGGTAACTGAGTAACAGGTTCCATCTCTGTGTGCCAGGTTCCATTTCTGTGTGCCATGTTCCTACATCCCTCGGTGACAATGACATCATGGATAAGCATGTGATGGGTTAAGGAGGTAACTGCATTTCAATGTGATCAAGAGGATTTGATAACTTTTATCACATACTCCAAACCTGTTCCAAGAATAGAGAACAAGAGCTATTAGAAAAATATGAACAAAGGAATTTTCTTTTTTTTCTTTTTTTTTTTTCTTTTGTATGCTGGTCACATGACCAAAGGGAAATGCGTGTCAGTATTTGCTGATCAGCAGGAAAATTACAGTTCTCTGTGCACTTCTCTATAGCTTTGGGGAAGAAAAGGACTTTCGCTCTCCTTTCTTTAAACTGTCTGTTCGACACAGGACAGGAGATTTCACCTCCTTTCCTACCACTGGTTGGATTGCATGGTTCAATTTTGTGTCTTTGAATTAATCATACAAATGATAATTGCAATTATAACTTACTAACAAGCTGTATTTTATAAAGAAAAGCTGTGACTTTACTGCTGTAGTAGAAGAGCCATTTCCTGAACCCCATGCTAGGGCCATTTGCAGAATAACTTACGTGTTACAATTCTGTGCTAGTTTGGTAATTCAGTGAAAGCAGCTGTCCTCTGGTGGGAAAGCATTGATCTGTTCTGTGATGATTCCATGATCTACTCAATCAGCAGTGTAAAGTGAGAAATCGGCCCCCAGGTCCGTGTCATGTCAGCTGCCTAATGCCATTGATTTACAAGCCCCTGATTCTCATTCCAATGAAGATAGCTGCTCACATCAATATAATAGGCTCACGTGTTGTTGAAGATGCAGTGCTAAATAAAAATAATGTTTGAAAATGTTGGAAGAAGTTATTAGGATTTGTGTGAAGGAATCATGTTTGAGTGAGGCAGAGGCAAGAGCATGTTTGGTGTGAAGGGGTTGAGTGTCTGGAGCTACAGTGTTTGTTCTTGTTACAATGTGTTGGATGTGTTCTAGTAATCAGTGTTGTCTCATGTGTGAAAACAACATTGTGATGCAGATTGTAGCTGTCAGATGACTCTCAATTATAAAATAGTCTTTGGAGACCGAGAAATGGAACCATGCAGTAAATGACACAATTTATTAATCAAATTTATCATCTTATTCTGCTTTTCCTGAAACTGAGAAGTTACTTGTGAATTCACTGCAGTCATTGCTCCTAATTATAATCACATGTAAAGAAGCTGGCTTCTGGACACCAGCTGATGCTACTCGTGTTTTACTGAATCATATAAGACACATGACCCTCCTTGTGCAAGCATCAGATCAGGGCATTTGTGTTCTTGTGACTGAATGCAATTAATCTAGTAGCTCTTCGGAGTCAGTGGAGTTTCAGTGACTTTGTATCTCTCAAAAACCTCAAGTAAATTAAATCAAGAATTTGATTTGATCGTAAGGAAAATAATCTTTCCTCCTGGTGATGGGGGGGCTACGATTTCCATTAATTGTACCTGAACTCCTATTAATTCAAGGCAAGGCTCTGAAATGGAATGACTCAGTGAGATTAACTGATGTATAGTAATTAAACATGATTTTTAAAGAAATCACGTAAATCATTCAGGAAGTCAGCAAATTCTAGATACATATTGGTTTTTGCTTACTATTAGAGAAAATTAGTGATCATGTGCTCAAACTTTACCAAATGTTCTATAAACTGACAATTTAGACAGTGGTATTACTCAAGTGGGAATTCTCTACCACACCTCATATTGCAGAGTTTAGAAATTTCTTCTCTTCCTGATTTTATGTTAAGAAATACCTTCTGGTATAGATGAAAAGACTTACTGACATCAGGAGATTAGCTCACAAACTTATTTATGTTTTATTCACTTGTACTGAACAGCTACTGAAAATTATTTTTCCTTTTCACTTGTCTAGTTAACCTAATCAAAGAGTTCAGTCTTCCTACAGTCTCTCTACATGCATACTGGTTATTTTATTGGGATAAATCCATTCACCACACAGTCCAGAATAAGACCTCTTGGAGAGTCATGGGATAGGCAGTCATTAGAGGTAAGGGCCTAGTTAACCACAGCTCATAGGTCAATAAATCCTCAGAGTTCTGAAGACACTTTCATTTTATAACTTAGTAGAGAATCGTGTATTTTGTGGAGAGAATTTTGCCACCCCTCGGTGAATATTGTGTAGGGTATTTGCCAAGATTGTCACCTAGCATCTGAAAGTAGAGGAAATGCATTCATTTCAGCAGCATTACTCATGATCTCTGGCAGTTCAAGGGATGTTAAATTTAACCCCTCTTTATCTTAAGCTAAAAATCTTTCAGCAAATGGTGGAAAAGATAAAAGTTCAGTTTTTAGCTCCGGGAAATGAGCTTTTATGAAAAATCAAACCAAAGCAAAATGCCAACCTTTTGTAAAATTTTATGAAAAAAAATAAAATGCATGTATCTCTTCTTTTGAAGAGGTTTTTATTTGGTATGAAATTATATTTTGCAATGGATCAGGGATTCCCACTTGTGATTTGTCCTATTTCCCTCCGTTATGGTTGCTCTTTTGCTATGCCCAACACTCTGGAAAGTGAAGGTGACAAGAATTGCCTAATATCCTTGAAACTCAAACTATTTGTTCCTGCAGATTTAGGAAAAGAGAGAAAAGGACGCTAATGACCAATTATTTTAGCTCCGTTTGATCTCCTGCTATCATGTATAAGACATAGATAGTGAAAGCCATAGATAGTGAAAGTTCAGAGTACTTAATTTAAAACACAGGTTAAATAGAACATAAACCTCACTCTAAATCTAACTTGCAAAAACTTATTAAAAAATTGCAATTTATTAATTAGTCAAACTGAGGTCTGAAACAAGAAATGTGTTTATGCACGTAAACCTGACTCACTGAATATTCCTAGAGAATCCTAACAGAGGGCTTAGGATTTGGGGGCAAAATAATTTGAAGCTCTGGTAGCAAAGTACTAACATTTTTGCTAATTTAAGATTTTAAAGTTCTCTGTGATTTTTTTTTCTTTTTTTTTTTTTTTCCCTAAGAATAAGACAACTAAGTAATATATCTATTGGGACCTAATCTTTTTAGTTTACACCTCCACACTGAATTTTATACCACAGTCCTGGACCGTGAATTTTGGTGATTGAAGCATGCCAAAATCCATTTTTCTACCTTTTGGTAAAAAAGGCTGGCAATAGAGTACAGATATTATGCCTTTACTTCTACCATTAAATCAAACCCCTTACTGGAAGGTGCAGCCCAGAAAAAGCACAAGTTTTTATGGAAGTAGGTGGGGGAAGGAATCTATTATAAATTGCAATGTAGTTACTGAGGACTCATCAGAGACTGATTTTTCTTTGTCCTTTCTAAGCATGAGTCTCTCTTTTGCCTTTAAGAGGCATTTGCATTACAGGATGTTTCCACAAAATGATTTGGCACTTCAATTCATTATTTATCCTTCTAAAATGAAGCTGACCTAAAATCTCCATGCTGCAGAGTGTTGCTGTAGAATGTTAATATTAATGTTGTTTTTTTAAACTCCCACACTGATGGGTTTAGATAATAGGGCTAATTGCAAATTCTTAAAAACGTTATAGTTTCTTTTATCTTCTGAATTTTTGGTCACAGCAGTCACTTTAAACCATGCAGCATTAGATGCTTCTACCTGAGGTTTTATTTTGGCCTGTGTGTTGCTTTAGATATGGGACCATAGCTAAATTTTAGCACCACTAAAAAGAGTAGCTCCCCTCTAGAAGTGTACTGGTATCTTCAGAGAGAGGGAGCACAAAGAAATGTAGACCCATTTTAAGCCCTCTGTTGTCAGTACATCTGAGAAGAAGCTCAAATTTCTGAATTCTACTTATCCCTTATGACAAACTGTTGGTTTCATGAAAGAAAGCTTCTGTTGGATGTTATACACGCTCTTAAATTCCTGTGGATATCAGTAGAACTGAAGGGTGAGATGAAATTCTAGCATATGCTTTTCTTGCAGGAGCTGACAAAGTCAAATCAAAATCATGTTACCAACTTCTTTTTAGATTAATTTTTCTGCTTGTTTAGTGAGATGAATCAGCTCACTGAGTGCTAGATTTGAATTAAAGACAGAAACATCAGTTTCAGGTTGGTGGTGAGGGGAAAGGATTTGGACTGTCTCTTCTGATATTATCAAGCCATCCATTATCTTAATTATGCAAGAATTTCAGAATTTGTCCTTGCTTCACAAGTTAAGGTTTGTCTACTCTGTCCTAAGGAAAGTGATTCAACTGGAGCATTTTTAAATGCTTATTCATATCCCTAGTAATCCATGTAAATATTTTAAATTAATTTGGCTTTTCCTGACTACTCAGTAGCATTGGGTTAGTATGACTACAGGGGAGAAGTCACACATGTTCATTCAAGGCGTAGGTTCAAAGAAAATCTGCAAGAACTAATCTATAACCCAACCAATTCTGTTCTTATCTGCATAAAAGGATTGTGTGTTATTTTTCACATGTATGTAATGTAACTTCATCTTTCCATTTTCTATAATCTCAGCATTTCTTTCATATGTAATTTTTTCCCTCTTGTGGCCAGCTGTTAAAAAGTGGACACCGAGCTTAAACCTATGAATCAAGAACCAGTATGAACATTTGGGCTTTGGATTTTGACCTGTTCTTTGGGACTGCCCTTCATCTTTCTTTCCCCATCACCTATTTCCCTCTGGGTGGAATGATGCCCCAGGACTCAGAGGCACCCCTAATCAGCAGTGTAGTACATTCATCACAGGGCAGTGTGGGACTTCTTTCCCTGGAATGAAGCGATGTAGGTGCTGCAAAGTCAGGAGTGACGTGATGTAAGAACTGTGATGGCATAAGCACACAAGGGAAGCATCATTGCTCACTCCGCTTTTCTTTTAGAACCAGGATAATGACAGTGAGGTAGTAAACCCCTAAGCTGAGAGATCTGTTGTTTCACATCCAGGTTCACACAGATATTAATTCTTGCTGTCCACTATCCGTGTCTGTCTGTCAGAGAAACCCCAAAATTTTATGTACAGGATACGAGTATGTCCAGTTTTCATTCCACATGACAGGAATGCAACAATAGCCTTATGAAATATTGTAACTTCTAGTTATCATATAATATGGCTCCAGGTGCATGTAAAACAGAGAATTATACAGACATTATGAAGGATCCATATCCATGGAGTGCAAAGAAAAATGATATCCCATTTTCATGTGAGGTTTAGATTTTAAATTCTTTCTTGAGATAAAGACATTAATATTTTGATAGTAAAAGGTCATTTTTCAGTAGCACTCACAGATTGGCAGTAAAAGATAATGTTTCCCTAGTGGACAAGCTTTCTTACAATATGTCTTCCACATGCTAATGAAATCCCCAGAAAGCAATGGCTGGTTCTGTAGTTTGCTAGATAAAGAAAAAAGGGGAAAAAAAGAGGACTTGGGAGACTGCTTTGTGCTGAATAATGTATCTGATTTATTTCACTCCTTTTTCTGCTTGCGGAATATCTAAAAAATCCATTTAAATTTCAGATTTTTATGGATTTGTTTGTTATTTAGAAATGCTCAGTAAGTGCTTACTTCATTTTTGTATTCTTATAGAAATGCCACAACATGATCCAGTGGTGAGCTAAGGAATACACTGTTGTTTTGTTTTCCTGATTGGATAACTTAGATACTATAAGAAACATGTATCTGAAAAATCTCTTAAAAACATAATTGCATGAGTGTTATCACCAGTTCCAGAACTACAATTAGTGGCTGCAGCACCTTAGGGCTCTTCTTTTTCCCCTGAGAAATGCCTTTTAAACTTCCCAGGAGATACAGCTGTTTTTCATTGATAGAGAGAACTTGGAACACTCACCCAGCAGTGCTTAGGGAGCTAATTTAATGGGAAATAATAGCAGAAATAATTGGGAATTTTCTAATGATGGAGTTAGAAAATTCATCTCTTTCACTCCTTGGCAAATTCCACTTTATTGTAAAGGGAACTTCCCACAGTAACACAACAGTTTTGAAGAAATTAAGGGATTGGGAAGGGTTAGGGAAGAGCAAGGTAGATAAAAAAGACTCACTCATGCCCCAAGAGCCTGGTGATTTGGCTGCTCTGTGAGAAATGGGAAAGACACCTTAGAGTTTCTGCCTTGTTCAGTATAAAGCTTTATCTCCTGCTGGAACCCCAAATAATGACTTTAAGTCACCATAGATTGGCAGGACGTATCTTTCCTGTTGGATAAATCCTGCTTTGCATATTTAACTGCTTATTCAGTATATGATTTTTTTGAAACTCAATAATCTCTATCCTGAGGGAATAATGAAACATTTAGACAGATTTTGATTCTGAAAATTATCTTCTTTAGTTGGAGCTGGAGATCAAAAATTGCAACATTTTGGATAAGTCACTCTAGAAATCTCTGGACTACAGGGAATCGCTCCCCCTTCCTCCTCCACAAGTTAAAAATTGAGTGTATATTATATAAATTAAATATATGTATTCAAAACAAACTTTTTGATTAAAGAGTTAAAAAAGAGAAGATTGAAGAAATTGAAATAGCAGCACATGCCAGGTGTTGAACTATTCATCCATCATCTTCTGTGAGAGATTACTCATTGTTCAGATTCCATAGAATATTAATTTTAAATCAATTTTGATTATGTACATCACCAAACCACCATTTGATATGAACAATGACAGACACCTACAGAGCTAAGAAATAACTAATAAATGGAGAAAGCAAATAATAATAATAGTTAATAATAGCCACAACAAAAATAACACCGTCAAAACAGTAGCTGTATATGAAAATATTTAATTAGGGTTCGGTACTACAGTATTTTGCTTGAAGATAAAGCCAGGATGGCTGAACAAAAAGGGTACTATTATTTAGAATGTGGTGTTTTACACATTTACAGATTTGCCATGTGGATATTTATGATGGCTATTTACAGTGATATTGAGCCACTCTAAAGCTTCTCATTTTGATTACTCAATGTAAAGAAGAGGGATTCTCTGAAAGGAGATTTAGGTTCTTTCAAATAGCTTTAAGTTGGGTTTCATACTGCTCCTTCTGTTTGAAATCATGGCCTGTAAAAGACAACAGCAGCTTTCTGTTGAGTTCAGCATGTCCAGCATTTTGTCTCACATTCTTGGTGCTATTGAGTGCTCTTATCAAAGGCAAAGGGAAAAAAAAAGTTTTCATAAGGGAAAATTAGAGGTCCCTTCACAGACTCATCACTTCCTTCCTTCTACCATTTTCTGTCCCTCTGAGACCACTCATTACCCCAGCCTTTATATCAGCTTTCCAAAATCTCAGCAGTGACCTTGAAGTCTCAGTCCCCTGTATTAGAAAAACTTGTCTGTGTAATTCTGACACAGCTGATTGTTTTGTTTGTTTTGTTTGCTATTCCAAAATACTATCACTTAACTGTAAAGCAAAACAAAACTCCTATAATCACAGTTGTGAGGATTGTGTTATAGAATGGTTTGTGTTGGAAAGTACCTTTTAAAGATTACCAAGTCCAAGCCCATGGGCAAGGACATCTTTCACAACTGCTCTCTATGATATGTTACACTCTAAAATGATCTGTTTCCCTCTGGTGCCCTATGGCACCTCTTTGTCTGGAGAACAATTGCTGCTGGAATACAATGCTATTAAGCAGAAGGATTTGGAGGTTGGTTCTGTAATGTTTTACACCATGTGTATTCAGCTGTCTGTGTGAAAAATGGGTGAAAAGTGCCTTTGTTCTAACTTGGTAACACGGTGGGACCACTGTTCAGAGCCCTAAGTGACAGCAGCAGCAAGAGAGCCAAGGGTGGTTGCCTTCTGACCCACATAAACCAAGATAACATCAACAAATAGGACAATAGAAACAAAGTCAGGCAATCACTGGGGTTCTTTATCTGTTCCTCTAACCTAGAGTATATCTTCAGGTAGAAAAAACAATTGTCACCCCAAAAAAGAGCTGAAAGGGCTGACAATGTAAGTTCCTCCATGCTCGCTGGAATAAAAAAAAAAAAACAAACCTTATAAGACAGAATCTCACTCACCAAAAGCTATTTTCCTTTGCTATCCTCCTCCTCTCCATCACTCAGCAGAGGATCTAGAGCACTGCATTTTTGTTTCAGTGAACGGATTGTAAATTGAAAAAGAATATTCCAGAAAGAAATCACTACTACTTCTTTCAGGTAAAGATGATACAGCTCTGCAACAGAAATGCAAATTTAATTTTAAGTTTCAGGTCAAATGGAAAACATTTTAAATTCCAGGATGAAATAGGATTTTCAGTTATGAATTACTTAATGTTTCTTGAATCTCTTTTCTTTATATTTCCTTCCTTTAAAATTTTGTAGGGTTTAATAAGAAAAACATTTCTTATGATTATGATAAAAATAATAACAAGAAATAGAATTTCAATATTTCAAGATAAATTTAAACTTTAAAAAATTTTGAATATTAAATATTGTGTGTATGTTTTAGAGTGTATATTTTTTTCTTCCTGCGTTCTCCTGACTGTAGTAAATAGCTTAGTATTATTGTAACTTCATTTTTAATTCTTGGTTTCCTCCAGAGACACCCCTCTGAAAATTCTCACTCATCAGAGAATCCAAAACCAGAGTTAAGGAGTTTTACTTAACAGCCCCAGGATTTAATTTTTGTTCTCAAGTCAAGAATCTCTGAGGCATCTGTTTGAATTTAAACAGTTAACCCTTGTGTCCCTATTGACTTCAGTGGGAATAGTGGCCATCTGAAAGGTAATATGAATAAGTGCTTTTGTTGGTTCAGGACACTGCTGCCATTCTCACTGGAGTTCAGCAGTGAATGTATGCAGCAGAAAATATGTGTGGCACTTGAACCAGAGGGGGGTTTAAAACACTGCACAGCCAGAGCCGTATGCTGTGAAAATAATTCACAATGTTGTATTTTTGATGCCTTCCTCTTGAAGTCAGATAAGTGTTGCAGGGTGGGAAAGGTTACACAGCTGCACACAGGCACATGCCAAGAGCTCTTATCTTCTTGTTACCTTACCACACACTGAGCTGATGGGCTTATAAAATTAAGGATTAGTTTAACAGCACCTTTGAAGAGAAGTGTTATAGATGGTGTAGAACAGTTGCTGGTAGGAAAAAAAAAAGCCATCTCTAGTGAAGTTTAAGACAAACCAAATGCTGAAAAAGGTCAGGAGTTCTTCAGAGCCCATACAGGGGGTTATTTCTAAAGAGCAGTGATAGCACCACTGCCATGAAGGCATCACCAGCTCAGACTACACTGCTGCAGTTCAGTAGGAGCAGACTACTTTTCAAGCTGCCTGTTACCTTGAGAGAGGAGTACAATAATTAACTCAACCTGCACAAGTATGAATTCATTTTTTCAGGTAGTTCTCCCAAAATCAACAGTTCAGCCAGCACAACTCCCTGCCCACATTCCCATCACTAGAGAACATGGGTAAGAGCAGGATGGCTTAGAGGAATATAGCATTAAACTCTCTATACTGGGGTTGACCAGAGGTTTGCACAGCTTCGTAAACCACTGAATATCTGCCAGTAGCAGCAGATTACAGAAAAAAATATATAATTAAACAACTATGCTTATATGATGAGATCAGGAAGCTGACTTGGATGACATCACTTAGTTTTCAATTGAAACTAAGTTTCCTGAGCCAGCTGGATAAAGGAATGAGGCTGGAATTACATGCCCAGGGCAGGAGGAAGTGCAGCACATATAACATCTTGAGCTGCTGTAAACTGCCCTAATAATGAGGGCAAGTGCAGCACGTCTCTCAAAGTCACACTGCTCATCTTTGGCTAGTCAGTAATGTAGAGATCCTCTGAGGCAAAGGTTGGATTTGGAGTGTATGGTTGATTGACAGTAATGAGACCATCCTCTATGAATTTTATTAGAATCATAGATTTCTAAAATGGTTTGGGTTGTAAGGGACCTTAAAGGTCATATATAACCATGGGCAAGGACACCTTCCACTAGACCACATGGTTCAAACCCCACTGTAACCTGGACTTGAACATCTCCAAGGGATGGGGCATCCACAACTTCTCTGGGCAACCTGTGCCAGTGCCTCACAATCCTCACAGTGGAGAATTTCTTCATTATATCCAATCTAAATTAATTGTCTTTCATTTTGAAGCCGTTATCCCTTGTCCTAATCTCTCTTTCAACCTGTTTGTACATCTGGCATCCCCAGAATCCTACAGCAGTTGGTTCTACAGCTTAAGTGCTCCTAAGCAAAGTGTGTTGCTTTGAACAGGAAAAAGGATGTAAATCTTGCTGCTCTGCCCAGTCATGTAATGCAATCAGAACTGAACCCCAGATCTGGTCACTGAGCTGTTCTAAAAACAAACAAAGAAAGAAAAGATTTAAAATAAAACTGAAAACTTCTTATGTAAGCCTTTTATCCTCAATCTCTCATTTTATCATGTAGTGCTGTAATTTAAGGTTTTTAAAATTCATCAGTTCCAGCACCCTTTCCTCTCCCCTTCCCTTCCCCAGCAATAATCACTAAAGAACAGCAAGAAATAAATTTCAGGATTTTTCTCAATGCTGAAAGAAGTTAAGAGTGTTATGCTTTAGACTACAATACAAGAAAATTGCTGAAAGGACCTGTTCATTCCATTCTTAGTTTAACAGACAGAAGATATGAAGGCTGTGGCACTCTGCTTGCCCTTTAGTAGCAGAAGAAAATTATCCCACCTTTGCACACCTCAAAAGTATGTCCTGACCCTATATTTAATAGGCTCCCTTCCTTGTATCCACAAAAAACACATAGGAGGACTTTTATTCATAGAACAAAGAAATCTCTAACCAAATATCCTGTCCCAAGAATCAAAGTCAGTCTCATCACATATGTCAAAGATCCCCTGTTATGAAAATTTTTGGATGACTGATATAGCTAAGGAGGGAAAAGTTAATCTTTCAAGAAATCATGAGCTCAATGCTCTCATTGAAAAATCTGGATTGTTACTATATTTGGTGCAGAGATTTGATAAAAGAAAATAAAAGATCTTTTTAAGGAAAATGGAGATCAAACTTGTAATCTTTTTGTATCTGTGAAATATAAACATTTTAAAGTCTCTGCATTGGAATTTTATCATCTCAGTTACTCAGCTGCAGTTACTGTAAAAACAAGGATAAGCTTTGCATTATTAACTAATGTATTCTTTTCCAGACTAAACCAAAACTGTTTCTTTTGGCATATTGTCACTTTGGTTAATCTCAAACAAGGGAAAATCCTGAAAATGGTCTCATTGCTCTAACAGACCTGGTTTTGATTTAGGTTCAGGGCTCTCATCTCTCTGCTGGCTCTTCAACACTTCTTCACCTTGTTCCAAGTCAAAGCTGCTCTGCACACGTGTGTGAGTGTTCTGTGCTGTTCAGTTGTTTTCCACTGTTACAGAAAGTAAAGCTGTCACACTGGAGTGAGGGCTGGGGGTCTCACCATCATTGCTAGAGGACCTCAGATAGTTCAAATGATGTCTGTGAAATTTTGGAGTCAATTAGGCCAACACAAGAACAGATATGTGCTACAGGCTTCATTATGGTATTAGAAAGAGAACAGCGAGTAACAAACACCATTTAATGACAGCTACCAGTGCAGAGAGTCACAGAAGGTTAAGACTGTTTCTAAAAATAAATACAGTATATTCACACTTGGATTACTAAAATTAAATATCCAAAGCTTTCTGTAAGTTCCTTAATAAAAGACTGTTCTCAAAGCTGGCAAGCTTCTATGCCTGCCATCAAGTCAAAAAGGTCTTCTGGCAGTTCAGAGTTAGTCTAGGGAAGTCACTTTTGGTATTTAGGATCTTTCTCTCCTTCATCTCTTTCAAGTTTCCTTGTATTGGTCTTCTTCCAGTTTTTACCAAAATTTGCCCCGTTTTCTTGATCCTCTGTTTTTGGATACTCCTTCAAACCTCTCCAGGCATAGTCCTATGATCAGGATGTTAAAATATCAAAATTGTCAAAGTACAGTTAAAAAGATAACAGATTTCTGTAGCTAAAAAACTGAACCTGTCAAAAGTAGACGTGGAAATTATTTTTTGTTAAAATTTGAAAACAAGATCAGCTTCCATTTAAGTTCAAAACCAATTAAACTAAAGAGAAGATAGGAAACTGCTGTTTTCCAAACATGTCTATGTGCCTTTGTAGCCTATGACCCCTGGCCACTTTAATGAGGCTCAGGTCAGGTCTGTAATACAAAATTTTGCTGGAGCAGCTCTGTTGATGAGGAGGGTGGTAAAGTGTGATGTGTGATTGACAGAACAGTGCTGGTGAAATCGCTGGTGTAAGCACAGTCATATTGGAAAAACTGCTTTTGCTGAGGCTTCCTTTTATTCTGAGGAGTGTGGGGGGAGGGAGAAGGAGAACAGAGAGATCAAATTATTCCAAGCAAAGCACAACTTGATTCATATAAAATGCTTTTGTATTAGGAAGGCTTTGCTGCTAAAATATATCAGTGATTAGAATTGGCCAGTCAGTTGCAGCATGTCACACTGGCACCCCAAATCTTTATATTGATGCCAGGGTAGGATCAGTAGGTGTCATACAAAGAGTCTGCATTTACAAAGGGGTCTCTGATACCCCTTTTCTAAGTGAAAGTATAGCTAACAGAAAAGAAAGGATCACACTATTACTGAAGAGGCATCCCAGATTTTAAGTTGGAAATGAAGTGCCCCCTCATTTGGCACCCAGGAATCACAGAAGTCTGTGATCACTGAAGAGTCTTTAAAAAGCTGAAAAGTAATAGAAGTGGGAGAAGATCCTAATATGTTCTTGATTGATGCATATAAACCTTCTCAAAAAAAATGGTGCAATCAGATTGTTTTAATCTGGGCACCAAGTTCCCAAAGAAAAGTAGTGGCTCATTTAGAACAGTCAGCTCTATTGGGTAATTACTTTAGATAGTTTTTGAAAACTGCACATTAGCTACATGACAGATCAAAGTTGTTTTGGTCTATTGAGTAATTATTTAATTAGGCCACATTTTAAAAACTGTTTATCTCCCATATAATGGTTGGAACCAACTCCTGGTTTATTTTGTAATTATTTAATGAGGCCAAAGGTATGCATTGAAAAAATCCTATCCAAGCATAGTGCTACTCTGTGCTGCAAAGGAAATGGAATTAAAAAAAAAATCTAAGGTGTTTCAATAAGAGTTTACTACATGCAGGAAGCAAATGTCCTTTATTGGTAACATTACAAGAATTGAAGTAAGGAGGACAGAAAGGCTAGAGCCTTTGGGCAGAAGGGCCAATGCAAAAGTCTAAAAATTAATAAGAAGGAAAACGTTAGCCACTTTTGTTAGACCAGCTATGCAAAGGTAAAAGTGGAAAGCAGCCAAGAGTCACCTTTTTTAATCTAGCCAAGGGAAAATGAATCAGGGATACAAGATATTCTGGCAAGGTAAAAATGAATCAGAGTTCTTAATTAAGCAGAGATAAAAGATCAAAGCAGAAGCGTGGTCTAAGGAAACTTTGTTTCTTTGTAAAAAATCAGCCTGGATTAGCAGGGAATGATGATCCAACATAATTTTTTAACTAGGGAGATCTACATACAAGATATGACCCTGTCAACACTGAAGTCAGTGCCACAACTTCTAGTCCTTTGAATAAGAGAAAATCTGAACGTGTGCCACTTCAAAAATTAATCATGTTTTTCAAAGGGCCTTCTAGCTGTGGAAAATACTATTCCAAAGCATGCTTAAAATACTTAAACCCTCTGTTTTTGTGGTAAATGCATGGATGGATATGTATTTTGGTAAGATATTTAATCACACTATTCTTAAAAAGACATTAGAATAGTATGGAAAGAAAGCTGCAAAACCTAAGAGTCTTAGTGAATTTTTGTACATACAGGAGACTTTCACAACACTCTTACCAACCAACCACAGATATGTGATTAAATTTATGAGTGCTGGATTTCATGGGGTTTTTAAAGAAACCTAAAAGACAGAAGGGATATAGAAACTGTGGAGATGGAGGAAATACAAGGCAGCAGCAGCATTTACTCACTGCATCCCATTGTGAGGAATGATATTGTTCAGATGCCATTGCATGATTTTTTTCAGGTGGATAAGGGTGAAAAATTTTAGGCAGGACAATGTCAAAGTAAAAGGAATGGAATGGCGATAGTGATAGTGATCCTGTTGCTGTAGCTGTTATGTCCAACCTTGCTTTATTGAAATAGCAATAGAATTTCCAATCAAAAGATAAGATTTATTTCTGTATCTGTAATATGTGAGACCTTTGCCCTTAATCCATCCGGAATTATGGCAATTTAACAAATTGCTGCCCATCAGTAGAGCTTCAGGAACTGTCTGTGTGCACACTGTGAGCAGTGTCTGGCAGGAGGTCTGAATCTGTTCAAGGGAGACTTATTTTATGCTGCATTATCTCAAAACAGGAAGAGATTTTGAGCATTCATAGCAGTTCCATGCTTCCCTAGCAGTGCCATGGGTCTGAGCCAGTCAGCTCCTGAATTACTTGGGAAAACTTACTTGGCTTCTGAAGATGAGTGAGTCACAGAGCTCAGGGGCAGAAGGTTTTTAAATCCACAAGGCATCATGAGCTTATCATACTTGAACTCCCGTAAACTATTTTCATCCAGTTGGTCTGTAAGGGGACCAAAGTTTATTGTTTGTCTATATCTTACACAGTTGAAGCCTCAAGGAAAAAAAAAAAAAGAAAGAAAGAGAGAAAAAAGGAGGAAATAGGCAAAAGCTCATGATGCCCAAACTGCTGCTAATCTGGATTTATGTGGAATCTGAGTCATTCGTATTAATTCTTCTATCTACTCCACTCCTCGGCTCAGTGGCTACCTAAAAGGATATAGTTAACAGTTTTAAAAATTCCCCAGACCTCAGTTCCTGAAAGGGTAGTGTTTCTGGACAGAAGTCAAAAAATTGCCTTTCTTGGCTTTATCTCAGGAGGTCCTTCAGACATTCTTTCTACTATATTCTCTGATTCTTTCCAGACTATTGTCTCATGCCAGAATCCCCTCTGAGCTTTGCTGGAAAAAGTCCTATGTACTTCACTTGACTGTATTTTTCCTTCTTTTGGTCTCTGGGTATTGAGGCCGATTTCTCTTTCCAAGGAAAAATTTGCTTAAGAGTCTAAGAGTAGGAAAGTTCAAGGAGTTTCACTGTTTCCCTCACATCATTCTTTGTGTCAAGGTGCAGAGGAAGTGAGGCAAGAATGGGGAGAGGAAAAAGGGCTGGATGGTGACCTTTAAGTTGAGCATTTTAAGTACTTGGTTCCTTAAAATCTTGAGAATCCCTGAGGTCTGTACCTCCTTAGAAGACCTCAATCCATAGCTCTCTAATTGAGTGTGTCATGGCAGGACACTCACTCCACTCAAGGCATTTAGAAGTGATGCTGAGTTGGCTGAACAGTGGGATAAAATAAGAGAGAGGAGGAGTAACCTTGTACAGAATATATATTGTACACCTTCTTAATTTTTTGTTGCTTAAAGAAACAAGGCACTTGACCTTCTTTCTTCTAAGTCAGTGGCTCAATACTAAAAGGAGGGGACAAAAGGGTCTAGGCAGGACTTCAGTCAACACAAGCTGAATCAAACTTAGGACTCATCTTCCACCCTTTTGGCTGGTTCTTCCTTGTGTCTCTGGTGAAAATGAGAGTTAATCTCTGGGTGCCATAGGTAAAGGTCATGGGCTAGGGGTTTTATACCCCCTTCAAAGCATTAAAGCAATATGTAGCTGGTAAGAAGCTCAAATGTGTTTTTTGCTCCATCTGGAAAAAGAAATGGTTCGACAGTTTATTTTTAACTAAATTTTAGCTACTTTTAACCTCTCTAATAAAAGACATTGATATGAACTTTATGGTATTTTACTTGGATTCATCCCATTTGAGAATTACATAAGTGCAAAAAATATGTTTGAAAACATGAAGTTGATTCTTTTAATACAACCAAATAACTCTGACAGCCTCTGTTTATTTGTATATACAATTTGAGAAAGGAAAGAAAATGCTTTTGAGCAGTTCTTATGGCAGTCCATCATATGACAAGTTTCAAATTTTGATGCCAAGTATATTTTTACAAGTCAGTTTTAAATCTTCAGTAAATATTGTTTCTATTTGATTACTAACATAAACTAAACTGTAGAACTAAAAGGATTCTTCAGGGAAGCTCATCAGTCCCTTCAGCCCTGAGAGTGTCTGCCAGAGGGAGACTGGTTCCAGCTCTGCCATGGTTCTCAATTGTGGCAAAACAGGATAATATGCATGAAAATCATCACGGATTTATAGGGATCGTGTTATATTCTGACAAAAATTGCCTAAATCATGCTTCAGGAGACCTCCAAAACTCCTATTTAGTGCTCTGAATTTTATTTCCAGCATAGCTGATTGCCATATATTTGTGCATGAATTAAATTTTATTGCCTTATTATACTTGACTGATTTATGTAGAGGCATTTGTGTAACAATGAACAAACCATTAGAAGGTTTTAAGGCTTTGCTTCACTGCAGGGAAAATTTCTGCAGTTTCAATCTCGCTATTGGTTGGGAGTTCCCAAGAATGGGCTTTCTCATCACATTTTCCCCAGTATTTCCTAGTAATAAACCTGGCTGAAGCAACACGCTTGCTCTCAGTCAAGATTTACAGAGGTTTCTCAGAAGTGCTGTCGTTGTCGTTCTGGAGTAGTGGAATTTCCTTTGCTCGTAAAAGGGAATTTTAGGGCAATGACAGCTTGTTTCAATACATTTGTAATGCTGTTTTTCTCTCTGAGGGGTGCAGTGGAGCATTTTTCAGGCCAGGGAAGGAAAAAAGACAGTTGATGGAAGCAGATGTCTCCCTGTTCTCCACGTTGGTTGGGATTTACAGAGTGGTGGAAATGGCTAATGCCATTTTCCTTCGTGCTGGGCACCTGGAAAGTGGACAGAGACTGGACAGTGGGCAGAGCCTGAGGCAGCCCAAGTCCAGACAGGTGAAAGGGGGCTTGCCAAGACACCCCATGGGCTGGTGACTCCCTACAGAGGTCAGCTGGGGGCTGCAGAGGCTCCCTAGGGCTGCAGTCAGGAGTGGGACAGCCTCAGTCCTGGGCCCTGGGGACACGGACAGGACAGGATGTCAGACGTGTGGGCAGAGAGCACAGGGGAGCCTGGGGTTCCAGCACAGGGACTGACAGCCCTCAGGGGGCTAAAAGGTGTCTTGGGCTGTGGCTGTAGCAAGAGGAGCCTGGAGGGCTGGACAAGGACATGGAGGGTCATCAGTCCCTTGAGACCTGACAGTGTTTTCCAGAGGGAAACCTTGGTACCAGCACTGCCACAACTGCAAAGCTGAAAACTGACCAGGTGTTGTGTGAGTGGCGTGAGCTGCAGCAAAACCCTCAGGACAAATGCCCTAGAAGAGGCAGAACTGCATCTCATCCCAGAGGCTGGGTCCTGCACAGCACCACAGAGGCTGTTCTTGGGATGAACTCAGTGTGCTGAACTGGCACCATCACACTGCCAGAGCTCACCTGGAGGGTGGACTCTTGGTCCCTTGTCCCCACAAGACCAAGGAGTCAGGGTGGGAGCTGGGGAAAAGAACGAGCTTCTGGAAAGCATCTGAGGCTGAAAAGGAAGGTTTTTGGAGCGTTAGTGTCTGTTGGGTGTGACAACCCCTTGCTGCATGTCTTTTCTGGATCACTTTCTTGGTCTTCACTGCCTACTTTTCATCCAACTCCCTTTTCAGGCACTAAGCAGGTTCTCTGGAACCCATCTTTCAGTCCTCTCTCCATAACAGAACTCCAAAAAAAGTCAGTGACAATACACAAAACCCACCAACCTGCTGGGAAGTGGTGCTCAATATGTGTTTCCGTGTGTTTGGCTATTTTGAGCACAAAACCAAACTTTTGTTTTGTGTTTTCTCAATTGTTGCCACTCATATAAAAGTGACAAAATGAATACTGACTTAAAGAAACCTCAGTCTGTGACTGAAGAATCTTTAATGTCAGAAAGTTATTTTGGGGCTCTGATGAAGAGGAGAAAAATGTTCTCTCTCTTCTCCTGCCATTGTGTCATGTCATTTAAGAAGCTTCTCCAACCAAAGAGGTCTATTTTTTTAATGGGAAATTAAAGACAACACAGATTTTTAAAAAAAAGCTTCTCAATATTAGTGTAAACTTTTTTGTTCTCTAGAAAGTATGGTTAGTTTGGCTTCACTCCTGAAGATCTGAAGATATCTGAACTGAATTTGCTCAGGTTTGGCATATCCAGAGCTGGAGCTGGATGAGGGGACATCCCCTAGAGCCGCTCAAAATCAGCTACACAGAATCTGTGTTGTCTCGACTATGAAGTGCCTTGAGTCCATGATTTCATGGACTTTGCCAATGCAAAACACAGACCTCTGCTGTAGACTTTTATGCAGTTCAGATTTGCCCTCAATCTTAGTATACCTCACAAACTCATGTCACTCGGGGATAGAAATCTTAAAGTCTACGTATAAACAAAGAGATTATCTGGCCCTCCATCCTTCATTCAGAAAAAAATATAATTACTTCTGTGTTAAAGATGTGATTCTTCCTATAGAACACCAGATTCTTATAGATTTTATTTAATATTAACAATATTGTTCTGAATTCTCAAAAGTCTTATCTTGTGTGTCCGTCCCTGAGAGGTAAAGGGGCTGCATGGCATGTAGATGTCACCCAGCATCTCTGCTAGTCAGAGCATTCAAATTGTGTTGCTTTCTGCCAGTCTTCTGGGTTATTTGTCATATGAATACATAAAGAAAATGCCAATAGTCAGTATCATACTATATATTGTTTTCTAGTCTAAATACCTTTCTTTCAGATGACAGGTCAGATTAGAACATGCAAAAGGTTTGACCTTTGGCTGGTGATTTCTTTTGTATTTAAACTTTCATTTTATTGAGCATGTAGCTGTATCTCCTGCTATCCAAAATTTAAGAAAAATTCCAACCCTGATATACTGGAGCTTAATTTTTCCTTTTTTTTTTTTTTTTTTTTTTAATTTCTCCCCCCTGTACTTATGCCTTTCTATCAGTATGGACTGTTAAAACCAGTACTTAATCTCATTCTTTTGTCTCAGAAGGAGCAGGGGGGTTCTGAGCAGCTAGCTACTCTCATAAATTCTCAAGTTTAAAAATCTCACACACACCCCTGGCCCATAAGTCTTGCCAAGGGCATTGATTTTTGCACAGATTAATATAGGATGTTGTGATATTTGCTTTTGATGCATGATATATAAAGGATCTGTTTAATATCTTGGTTTGATTTTAAGATAGTAATATTTATTTCTTGTTTGGGTATCCATAATTTCAAAATAAGAGAAGTGCCTGAGGAAACTTCTGCGATCTTCTCTTTCACAAAGGGGAAGTAGGGGCAAGAAGAAAGAAAAGAAAGAAAAAAATACTTCTTTTTCCCCCCTGGCTTACACAGGTTTAGCTGAAAGCTTTGATTGTTCCTAAGCAATTAAGCTATGGCTTTATTGCATGGGCCCAGACCTTACATTTAGTTTCCTCTTATCAGACATATACAATTTCAAATCCTAACTTGTAAGAATGGCCTTGTCTACATGCTTGTCTAACTTGTTTAACTGCCTCCAAAGCTGAGCTCTGTTGATGGGTTTTAGTTTCTGTGTGCCTTAAGGGTGTGAAGATATGACCCAGTCCTTGGTGCTACAGCTTGTCTGAATGTGACTGAAACCTCAAACAAATGATCATTCTCTTTTAGAAAAGAAAAGCAGAAGTAATGTAAATAAAAGCAAAGAATATTCATTCATAAATAGTGGTAAATGCTTGTCAAAAGTTTATCATGGTCCAAAACTAGACATGTCTGTCCTTTCATGTAGGTGCAACATTTTCACCAGATTCCCAACGTATTTGGAAGTGATCAGGGTACAGTCACTAACCCAGAAGCTTTTCTCTTCAGAATATCATGTAAGTTCATCTATTAGTCTTTTCCTTACAAAATGGGAACATGCTTTAATCATAATCGTTTATGAAATTGCTTCCCTCGAGGAAAGAGGCTGTTTAATGTTAACCTTAACAAAGCAATTATTGGATTGTTTGCAGTACAAATTAAGCTTGAGTATGAATTGTCCAATCCAGAGTGATTTTCTTTACTCTAGTCAAAGATATGGTATCCATGATGATATCCTTATCATTCTCAATGCAGGTGTTCAACCCTTTGCAGAGTAAATCTGCCCAAATATGTTAGAGTTACGTCTGGTAAAAGGAAGGCAAAATATGCTTAATGCTGTGTAAAATTACTGAAAAACAATTTTCACGGAATAATTCTGCTCATATACTTTGCAGATTCTGAGAATTTAACTGGAAATCAGGCAGGACCACTTAATGTCCTGTTTGACTCCAGGCATATCATTTTACCTAGTTACTCCTGACTAGAAAATGAGAAATCATGTGGGGTTTTGTGCTTATTTTCATGTCACATTTTTATTTGAAAGTTTAAAGGGAGAGAATATATAATTTCCCTTGAGATTTTGTTCTTAAAATTCATCCTTCTCACTCTCAAAATCTACTTCCTGTTGTTTTGAAGAGAGTTGACTTTCTTTCCAGCCATTATTTTTTGCTATTCCTTAATTGACAGAGACCATATTTTTCACTATTAAAATCTGTCATTCAAGTCACCTTTGAATCTCATGTCTGATTAATTAATCAATCAGGTAAAGGTCTGTAATACCTGAATTTTAAGGTATTTTGTCTGTAACTTGAGGTTTTATCAGTAATATGCATATAACATAAATACAAAGAACCTTTATGCTTTTCAGGAATTAAATTGCATCCAGGTTTTACACTCACACTTAAAAATGGCTACTGAAAAATGTGAAGTGTGCCAGTAAAAAGGGTGCCACCAAAAATGAGGGCCACACAAAAACAATGGCACTTAAACCAAGAAACTATACTAAAATAAATTCTCTTTTGAATTCTTCTGATGTCACTGGAAGCTATCACTATGTACTTGAGATATGTTCTTTATTCATACTGGTTTGTTGTTTTTTTTTTTTTCCAAACGAAAGCTTAGAGATAACCTATTGTGCATACCAAACACAGATCTTTTAATTATAAAAGATTTTTTGTATTTTCTGATTATCTAATTATTTGATCATCTTTTAAATGGTTTAGCAGGTATTTTCAAGTCCTGTTTTTGCCCCTTTGGTAGAAACAAGTTCAAGAGGAAATCTCCCTGGCAAATGGGAAATGCACACTTGGGAACAACATGGTATTTCTTAATATTACATGGAGATTATTTATTTATTTATTTATTTTTATTTATATATATGCACACATTTTTTCCCATGCAGCTTTAAACTTTTTTTCTTCATTGTTACTGATGATATTTGACACGCAAGGAAATTGCATTTTCTTCCACAACCTGTGACTGTTGAAATTGGACCAAATGTAACTCAACAAGACTGACATTTCTCCTATGATTGCAAGGAGAGGACTACATGTGCTCAGTGGTGCTTGGAGGTTTCTTGCCCTGTGTCTTGCAGAGAGCTCACAGGGTTCATTTTGCACAGAGGGACAGAATCCCTCTCAAAGCCATCCCTTAGGCAGACCCGTTTGTCACTCAGGTGCCATGAACCTGCCACCTGTTGGGACAGCGGTTACACCAGAGCCTGCAGGATGAGCTGGAGGGCTTCTGGAGATCTGGCTGAAGTTCCATTGTGTATCTGAAAATTTGGATTCATCATTTAAAGATTGTGAAGATCTCGGAGAGGTTGCTTGGCTGGAGTCAATTGGCTCCTTAGAAAGAAAATGGAGTAAATTTGTCATCAGTTGATGCCAGATTTGACTCTGTGAAGTCCAAGCAGTTATATCGGTTTTCCCAAGACAAGTATCTACTTTCCATTCTCCTCATGCCTACTGATTTACTGAGCTATTCTGTTATGTCTGTGTGTGCACTTTAAAGTCTTTTTAAATATCACTAAATACCATCGTGTATTTAAAGACAGAATTACAGGCAGATTCTGAAGTATGCAACCTACCCAATTTTGCCTGACTACCATGCACTTTCTCTGACTTATGGTGAATATTTTAATTTTTATTTACTAAATAATACATTTTTTCTTTTTCTTTTTTTGAATCTTCCTTTTTTAGCTCCTAACCATGGTATTTCTTTACCCTTGAGTTTCCTTGCAGTATTTGCTTTCAGAGTGCAGTTTATTTTCCCAGAATAGTGAAGATTCAGACTTCTGTCAGACTTTCACTTCACCTACCTGTAATAGGGGATTTTCATTCACTACTTTCAGTGTTTAATAGCTGTGGAGACAATCATACCTCCTGCTGAGATGCTGTCCATCTGCTTCCAAGGTATTCTGACTAATGGGACTGAAAAGTGATGCTCATCATATAACAGCAGTTTGAATGGGCATCAAGAGCTCTGCAATGTGAGCAGACAAAAACCTTGAATAAAAAAGACAAGTCTTTCAGCACGTGCCATTGGTTTCCCTAAATGTTCAATATCAATCTTTTTTCTCCTAGTTCTGTTTTCCTGCTGAATTCTCACGTACTAATCAGAGTGAGAAAGTGTGTTGAAACTGCTAGGAGATTGTAGATCACACCAGGGTCTTCCAGCTTAAGCAGGGTGCTCAGGAGCTCTAATTCTACTTTCTTCTATTCTCACAGTGGAAAATATAGATTATAAGGATGTTGATGTCTTAGTATTTTGCTAAGACATTATTGATTGTAATAAGATTCCACTTTTTGCTGGCTCAAATTTGTCTATTGTCATTGACCTGAGCAATTCCATTGGCAACAGTGAAGATGCCTTCTAACAGCAAAATTTTATTGGGGTTTTTTTAAATCATATGTTGGTTTCAATTCAATGAAAAATATTCAGGAGAGAGAAACTCTTGATATCCTGTAGTAAGTCAGTCTGTCGAATGATAATTTCTGTGCTCTTTAGCAATATGGGTTGTGTCAGCCTTCGCAGTGTTTGTGCAGCCATCTGAGAAAGCAGAAAATGCAGCTTTCTTCCTCCTGGGGCAGCATCATTGGTATGCTGGAGCTGACAGCTCAGCTGCAGACTGTGCTCAGGACGATGTCACTAAACACATTAAGCACCTACCCTTTTCATTAACGGGTTTGAAACAACCTGGAAGCACTGTTGACAAAGCTTATTGCAAATATGTTCCAGAGATGAGAACAGGCATTAGTACTGCTGGAAGTGAGCAGAGTATCAGATCTCTCTAACTGTATTACCTGCCTCTACTACTGTCCTGTTCAAACACTTCACAGACTTTCACATTATTTACCCTCAAAAAGCTCTGTCGTGGAAGCTGTGCCTTTTTTTCTGGTTTACATTGGAGGAAGTTAGAGTATAGCCAAACAACTTGTCTACAGTCATACAGGAAGTGTATAGTGAATAGAGAAGTTAAATGCTAGATTAGTTCACTGTTTGTTAGACCTTTCTTCCTCATTAAATAATTCTTGATTTTGCAGATGAAAACAAAGGAGTTATTTACTGTGAAGTGTAGTGTAGAACACAAATTTGAAAGGTTTTACATGACTAATCATGATATAGTAAATGTATCTGAGCAATTCCTTAATGCAAGCTGGAATTCAGCAGGAATCATAGCAAGATTTTTCTTGGAAATGCATGTAGGCTGCATAAAAATTGAAATTATTTGTGTGTAAATGATTCCCAGCAATATTACCCACGACTGTCAGAAAACTGGCTTGGGGTGGAGTGGCAAACCCTCTACAAGTGAGTAGATTTTAAATGAGTGGGTAATGGAAAGCCTTTGCTCTTGATTCACGTTGTGCCACCACAGAAGTGTAGTCACTGAGTCTTGTATGTGAAGAACTAAAAGAGGTGATGTGGATGGTGGAAAGCATTTTGGTATTTACAATTTGTTACTGCATACCAGAGCAACTGTGAGATAGTGAGATTAAAAGTAACCACTTGCCAGATAACATCATACCAAGCATCTTTACTGGGGTTGCACATCTTAATGCTTATCTCAGAACTATTCAGAGAGCTATCCAGGGGTCTTGTTTCACAAAATTTCCTCTTCTCTACATTCAGAGTGATTCAGAGACAGAAAAGGTGGGGGAGTCTCTGGTTATAGACTTGCCACAAGGCATCCTAATGAAAGATTAGTGAGACAGGCTGCATGAGACTAGAATAATTTTACATAATCATATACAAAGAATCTTGTGCCATCCTACAGAACAAAACACTCCAAGTTGCTTTGAAAAGCCATGTGATTTCCATTAGATCCAGCCATCTGATTCTTCTCAGGTTGCTATTAATGGCCCCATCTATCACAATCTAGTGTGATACACAGTTCATCATCATTTCCGCTTATTTTGGTGAGCAGAGGGTTTGTTATGGTGGAGTGTTGCTGGAGGGTACACTAGATGGCATTCTTGATAACTGTGCATTCCTCTGTACTCTTACTGATGCTCAAATATGGTTTAGGGATTCCTGGAATAATTTCAGCGAGTGTGCTAAATTCCCCATCTGTGGCAGATGCTTAAATGCTGCACATACAGTCCTGGCTGTATGTCACTTTCCTGGATACAGACAGTGGATAGCTGGTGTTTAGGCTTTGACAGCTCGTTAACTGGTCGTCATGGAATTGCTGGGTTACCTGTTCAGAGAGAGGAGTCTCTGCAGTGCAAATCAGGCTGCCTCTACCGACTTCAGAGGGAGCAGGCTGCTTTATGTCAGCTTTGGATCTGCCCCACTGCCTTTAAAACGTGTACCCCTTGAAAGCTCTCCTGTGCAGAAGCCTGGGGCGCACAATTATGATGACCTCCTTCATGATCTTATTGTAACATTCATCCTCTTCTCCCTTGTAATACTTGGCACCAACAAGTTGCATTTAATATTAGATAAAAACTAGCTTGAGGCAAACTCATTTCTGTTTACATTTTAAACTGCAGAGCATTCTTTGGGGATCTGTAAAAATAAAAGCCAACAGGCTTGATGTCCATCTTTTCAGGGCCCTTATCTGCACCGTTTAAATTAGCATAATCAGTATTTAGAGTTCTTGAAAAAGATAAATCTATTGTATTTACATTTTTGTTAGCAATCCAGGAAACTTCATATAAGATTTGTTATCAATAAATATTTATGAATGCAAGATAATGTTTCTATCTGACACATATGTAGCAGTGGGAGGATTTTATGCTGCATTAATGTAAAAGAATGAAGTGTGATCAAAATGTCTGTGTTAGTTTGATTCAAAATGTCTCAGAAAGAAGTAATCCGTCAGTCAAGAATTATTGCTCGCTAGAGGGATATTTATCAATCATTCTAACTGAAAAAAAAAAAATCAAAGAGCAGACTCAGTCTAAATATTCATCATTACTCTGGCTTTTGTGGTTTTAGATATGATTTCCTGGTCAGTGGCAGCTTTTTCGAATAAACCATTACAAGGCACAAGCGAAAGAGTCTGTTGATGAAAGCAGCTTCTTGTGTCTGTTCTTTATAGTCATCAGACTATGATCATCAAGCATGATCTGAAGTTTTGAATCACTGAGCTGAAAGAGATCTTAAACCTTCATCTAGTGCACATGCGTGCTCTAAAACAGGATGTGGTGTTTTCAATCTGTGATATAACTTCTTCTGACCAGCATTTGGTCATCACTGTTTGCATAGCATTTTGAACATATGTTAGAACTAACAAAACAAACAATCTAATCCAGTGAGATATGTAAATATTAAATATGTTGAACATTAACTTGAACATTCAGCTGAGCAAAGTGGGAAAGGGATGCAGAATGTTGCAGAAATATTTGTTTTTCATTAAAGGGGTTGCTTTATATGCTAGAAAACTATTTTGGTGTTAATATACTGTATACAATCCTTTAAATTTATGTTCCTCCTAAATTTATCAAGTCTGCTATTTGATGATCCCTGTTACTAATTTTCCATTTGCACCTATTTAAACACACACTTAAAGTGAGGTCAGTCACACTGCCACGTGTAACTAGTTCAGCCAAGCAGCTTGGTGAGCACTAAAAATTAGTCACAAATTGACAAATAATGTCACCTGGAGTTCTATTTGCGTAACTGTGTTGTTTTTTGTCTTAACACACAGGACTAAACCTTCCTTGTGTTTCTTTTTGCCTGTGGATTTTAGAATTCAGAGTAAGTTGGAGGGTAAAAAACCATGAAAACTTAGACAAAATTGCCTAGATTGTTATAGTGTCATCTTGTACTGAGTGATCTCTTTTAACAGAAAATGGTTTATCCAGCAAATTTAACTGTTTTTGAAATACATGCAAGTATGCTCTGAATGTTCTAGTGTGTGCAGAATTTGAAATTACTCATCCAATGACACACTTCAGTCAAAGGTTGACAGTGAGTTGTTCACATGTGCCTCTGGGCATCCTGTCTGTGTGCCATGCTCAGCACAACCCTGTTGCAGTAATAAGCAGCAGTTCCAAATACAAAAAGATTGACTCTTCTGAGTTTTTTCACTATGTGTATTTCATTCTACATGTCTAAGCCTTTGGTCATCCCTTTCATATGTGACACCATTTCTGTTTCCTTGTTGAATAAATTCCCATGCCAACATCAGCTCCCAAGACAAACTCATGAACTGGTGCAGCACAAACACTTGTACATAGACAGCTCATGAGTCAACCCTTATTGACATGCTAAGCAAACAAATATTGGCAGAAAGATAAAAGCAATAGCAAGTACTATCAAACGGAAGTTACTGTTTTTGTTCTGAATAAACAAGCATTTTGTGATGGCCTTTTCTAGTTTTAATGTCATTTATTTAAAACTCCTTTCTGTAGCATCTCTTTCAAAACAAAAAAAATCCATAGATGTAGCGTTACTTCATCCTCTTAAAGATCACACAGGCATTATAATGACCCAAAGGTGAATGTCAGGCTATTAACAAACCCCTAACTGGGTGAGCTTTAACTGATTTGAGGTTTTATAATGAGATTTCACACAGCTCTGTATAGTGTGTAGCTGCATGGAGTTGAGCCACGTGTAATTTTTAAAGAGCAATTATAAGAATTCTTTGTTAGAATGCAACACTCCCTGTAAAAGGAGTTGCCACAGTGCAGCCAAGAAATTTCTGCATGATTCTTATATTAAATACATTTAAAAGGTACAAGTGTACATAGATATGCAATGTACATTATATGCAAACAGATGCATGTATGTATATATATGTATGTATGCAAAGATGCGTATCTATACATATATGCATCTCTTTATGCACCTAAATGTATAAAATTACAAATATGCACACTTTTGGCATTTTTATGCATTGTGCAACTTCATATCCATAGAGAAGAAATCAACCCAGCTGTAACCACGTATATACTGGGGATTTTGATTTTTTTTTTTACTATGATGTGAAGATAATTTTGATTAGAAGCACAAAAGGGGTCAATTTTGGATTCCTTTCTGTGCCAGGAAAGGCTAATGCGTAATTATGTTTGCTTTTAGTGTCTCTTTAAAATAAGATATCATTGGAACACAAAAAGGTTCAAATAAATGTTACTTAGGCTCCCAGTGAAAATAATGGTTTTCACAGTTCATTTGCTTTTGGTTTACTTCATACAGCTGTGCATGGGAACTGGGTCTGCAGGTCATTATACAATCTTGATGTTTGTAGCTGAATCATCTGAAGAGATAGATTGAAAACATGTCTCACCTTTGATGTGGGGCTTTTTTTCTCCACGAATTTGACTTCATATTTAGTCCATTATGGTATTCCTGGAATGCTGAGTCTTTTTGACATTCATACACCCATGAGGGCAGCAAAAGGTCTAGCTTGCTCTAATAGATGCAAATTATATCTAACATCCTATACTTAAATAAATCTCAAACTACTGTCTTAAATTGATAAAGTCCAAGAAATATAAATAGAAAGCAACTTTGGATCATATTGACATGAATAATACCATAGCACAAAGATTTAGGTGTCAATTTTTGACTTCAGCTTTGCATTATATGCTGTTCCTGGATGAAGTCAAAAGCTTAATGTTAGGCTTTGTTGTATTCATTAGCAATCTTTCATATTGTACTGGTCTTGCATGTCAAGCAAAAACACATTAAAGTGTGTGTTATGCCACTAAGAGATGATGTAAATCTTTATTGAGTCTTTACCTCTTTTCACATTGAAGGCTGATTAATCCCTTCAATTTTCTTTTGTGAAGGAATAAATAGACCACACAAGAGCCTAAAGGAGGAGGAGACTAAATCATATGATCTCTGACCAAAAAGTAGAAGCAGCATCAAGCCTGTGTGTTTCTGAGGTAGATAGACAGGGTATAGATAGCAAAGCTGGCAGCTGGCCATGCTGAAATGTATCATCTTTGGAACAGGCTGCCCAGAGAAGTGGTGAATGTTCCATCCCTGGAAGTGTTCAAAGCTGGGTTGGATGGGGCAACCAGATCTAGTGGATGGCATCCCTACCCATGGCAGGGCAATTGGAAATAGATGATCTCTGAGGTCCTTTCCAACACAATTCATTCTATGGTTCTGTGATCCTTCGTGACCAGAAGTGATTTCTCTGTGTCTGACAATGGTGTATCAGGGGTTACCTTATCACTTTGCATATCATTTGCTTTACCTTATCATTTTGCATATTTGAGCACAGGCTGTATTTGTGAACTCTACAGGGGAACATGTTTGAAAGAGACTGGGTTATCCAAGAAGATAGAAATGACAAGAAATACTGAATTTTCCTGTTCATACCTTCTATGTAAGGTATACCTTGGATTTCCCACGAGAGACACTGACATGTGGTATAATGCTTGCTCTCATCACAGAGATCAGGTTATGGCTGACAATCTTTGAAAAATTGTGTTCAACCTGAAGCAGGGTACCAGCCACAGCCACTTCCATGTTCTTTGTAAATGACATCTAGATGAGGCACAGCCTGAGTTTGAGTCTCTCTTCAGCTTCCAGGAATAGATCAATTCCTCTTAGCTTGTCCTCAGGCAAATGCAATAACCACAGAGCTCCAGGTAACACTGGCAGCTGAGGGAGAAAAACTAAATTCCACATGCTTGTTGAAACTTGTTTTGTCACTTTTTAGAAAAGAATGCGGGATTCAGGGAATTTTAAACAGAAAGAATAGTTGAGTAGCTACTAAGTAGCCAAGTCAAAAAGGATGTGTCATTCTCAGAGGAGTCATGCTGACTTTTCTGGTTTCTTTCTGGCCCAAAGAACCTTAGTTATTTTATGCATAGCTTATTAACTCTGACCACTGACCTAAGGAGAAAGAATTCCCTTTGGCAGAGGGAGGGATTAACTTTCATCTCCCACTTCCTGGGGAAGCCCCTACATTTTAAATCAGTGGTTTAATTGCACTTGTGCTCTCTTCACAAATTCAGTATCTGTGAAAGCACTCCATGTTTTCTGGGGATCTGATCTGGTCTGTGTGCATAAGCTCTACCCTGATAATGCTTACCAAGTCAGGAAGACCCTGAGGGGAATTCAGTGAAGGAAGGCAGCCCAGCCAGGTTTTCAGTGAGAGCTTTACAGTGCAGTGCTCACTGTGCAGTGTTCAACCATGTCAGAACACGAGCTCTTCTGAAATTGTGCACAAGTTAACCTCTTTGGAAACTTTAAGGTCACAAAATGCAACAACTGTGAAGACTAGGTACCTTTGATGCTTACCTGACATTTGAAAAGGGGCTTCCATTTTGGATATAGTTACCAAAATGTCAACCTTTCCCCAGATAGGTCCCTAGATCCTTTTCTTTTTGCTTATTTTTAGGTTTGCATTCAATCTTAAATCCTAGGCCAGATAACATCTTTCCCCTGAGCAAGACCTGTGTGATCTTGTACCCAGTGAGGTGAGCTTGAGTATGAAATGGGCCCTCTAGTTACCTGTCAGTTCTCTGAAGAGCTGGCTAGTGCTCAGCATATCAGCTTCACAGCTGTTTGACCATGAGAAAATTTGGACAGAGGGTTTCTTTTGTCTTCTGAATATGTATAATTCATTAAAAAAAAAGAAAGAAAAAAAAAAGAAAAAAAGCTGTGTATGATGCAAGCTCTCTGTCAGCAGGTCAATGTCATGAGGAATATAAAGGTAAAACCATATACTCTGAATCAGGTCTTATTTCCAGCTGCAGGTAAAATCTTATCCTGAATGGAAACACATGGATATCGATTCAGAGGAGGCCAGAACTTCTTCTTGTAGTAATGTAGGACATAAATATTTAGCTAACACAATATTTAGCTAACACTTCAAAATTTAACTATGAACTTGAAAGGTTCACTGAGGTTCATATAGACTCTTCATAAGTAAGCAAATATTTCTTTCTTTTTTTAATTGTAGAGATCATATTTTCATAGCAATACTATTATCTTATATGCTCATCTCTGAAGATCTTTCTTTCTCTAAAAGCAGGAAATTATTCTGATAACAGAAAAGAGTGCATTTATGCAAATAGTACCTACAAAACCACTTCCTTTGAAGAAACAACATAAATTATAGGGTAGAAGCCATTTAGGCATCTTAAGTACTGGTTAAAGAATTAGGCATGATAAGTACAAGAATAAAACATTTTTTATCAGCTATTTTCTATCAATTCAATAAGTTCTATGTGTTGTTCTCAGGAGGAAACTACCTGCTTGTGGCTGGAGAGTACACTTTTTAGGGCAATGAGAAGTTCATTAACTGGTGCAGACACAAGTGGGGAACCTGCCTCTATCAGTGGCAGGACAGTTGCTGATGCTACAAGATGGAAATTCTCATGTGATTCAAGATCTCCTGCTTCAGATGTGGAGATACCCAACAGGAGAAAATGCGTGAGGTGCAGTTAGGCACAGATCTTCACATTTCAATATATTTACCAAGATACTGGCAAGAACCTGATGCCCTGGTATAGAAAAGTCTCTTGAGCTTTGCTTTTGCATGTGCATCAGCTTCCAGCCTTTGTAAGGTGCAGCAGAGGAGGCACTGCAGAGGGTTTTCTGTCCCACCAGAAATCTGCTCAACAGCTTGTGGGAGATACAAAGCAACAGTCAAAATTGGTATTTTTTCAGGAAACAGAAATACCTGGAGTGGTACCCATACTGTGGGCAATGAAATCCAGCAGCATATTCCAGCAAACATAATAGCTAAGCATAGACAAATTAGAATAAATTGTTAACAGCTCTCTGCAAATGTCCCTACGTTGCTATATACAATAGCTTCCCATTTTTTTTGAGGCATCTTTAAAAGAGGTGGGTTTGTTTACAGGGCTTTAACCAAATACTTTGCTTTACACTAAACATTTCCCATTATGGTCAGTAGTCAAACATGGAAATGGGCAATATCTTTTTACTTACAGAACTCTGACATTGTTGTTGGAGTTTTGATTGGCTTGGTTTAAAACTAATTGTAATAAATTATATTTTTTTGGAATTTAAATTTGATTCACCAATTCCTCACCCTTAAGAGGATTATTTTATTTAGTGGGATTTTTTCTACAGTAACCAAAAACTATTTGACTTGTTAAAACTCATAGTGCCTGGGAGGCACTTCCAATCTACTGTATGAGGCATTTCTGAACCAGATTGCATCCACACAATTTAATTTAATAGCTCCCGATATATTTAGTCTTCATGAATTTCCTGAATCCCATTTTGAACCTAAATATATACATATATTTAGGGAGTGTGTAAGCTGCTTGTAGCAATGGATTTAAATAATTATGCCTTGATTTATCTATCTATCAGAGATGAGTACAGGGTAAGACCTCAAGTTTCTCTTGTTTGTTACATGAGGTTTTACAAGACCACATTGGAACCATGGCAGAATATGTGGTAAGATTGGCAGGGGTGTAGACATATTAAAACCTATGAGAAAAATTTAGGAATAATTATACAACTTCTGCATGAAATGTCAAAGGTTGTAAAGAAGACATTTTGAGATTTAATGCAAATTCAGCCTCTTTAATCTATTTGAAATCATGGACAGAATTTGTCTATATACAACTCACCTTTGGTGAGGGCCACCTGCACCACCTTACAAAAGGCAGAAGCCTGTCAGAGTGCTGTACTCTGTCATGTAAACTTCATTAATTTTTTTCACTTTAAAACCTTGTCAGATGTACAAGGACTAATTTACAAGTTCATTAGTGATAAAAAAATAACTGAACTCTCAAAGTCTTACCTAATAATTGGAAATAATTAATATTTCTAACTGTATTAACAGTAGATTGTGCTTTAAAAGACAATTAATAGTTTTTCTGAGCTACTAATCTTCCTCCAAAAGATTAGTTCTGATGATCACTGTTATTTCTCTTTCCTCAGCTTTAAAAATCCTGCACAGTTTTTTTTTTTTCCAGAAATCCTTACCACAATTACACAGCACAATTTCATCATTCACCTGTACTCCCCATCATGAGGTTTTACCAACTGTGTGAAAATAAACAGATGGAGCACTAGAAAAAATAGAATAGAGCACAGTTCTCACCTAATGACTGTGGTCCTTCTCTGATTTTTGAGATTCATATGAATTCTGCATTTGCAAAGCCTAAAAACAAACTGCTCCACCTTACTGGCTTGAAGAGAGTTGTAACAGATAATTATTTTATCTGTGTATGCCTACAGCTATCAAAAAGTGATATTCTGTATTCCTTCAATGAGAGCAAGACTGGAGTTTAAAGAAAAAAAATTTCTTTTTACACAAAGTAATTTGAAGAGACACTTGCATAATAGTTAGGTATGGGGTAATATTTTGGTTTGAAGGACACTTTTCAAAGGCAGACAAATAGCTCATCTTTCATCAGATTTAGGCCCCACAATGTAAACCAGAATATGTTTACTCCACTTAACAATAGTATTTTAGTAATCATAATATTATCAAGATTTTAAAGAAGGAGGCTATTGATTTCTTCTTCTGAAACTTCTAGAGAAAGTCATATATTGTAGGAAAGGTTCCAGAGTAGATACAGGCTCAGCAGAAAAATTATAGGATCATTTGATTTCCCTTGTTTCCTTAGGAGTGCTTCTCGTAAAAATCACGTCTCAGTCCGAGATGAACAGTCCAGGGAAGAATCATTTAATCAAAAGTAGCCCTCAAGGATCAGAAGCATTCTGACATATTGGTGTTTTCCTAAATACTCTCACCAATGCCTGCAGCTGATTACTTTAATAGGATTTTTATAAAGGACAGATTAAAAATGATGTTTGTCAAGAGTGGCTATGGTCAGTTCTGTAAAGCTAAATAAACCCTCTCTACTTCATTTATTACGTGGCACCCATGTACTAAATCTTTAAAATTGCATTCAAAATAAATAAATTAATTAATAAATACATTCAAGTGGGGCCTGTAAGTTAAAAGATGTTGCAGCCTTTTTTTTCTTGGTGTAATATGATCTAGCTGAGATAGATATAAATTATGGATTATAGAAAACATGGCACCCTGTTCCACCCAGAAATGCAAAAATTACCTTCTTGTATCTTTCTTATTTTCTTTGCCATTATTAACTTGACCAGAAAGATGATCCAAATTAAGCAAACCCTGAGCCCATTTCTGTGTGTGAAAATTTTGATTAACTGCCCAGAATCAGAGACTTTGTTGGTTTGAGCAGTGGATATTGAATTGAACAGGTCTGAAAATTAACTTTATCTCTGGCATTTCAGTTCATATTTATGATTTTTTTTTTATCAGTGTGCAATGAAGACTGATGTATAAGGTAGAACTTTCAAGTTATAAAGTAAGGCACATTTGAACTCCCATTTTGCTGACATGATTCATAGGATTCTATAGGTGATGAAGACTTAATTGCATTTTAATGATCAAATGGAAATAGTTTTCATATCTAAAAACAATTCTCAGAAATACTTCTATCCTGTGCATGCCAGGGCAAGGTTTTCTCAGGACAGACATTTTCTCTCTGGTAGCATTTTTTTTTTTAATTTTCACTAAGGTTCCTGTATGTCAGATGCTGTTGTAGGGTGATTAAAGCAGAATGAACACAGAGTAAGAAGTTCAAAGGGATATGGCCACGATTGCCTGTTTTTAGTCCTATAGTGCTTTTGTAAAGTTAAAAGTAAGATAAAATTCTTTTGGGAACAAAAAGTGTATTCTCTATAGTTAAACTGTTCCACAAATCAGTTATTACTTGTGAACAGCACTTAAAGAGACAGAAACTCCATTAGCTCCATGTCCTTAAACTACCTGAACACACAGATGAATAACATTTATTTGAATGCAGAGTAATGAATATTGAACTTGGTAATGTTTGGACTTTCCTGTGCTCTTCCAAGCTCCCCCAGCAATGCCAGGGTGCATCACTTCCCTGGAAGCCACCAAGCAATTTAGAAGCAAAGAATATGTGGGCAGTGTGAATGATTTTAGTGCCATGCACTAAAGGTTTGGAGGTTTAAAATAAATTTTCCTGACAATGCTTAGTGGGGCTAATGCTTCTTTTTTAAAAAACACAAAGATGTAAACTAATGATTTTAATGGCTTTTTGAAAGTAAGTGCCAACATTTTGAATCTTAATCCTTTCCTTTATGTGAAAGTAACATTTTCACAGTAAACTTATTAAAGAAAGCAGACAAAATTATGTAACTGATTTTTCTTTTGTGTGAGTGGTATTAACACTACTCATATCTGAGTATTAATAAATTGTTTACAAAGACACTCAATATATATACTCAGTCTTTTTCATCTTGCAAACCACTATGCAGACTTGCATAGCAAATTAGAACTAATGGAGTTCTTAATCTTCTTTAGATCATCTATGGACTGAAGATGTTCATTGGACTGTAAAAGAAAGAAGTCATTGATTTATAAGAAATACAATATTATTCTAAACAGTTATGGAGGTTTGTCTATGGACATAAAGATTCATGCAACACTTCTGTCAATATGACTGGCATTATAGCCACTCATTTGCTTTTCATCAAGAAAATTCATGAAAATATAATTTAAACATTTTGTAAAATAAAATCCATAGTCAAGATAAAAATAATAATAAAAAATAAGACCTATAACTTCCTTAATTCATTTATAAAACAGTAAATGCTCAATTTCATGCAATATTTACTTCCCAGATCTTCATAGCATACATTTTTTCTCAAAGAATTTAACTGGGATCAAACAGATAAACTTTGCCTAACAACTTAAAGTGTTAGTCACTGTTTTTTTCTCTTCAGTAAGTTTTTTAATTATTATTTCTCTTGTAAGTTAAAGTGTGTTGGCTTTGAGCTTTGCAATTATTCTTTGTTCCTGTGCAGTTCTCAGCATGCAAAATGCTTATAAGGTAGGGATAAATGAAATTCTTCAGATTCAGCTATTTTAAAGCTTATAAAATATTAAAAAGTAATATAAGGAGATGCATAGCAAACAATAGGAAGAACTGAGTTGAGATGATCAAGTGTTTTATTTTTTTTTCATGGTGCATTCTTTTTATTTTAATACAAAAGTGTCATACTAGAAGAAAATGCATCAAAATGAGTCAGTGCAGTTGCTTCATGGATATGTTTAGTTTACGCAGTCATAGTCCAAAATGGTGAAAAGAGAAATGCCAGTGCCACAGCTCTGAGTTCACAAACTTTCCATTTTTCCAGTAACTGAAAAAAAAGCACATGAAATGCTGTCAGATTACTTAAGAGATCCAAATTTCTAATAAGGGTGTGAAACAATTATAATTTGTAGCTGCCTGAAAAGATTGTAAGGAATTGATAGCAATATGTATTGAGAACTGGGATAGATAACAGAAGTTGAAGGTGGCATTACGGCTGCAGGCACTTTTGTGTGCTTTGGAATGACTCTAAAAAGGTTATTGGTAGAAAGGAGAAACCAGGGAGCTAATGCTCATCTTGTCTCTGGAACTAATCTTTTTCTTCTGCATTCCGAAAAACCCCTCACAGGCAAAACATCACCTCTAACCTTGTTTTCTGTTCTGTGTTTTTTATTAACCTTTCTTTTCCAAGTCTACAGTTTTCACTCGAGTTCGGTCCCGATAGCAATCTAAGTTGACTGATTATTATTTTTTTACAGTGAGTAAGGTGTTACCATGATATTATTTCAGCAAAAAGGCCATGTTTAGTTGCCATGGCAATTAAACAATAATAACTTCAGTCTTTACTTGTCTATCACAGTTGTCAATCCAGGTCCTGCTTCCTAGTGCCAAATTTACTTTTTTTTTTTCTTAGTTAATACTGCTTCATACAGGAAAGGCAGCTGAGCTTGTTCTGAAGCAGGAAACAAGCAGTTTGGGCCTGTTGCAGCTGGATACAGGTCTAGGCATCCATGGCACAGGTCAGTGTTGGTCAAGTGCTGGACTCAAGGAGCCAAATGAGTTAATCTCTGTCTGAGATGACAGCTGAGATGACAGATAAATATGTGTTAAGATCTGTGTTACAGTGACCTTTGGGAAGCACAGACAACGTTTCCTGTCAAAATTCTACATCACCATGAATATCCTTGGGCTTCCAATTTTTTGATCCTTCTGGGATTTATTTAGGGCACAACCAATGATTTATCAGGGAAGGAAAAAAAGCAAGAATAAAACACAAATCATGCAGACATCTGACTTGTTTCGTCTTTGAAGGGTGCTTATGAAAAGGACATGATTTTCATTGAAAAAAACTAAGTTTTTTTAACCTTGGGTTTCCTTATATTATCAGTGTTATGGATTTGAGATTACCTCCCAGTTACCATGTGGGACATATAGTTTAGTAACTCCTGGTTGGATAAGAGTATATGGCACAGAAAAATGCAACCCTTCCTCCACTCTGTGGCTTCCATGCAGTGGGAACCATGACTGTGTTCACAGGGCAAGTGCAGCTGTGGTTCACTTGAGTAGGGTTACACAGCTCAGGGATGCTTCAGAGCAAGGTCCAGAAGGTGAGCCTGGACACAGCTTCAGAGCAACAATACCAAGTGACACGTTTTCAGCAGCCATTTCTCACACCATGTTGACAAAATAAACATGGTCTGTGCACATCTCATCTTTGTGTTTTCACTTTGTGGGACTGCACCTGATTAAAGAAATGTTCTAATCAATGAAACATTGCTGACAAACTAAAGCAGCTCACTTAATGTGTTGGACCATCTGACAGATGATAACTGCTGGTGTTGTCCTTGACAATAAACTGCTCCTTTATGCAGTACATTTAGCAAATAGAAGCTGTCTCCCAAGTTGTAGACCATGGTGGGGTTTGTTTGTTTGGTTGGTTTGGTTTGTTATTGTTTTTTACATTGAGCCTTGTCACCAAACTCCTAGGTCAGAATATTCTGATAACACACAATTCAGGAATTCTACAGCGGAGACATAAAGTTTGATATTGTGTTGGCCATTTACGTTCATGCCTATCATTATTAGAAGGTTATTTCAATAATCAGCTTGAATAATCAGTTACAGGTAATTTGTTTCACAAATGGTAATATCACTTTTTACTTTTCAGTACATTTTCCTTACTGGTCTGTACCAAATTGTTCACATCCTAAATTAACAAGCTGGCATTAAAATAATTAGTTTGTCAACCAGTTACTGAGGGGGCAGAAGAATAAAAGCTGAAGGATGAAAGGAAAACTCCTAAAATTTATCTGGAAGTGAATGGAAATTTTTCTTCTAAGAATGTGGGACTGTTTTAATTATTTCTGACCCAGATCCCCAAAACTTTACGTTTCCATATCCCTTCCCTGGGGCAAGTACCTTACAGGGGAGTTAGAGCTGTCTAGAGGCCATCTCTTCTTTCTCTTGCCTCCAAATTCTGCTGACCAGTTCTCATCAGTGTTGAAGCATGTTCAGGCTAGAAAGAACATATGAAGGAACAAATGAAGAAACAGTCCCAAAAAGTTCCTTTAATTTTTATTCTGATAATCTTTTCATATTACTACTGGAAATCCCTTCCACCCTTGCTTTGTCTGACAGCTTCCATACTCAACATTTTTTCTTCTCTGTGTCTTCGTGGATGTTCCTTTTACTTCCTTGTTTTATTCTTTCATTCTCATTATCTCTCTTTAACAGTACATCCCTTGGTTCCTTCACCTCTAGTGCTGCTCTTTTTGGAGTCCTGGGCCTGACACAGCTTTGGCTTCTATCACTCACTCTCCGTATAATCTGGCTTTGTATCTTTACACATCAGGCTTTTCAAGAGGGACTATCTGCTGGTTTCTGGTGATTCATCAGAACATAGCACTGCATCCTAGATCCTTGACTGACATTTCAGTGTTTCTGTGATAACAATCAGATTTTTTTTTTAAATTTTACAGTTAACTTCAGTTAACTGTAACGACAATGATGGAACTTGGAGTGCACCCTAAGCAACTTGTCTTGAACTGCAGGAAAAGAGAAGTGAACACTGCCTCTATTGTTAAAAACAAAAACATCCTGAAAAAGCAGTTAACCAGCAGTGTGCATCTCAGAAAACATGAAAATGGACAGAGAGAGAGAATGTTTTCCTGAATTCCAGTGAGCCTTTATATCAGATTTGCCTTCACCATGGCCAGGGATTCACATTAAAGATAAACAAAAGAGATTTTATTCAATAACAGTTAAGTTGTAACATGGTCAGACATACAACAGGAGAGCATGTCACAGCTGCTGACTGCTCAGTCTAAACAAAAACTAATTAACTTCTTGGCCTGTTTGCTTACAGAGGGAAGGTGCCTCAGCCCAAAATTTGTAAGGCTACCTTTTCTTGACCACTAAAAGATGCAGTCACACTCCTCACAGAAAAGAACTTTAATATCTGACAACAGACAGTTTACTTAATTCTTTTCTTGAGCAATCTCTTCCTTACAACAACAAAAACAGAGATTTGGGTATTTTTTTATCCCTTTCACTTAAAAAGAAACAAGTTAAAAGAGGAGAGCAAAGCAATCTTGCCTTAAAAAAAAATCTGTCTTGTTCAGATTAAGCTAAAATGTTTTCAACAGAATAAGCAAAAGAAAGAAAAATCCTTTCAGTAATGGAGGCAGTGTTAATATAAAAGTAGATTTAGAAGTCTTTTCCCGCCATTTTATTGAAATGAGAAAAAATATCAATTTATTATTTTCCTACAAGAATGAAATTATTGTATTAATATTTTTAAATTTCCTGACAGCACCTTTTACCTAAAGGATTATGACTTACAGTTCAACAAATTCTCTCCATAAGGAAAAGCTGATGGCAGCATTGTGGAAGAGGCTGGAATGCCTATAGGTATGATTTCACTATGTATACTGGAATAGGGACTTTGCTTGAGAGTATATTTTCAGTCAATATTTTTTATAATTCTATAAAATGTATCAGAATCAATATGCTGAACAGAATTTTGCTAGTTTGTCAACTTCTGAATTTAGGGAAATTTATTATATCCTGAATATTCTTGGCCAGACCCTAAGCTTCTCTATCTCCAGAAATATGATGCACAGCCATCACAGGGGAAAAAATAAACAGAATCCCCACCTGTTTTTGTTAAAACCAGTATGCATTGTATTGTTCTGGTTCTGTTGGTTTAGAGGTTTTTTTCATCTCTATGAGGAAATAATCTTAACAGTACCTTCTCAAAAAGGATTTTCAGTTCAATATTTTATAATAAAGCTCACTTTTCTCCTTCCCGTAGAGTAAGAAATGAAGAGCCAGTTGAGGGACCATATGGCTTAGAAGTTCTCATTTGTTTAGTTAGATGATACCACAGACAGGAAATCAACGTATAGGAATTTCACAACCACATTTCCATCTGTTTTATGTGGGTGATGCCATCAAAGAAGCTGACAAGTCTTAGCAATCCTCCAGCATATGTCAGCTTTTGGTAGTGCTACAGGTCCAAAGTCCATTCTCACACCTGCCTCAAGCAGCAGCAGGAGCCAAAATTGGAGATGATCTCTGTGGAGGGCCTATGGCTACACAACATGGTTAGCTCTGAACTGTGATATTTCTAGTTTTAGCTGTGTTTGATAAGATATGCATCGTTTGTCATGGAAGTTCTGGTGTAATTACTACCAGCTGAAATAAATTTCAGTATACAAAGATCAAAACAAGATTTTTTTATAACATGCTGGCGGGCTATAAATCTGCTCATCAGGTGCAGGATCTACTGAGAGTTGATAGTTACTGGAGAGCATAAAGGCCCCTTCTGAAATCAGACATTAAATCTCACAGTCCCTGTGTGCTTTGAAGTCATTCCCACTCTCCGTGTCTGGAGGGTGTACAAGAAAACCAAAGTTGGATTTGTATGTCATTCAAAAGGAGAGATCAATTGAAACATTTAGGGATATTATTAGTGTCATTTACATGTCATGAGAGTCTTGTAACTAAGCTAGTTTTGATGATTTTCTCTCAAATAAAAGTTCAAGCTGCTCATTCTAGTTATTTCCCTCAAAAGACCAGAGAAATGGTCCCTTTATAAATTCAGTCTCTAAAGACAAATTTAATCAAGAGAGGAGAATTTTCATTCTTGTATAAATAATCAAATGAATTTTACAATTTGCATTCAACTGCTTGTGCTTTCACTTGCAGGTCTTAATTAGGATCACTATTGCATCTTGTAGACAGATAGACTATTAGTATTGTTGGTAGCTTGCCACCATATTTGGCAGCCCAACAAAACTGCAAAAGCTGAAAAATAAGCCTATTAAAAAAGTCAGTAAAGCCAACATCCTTTCTGAAAGCTTTAATCTAGGTTTCCATATGCTGTACCTTTGCTGAGGGTAGAAATTATCAACCTGCTGCTCTGCTTCCATCTATCAGAGCATTTTCTCTAAATACCATTTCAGAAGAAATTATCTTTCTTTTGCTATCAGTCTGGATATTGATTATCATTTCAGATTCTTATGCCTTTCATGTGAGCACTCTTGAGAAGGCTGTTTAGGTCTAAAGAAAACACTTTTATCTCTTGTAATTACATTTAGACTGTATGATGGATGCATATTCTTAAATGAAAATAAAGAAGGTAACCTCAAATTTTTATTGTACTTTATACCATCTTCATGATGTCTGGAGATTAACTTCATTGGAAAATTTGGAATTCACTAATTCTAAGGAACAGATCTTTAAAATCAGACAGGCTATAGAACACAAAAGAGGAAAGCTTGGAGAAAGACAATAACAGTTCTATTTTTGTCACTGTTGTGAATGGGTTTTTTTAGAACAGAAGTTCTTCCATTTCCTTTCTTATTCATTGCTGTGTCCATTTATAATGTAAACTCCCCATAATGATTAGTTCATTCTATAAGTTTGTATTATATCTAATAAATGGGCCTTCAGTATTTCTTGGGAGCTAGATCGAATATCAATAAAAGCAACAAATAATAATTATTATAACCTAACAGAAAATGTTAAGCCCATCAATAAAAGATATCAACTACTGATTAAGCACTATTAAAATGTGAGCTTCAGATAGAAACATCAGAGGTTAAAGATACAGGGAATCACACAGTTACAAAGGGAACAAACCTATCTCTCTTATCTTTGCTTGCTAAGAAAGACCCTTTCTATCTCTTGATCCATAACAATGACATTGTAAAGGGCATTTCCTTTCCCTGTATTTCAGGTTAGAAGAGCATTGTGAAGTAACAAAAAGAAATTAGAAGGCAGTAGCTTCCTAAGTGATTTGGGTGTCTAATTAAGCTAGAATTCTTTGGGAGTTTTCACCTGACAAAACTGAGTAAGCTGAAGAATCCCCTGTGTGGTTTGAATATCAGCCCTGCATCTAACAGCAGTAGAAACCCTAAATGGGAAGTCTATAGTACAAAGTTAAATGTCTGTTTTAACCCCTGCTACAGATGAAATGGAGACAATATAGTATTTACCAGAAACAATTTTTTCTTTTGTATGGTTCTGTACTTATTTCATCTTCCTAGGCAGCTGAAATGTGCCGTGGTTTCGTTCCCAGAAGCAAGTGAATTTTTCCTTATTCAAGTGATTTGATACAGTACATTACAAACACAGCAAAATTCACAGCAGTAAGAAATAAATTCACTTTGTCTAAAGATGCTTTCACAGTATCTTATTGATGCTGCCAGTATTTGCAGCTACTCTTTGCTGGGATATTTCCTCTCCTCTCCTCTCCTCTCCTCTCCTCTCCTCTCCTCTCCTCTCCTCTCCTCTCCTCTCCTCTCCTCTCCTCTCCTCTCCTCTCCTCTCCTCTCCTCTCCCACATAAACTATTTTTTTTCAATGGGTTTCTATTAGAAAACTCTTTTTTTTTTTCTTTTGCTTTACGCACTTAAAGATAGAGCATTAAGAGGAGAAACAAAAAAGTGTTTATGGATAACTAGCTGTTAAAAATATGGTTGCAGAAAAAATAATTCTTAAGTCTTATTAAATTACATTTTAGGTAAGAAAATACTTCATCTATAAGCTGGTATTTAATTACCTGAAATTGTTATTTATTAACTTGGGCACTCCGATTCTACACTGATTATCCTTTTATTATAGTACAAAATATAAAGATTCATATATGCAGATTTTTATTTCTTTTAGGATTTTTAATCCATTATATAAGACGGTAATTATAAAGAAGAAAATAAATCAAAAGAAGATTCAGAACGATTTAATTTGGAAGGAGAAAAAGAAATTTCTTATCCACTTGCAGAAACACTGCCATTTTTATCCTTACTGTTTTCTATATATTTAAATAGATGCATATTAATATATATAAAATTAACAGTATTAAGAAATTTCAGTCATAGTCTACAGCAAAACCAAGCCTACCTCTACTGTTTACTATAACCTGAAAAAAAAGAAGAAATTGCTTCTCATTGGTTTAGTTACTCACATGTAGCACCAATCTGAGCTGCCTGACATGAAAGTACAAGTAACACTGGAGCAGGATAAGCTCATTTCTCTGCAGGTAAATGGTAACCTCCCAGAGGCACTGCCTCTGGGGTTTTCCATGTCTGCTCTGTGTGGTGCTGTAAAGGATCAGTCATTGGTGCTGGGTCCCAGATCCTCCTAGGACCAATTTTTATGCACCAGTTAGCTAAAAGACCTTCATGCTGGTAGGAAAAGGCAAAAAATGTTGATATTTCTGTGGTCTGACAGCCCAGAGAGCTGGAGAGGGGGCTGGAGGCATGGGTGGGGTGTTGTTCCTCCACACGGGCTTAGGTTGTGAGATAGACCCACCACAGTAACATCAAAGCAGGAATTCAGTGTTGCTGCTAGAGTTGATAGGAAACAGAGAGGGCAGGCTAAGGCAAAATCCTGATGAGCAAGGATAATGAGTAGTAGATGCAAAGAGCAAGAGAAATATTTTTGCTCGAATTGCAGACAGGCTTTCTAGAAAGGAGTTAAGAATAAATTCTTTTTTACATGTTGGCTGTTTCATAGTTAGACATTTAATTATAGCAAGCATTACCTATTTCTATAACATAAAAATAGTCACCAAATATTGAATGAATAATTCTAATATCAAATATAATCAGAGAACACTATATGTAAGCAGTGTCAACACACACACCAGGAAAAAGGAAAAAGGAAAAAGAAAAAGGAAAAAAAGAAAAAGTAGGACAAAAATATTGAGTTGTGTACAAGGAAAGAAAAGAGAAGTTTCAGTCCTGCAGGATGAAGTTTAGGCATATTGTTCCGTTTCAGTATAGGAAGAAGCAAATTGATACTTCTGCAGAGTCTCCAGAGGTTCCTTCTGAACAGAGCCAGTGTGTGATTTTGTGTGACTCTGTGTGAGCAAGCCAGTTGTCTTTCATGTATACTCCAACAGAAGTCCACCTCAGTGACTTGCAATCATCTGGGAATTTGCTTTGAAGATGATGATGGCAAATTTTAACATATAAATTTATCACTGTTAGAAATTTTCTATATTTCTGGTGTTACTCCTTTCCCCAAAGTTAGGCTGAGCTGTATTTTTGATGTATCAGATGTGGAAATAATAAATACAAAAATTCACACTGCTTTTATGCTTTTGCAGATATATGGTAAGCATTTTCTAATACCTGCTATAGCCACAAGGAAAATGCAATATTCAAGATAATAAAATTAAATTACTGTAGTTCCACTAGCTTGAAAGAGCAAATGGAAGAAATAGGAAGAGTTGCATCTTATTGACTTTTCAACCTGAAATCGTCATACACTGATTACTGTTAGAAGGGGAGCAGGTGGTCATTTAAAAGTCAAAAAACAGAACAGAAAACATAATCTGATTACTTCTAGTGCCAATATCATAAGGTCACTGTCAGGCTTTTTGCTGTCTGACTGATGACTTCTGCTTTTCCAAAGTTGGCGATGCTCCAGGTGGTGCCCGGGCTGTGGCAGCCCATCCACAGATGTTTCATTAAAGAAGCAGGATATTAATACTGTCCCAGTAATTCCACATCAACTTCTCTGAACTGGCTCCCTCACAAGATTGTGAAGCAGACCCTGTCCCTCACGCACCAGCTGGCTCTGGTCCTGCTGGTCTCTGCCCATCTGCTTTTGCCATGTGCTGACCAGTACGCCTGATTATTTTTCATTTCTAGATCAGTGGCCAGGGTGGCAAGTATAAGCAGGTCTAACATTGCTGTGGACCAAGTAATGTTCTAATCTTTACACGTAAAAGTAGAGTTTAGAACATCAGAAATACAAATAAAGATTAATACCATACTAGTGAAAACAAATATGGACTGTCATACAACTGAAATACCATCTTAAGATTTTCCTGCTGTGAGACAGAACCACAAAAATAAACGTTCATCTTACAAAATTTGGACTCTGCGGGTCCCAGAATTATGAAATTAGTGTAATTATATCCCAAACATACTTATAGCAAATCTCTCTAACTGTGCAATTAGAACTTCAACTGATCCAATTATGTGATGTAATGGTGTAGAGTAATTATGCATAATGACACAATTATAATTTGTGATTATATCATAAAAAGGATTCTGAAACTTTCAGAAAGAATATTGGGCACAAACTGTCATTCTTTGTTTTAAGCTGAAAGGACTCATCTGTTTCAGACATCTATTCCAAAATATTTATGTCATGTTGCGAGTAAATGCTATATTAGCTAGGAAAAAAAAAAAAAAAAAAAAAAAAAAGGATGAGTCAGAGATTTAGTTGCTTAAAAATGATTTCTAGGGACAGAGGAATGTGGCATTCACTGCAGTGATGTCTACAGCCATTTAAAATGCACTTTTTAAAAAGTTATGAAAGGAAATTTTTACTATGTCTGTTAAAAATTCTGACTGAGTAGTCTGTCTTGACACTTTTCATCATAGTACCTGAACACCCTTCCTAATAGTTGCTGAGACCATCTCTATAAACCAATGCTTTATAAAAAAAACAGATAACAGTGAAACTTCAGGAATTTATATAAGAATATTTTTATAACAGGAAAATACATTTTATGGCAGGTACATATCTTCTTATTATTTTTCAAAAGAGATTTTCTTCAGCTGAGACTAAAAAAATACACATCCACTACAGAGATGTAGAAGGTGGAATAGCTCTCTGGAGACAGCTGCCAGCTCTTATATTTCTCACTGAGTCTAAAGTCACAGTTGATGAAAGGAGTTCTGTCTCCTCTACCTAAACAATGGGAGTGAAGCCAAGTGGCTTCATAACAGCACCACACCACTGAGCATGGGGAGGCCTGGAAAACACTGAGGACAAATCCAGTTATTCTTGTTCTAATATTGGGAAACACCCCAAAGTGATTTCCTTTGGAGGCCTTTGGAGGCATCCCTATAGCTCACTCTTATGTATTTTTAAATTACAGAACTGCAGACAATGACCACTGCACTTTCTATGAATGAGCTCCACACCTCCCATCTCTTATTATTTTTAAGAAGTCTGTTATAATACCAAACTAGCAAAATCTTATAACTCTTATTACTAATATAGTTCAATATTTGAAATGTCTTTCCAAAACTTCCAAATCATCATTCACCATGGCATTTGCAAACAGTAGAGAAATTTGATTCCAAAGATAATTCTAAGAAGACAGTTGTCACTATGGGTGGAATCACTCTGACTCAATTCTGGACACCTGCTTTGAGTTAATAGTATAGGTGTACCACTGTTGTGGTATAATTGTGAATAGAGTCACTTCTTACCTTTCTGAAGTAGATTTTTAAAAGAACTCTGATGAATGAGACTAGAAATATCTGTTCTCTGTTTATATAGAATAAATTATTTCATTATGCCCAATGACAATGGGATTGCTTTCTTTGTGTACAGAGATATAAGGAAAAGTACTGGTAAATTTATTATATAATCTGTATTTAGCCCTGAAAAAGGTGTATATCAGCTTTTGCAACTGTAAGTAGAATGTCTCACAAGTGATTAATCTATTTTTATGTCTGAATTATCTGAACTCTGATGCTATGGAAGGCTTTTCATTTTGAAAGATGAGTGGAAGGTGCAAACGTTGAAGGTGCAAAAGTGGAAGGTGCAAACGTTGTCTCAGACATTACTATCTGTGCTACCCTTGGAATGTTGTTCTGAGCATTACATCTCCATAACTGACTTTCAGTCAAATTGTTGTGTTGGTCTGCTAGTTCCAGCAGACAGAGTTTTGAAAGGAGAGATAATGTCTTTTATTACACCAACTGATACAGCCAGGAAAAAAAAAAATCTTTGAGGCTTGCAGGTTGACAAACAGACATTGAGCAAAATTACCTTAATGTTTTAGATACATTTTTCTAGTAAAGATTTTACTGCTCTTAGTCCTGTTTTTCCTAGAGTTACTTTAATATAGAACATATTTTTCCTTTCCAAGAAATCCTGACTTTTCTATTTCTGAATTGAATAAATGAATCAGGAGAGAAAAGCCAGCAATATATGAAATATAAAGAATAAAAATATTTTATTTAAGTATTTACCAGGGCCTTGAGAAATATGTAGGTAACAAAGGAAGGGTGAGTAGAGATTTGAAGAAAGATTGAGGTGTAGCAATCTAAGACGGAGGTGTACTTACATTGAAATACATCAGGACATACTTTTCTTATTCTGTGAAGCTTTTTAAAACTTCAGCAATTATCCTTGTAATTAAAAAAAAATCAATTTGAGAAGTCAAGAATCCAAGTCCCAACCCCAGGAAAATACACTCAATTGAGATGCAGAAAACTCAGACTTTCCAGACCTAGCAGCTAGGACTGTTCTGCATGATTCTGGGTTTGAATAAATATCCCATTTTATATTTCATCAGAGAAATCTCATTGAAAAGTTTATCTTTTGGCAATTAAAAGGTTTCTGAAAAGATTTCTAGACCAGATTTCCTTTCTTCTAACAGATATTAGAAAGAATAATATCAATAAAAATGTGTGATTTATTCACTGTGGCAAAGAATAGGAAGGAGAAAGACTTAAGGAACAAGAAGATCCATTCTTAAGTCTTTCAAAAGGGAAAAGGTGAGAAGATATCCACATAAAAAGGGCTAATAAAAGGGAACAAAGGAGGGGAATGCTTGAGGGACAGTGCTTATAGATAGCTCTCAGTTTCTCAGAGAGCAGTTTTTGACAGATCCTGGCACAGTCTCACAGACAGTAGCTATGGAAGGAATAATGTAATTCTCAATGACAGTATGCCAAAGAAGATTGAAAATGGGGAAAACCAAATTCTGATGATGAGAAAAACCAACACTAATATGAGTATTGTCCAATCTTGGTCATGAGAAACTTCAACTCTTACATGTAACTTCATCGATACATAAGGAACAAAACGTGATAAATGGCCTTGAATTTCCTTACTGTTTCTTTTCTTAATTAATACACCTGACAAATTAATGTATATTTGGTGCATATATAGACAGCACTAGCACTGACAGCTTTAATTAAATAATCAGTTGTTATGGATTATGTAGCTACTTAAGATTATTGCTTAGAAGATTTTCTTCATTATCTACAGCTTTGATACCTAGATAAAGGATCCAGGGACATCCTACTGGATGGTTTCCAAAGAAATTGCAAGAACTTTGCAAGTATTAAGTGCTGAATCTAAAGCAAATATTTAGTAAGCTGACCTTTTTAATCTTTCATATTTTTACTGTTAATAAAAGTCAGGCAAGAAGATTTGAATTTAGATATCCTGAGGAAATTTGCCAAGATTTGCACTTTCAGCAGTTCCAGGATCTCATTTGGTTCTTTTATATCAAGAGTTGTGGGTTTGAAGAGTCACTCTGTATCTTCCTGATGTCAATTTGGCATCAAACCATCTTTTTCAGAGAGTCACATTCTGAACAAAAGGTAGGAGATAGCCCCAGAAGTATCAGCTGATAAAGTGCTTGGAAGAATAATTACAGTTGATTAAGTAGAAGCATTTTTAAAAGGTCACTTTTCCTGGAAACTGACTGTCCAAGCTTATCCTGAAATTTTGATTGAAATATTTCCATCATTCAAGGTCATAAACACTCTCAAATACATTCCCCTAGTTACTTAGAGGCTTTTAAAATATTCAAGTCACTGTTATTACTGTAAAGCCAAGAATAAATTTGCAACTTGTATTGGAAAGCCTATTACTAAAAATAGGTTAGTGGTACTTAAGGACAAATGCTCTCACAAAAGCATACGTGACTCTGAGTGAGAAACGAAATGGTCAGTGCTGATGAACAAATAATGAGAATATTTGGTCAGCTTCGCCAGCTGCAGATGTAGCTGTGTAGAAATCTCTGGCATGAAACCCTAAAAGACTTGGCACTCTTTGTGGCTTATACCTGTTAATGGACAGGGATGACAATAGACAAGATGTCCCCAAGCAACTAACCTGAGACAAAGACTCTTTCATGGTCAGAAAGTTTGTGCTGTCTTTTCTGGATAAATAAAAGAGGCTGTGAATCAGACCATGTCTGTATGGTTATTAAGTGGTATTTTGAGGAACATTTATTCAAAATATGTAATGGTTATATATATATCTTTTTGATGAAAAATTCAACATGAGCCATCAGCGTGTAGTTGCAACCCAGAAAGCCAATGGAATCCTGGGCTGAATCAAAAGCAGTGTGGCCAGCAGGTCAAAGGAGGTGATTCTGCCCCTCTTCTCTGCTCTCATGGGACCCCACTGGAGTATGGAGTACAGTTCTGATGCCCCCAAACATGAGAAGGACATGGAAGTGTTGGAGCAAGTCCACAAAATTGAAAAGAAGACTGAAGCACCTCCTCTGTGAGGTCAGGCTGAAAAAGTTGGGGCTTTTCATCCTGGAGATGAGAAGGTTACATGGCAACCTTCCAGTATCTGAAGGAGATCTTCTGAGGACCCAAGGAGGAGCTCTTTGTCAGGGTGATTGGATAAGGCCTTGAGCAACCTGGTCTAGTGGGACATGTGTGCCTGCACATGGCAGGGGGGACTTGGGATCAGTTATCTTTAAGGTCCATTCCAACCCCTTAACACTCTGTGATTCTATGATGTAGTGACTATAATCAGTATATTCAGTGTTCCGACAGTGTTTTTCTGGGAAATGTTCTTTATTCTCCCAATACAATTCTGCCCCTTTCAACTGTTTAGGTCCATAACTTGTGATCAGGAAATCATCTTCATGGCCAGCCAGCCAATGTAATCTGACATCTCACATTTATTAAGAGATTTGAATAAAGAGAGGGTTTGGACAATTTAGTCTAAGATCCTAGAAAGAAACCACTAGAAATAATACCCAAAATATCTTCTTGCAAATGGCAGATTGTTTTGATAAATTACTGTTAAGTAAGTTTCTTCATTTGTTTGTGGCTGGGAGAAAGATGAGGCTGCTGAATGGAAAAAGAGTGGGTTTTCTAAAAATTCAGGGTTCTGGACCAAGATACACCTGATCTCTAAAGACATTTCTCTCAAATAGATGTGAATCATGACTTAAAAAGTCCTGCTTCATTCCACTGACTATAAAGGGTGCTTCATTCCACTGACTATAAAGGGTGTTCAGGAATCTGGTCCAGTTCTAGATGTTTACAGTACACCTGTCTGTGCTTTGGTTTAGTCTGCCCTGCAGCCTGGTGTGACTGGGAGATGGAACTGTGTTATTGGAAGCAGTCAGCTATAACTGTGGTGGAGTCAGAGTCTGAAGCAGTGCAATTTTTTTCACAGAAAATCCTGAGTTGTAATCCCATGTCTTATTTCTCAGCCATGAGATAAATAGTTACCCATGACTATCCATTTCAAGTAAAGCAAAGCTCCTTCTTCAGAGGAGCTCGCTTGATTGTAAATTTAACAAGACTTTAAATTAAATCTGTATGAAGTACATGTTTTAGATAATAGCAACTAAAATAATAATATAGTTTCTTTATTTAAAAAAAAAAAAAAAAGACAAGCACGTGATTATTTGCAAAATGACCAAACTGAAGGCCCTGGTGTAAAGTCATGTAATGTCTGAAAATTGAATGACTTTTGGGGGATCCTCTGTCTGCTGCTGGAAGGAAAGACCTGATATGAATGACATGGATCTGAAACTTTCAGAATTAGAATTCTCAGCTGGTGGCTTTACAATTACTCTTAGGGCATAAAGTGGGATTTTAATTGACTTGACTTGTTGATATTTTTCTCAGAAGGATGCATGCAGATTACACTGAAATGGGTAATCACAACTAGAAAAATGAGCAACATTTGTTTAGTCCTTTCAACATCTGTTGTACTACTGGGAATATTTTCTTGGTGGTATTTGAACATTTACTAACAAGTGAAAAAAATTTGATTTCCTAATGCTTATTATCAAAGAGAAAAAAAAACCACAGAACTAACTGTGAGCTTTTAAAATCATATGTAAAGCCAAATTTATTGGCTAAAAATGTAATTTGTTTTTAGTGTTTTTATGAAAACATGAAAAAAAGGAAATAAATGCCTTTTGGACACAATCAAGAATCTATTTACCATGTTTGCAAGTGGCACCTTGAAAGACTAAATGACTGGTCTTCTCTCCTTGGTGATTTCATGATTGTTCCTGAATCCTTGATCATTTAAAAAGTCATAATTAAGTTTCACAATCCCTCATGTTATAAGCAAATATTGTCAATCTCCTATGGTTAAGAGATGAATAAGAACATTAAGTACTAATACATTGACATTCTAGCTATCACTTAAAAATATCTAATTTGAAAAATACATTGTTTTCATAAACTTGTACTAACCAAAGACAGTTTAAAAATGCAGTTATGATATCTGTAGATCAGTTTTAAACAAAAAGACTGAAAGAGTAATGTATTACCCTTTCCTTATTATCCCAATTATTTTCAAACATTTTATCCTGTAATTATTTTCCTATTTTCTTCCATAACATCCATAATTTTTGTCACATCAAGGTGGTTTTATGTACTTAACATTTTATTTTGAATGTAAATTATTTCTTTTAATGAACTTTCTGGCAACTGATGCTAATTTTCATAAATATTCTCCATGATTAATTTAAATGATCAGATCACTACTTAGAAGACAACTAGTTACGGAAAACAAAACACAGTTATTTTACTAATTCAACCACTAACTGCTGTGAGTAATTTATGAGTTCATGCTTTCAGGATAGAACCACATTGTATCACTGAGAGAAATTATGCACTGACATGAATAAAATGGTAACTATTATCATACCAATAACATCTCTATTTCTAATTAGGCTCTAATTACCCTTAAAGCATTCTTAGTAATTTCTAAGATTTTTTTTTTATTACTATTACTAATCCTTTGTCTTATGATAAAAATCTCTCATTTGTAACACAAGGTTGACTATATTTAAGCAAAATTTAATTTTCTATGGATATCTTTATTCTTTAAATGCTGATACTACACAGGAGTGAAACAATACAAAATTAAGGGCTGCTCTAATCCATTTCAGAAAGAAGAGCCTAAGATCCTTCACGTCTCATGAAAAAAAAAAAAAAGGATTAAAGAAAGAAAAAACATAATTGAATTCTGTATAACAAATTATTTCTAAATTACTCTTGGAAGTTAAAGGGCAACATTATACTGCAGCAGTAAGGGTTAGCTGTGTTACATGGTTTTCAAAATGCTCTTAAACTGTGTGCATCATCAGAATGTTAATGATGTTAATGTAATATTGACTCTCATCTTAAGGGAATATTTCATATACGTGCACTCCCACTTATCTTCATTGCAAACTCAGGAATCCATGTAAAATGTTTGCCATTCAACCTCAGTCAGGTCTTGTTAGATGACCCTTTTGATCTCATCTATGCTCTGTTCACTCCCACATATCTCCTAAGGGCACTTTCAACACAATCATTTGTTTAAAATTTATAAAATAACAGTTCCAATGAAGAAAGAAAAGGTTTAAGAAGACACTGATTTGGGGGTAAAGGAAAAACACACTCATTACACATTTGGAAACAATCAGTGTAAGAAAGAAATAACTTATCTGCCTTAAGGAAGTGGGATTCTAGGTCTGAAACTCAAAACTTGGTGTTTCCAAATCTCCTTCTCCAACAGCTAGGTACCACATGCAACATGATCATTATCCATATGCATCTCACAAGGAGCACCCTGCCCTTTTCCATACAGATTTCAAAATCCCTCTGTTTTCTGGTATGATGGATGTGAGGTTGTTGATTGTAATTTTTGTGGCTTTGGTAGTGTGACAATGTAAGCTGCAGCAGCTTCTACAGCTGCCTATTTGATCTTTAGCACTTTGCCTTAACTTTCAGCTAAACTTCTCTCACCAGTTGTGCCTTTCAGAACCCAAAGGAATACTAGGTACATGGTATGGGAAATGAAGGAAATGTACTGTAGCATGGCAGGAAAGGTAAGACAAGAGGGACAAGGGATTACAGATGGACTCTGTGACATGGATTACTGGGAATGAGAGGACTAGGAAATGTGAAGGTTTGAGACAATTTAGGACTACTGTTCTTATCAGCTGGTAGAGCTTGACAATGCTCAGCCCTAACCTGAAAGTTACATTAGTACTCTCTCATACCACACCTCAGCACAGAAAAAGGTGGAATGCAAATATTAAACAGCAGTAAAAATTAAAACTTCATGCAGTAAAATTAAAACTTCCTACCCTTCCTGGTTTTTTATTACTAAATATGATTTTTCCCTTGCTGTCGTATTGATCTTGGTCCAGTGCAAGAATTTCTCTGTATGAGTTAAAATATTTATTTTTCTATAGCCTCTTGATTTTTGGAATGAGAATTTTTATCATCTGATATTCTACTTAGCCCTAGAGGAAATCAAGAGGCAAATCTTCAGTTGTATAGCATACTTATAAGGCTTAAAGAAAGAGAAAGCCATTTTCAATTGATTCACTAGTTTTTCATGTCACCTAATACAACAGGCTTTAGAGAATATTGGTGAGAAGAAAACAGACAGTATTAACAGGTCCTCTGAGTAAGTAAGGCCTTGTGTAAGCAGAAGAGGAGCATCCTTTAATAGCTTAGAATTCATTATTTCATATTGATTTCAAAGGATTTTAATACTTTTTTTGCCATGCATTCAGTATGGTGAGCACATAGGTAAAGGACCTTATCATTCTCCAAAACTAGTTTCTATTCTCATTAACATGAATGTCAAAATGTCTAATTGATTTAGCAATCATAGACAGAGCTTCATAATTTGACTTTCCAACCAGTCCTGGCGTGTGGAAGATTTGTGAAAGACTTTTTTTTCTACTGCTCTTAATAGAGAATGAATCCATCATATCAAGGTGATGGCTTGAGTGTGTTTTATGCACACATTTTTTTTCTGTGTTAATTTGAAAAGTATATTAAAGGTTTATGTTTCTTCTAACTCAGTAGAGCATTTTGGCAGATACATAACTTTTGGTGCTTGAACACTGGTATTTAAAGTCAAATGCAGTTCACATACCTTAAAAGATAAGGATGATCTGGGATTCTTATGTGATCTAACATGGAAAAGAAGTTATTCTTCAAGACTGCTCAAATCACAGGTACTTTTCCAAACAGCCGAAAGGAAAACAAGAAAGAAGAGAGCAAGGTTTTATAAACTAAAAAGAAAACAAAAAAACCAACAAACCAAACACATTATTTGAATTATGGTAGTTTTATTTTTTTTTCTTACTTTTCTTATTTTGCTCTGTAAGCTGCTTCCTGAAAACATTGCACTATCTGCATGAGGAAATGTGAGTACACAGAGTGAGGAAAGCCCCATAACTGGAAATTTTTGTACATGAGGAAAGCCATCTTCCTCAGGAACACAGTTGGATATTTTATTTATGAGTACTCCAAGGAAAACACATTTACTAGACTTTCTGTATTTGCTTCCTTGGGAGGAGGTGCTCAAGACCATCCCCAAATACACAGTGAAATCTGTTTTTCAATACTTGAACTGACAAGTGGGAGAAAATAAGGAGTATAAAATCTTCAAAAAAGCCATGATCCAGTTAAGATAAAAGAGAAAGTCATTAGCTGCTTACTAATGATGCAATCATAGTTTGCCTAGGATAGAGGTTTCAGTCTGCACAGTCTCCAGCATTCACAGGAACTGAAGCTACTCAGCACCACAGAGAAGCCCTCAGGCCATTGCAGAGCACATTTGCCAAACATAGACATTATCTCAGCCTTTGCTAACCTAATTAAAGACATTCTGTCACATAAAACAATGTGAAGCTGGAAAAACCTGAAACACCAGAGCCCTGTTTTGAAAGAGTTGCAGTCTTTACCTATGCTTGCTGAGCACAAATGGAAGCTGCTTTACTCAAGGCTTTCCCTTTGTAGGATTTTAATATCTGCCTGCTCCAGCTCACTTTCTTGTGGTGGCAGCGTGGGATGAAGCAACCCACACTGAAAGAGCTAAGGGGGACCATACCAATGCAGCCAACTCACTTCTCAATGAAACTCATTATTGTGACATTAGGAGTTGGATACTCATTTAGGAAAACTTCAAATCTTTCTTGCCTACATGTTCTAGTTACTCTGAATACTTGTCCATTCTTGCACCATTTTCACAACTAAGCCTTTCAGACGACCTTTAGGACTGACTTCAGTGGAAAAAACCTGGCCATATTCATTCCAAGTCCACTGTCCACCTTTTGTATTAAGAACAGAAGTTGGAACCCTTCCCATCCATTTGGAAAGAAAATCGCAGTTTTCTTTTTAGCCGGAAAAAGTCCAAACACAAATCTCAGGCAAATGTCCTCGATGTTAACATGCAAGTAGAGTTGGAGTAAGAAGAAATGAAAAGGAAAGGTAATTTCATCAAGCTGGAAGGGAAACGGTTTTACTAGTCTGCAGTATAGCAGAAGATATTTTTGTAGGTGACCTTAGAATTGGTCTTGGCTAGAGAGACATACTTTTGTATTAAGAAATAATTTGATAAAACATGCATAGATTATTTCATTCTTATATTGCTATATATTTAGAAGTCCTCCCTAAGACACAAACCTCTTTCATTGGTGCATATGGAACTGAGGGTTCCAGTTCAGACTTGTCACTTCTGCTACTACAGCCTTTTCTTTATGTCTGTTTGTGTATTGCCAAAGCTCAAGGTATATTTAGTCCTAATCTGAAGTGCTTAAATCAGGTGTCTGATCTAGAAGCATAATCACCTTCTATTTATCCCATTGTCAGTGGTGAGAACTATGCACCTTCCCACTGAGTGGTGACAGAGGCCCTACCACAGCCATCTCTGTTCCATATCTGAAGTTCTGCAGGGCAGTGGGATGCATCTCCTCTAAGTTAAGACATCCAGCTTTAGGTATCTGATACTTAGATATCTGAACCTAATTCAGTCAATGTAAGCTCCTTTCATAGTTCAAAAAGCAAGTATGGGTGTTGTCTGCTCCAGTTAGATGTTATCTTAAAATGGATTGCATTGTGGAAAGATTTTTTTTATCCCATGAATCTCAGTCGTGTCTTAGGTAATTTTTTAGATTCAGATGTCTAAATTTTAGATGCCCAGTTCTGGGCAGATGATTCATCCTTGTGTTGAAAAGCCTCCATTAGCAGTTACTCATACTCTGAATCCAGTGAGTGACAATATCACCTTGAGTCATGCCTATGTAGCCTATTAGATGCTTTTTCTCAGAATAGGTCTTCCTCAGTAGTTGCTTTCTGACTTCAGACATTTAATACCCACAGTCAAGCAAGTCCTCTCAAGGACTCCCACTGAAGGGTGTTTTACTGCTTTTCCTTGGGTGTTCTGTATTCAAGGTCAGGGCCTATGTAGACTTTGATGTCTGTTTTTGATGTCAACGGAAAAAGATATAATATCCCTTTTACCCCTAACTCCTGTACCCCAACCCTTGCCCTGCCTGCAGCTTCAGGAAAAGAGATTGCTACTCTCATCACTTTGAAGTATACACAGAAAGACAGAGTGAGCCTGTGCATGGGAAATAAACTATTCTCCCTGAACTGGGGTAAGCAGAAAACCTGTGGCCCTTGAGTGGATGTCTGGAATATTTCAGATGTACCAAAGTAGCTTCATGGTGATGGAGGAGAGGAGATATTGGAATTAAGTGGCTGAGCCAGCTCCATACTTGGAAGCAGCCTTAAAGGCTCTGATTAGTATCCACAAGCAGCACCACAGCAGAATAAGGTATGATGACTAATGTCCCCTCCTTCTCTTTCTGCCAGAGTCTCTCCCTTTGTGAAAGACTTTCAGTTCCTAATGGATTGCAAAGACAGCAGGACCTGATGGTCAGAAACCTTATCTTTCATATATGTCTATTTAATTTTTCTGTTTGATGCTGTACTGGATATCTCTAGTGGCCATGCCTCTAAGTCCAAGCTAAATGAATGCATTGTTTAACTGTTTTCTCCTAGATATTATCCCAAATAAAAAGGTAAGGAGTAGCTCTATCAATTAAAAAAATATTTTTCTCTCTTAAGTGGCAGATGGAAGGGGTTCCAAAATATGTTGAAAGTCTCACACAGGCAAAACTGTGAATGAAGAAGAAAAAGAGTGGGGGAGACAAAGATGACAGATGGCAGTAGATTTTGATATCTACCCTTCTTTTCAACACATAATTAACATACATGCTAAGATGCTCTGAGAACTCCTAATCGGGACAATGTGGATCAATGAGAAGGATACACAAGAAATAGCAAAGGATGGTTTGGAAAAATGTAAAACTTGTCTGATTTACTGCATGAATTACAAGACTGAAGAAATATGAAATGACTAGCACAATATATATTTCAGCTACACACCTGAAATGAAAATGATTATAAAGTAATGTAAGATGACTCCCTTATCTTTTTTTCTTTTTCTTCCTCGAAAGTCACCAAATATTTTCATTAGTCACATATTTTTGATGAATGAGAGTTATGTGAAAATTAAAATATTTTTTGCTATGTGTTTTATCACTAATGAACAAAATGGAGACACTTGCATGACTAGTAATAGATGAGTAGCAATAGATATAAATGGGGTAATAGGAATAGCAGACACATTTGACAAAGATGAAGAAGAGACTTAAGAAGACACTCTAAAGAAAAGTAAGAAAAAAACCACAAAACCAACAAAACTATAAAAGGTTCCATGACACTTTAGTTATGCAGCTAATTTAAAAAAAAATGACAGCATAGGTGAAGTAAATCAGTTCAAGTCAATATTCATTCAAGGATGGAGGAGAGGTTGGAATTCTGCTATAGCCTCCTCAATGCTCTGTGTATGTGAAGACATATTTGTAGTGTGATGACTACCACAAGCAGCTTAAGGTACTTAAAATAATTACCTATTAACATAGTTGACTTTCTAAAGAACAATTATACTTTTATCCAACACGTTTCTTGACATGGTAGTTGACAAATTTCTCCAACAGTCTTTTAGAAAATGCAAGGAGTAGAGCTTTGTGTATAGTTCTGAAAGGTAGATGGGTCATATAGATGAATGACACTTGGAGAATGAACTTGTGCTCAAAAAGCATGTACTGTCTGTGCTTAAATATTTGAAATACCAAACACAAAATACATCTGTAAACAAGGTTTTCAACAGTAAGAGAAGAGGCTGAAAAAATAACAATAAATGACTGATGTGAAATAAAGAATAGACACTGTGTGAAAATATCAACCTTAAAAAGCCTGCTGGAAAATACAATGGGAAATCAGAGTAGGTAGTTACATATTAAAGGTCTTGAAAAATTAGGATAAAATAATAATGGCTTATAGCTCTATAAGACCTTGCAAAGAAATTAGCACAAATGATAAAGGCATCTTTACCCACAGTATTCAAAAGTAGGCCACAATGGAATTGACAATGCAGTATGGGTAAGACAAAAGCTAATGTTAACTTTAAAAGGGCACAGAACAATATGAATAATTTTAATCTTAGACAAGGATGTAGATCATGGGTCAGAAGGTTAGATGTCTGATAGAAATGTGCAAATCAAGACAGAAATTGCTGCTATCTGGACAATGCCAAAATGTAAAGGCTATGCTGATAAAGATGTAATTCTGGCATGATCCTTGTCCCTCAGACTACGTGCTGAGGAGCTGCTCGTGTTTACATACTTCAGAGCTACTTAATCTAGAGCAGACTGTGAGCAGCCATGTTTTGTAATTCTTCACTAAACTGCTTCTGGGGCACATCTGGCAGCACTAAAACATGAATTTTTGGTCAAAAAGCATAAATAGTGTCAATGTTGTTCTGTGATAGAGATTTTATAACATGGTGTTAAGAGGGTGTGATAGGTGCACTGGGTACTGGTATGAGATTATATAGAACATGTAGGAAAAGGATTTATGAAGATCAAAGGAGTTTTAAAATAATGGTAAATGACTGTGAGAAAAAACTTTTTGAGGAACTTAAACCTTGCATGTCCCCCATTATCTATTATAACTCTCATCCTCTGAGCTATATACAGAAATTTATCTGCCTCTCATCTTAAGAAAAAAAAATCATCCATACAGAAACTCCAGGAATGATCCAACACTATCACTATGTTGATAATCAGAGGGTGAATTGCTTGGCAAAATAAATGTATTCAGATGATTGCATTCAAGCAGATTAAGGGAAATGGTAATGCCCATGTCTGAATGCAAAAGGAAATTGAACAGATATAAGAAATCCCAAGCCTGATTGAAAATATCCTTAATGATTTTATCAAATTTTTGGAATGGAACCATATCTGTTCCTTCAGAATAACAATTATTAGATCCATTTAAGTATGGAAGAAAAAAAACTATGCCAGTAAAAATGAAGATCTTGCAAGTAATATTAAATAGGATAAATTGTTATTGGAAATGGCCAACCTTTCCACTGGTGATGATATGTAATCTAGAGGCATCAATAAACCATTAATGAAATGTGATCATTCACAAACAGTTATGTCCATGGTATCTATCAGGAATGGAACTGCCAAAGGAATAGAGGAAAATGTAATAAAGCCACTGCTGAGATCTTTTATGCCACACTGTGCCAGTTCTGGCTGACTGTTGAAGAGGACGACACTCACACTGGAAGATATTGCAGCAGGGAATGAACAAAAGGGAAGACCTGCTTCAAAAAGAGAAATTAAAAGAGCATGGGTTCTTTCAGCTTAAGAAGAAGAAGAGTTTAAACCATTTGATCTTCATAAATACCCTGAAGTTATGAACACCAAGTTTAAAGAAGACATATTTAAAGTAAGCGTTTGGACAAGAATAAATTAGTTTAATCAGTCCCTGTCAAGGAAACAAAAGGTTCCTAATTTTCTGAAGCTTGAGGCTTGTCTTAGTCACCTTACAACAAGAAGCTCAACTGGATTCAACATCCTATAAAATTAAATATATGATACATTTTTCCTGACACAGCAATATCTGGTTACATAATTGAAAATACCAACAACTTTATCGATATCTTTTAATCATATTTACTTTTATTTTAATTTAAGAATAAAGAATATGGATTTTTTTAGTATATTTGGTGGTTCTGAAGCTGTTGTGTAGACAGATGCAATATATATAATTGGAGTATGGATTAATGTTACAAGGCAGGTGATGTGATTAATGAGCCACTTTTCAATTATCATTGACATCATATGTAGGTAGATTCATAGGGGTATACATCACACAGACATACAGAATGTATATGGAATGTGTGTAATATTGTTAGATGTTATTTCAATAAATTTGATTATCTAAAACAGATCTGTTTATATGTGGAAAGAAGGTGTTAGAGGGATAAGTGATATTAAAGAAGAGGAGGATAAAAATTGTGATGGCAAAATCAATCATTTTGAAAAATACAACATTTTTTTTGCTGATTTGCTGTTCACTTGCACATTTTTAGAAGTAATTTGGAAGATTTCAAAAGAAAGATTTAAGAATTCAAATCTATCCTTCAAAATCTAAATCATGTCCTTGACAATTAACTTTTATCTTCTGTTTTCCAATTTGTGTTACATAAAAATATTCCCCACAACTTTTTTATATGTGTAAATAGAAGAGCCATTCATCTTTATTACTTCTTTTGATTTTACTGAAAAAGAATAGGCTTAAAATTACATCAGTCTTCTCTCAAAAACATTTTTTCATCCAGTTTTGAGCATATGTAAGATTAAACCTTGTTGCTCTGACTCCATATTCCTGGAAGAAATAGCTCCATATCAATAGTCTAGTCCAGTTACTTCCAAAAATGAATGTGAGTTTTGTGATTTATCTCGAAGGTAGTAGAAATATTTCACAATCTCTTTGAAAACTATTATACCATCATTCATACAAAGAACTGTATCCTTTTTACAAAGGGAAGGAGTAGGAGGAAACATGGAAGATCTTAAAGTTAGATTTAAAGAGTGTGATTAAATTTTAGGCCAGAAATGTGAAAGAAATTCCAGGCTAAAAGGGTTAATAACATTAACACCTAATGGAGGCAGATGGAGAACCATTGAAAGAAAACTTAAAGAACATAGAGTAATTTTTTAGGAATTTTGATCTCCTGAGATGAAATTTTCAGATGGCCTAAGTAAATTGAGATTTCAAACCTTGAGAAGGTCCTCAACACCTTGCAGAAATGCTTTTGAAAAAAAAAATTATTTGGATTTTATACAGCAAGAAGAAAACTTAGAACGACTATAGTATAAAACATTTTCTTATTAGCAAGGTACAAAATCTTCAAAAAGAAAGGTGAAAATTTCACTTGTCTCACTGTTTTGTCTTAAATCATGTTTCAGTGCACACTGTATTACCTTAGCTTGAAGTATTAATGCACAGCGTCATCCCTCAGTTGTGTGAACATCCCTAAAAGCCTCTTTCATGTTTTAGAAATTCTATTTCTTCCTTAAAATTACATTTTTAACTCTAGGTAGCTGCTAGGAGTGAGAGAAGCTGTCGTGCATGACCTCTGGAAACCACAGGGGAGCGAAGCAGATTCCTCAAATGCTTTAGATGGAATCAACTGCTGATGCATGGATGGGGCTATAAATTTCCAGTTTCAGCATCAATCTGTCAGAAATGGCTGTGTCAACAAAGTAAAACATTTAAGGAAATTATGCTGCTCTCAAAAAGTCTTCTAACAAAGGATGGGCAATGTTCTGCCATAGCCCTGCCCTGTTCCCTGCTGGCTCAGCCCAGCCAGGCAGGCACTGGGCTCTGGGGTTTCTCAACCCAATACTGACAATATTTTCAAAATAGGCTCCCCAGGCTCACAATACACAAAATCTTCCAGTTAAATTGGCAATGAGATCCAAACCCAAAAAATCAAAAACTGAAATCTTGAAAAACTGGACCTATTAATGTTGTTTTTTTATTTTCCTCAACTCTGTATTTTAATATTTCTTCCAAATTTTTTCTTTTACATTTCTTTATTTTGACCAGCTTTACTGTTTAAACCATGACATAAACATCCTTTCCATAGAAAGTTTATATTAAAAATATGTATTGCCTGTAATGCACAGGAGATAACCAATTTACTTGCAGCCCATTGCCACCTGATCTACATGCAATATATATTTTAATCTGTCTTTCATTTTTTGTTATGTGAAATGCTGCACTCAAAAATGGCTACTGCTCTAGCTCATGCAAATTTTAGCTTGTGCAGTTCTTCCTCATTATTATTTTAGTGATCATCAATATTTCATGGAAAAAAATAAGTGTTTGTATTGGGTAATGAGGGTGGATGCCATGATCTTCTCTACATAGAAATCAGCTCTTATAAGTTGTCCATTATCAATAATTTCTAGTTTCAAATTTTATATCTAATATTGCAAATGCACTTAAGACATGGCCACTTCTAATGTCCTGGATGATTGTATGTTCTTACATAGAGCAAATGGACACTTTGTATTTACTAACTGAAAATCATCTCTCAGTCAGTGCTGATGACTTTATTGTATGGTTTGGGGTTTTTTCTTTTTCTCTCTTTTTTTTTTTCTTAAAGAGGAAATTCAGCAGCATGAACGTTTTATATTTGCTCCTTGTGATATACATTGCTGGGCTGAAACTGTGAGATATTGCAATTAATAAAAAAAATATAATTTGGAGAGCTTATAATACAACCATAACAAGATTAAGTGAAATAAATCAAATCCAATTTGTGCTTGGTGGTTTTGGGAATAACATTTCTGTCAAGTTGTTGAGCAGTAATCATTAAAACATGGGAATAATCCACCTCCTAATTAAACAACAATAAACAATTGTCAATGGCACATAATTGTTAAAAGTCAACAAAGGAAGCATTAGTGTAAACAAAGATTAGACATAGTTCTTGAAAATGAGAACTGGAATGTTATTTAATGCCTGACAGAACTGACTAGATGCAAAAAATATTTGCAGTAGTGGAGTAGCAGATACTTCCATCAATATCATTTAGATAGGAGAGAAGCTGAGTAGTCTGTTGATAATATAAGCAATATGTCAAATGTTTTGTCTCCCGTCTTTACTTCACCTTGGAGGTGTTGTTACATTACTTGTTACGTAGCTTTTTTGCCTGTAGTTTTTCCCTACCTTCTAGCCTTAGGACCAGTCATACTCTCCAAAAACATTTTAGGCCAAATCCATCTGTTCTACCAGCAGCTGTTTCCTAAGTCACACACTGGTTAGTTAGGAACTAAGATTAGTTCCCCAGACCTTGAATCTCTCAATTCCATTCCAGATAAGCTCCTAAGCTGTGAGAAAGTCTGAGAACACATACACATCCAATAAAATCACATACACACAAACACACACATAAAAATGCAGACATGGATGTGTCAGGAACTTTGGCTCTGCAAAAGTGTCCTTGTGCCTGACATGTGCATCTTCAATAATTAAGAACCCAAAGAGTCTTGTTTCAATGCATTGTGGAGATGACCCAAATTGCACAGATGCCTGTGAGCCCAGGCACTGAGATGAGCTGTAAGAGGGCAGAGTGAGGTTAAGACATTTCAGAACCCTTTGGTACTGGGCCGTAATTTCTTGTGCTTGTAGCATTAACCTGAGTTTGTCTGCATGTGCTTTGCTGGAAAACAACAACCAGACAGTTTTCACATGAGACCTGAGGGAGGTCCAAATTTATCACGTGGAAATTTGTCCCTGTGTCTGTACCCATCTAAGCCTGAAATCTCTCCTCAGGTTTTCAGTCATATGAAGGAGTTTTTAGGTGACCCTACAAATTCTGAGGTCACTTAGTAGAGTGAAAGCTTCACAAAATTCACACATAGCACATTTTTTCAGCTCTCACCTGTGCAGGCTGGAATTTTACTCTGCTAGATCCACAATCTGCACTGCAAAGAGTTTTCATGCTGAAAAGGAGGGTAAATAAATGTAAAACTGAGCTTTGAACTGCTTTATACTTCATAGTTCAATGTCAATTACATGGTGAACTAGACACTGGATATGCCAGAAAAAAATTCCTTGTTTTTGAAAAGTTTTCCTAACATAGATCTCACTCATTGCAATAGCTGGGTTTCCTTCAGATCTCTGGATTGTGAACAGGAGGGAACAATTGCTGAGGAATTAGAAGAAAAAGCAGGTCATAAAAATATACACCATGTGTAAATCTAACAGTATCCTGGAAAATCTTTAATACTTTAACAGACAACTTTTATTATTGTTGTAACTTTACTGACTTAGCCATGATTTAGTAGTAATGAGTCTGACTCAGCAGCTATATTTTTAAAACAACACCCGTGGAGAAAAATCAAGCCAAACCTGAGACAAAGGCTGGATCAGAATATATACACACACTACCATTACATTCAGCTGCAGTTCTAGTCTGCAATATTTATAAAAATACACATTAAAATATCCAGGAAATAGAGGACATACAAGAAATTAGCAAACGCTGTAAACATGAGTTAAGGATGTTTTAGTGACTTCACATTTATGAATGAATCCTGGATTTTGTCTGGCTCTTCCATTACTGAAGTGTTATTAATGGTCTTCCCGATTTCCCCAGAAGGTAAACACAATAATTTGCAACACTGCAGTCCACTTCTCATCCAGGCAGTTTGTCCAAAGGAGAGGTGGTGCAGTGGAAGCTGTTTTATGTCTTTGTTATTAAAGCTTTGTGTTTTGGTTAGCCTACCAATACTTTCAAGGACACCACTGGGGACTCCATAACAGTGTCATTACCATGTTAGTTGAGGTCAGCTAATCTTGCTTCTAAGCACCATACATATCATATGTATCATTCTGCAGAATTCCAAGTGGGAAGATAAACATTCATCTTCCATATGCTAGCCCCTATTACTGAGTCTAAGTAGTTTTTCATGTTTATTTTCTTAGGGGGCAATTATGGAGACATATATATGTGTGTGTGTGTGTATAAAGGTCCTTGATCAAGAAAAATCTATAGGGAAGCCAAAATGATGGTATTAATGATACAATAATTCCAGTAGTGATATTTTAATTAAAGAAATTGAATTTTGTTTTAAATAGAAAAGCTTGAATAACCAACAATTTAAAGCTACAATCTGAGCTGACTGCTGATATGTATTAAATTAAAATAAAGGGCATTGCTGACCTATTGGAAAGCAGAGATTTTTAAACTGCTGCAGAAAAATTGTTTTTCAGTGGTGAAGGAAGCTAAAGGTCAAGGATTCAAAGGATGCAACTTATATGTTTGTGATGTGGGTGCTATTCCTGCATCAAACCAACAAACACACTCTCGGGTTGTATCCTGTATAATCTTTAATTTATAAGGTCTTGATCAGGATCTCCATTGGGAAATGGCTTTATACTCTAGTTCAGCAGAGTTATTGTAAAATTGTTCTCCAGCATGTGCAGGTGTGGCAGACCCTGGCCTAATGCCATTTCCAAATTCTGCACTTTCCCTTGAAAAAAAAGAATTTTTCTTTCCTCCCGTTCACATTCTTGCCTCCCCTTCACATGTGATATCTTGGAGTTCTTCCAAGGACAGTTATATGCCTCTTTAGACACATGGTGAAGATTTTTTTTTTTTTAATAAAGAATATAAAGATTTTTGATCTTTTTTATTTAGTCATTAGTTTCAATTAAGGAGATGTGAACCTGTTATCCAGAGATTAATTCAAGTGTATCATTGAAAGGGCAGCAGATGTGATAGTATGCAATAAGGTTAGAGACTTCATGAATATAATTCCCTGGTATAATGATTAGTGTAATCCACTAATGAATTAGTCTCAGTAATTTTTAGGAAGGTAAAATTTCGGGGGTGGTTATTTTTACTTTTCTTTCCAGTGAGTGGAAGCTTTTTTTAGAAGTGTATGGAGCCATCCTAGTGTTCTGAAAGCCACTGAAAAATCCCGCACTGAGCCCTAGAGGAGGAGAGTCCCTGATCTAATTAGTGCTGCTTTGAGAGGGGGGATAGGATAATGTGACATACAGAGGGCCCTTCCAAAATGAATTATTCTATGATTCCATGTTTTCTGTGTAGGCAAATAGCATAATTTTCTTAAGAAAAGCAGTGCATGAAATTCGCTGCCTGATCCAAATCCCATTGAGATTGGTACACAAATACCTTGTAATTGAGTTTATGTGTCCTATTTTGGTGCCTCCTTCCCTTCCCTTCCCTTCGACTAAAAATGAAATGAAGCTCATTGAATTCTTTGGGTCAATATAAACAGCAGGACCTGACCTGGCCCAGCTCATGTTTAAAATGTTTGAGAGCATAATGTAAGCATGTGAAACCAGCAGTACACCTCTTATTCTGATGCAGCTTGATAATTTTCTCTGCATTAAGGAATGCAGACTTACCTGGTTGGTGGTTTGAGGCTGAGGTTCTTTATACCCATGTCTCCTTTTATGAAATCTGCATGCTGTTTGGGAAGCTGATCCCTGGGGATTTCACCCATTAGACCACAATCACCTGTGTGATGAGAAAACACAACTTTATTTTATTTTATTTTATTTTATTTTATTTTATTTTATTTTATTTTATTTTATTTCATTTCATTTCATTTCATTTCATTTCATTTCATTTCATTTCATTTTAATTTTCTTTTTTTTAATTCATTTTTGATTTTTCATGCTGAATGCATAACTAAAACCAGAACTGCATAAAGACTTCCAAAACTGATCACATTCATTTGGTCATACTCATTTGGGTTTGGACAGAAAATGGGGCACATAAAATGCTGAAGTGACATTTGGTTATGTAAACTATAAAAGAAATATTTCTCATGACATTGTAGACTATAGACATAAATGAAAATATGTGTGTCTGTATTAGATTCAAATCCAAGTTTTGGATGAGAGAATAGACCTTTTTGTAGCTTAACTTTCTAATTATAATTCCAATATATCTTTGCTCTTGTAATAACATTGGAATTCAATTCAATTGTCCACATATAGGTATCTAATGACTCCTGAGCTAATGTACTATTTATAAGACTCTTAGGGCTAGTAAATGTGACAAAGCATCTCCAGAATACACAAATTATATTGAAGTGACAACTGGAAACCACAGAAGATATCTGAGAAATCTAAAATGCCATGAAATATCTTATGTGGCAAACAGTCAGGTCCCTTTGAACAGCCTCTTCTGTGTCTCTCTGGTTTGGTCTAGACATTACACATCCTTATGGATTCACATCTAATCTTATTATCTAGCAGTTATCCTATGCTTCAAAATTCTTGTTAAAAGGGCATTATGAAAGGATTAAGTTAGGGGCTATAACCTTTAAGAAAGGGTTATTTTTAATATGGAAGGACATGGTTCTGGTTAACCTGAAGGGAAGCAATGGAGCTGCAAATAGCTTTAGAATTTGGGACTGATGGAGTTGAAAACCCACATTTCTTTCTCAATTGAATCTTACACTTACCTTTTACCATATCATAATTTCATAGGGGAAAAAATCAATTCAAGTTTATTTTTATACATAAAATTGTAATTCTTTTTCTTTTTCACCCTTCTCTGACACAGCCTTTAAAGTCAATAAGAATGTTCCAATTGTTTGCTGCTGCAAGCATTATTCTAATTGACAAGTTAGTTAGCTGCCCTGACATTTTGCTGAAGATATTTGGGCCCTACAATATTAACACAGTATATATTAAAGAACTTAAGAAATAACTAACGCACTGAAAAATACATTCATCCATGGGGATTAATCATCACCTGGGATGCTCCTGGTGTGGATACATATAATAGATATTTTACATGGCATTCAATATTTTCATCAATGAACTGGAAATAAACATCAAATTACCATTGGCAAAATACATCAACATAAATGTCAACCATGTAAGGACAAAATGGTTGTCATATGCAACCCACATTTCTTGTTTAGCCTAACCCTTGGAAATTAAATGTGATTTAATGCTTAATTACTTGGCCAAATCCAGACTGTAGTGTCCAATAGGAGAAACAATCTGTGAAATGTGGTACCTTGTGACACGGAACCAGTCTACCTGTCTGAATTCTAAAACTGCAGTTTAGCAACTTTTTAAAGACTCACATTAACCATTTTATTCAAGAGAAAAATACAGATACATGACATAATATTTAATTCTGAAATTGAAAATTAAATCCTATGGATATACAAAACCAGCATGAGTTAGTACAATGCAACCGTTCGCACCACAGTTTGGCAAAGGTACTAGAAGTGATATTGCTATTTACAAAAATCTATTATGAGATATTATTACATGATAGTACATGACTAGGACCTTTATCAGCTTATAAAAATGATCATTGCACTATAAATACGACATTGGATCTCTGGCTGTTAGAAGTGATCTTACTGATTCATCAATATTTCTCCCTATAACACTTGATGCTTTTCTTGGAGACCTTCAATCAAAACACTGAGCTCATATGAACCCAATTAACCCATAAAATCTAGGAGAATAAAAGCTCGAGGCAGGAAAATTTCAGGGATTGCTGTTAAAATGAATTAAATGTGTTTGGGAACACAGACACTTAGATAGTAGAAACTACATTGTCAGCTGCTTCCAAATGTGTCAGAAAGATCACAGAGATCAGTCTGTAGAGATAAATTGTGTTGCAAAAAAATATTTGCATACAGTGAGAACAACCATGTGCAAATGAAGCTTTCCATGCCAAGAAATGTGTTCATGGAAATGAAAAGAAAATAGATAAAAAAATATCACACTATGAGTAAACTTTTCCATTAAGCTCCTCCTTCATGTAGTACCCACATTCACATTGTCACAATTAGAAATCCCCTCTGACTTTCTCTTTGAAATGATTCAGCGGTTTCACTTTAAAAGGACTACACTTATATTTCACTACTTCATTTGTATTTCACTTACAAACCCAGGCACACACTTTCTTTGCTTTTTTAGTGTGTACGGAGCTAAAATTAGAAATCTGCTGATGTACTGATGAAGGAGACACAAGAGATCATGTTGCTTTATTGTCTCTATGAGTATGTGTCACAAGATTACATAACAAAGCCAGGGCTATGCATTGCCATGAGCAGGGTGTGTAACAGGCTGGCAAACCACAGACCTTTGCTGCCAGGTGAGGGGGGACTTCAGTCAGGTCCTGCTGGGATCTGTCCCAAAACCAGTTCAGAGTAATGTGCTTCTTAATGACTCTGATGGAGCAGTCAGTACACTTGTGACACTGGAGGCTTATTCCAGCCTGAGATTGGTTGGGGACACTCCAGGGGCCATCCTAGCACTCCTGAAAAACTGATAGTTTGGAAATTAAATAAAAGCATATGCTAGTCCTACCTAGAGATTTAACGTCAGGGAATGCAGTAACACAATTTCTCTCCCACAAAGGCTCACCATAGTCCATTGTAGGCATTTGCTACAGCTATGAAACAAATGACATAAATTCAGCAATCTGGTACAGGACACGAGTCTGCCCTCCTTTCTCTAAGCAAAGATTCAAGATGAATTTAGAATGGAAAAAGCAGAAGTACTGTTTTTAAAATGTCAAGGACTCTAAGATTAGTATTGCTGAGCAGTTAATTTAGAAATCAAATTTTCAAATAGAAAGTGGAAAGATATGGGAAGCACCAGTACTGCAGAAAAAAAAGTTTCGTACATTTCCAAGAAACATGAGTCAGTGTAGTGATGTTATTGCAAAAAGTACAAATTTTATTTTGGCTGTGTTAATAAAAGCCTTATATATCAGAATACGACCTAAATATTCAGCCTCTTTTTGGAATCTAGGCTGCTTTCTGATTTCTGAGGACCCCAGGCTGAGAAACTTTATGTTCCTCCTCAGACTTCCTGAATTTCTTTCAGTGTTTCATTGTCTGAAAGTATGTGGCTGCAGAGCAGATGACAGTGCGACTGATTTAGAAGCCCTTTGGTTCTGCCAGGAGTCCTTTACTACTTTCAGTTCTGGTTCAGACATGTAGAACTAAATGAAGCTGAGAAAAGACCAATAGGAAACAAGTGTCATTCACCTTTGAATATTATACATTGAAAATCAGGGCAAGGGCTGAATTCCATATTGTAGTTCCCTTCCCTTTAAATCCCCCCCAATCTTTCCCCAGGTTACTTTCTCTATTGCCTATAAACCCTTACAGCTGCTTTGAAGCAGACATTTTTTATTCCCCTCTCTATTGTAGCAAAACTGTTGTAATCAAGATTTTAGAGTCATGAAAGCTGAACAGGGGAGTTCTAAACCTTAAACACCAGATGTGAAAGGCCAGTACTGCAATCTATATAACCTTTCAAAACAGGCAGAAAAAGTTAATGAGTTACTCCACAAACACTGTTCATGATGTTTCGCTCCAGTCTCTTAACTATCAAAATCTCATGTTATTCATTTTCCCATGTCTGAACGTTTTTACTGGAGTGCACTTGCTTTTGAAAGATTTCAGCCTCTAGCACTCTGTGTTCTCTTGTATAAAAAAATTATATATTTGTCTTTTCTTCCCCCGAGGTTTTGCAGCACATTTTTTTAAATTTTATTTGGCAGTTTATAATTTATTACATTCCTTGCTTGCATGTACATGCACCTTGGCATTATGCTGCTTTAATGTGAAGACTGGGAACTCATGACAGAACAGGTTTGCAAGGACTGGCAAGCATGCATTTGCACAGAATATCTCAACAGATATCTGGCACTTACTATATATGGAAAAATTGCTAAAAACAACTTTGAGGAAAGAATCTGAAGAACTACTTTCATTAGCTTCCAAAACAGATGTTCACATGTACATATATAGAAAGTGGGACAGCAGACAAGCACATTGATTTGCCTGTAATGCTCTTTTGAACCTGGCATGTAGTAAAAGTAAAAATGTCACCTAACAAGAGATCCATCTGCCCTGGTTTAGGCATCCAACAGGGTAACTAAGTTACAAAGTGACTAAGACAGTTACTACACACTCTTTTAATAGTCAATGGAGAGAAATACCATCTCCAGACAGCAATTCATCTCTTCCTGAGATAGGTGTCTAGAACAGATCAGATAAACTGCCCTCTAGGGAAGCCTATGTCTCTTTACTGACTGCTAGGGGAATGGGAATAGCTTAAACTTGGATATCCAACTTCTAGGCTTCTGAAACGTGATGAATTTCATTCTGATATGGCCAAAGAACTGACACAAAATCGTTGGCCTGATAAAAAGGAAAGAAATCCATCCATCTAAATCCCACGCATTTTATATCCAAGAATATGGTGAATGAAAATTTAAGAATATTAAAATTGTTTTAATCTGTGATCAGAATTAATTTTCTGTGATGATACCATCAGCTTTTCTCCTTGGTAATACATCTTTTACAGGAAAACAAAAATTTACAACTTAAGTAAGGTTTCCACATGAGAATGTAAAAGCGTGGAAAAGAAGTATCACAACACTATTTAACACTTATAGTAATTGCTATTAGGTATAATTAAGATATCTAATTAAAGGATAATACTTATATATCTTATATAGATAGATATATCTATTTCAAAGACATCCAAGAGATGTAGGAATCAAATGATGATTTTTTATTTAGTTTAGGTACATAAATGCTTCCAGCTGCCTTGAAAATCCTTCCTTATCAGTATACCTAATCATATGATCACACATCTTCAAATCCACCTCATGCAGAACAGTCTCATTGTGTCTAAAGGTTGACTGCAAAGACTGCCATTCACATGAGAAGTAATCACAGGATCAAGACCAAATGATATTGCTTTTGGGAAATGTTCTCTTCTTAGTTTGTGTTTTCTTCCAGGAATTTGAGAAATTTTCTTGTATGGTGAAAAAAAGAGAAGCTCCTGACAAAATCTTGGAAAAAAAGTGATCAGAAATTATAACTGATCCAAATATTAATTATGTATAAAATTTATCTTAAGAGTTATGATTTCAGATGGGAACAAATGTTTGGAATGTTGACATTTCCTCCAATTTGAATAGTCAGAAATTTGAGCAATTGTGCATCAGAGACATCTGGCAGTGGACCATTTCTTTGAACATTCTTGTGTGAATTTTGATGAAACTGGGTAGACTCAGGCAGCTTGAAGGAGGCAGCTTGACATCACCCAGTATTCTCTGTACATCCCTTTCATTGATTGGTTTAGCTGATCAACCATCTTTCCTGTGCCTCACTTCTCTCCACCTTCTGCTTTTAGTTTCTCCTGCTTGGTCACTGACCTAACACACAGAATAATTCTTGTGTGTTTGAAGATTGCTTAACAGAAATACACCTGGACTGCTACTGGGACCTGGAGTGGACCCAGAAAGACAATTATGGGTCAAATTAGGAGCAAGAAAGGAAGGACTTGAGTAATGGACATATCCTGTGGATGTAGAGGATGGAGTGGAAAGGAGAAAGATCAAAAATTGTGAATGGGAACTGCTGTGGACTGCGAAGAGAAAAGAGAACAGTGAAGATGTGTACTGGAGGGTGAATAGCTGGACAAAGGTGGTTCCTTTGTGGTTTAGTGCCAGACATCAATCCAGATATGCTGCTGGAAAATGCTGTCTTCTTTATTTGTAAGCCTGTTCAGCTTTCAGTCTCTCCCCTATGTCACCAGCAAGAGCTTCCTTAACACCTGCTGCACCAAGGGGGAACAATCCATATCTGGCACAGAGGATTAAATCACCTCAGCAGCCAGTCATGAAGTGGTATTTCTCAGTCAGACTTCTTTTAGAAAATTTACTTGTTTGTACCATGGATTAGCACTTCTCAGTTATCTCTTTCATGTTTACAATTTCCAATTAGTTCAGTCATTCCCCTAGAGATTAATCAAATAATTTCTCTGTAAAATAGCAAACACCAGCCTTTTAGAACAGTGCTTTCTTCCTCAGGTTGCATTTGAGCCCTCTAACATTGTAAAAGGATTATTAAGTTTACTGTAAATACTCATCATAATTTTCAAGGTGTTAGAAAACCGGGCATTTATATGGAGTTTAAACCAGTACACACCATATGGGGGTTATTTTGGCAACAGGATAAAATGAGAGGATATTATCTCAAATAGGAAGTCCATTACAGCTAAATCATAAAGTTTGTCTGCTAATTAAATCAAATCTTCTTTGGAGGCTGTTTGTTAGAGACCATGAAACTTACTGAATGTCTTCTAATGGTTAATGAGGTAAATAAATGAGAAATGTAACTGATGAAGAAAAGTGAGATTGCTGCATTTAACTGTAGGACTTGACTGCATTGAGCCAGAAAGCTCCATCTATTGTTTTTTCATTTTTCATTCCCCATCCTTGAAGGGATGTGTTTTTCACTATTGATCTCTATTGCTGCCTCTTTGTGACTGTTTCTTAAGGTTTCAGTTCTTTTCACTGAATATTTTTTGCCTATCTCTTTAGTGAAAAGTAAAGAGCTTTTGTACTTACAGTTTGTAAAATATTGTTTTTCTTTAGAAATTTTCTGAACTGCTTTCCTTTCTTCTCTAGGATGATCATACCGCTGAAGATCAGAGGGGACATTTTAATAACAGATATGAAGTATGCAAATGTTAGCTTTTCTAGCCACTTAAGTATGTCTGGGTAAAGCTGCAGATTCTTATACTCATTATGCACAAATAACAAATCCAGAGGTATTTATGTTGTATTTTTTACAGCATTCAAGACTGAATAATTTAAGAGAAACATTCTGCTGTCACATCTGGAGACTGAGGAGAACATGTGACGCTCCATGGGGTCTCTGAGTGGAGACTGCACAGTACAATACCTGTGGATATAGATTGATTCATGCATATGGATGGAAGAATGATCTTTTAGGCATATCTGAGAGTTAGAAAATCTCCTCAGAATATCAGGGAAAGCTCAGGGAGTTACAGGCCTTGCACATTACTCATTACAAGTGATTGGCTGTATAAGGAACTGTAAACTCCCTTCCTCAATTTCTCAAGGCACAAATGAGCTCTTGCAATTCCTCTCACATAACGGTATTGCTACATAGCCAAATAAATTGGGAAAGCTGATTTATATCCCTTACAGTCAGGTATCTGTTCACCAGAGTTTGGTGTCTCTTGTTGTTAGATATTTGTTTGATGTATTTACTCTGTTGTAGCTTGGTAGTGGGTAATTCTCATAATCTGCTGTCATATTTCTCCTGTAGGGCATGGAAGGATTCTGTCTCATTTGTAGTATTATATTTAACTGAAAAGAGTTCTGTGTATGTGTAGAGAAGAGTACTCACAAGTTTGATCATGAGTTGTTCTTCTGGCTGGTCTACTTAAGGAACTAAATCAGATTTCTTTAGCAGAATAAATTTGTATGCATTCTTTTTATTTTCTGCTTTTAAACAGGACTAAGTCCAGCTGGATTTCTCTTAGACTAAAGGCATTAAAAGTATATCTGATCATTACATGCTATTTGAATGTAGAAAAGAAACAGAATGCATAAATCTTCTGTAAGTTAGCAAATTCTACAGAATAGTGGTGGCCACAAATTTGCGTCCTTTCTCTTCCTAAGCACAGCTTCTGCTAATGATATGGGAGATCAAACAGAAAACTGATAAGCATTTCTATTATTCATTAGGTCAAATTGTATGTCTTGCCCGTGAACATCTTTTAGAAGTGACATTCCTGAGTGATTTTTTTTTTCAGAAATTAGACCAGCATGCCTGTAGAAGCTCAGCTGTGAGCTGGGAGAGGTCTTCTCCAAGATCAGCAGCTTACCTCTGGAGTAGTGGTGTCCCAGCTGCGAGGTGTGCTGGGTGGGTGCTCGGAGGCACGGGCGGGCACTGCTTCCCTCAGCTGTGCTGCTCAGGGTGCTGCAGTTCCAGGTCTGGGCTGGGTGCCAGCACTGAACTCCAGTGATCCCAGGAGAGGTGCTGCTCTTCCTCCACTCTGCTCCTCCCCAGCCTTCATGGCAATGCAGGAGTCCCCAGCCTAATTTGGGGACAGAGAAAATCTGAGGAGATCCCCTTGTTTCTTCTTTTCTTTTACATCTTTCTCCACATTTCTGACTCCTTTACCGAATTCTCAGCTATGTGGGATGCCTCCTCCTCTTCTGCATTTTGGGAGCAGTGTGAGTCTACACATGCTTAGCTAGTACTTTGGATTTTGTGGAACAGAAGAGGAGAGAGGAAGTGGTGGTGTGTAACAGTTTATTTTCAGTAAAACCTGGGTATAGCTTCACACTTATTGTTTTCAGAGAGTCTTTGGTATTTGAAGCAGGGAACTCCCTAAGGCAAGATATTCATTTTGTGGCTTTTTATTTGGACTGTGAAATTCTGCTCAGCTTTCACTGGTATCAAAAACTTGAAGAAGGCCACATGAATTTTCATTAGATTGTCTTAGGCTGCCTTCTGAAAGCAGTTTCTACTTTCTTTTACTGCAATTTTCCTTACCTTAGATTTTCTGCTAAGACATAGTGTTTTAGAGATGTAAAGGAAGTTTTAGGGCTTTTTAATTAAAATCCACCTTATCTAAGGATGGGATTTAATTTTTTTTTACTCTAGCTTGACTTACTGCATACATCTGGGATGGATTTAGATAGATTTATGTACCATATATCTTCCCACAAGATGATTTTTACTCCTGGGAAGATCAGCTGTTCAGGGTGGTGTTGAAGAAGAGGATTGGGAAGCGAAAATCTGGGGTTTCCTCCTCTTTGTCTCACCTCTGTGTTGGTGAAAAGATTTAATTGAGGGCTCTGCTGCCACTCATGGTGGGGTGAGCAGCTCCTGGATATTTTGAAGATCATTTTGAATTAAGTGAATGATTCTCTAATATTTCAAAAGAAATAAACTCCCATTTGATCATTTTAAACACATCATGAGCAGACGTAGTCGACTCAGGGGTGAAGTGAAAGCATGTTAACTGTGCACTGCTGAGTGGGTAAACTATGTGACCTGACATTCCCGATACATTAGTTGCTGACACGAAGTGTTTTACCACATGATAACTGCTTGACTTGCAAATGAAGAGGCTGCTTTGAAAAGCAGAGAACTCTGTTTCCAGCCCTTGGTGGGGTCCCATGTTTCAGTACCTTCTGAGGTGCCTTTAGGCAGTCCCTGTTGTTTATAGAGTGCTGCAATTTTACTGGCTTCCATGTGAGTTTCTCAGAAGTTCAGCATAAATTCTATCAGAATTCAACTTAGAGTCTTGAACAATACCAAACTAATATTTTTTACTTGTTAAGAAAACTCTGGACTTTGCTTGTCTTTAGAAATACTCTGACAATATCCCACTTTGCAGGTTTATTGATGTCAGCTATTACAACAAAACTTCACAGTTTTCCAGTAGAGTTTTGTTTGTCCTTTTTATCACCTGGTAAGTACTAGATGAGTTTCAGTGCAATAACAAACCATAAAAAACAGAATGGAGAGAGGAATAAACTTTTATTGTTTTAGCAACAAGCCTGTTCCGCTTTACCTTTCCAACGAGACACAGAAGCCTGTCTTTTGTTTCAGCACTGGAAAGCCTTTAACCTTGTTTGCAAACACTAGCAATTCATCTTCCACTTTATGTTTACCTGAGCAAGAATATGAAAATTGTTAACACTAAACAAGGAAAAAAACCCTTTTCATACAGTTGAGTAAATATTGAATGGGAATAATGCTCCTGAGTTTCGGGTGGAGGGCTATTATTTTTATTATTACTTTCATATCATGATCAAAATTGCATAGCTGAGCGAGGGAAGTGGTACTGTAACATTACTGCTAATCGAAAAAAAATGTCTAAATGACTTCTTGTGAGGCAAAGATAATCAAAGAATCCATTAGATCTTGTTTCACAGCTATTAAATAGTTGTTTATTACGCACCATGCCCAGATGGGGAAACCAAGTTTTAGCCCATTTCCCTGGTTTCTTGACTCTAAAGAGGTGGGCACCATGTGACTCTGAAAAGTAATCATCAGTGTCATGAATAAAGTCAATCAGTAAGTGAGTGACAAAACTCTCAGTTGAATTCAGAGCTTTTCACTTCCAGATATATGTCAATTTTCTTTCCTCTAAACATTTTTCAAAGCCACATATTTTCACCCAGATGGTTGAGATCCCTTATTCTCCTGCCGTATTGCTTTCATTGCTGCTATGCTTGAGCTTGTACTCCCAAGATAAATCACTGCATGTTATTGAGCTTGAGTCTTTGCTATAAAAATGTGTTCTAAACAAGCAGGGACTGGGGGAGGATTCATGCACGTTCTCAGTGTGGGAGGGAAAAGGTGTTTTAACATTTCTTAATGTTGTATGAAAGTCTGTATAGAGTATTTGACAGTGAATGGCACTATGAAGTTTTATTGTCAGAGCTTTGAAGGACCATTACACAAGGGTAAGAGGATATTCTGGTTTTCTAAGAAGCAGCTGTAAAACCCTGACTGCTCTTGCTGTACAGTATTTTGTTGATACCACACTTTTTTAAAAACTACATTAATTTTTAACTTTTCATTTTGCTTTTCATCAGCTTTCTGTCTTAGAAGTACAAACTCATAAGACATGAGAATATGTCACAATCATAGATTAAACTTGATCTAGCACCTCTTGAAGAGTCATCTTCCCTCAAGTCACCTTCCTAACTTTCCCCTATCAGTCTCTACAATCAATATGGAGAAAGGTATATACTTCTAGAAAGTGAATAGTTCTACCAGACTTTATTATTCATCTTCAAATTGCCCTCAGAAAGTGCTGATTTATCTCTCCTAATTTTATGGTGTACTTAAAAAAACAACTTTGACAAAATTCAGATTAAATTAATCCCCTGTTAAGAATCTCGTTTGTCTTCAGTAGGAAATACTTGGTTCTGTGACTTGCTTAGAATTCTGAAATATAACATGATACTCATATTTTTCCCTGGTATATTTACATGATTAATCCTAACATATGCAAGAAAATTGAAGTCTTTGAGATTATGTGTGTTTTCATAAGGACTATTCCCAAATGAAAATTTTGTAGAGAATCTGCTTGACAGGGTGAAATAGCAATTTTTAAATTTGAATTCTCTTTATTTTTCTTTACTTATCCTCCTTGGCATATGTATTTTTATGTTGTATGTGAAGTGTGTGTGTTGCATAATATTTATTATTTCTAAGGTAATGGTACCTAACATCAAATTAGGAACAAGTTCTTATTACAAATGGCATTACAAAACTAAATATGCCACAGGCATTTCCCACTCTGGAAAAAGCTGTCTGTCTTGGATGCCGGTTTCTATTTCTTTTTCTACTTACATAGAAAATTTACATTCTTTTTCTATTTACATGTTTCTTTTTTTTAATCATATAGTAACTGAACTGATGATGAGTACTTCTGTGGCCAGTTCAGTTAAACCAAAAATTTAATTTATTTTGTTCATGGATTTAAGAGATCTACCAATTTTTTTTGATAATTAGTAAAATCATATTGGTTGACTTGAGAAGTTAAGAGTGGAGAAAACCTTTCCTTGGAGTGTCATGTTTTCACGTTATTAAAATTTGGCTTTCCCATTCCTGAAGCATCTAGTTTTGCTGCAAAAGTGATTGTTGTGTTTAAGCATCTGTTCATTCATCGACTTGTAAATAATTCTCTGCTCTGAATGTGAGACAAAACAATACTAAATAAATGACATAATTAAAAATGCATATGGAAGTAATTCTTGCTGCAGTGCTTTTCCTTACACTCCCACCAGAAGTTAGTGGGAAATTAGTTTAAGCATTAACTCTGAACATCCACTCAACTTAGGCAATCCACCTAATTTTTTGTATTTACTTACCATCCATGTCCACAATAGCACACAGCTCCATATAGAACTTGCTGTAATTGTAAAAAGGAAAACACATGAACTATTTTGGCTCAGGATGTCTAGATCAAGAAACAATCATCTGATTAAAGAACAAGGACTGCTCAGAACCATAAAAGAATGTTTATTATTGTTTTAGGACATGTGTTTTGCAGGAATCATATGATAAGAAAATGACATGGAAAAAGCTTCTCTTTTCAGACACCCCTGAATCAGCTCTTCTAATCTTGTTTTGGCATGTGTAGGAAAAAGCAATCAGGCAAGTTGTAATATGCTAATCCTGCTTCATCTCCTGATTTCTGTAATTGTGGTGACTACTTTTGCTTCTGCATCAGGAGAGTTTTTAAATATTGTCTATTGCCTGAAGTTTACAGAACTCTATTTGGGGGAAGATTTTAAATGTAGTATAGAAAAAAGTGTCCAATTAAAGAGTGTTACTTCCTTCCAGTAGTTTTAAAATAATTAGTACACGTAACAAGACATTTTCTGAACAACAGGTATCTAGAAGCACTTGACTGGAAAGTGTCTGGTTTTGCTTCATCGTTTTGGTAGAAAAGAGGAGCATGCTGATTTACAGAAGCGAACCAAAGGAAATCAAGGTAGAACCAAGATAAGCTGAGATGTGAATTAAGTTCAAAGAGGTCATGAAAAATAATCCTGAAAACAGACAATTTCCTTTTCTTAGGCTCATTCTAGACAAAGAAGTTGTTAGAGAGGGACCTATATGAATGATATGCAGTGTTGCCATTGCTTGCAGTGAAACAGAAAGTTATCCGAAAGACTTGGTGTAAAAGATGTAAAAGATGTTCAAAATGGCATCTGATTTCAGTAGTGCAGAGGTTGTTTAAATGCATATTTCTTATCAATCTCTGCAATTTCCTTCAAAAATGGATGGCCACACTGGATGCCAGTGTAATAAAAGGCAAACTGGCAAGAGGGGCAATTATTCTCCCAGATGTAACATGATATTCTTTGTTGGAAATGCTTCGTGGTATTCAGTGCTAGAGGTGTGCAAAACTCAGCTGGAAATGTTCACAAGAAACTTCATGAACTCAAAAATGTCTTAAGTTTTTCCTGCTTAGACAGGCCAGTTGGCCCAGACAGCCTCCTGAAACTCTTTCCAGCTAAATGATCTTATGATGACATGACACTCTCAAAAGGTGGAATGGGTATTCAAATCGGGGTAAGATAATGTCTTCAGCCAAACACCATAACACAACACTACTAGATATTTCCTAAAATAATGTTATAAAGTAATGTGAACATTGAATAAAACTGATCATGAAGCTGTATTTTGAAAATATGGGGAAAAAGATATTCTCCGAAAATCCAGGATGATAAAAAGACTGAAGAATTTTCCTATCGTTATTCTTGCCGTCCTGAATAATAACTATTTTCCACAAGAACTTTTGTACATATGCATAAGTCCAATTAACAAGAATCTCTTTTCCAGCAAAATTGAGGGAATTCATATGTCAGTAAGATCTACACATATTTGGTATATGTATCCTATGACAAATATCAGTGCTATTGAGAAAGTTTATTCTTTAACTGAAGTTTTCAACACTGAGACACAGATAAATTGAATTTAATATAAGTCACAGTGCTAATAAAATATTCTTTGTTAAACACACACTTAATACCCAAAATTTCTGTCCATATAGCCTCTGAAACAGGATTCTTGCACATTTGGGTAATTTGTAGCAAAAAGTCGGACTAAAAATGTTCAAAAGACTTTCCTATAATATCCAGCAAGACAAAATAAAATGAGGACAGCATTCTCTGTTGCCATGGAAACACAAATGTCCAGTGCAAATTATGTGATGTTCAAAGTTATTTTCTATGCCAGTTTGAACAATTTTTCTAAAATATCATGTTATTTTCACAGAGAGACAACACCCCTGCTGTTCTAAAGTTTAGAACTTTGTGAAAACAGACACACAAATGTTGCCTGGACCACCAGCCAAAGACTTTCTAAATTGGAACTTTTTTACATTTTCTTCCTTTGAGTAAGAGGAAATGACTAAGCTCAGAGAGCTGAAAATCCCCTTATTGTTGGAAACTGCTCTATTGTTTTAGGCTGAGGACTCACTAGGAAAACAAAAGGGGAATACACAGGACTGGATCACTAAAGAATTCCCCAGCCTGTGCAAGGAAGTGCAGGACTTCACATCCAGGTGTTGGGGTCTTTCCTAAACTTTACAGCCAACAGTTCAGCCAAGGGCTGGGCTTACAGATCGCCCCTTTCTGAAGCAAACAGGGCTGTGTCACAGCTGAGATGAGGCCCTGGAGCCCTCAGACTCTGCGGTGTCTCTGCCCACCAGGTGGAGAGAACCTTTGCAGTCGTTCCTAACATGTTTGCAGGGCTCCTTCTCACTGCCCCCAGACAGCACCATGGGCAATCCTCTGGGATGACTCATCTAAAAAGGAAGTTCTGCATTCTTTGAGGTTTCTGTGAAAACCCAGATGCCTGAAACCAGCTGAATAGTGACAGATATACAATCAGCATCCTCGGGAACACCACCCCTTGGGTGAACCCCAGAGAAAGATGCCCTTGCAGAGCTGTCATTAAAGAGATGTTGCACAGCTCAGCTGTGCCTCAGCACGCCCTGGTTTGAAGGGCCTGCTCTGCAGGAGGGAATGCAGGAAACATCACCTCTCCCAAAATTCACTGATAACACAGAGGAAAAACAACATTCCTTCCCTTCCCAGGGTTTCTCATGGCTACAAAGAGTATCAGGGTGGGATGAAGGCCAGATGCAGGTCCCTTATACAAACTGAGGAAGAAAGAGCAGTACTGTTCCCAAACTATAAAGCCTGCAACATCTGTGAGTTAGGCTGGAGTGGAGAGGGTGACAAGTCAAGGACCTTAATTTATTCTTCTCTTCCAACTTTGCCATCTGAGACCTAGCAACAAGAATGTTTAATGCAAAATTTGCACAGTTTGATTTTGATCCCAAACTTCAGATAGAGAAAATCTCATCAATAATTTTACTAAAGTCAACAGCTCATCCAGCATCTATCTAAACATTCCACCAGTTGTTTCTGACTAGCAGAAAGGCTTTCTGAGCTTTATATAAATTTCTTCCAAGCTTTTTAAACCCCAGTATATGAAAGGCAGATAAATCATTAATTCATATTGTTGACTTTTATGGCAGCATGCACCTTTCTTTGTTGCATATCTCACCAGACCATGGATTCTGCTCAGGTAGCCCAGTACACAGGTCTTTGCTGATATTACAAACATCACAGTTGTTCCATCTAGAAACCTTTATTCAGTAAATGATTTATAAGTGCAACAGATTAAACAGGAAAAAAAGCAGCAACATTGACATAGGGCTCATGTGATGCAAGGCACAGCACCAGATTTCCATGGAGCAGTTCTGTTTTCATGGTAAACAGCTTTTGAGGCTCAGCAAACGGTTGTTTTGGGTTGCCTCAGGGAGTCAACTCATCTGCACTTGCTCTGACAGTGTCAGATGATTGTTCAGGCTTTTAAACATCACATGAATGAACGTCAGAGCTGCCTGAAGGCTCTCAAGGAGTGTGGGATAAACTGAATTTTGTCACCTTGGAGAAGAGGGGCTGAAACATCGCTTGGCTTCCTGGCCAAGAGTAGACAGTCAGATAGAAATTGATAGCAAACCCTAAAAATTGTGGTCAGTTACTGCTGCTTTATCCTCCCTCGTGTCTTAGTGGAAACCTTCCTTTCTTTTTCACTGACAGCAGAGGATGATCTGGGTTTCCAATGCACTGCTGCAGGCAAGGGCACCAGCAGGGCCATAGCCATTTTACCTCTCCTTTGGCCTGCTCCTCCTCCAAACTGCCTCATAACTTGCTGCCTCTGGCTTTTCTGTGACAGCATTCTCCTGCCTTGGTTGCACACCTCACAGGGCCACAGATTCTGCCCAGGAAGTGCAGCACAGGTCAGGCTGTTATAGCAATTAGCACCATTATTTTTTTTCAGTAAGTGATTATAAACATGGCATATTAGACAGGAAAAACAGGTGTCTTGCTTTGCATACACCTGGGCCTGGTTGTGATGAATGATAAGGAATAACACTTACTAGTAATAAATAATTCAGCTCTTCTGATCCCCCACCAAAACTGTACCCAGAGAGGTCTGTCAGTGCCTGCCTAGATCAATTGCAGCTACCACTTTCTAAAGAAACCATCTCTACCTTAACTTTAGGGAATTTACCATGACAAAGACTTTTTACTCAAATTTCAAACAGGATAGTTTTTCTATTCCCAGCCTAGTTTTTCTCCTAAGAGCTGAATTTGCTCTAGATGTATTTTATGACTCAGCACCTTGCCCTCATAAGTCCCTGTCATCACAGGTGACAGAGACAGAACAGAAATGTGTCATGCAGCTACATTGTTAGGACTGAAGTGAATCCAGAAGGAGCTTTTAATCTTTAGGCCAGAGGCTAAAAAGGTAGCATGATAAATTCATAAGCATCTGGACTGTGCGGTGACTTTCAGACTTGATGGCAACCTGAGGCTGCAGAGTGAATAACTGATGAAAACTTCAAAATGTGTGTGTGGGGAGAAGTGTGAAAGACACCAGCTACAGGCACATTTTTTTAGGCAGGAAAAATGCTGTCTGTTAAGAGCAGTTCATGTGAGAGCACTACAGGAGTTTATGTGTCTGGCTCTCCACACGGAGGCAATGGGGGGAGTCAGGTACAGCACGGGCCAGGCCAAAGCTGCTGAGAGATCAGATCCAGGCTGATCTGTGCCTCTCCACTGCACCAAAGCAGAAGGGATCGTATGTGGCTGCTGAAATCACTGACTCATTTGGGTGCCATCATATGCTTGTAATTAATTCAACATGCCTAGTGCCTGGAATAGTGGTGTAGGCGTTCAGACAACATGTTCCTCTGAGAAAATACTCAGTGAGACAGAGCCTTGCACAGCCCTGCTTACCACAGCGTGTTCTTACTAAATTATGGACCTCCAAGAAGTTGGGGGTTAATGGGAGGGCTGTAGCTCCAAAGCAGGACTTAAATGTATGTAAGCAGACACCTAGGAAATATCTGAGAGTTTGAAACCAGTCCAAGATCAGGCCTCCTCCTCTCTCTCTGACTGTGGCTGTGTGAAATGGCTGAAATGGAGCAATATGGGACAGGGAAGGACAGTTCATCCAGACCTTGAAGGAGCATGTAAAGGTCATCTCAAAGCTAGTTCTAAACATGGCTAAATCCAGGCAGAGCATCCAAGACAAAAATTTGACTCAAGACCATGTGTTTGCAGGTCCTACAGAAGTACCCTCTGTACTTCCTTGGGAGCAGGGCAGATCTGCTGGTGTCTGGGTGCCAGGTGCAAGGGGACACACACTCCCACTGCTGCTTGCTCAGGGAAGTGTATGGTTCATTTACAGTCACTGTCATTCTCAGTGAACTTCCCTCTGCTGAAGCATGTTAGTGCTTACAAAAAACAGGAAAGCTGTGGACTACTGACCCATATCTGCATAAAGCCTCACATTAATCTTCCTCTCCTGCTCTTTTCCATCCCCAGTGATGACTGAAAATAAGAGAGAACAGTGATTAGATTATTTTACTAATCTTTATCCTATTTATTAAATCATGACATTTCATCCCCCATTGAATTGCATAACTATACTATTGAGAAGTGTAATATTATCCATTTTTATTTCAAAATGCTGAATAAAAGGCATGTCTATGACACATTTCAGCGGAAATTAGACAATGATGTTTTTGTACTCAGAAATGAGATGTGTTTTTATCTTACCATGCTTAATATTCATGCTAATTTACAACACATTTTTTTATTGTTATCAGAGAAGCATATTCTTTAGGTATAAATTTGATCTACTGCCTGCTAACTGAGGATTACATGAAGATGGCTTTTGGCCCACTTCTCTTTGTATTCTCCTGTGTGCTGCCATGCAGTGCAAGACAATAAAAGTATAAAGATCTTCCTGAATATTTTTCTTCTCAGTTTTTTTTAAACCTACAGAAAATCCTGGTTTTATGTGGGCAAATGACACAGGGTTATTATTCTATTCTCTTCTATCAGAGGTTGATCTGAAGCTCTTTTTACTCAAAGTACCTCCAGCTTGCTTTATACTTCATTTCATAATGTTTTATTATACTGGACTTCTAATCACTCAAAATCTAATAAAAAAAAGGCATTCTCATGGCTGAAATAGAGCATCTTGTAATTCCTCTCCCCCTGATCATATTAGGTATGTTCAAAATTATCCAAAGCTTTTTCTAACTCAGTTTAGGGATTTGTGTATACATCTAAATCATAAAACTCTCCCATCACACTGGGTTTTTTCTAAACCTGTAAATCCTGTAAACTTTCTTTTAACCACCAACAGAGATGAAGTATTTCCATTAGGATTTTAGAGTACTCTGTATATAAGAGGTTCAATATGTGCAAGCTTACTTGAAAAAAGCAGGGTTATTTATTGTTAATCACCTGGCCTGATAGTTGCCTGCTGGATACACTTCTTTCTTAAAGGAAAGAAAAAAAAAGAAAATTTAATCTCTCTAGTTGATGCCTGGCTATCTTCTTCTCCAGAAGCTGTATCAACCACCTTAGCCATAGCTAAGGAGACAATTACTCATTCCATTTCTATTTTCTGGGTTGCTGCTGTTTGTTTTTCTCTCTCCCTGGATGAGGATTTTAGCATGATCTCAGAAGGTGAATGCTGTCTGAGCACAAGGACACTACACTTACAGACTTTTGCATGCTATTTGCATAGCAGATGTTTTTGTAAATACAATGAGCAGGTGAGACAATGAAATAATATGTGTTATGACCTGGTGAGCATGTGCTGTTTTTATAAACTGGTGACTTCTCAAAGAAATACCACAAAAGAGAGGGATCTTTTTATTTTTTCAGTTTTCCTATGTGCTGGTGTCTGTCCATTAATCTAATTAAATAATGGATGCAAGTATCCCAAAAAGACACCTATGTATGAATGTCATGACAGAAATTTTCACCTCTGCTGAAGAGATCATGAAGTTCAATGATTAAAACTGCAATGCACCTGTGCTGGACACCAGTGACACGTGCAGAACGAGATTCCTCTCCAGGCAGCAGCTCCTCTCTGGAGGTCACCACTACCATTCATAAGGGGTAAAACCTGTACAGCAGAAGGCTTTGATATAGTGCCTCTCTAGCAGAATCTCTGTGGTGCAACTTTTGGACTGTTATGCTACAAAAATAAGGCTTTGACCTGGGTTGTAATGGAAAGATATGTACTGAGTACCTCTCCTCAGTTTAGGCACTGAATAGCATAGTTCATCTTGCTTTTCACAGTTACAATAAAATATCCATTTTCCTACTGGGACAGCAAGTAGAAACAAATGGAAACTATTTGAATTTTCCAGTGCTAATTCAGCAGATCTGTGTTTAAACCCACAGATATGCACTGACTTGTTCAGTAAGCCAGCACTAACTCTGTCAGAAAGGTAGCATTAGTATACCTGGCCAAAATCCATAAGAGTGGAAGAATATTATATTTAATATATGTATGTATTAAAAAAATTCAAAACATGAGTGAATAGAAAAAAAAATAAAATAGCATGGTAGATGGATATTACAGAGTAAATATGATTAAAAAGCTCAGAAATTCTTGTAGATTACAGATTTAGAGCAAGGACAGTATCAAATCTGGTTTATTTGCTCAGAAAGATTGAAACAAAATGGAGAAACAGTGGAGAGTCAGTGGTCTAAGAATCACAGACAAAATCCTCCAAGCTCTTTCTTAACCCTTTCTCATTATCCAAGTAGAGGTAACAGATGTTTTGTTGGTGGTAAGATCTTTGATTTCCATTACATTCACAGTTCCTTATAACAAATTATTATCACCTCAGACTTGCAGGAGTGGATGTTGCTCTGCCAGTAAACCTGGTTTCTATTGTCATGCTTTCTCTTCAGCATTTATTTTCCAGTATAGCTCAGGTATGATACACTTCCAGTTAACAGGAGAAAAAAAAAAAAGGAAAACCTATGCCTTTTTTTTTTTTTTTTTTTTTTTTTTTTAGGTCATTGACTTTTTGTAGTGGGAAAATTCACTATCGTATGACTTTGCCAGTAAATCAGGCCAAATGATTTTGTAAAGCCAAATGCTTGGAAACATGGTCAGCTGATTAAGGCACTGGGCTGTGACTCAGAGGATCTGGATTCAGTTCCTGGCACTTACTGCATCACCTTGGGCAAATCACTTTACTGCTTTTATCCTTGCAATTCCAAACGTTGAAGGACCTTGGCAGCATTCCTTCTGCCCTCTCCCTGCCTCCCCCTCCATGGCCCACCAGTGCATCCTGCAAGCTGCACACAGCTGAGAGAATGGGGTTTGTCCTCAGTACAAAGCTCCCTGTTACCAGCTGAAATTAAATACATATATGTAAGAAATTGTTTTGCTGCCTTAAAGGCACTCTGAGTTGGCCCTATAAATAAATAAATTGTGAAGAAAAAGCACAAAGTTCTCCTTCAGAAAGCCAGCTCCATGCCCTCCCTTATTTCCATCGTTGCCTCTGTGGCAATGAAAGCAAGGCTTGTATTGTTAGCAGTGGCAGGAGCAGAGCTGCTGCTTCTGTTTCTGCTGATAACTATTTCTACTGCCAAAGCAGCACCTGCAGTGCCAGCACTCAGAGGGTGCCTGCAGGCACCCACCGAGAGTGGCTTCCCTGCTCTCAGGGTGCTCTGCTTTGGACTGGGCTGCAGAGCAGCAGCATTTCCTTCTGGAGGCTGTGCATGCCCCAGCAGCCATTCCTGGGTATGATCCTTTCCAAGCTGTCAGCAGAGAGAAGCAAAGGAATCACTTCTCAACCTCTGATCTCCCAAGTATCCTTAATGGGCATGCATCCAGACGTTTTCATTAATGTAAGTAGCAGCTAACTAAACTGGCTAATAAGTTGTCTCTGTTTTTCACTCATTCTCAATCAACATAACTAATCAACATGCCAGAGAATGCAAAATACTGTACAAGCCCTTGAGAGGAGAAGCATTTTTAATCATCATGATTGTTCATCTGTTGATAAAAAAAGTGTCTTAAAATTAATAAAATGATAGCTTGTGATGCTGAATCTTTAATAGGATATGGAAAGCACATTCAATACAGAGTGGAAAAGGGCATTGTGGGATATGCTCTGAATCACAAATGTACTGATGTGAAAATTCAGAAAGCTCAAGACACAGTGATGGACAGTTAAATATCTTATATAGTTAGAAAGGAAATATGACCTGGAAGCAAAAATTTAAACTGAGTTGAAAATACATATAAGTAGGTGACAGTAATAAAGAGGAATAACACAGCTAATAACACTTGGCATTTGTATCCTTTTGCATTTAGCAAGCACTTTATAAATCTGAATAAATAAAGACAAACCAGGTCATAATAAGTTTAATATTATAATTCACAATTTATATGTGTAACAGCTGACACACAGAGAAATTAAAACCAACATTACCAAAAGAGACACCTGCTTTCATTCTGATGTTCAAAAGCCTGTCTATCCTTCACTGAAAAGTCAAGGTTCCCAGACTTTGAGAAAGCCTATTCATTTTACGTGCCTCAGTTCTTAAAAAATATAATTGCCCATATGTGTACAGCAAGTCTTTGCAAAATTACTAATGGAAACCATAATGATTACACCATATTAAGCTTCTTGGGCTCAATTTGTCTAAGTCAGTCAGCATGGACATCCTTTACAGCTAAGGAATTTTCATTAGTACTGCCAATGGAGTCTAAGGTATGATTCATCACATCTTAAAGTGACTGCTTTAAACAAGCCAGATGAATTACACCTTAAAAATGCATGTTTCTCTGCATTTATCATAAAGAGAACCTGCCTTGAGCAGAGCATCTGTGAAGGCTGCAGTCCCAGTTCTGGGGCTCTGAAAATGCTCGGTGTTAATGGGCTGCTTTTATGACATTCTGCCCTGGATACAAAGCCAGTAGCAGGTAAATCCTATGCACACAGATATGTTTTTGTTCTCTAAAACCTATTCTGATAATAAATTCCTTATACCTGTTGGATAGTATAGCAAGTATTTGACAAAATTTCTAGAAAGATATACATGCTTCTATGACATATGGACTTTCATATAACTGTTCAGCACAGTCATTTACTGCTGGTATTCTCAAAATTATACAGCTGAAAATCTGACCTGTATTTTGTTTATTTGATAAAATTTCTTTTTAGCCAGAGAAAAGATGAGTATGTCATTTTTGATGTTTATGTTCAGTGGAGGCATTTTCTCTCACAAGTGTTGAAAACCCTGCTGTATATACAAAGGCCATCTAGAAATTAATTTCATGACTCTATTTCAGAGCAAGCCTCACTAACCCAGGTTATCTTTTTAAATTATGATTAATTATCCTGTCAGCTGAGATGAAAGACATTAATAAAAACACAATTTTGGAAGTGCTCACAGAGAAGTTCATCTGTTGTTTCAAATCTTTTTCTGCTGGAAGTATTTCCTCCTGGTAAAGGTTTTTTGCTTTGGGTACTTAGTGTCCACCCAGGATTCCTTGAAAAACTGAGAGTCTCTAAATGCCAGTAAAAAAGGTTCCTGTAAAGCAACTAAATGGCTGAGAAGTGGTTTTGAAGACCCAAACCTTCATGTCTCTGCAATTGTGCTGCTTCCAGAAATTCACATTATCCAGCTTAAGACATTTTCCAGCTTCTAAAAAGAAGTATTAAGATCAAATATTGCAAGAGAAAAAAACATTATGTTTCATCATCTGTAGAGTCCATAGCTCTGCTCAGCAGTGAAGGAGTGCAGTGGCAGAGCCCAGGCTGGGGTGGGTGTCTGCACAATCAGGTGTGTGTGTTTATCCTGCACACCGTGCTCCCTGTGTTGACATGTACACTGTGCCCAAGCACCACAGCAGCCTGGCAGGATCCAAAGGTGTTCCTTGTCCTCGGTGCTGGCAAGTGTTTGTGTATGTTTGGTAGCCTGAGAGGGAAAGAATGACCTTGTCCTGGGTTGTGTTGCTAAGCTTTTGCTTTTCCCAGCAATTCAATATATCAGCTATTGATTTTCATATTGATGGTTCTGGGTGTTGGGCAAAGGTGGCAGAGGATAGGGCAACAGAACAGTATTATTTGTTCATGGCAAAGAAAATTTGAAAAATTCATTTTGAAAGGAAGTTTAATGAAGGAATTAAAACCTTATGAGTGTGAGTTTAATACAAATAAGAGAAGAGGCAGATCAAGAGGTTTGCAATTCTCAGATGAGTGGCTATGGTCCTGACATATTATTTACAGTAGTTCTTAACAATTTTATCCTTTCTTGTCTCTCATGCAAGGAGAACAGCTAAAGTAGCCATGAGCTGGTAAATATTAAAAAAAAAATACTCCTGATTAAAAGCAGATGCTATAATTTGTGACTTCAGTACTTCAAGACCAGAGAAGGGAAAATAAAGTAAAATAAAGTAACAGCAAAATCTTCTGTACTAGCACCCTGTGCAGGTCTCAGTCTTCATTCATTAACTCAGATTTTATTCTGGATTCTCCCCTGAATAAAGAAAAATGCATTCTTGTTTGAGATGGCCGTATGTAGCTTCAGAAGCCTTTAGGATTTTATCTATTTGATCACAGATTACTTCTCCCCTCAAATTATTCAAAGAAAGTGGTTAAAAGGTCATAGAAATTAATGGAAGAATATGAGTGTATTTCAAAAAGCTTTGCAGTCCCTAAAATGCAGAAAGGTTGAAAGTACTTTTCAACAATATTTCAGTCAATAAAAATGCTTATATAGTTTCTGTGAACAGTCCAGGAAATTTTGGCACTCAGTAAGAGGTGCACTGGAGAAAAATCTATAGTCTTATGAGTAGTATGTTTCCTTGGAAAGAAATGATCCCAAATTCCTCATCACTAGAGGAAATGTCTAACAAATAAATGACTACATGAAAAAGAAAGGGAAGCTTCACTTGGTTGTTCTTGAAACATGAGAGTCATGTTATAAAGTCATCTGCTGGACTATATCCAGTGGTGAGTTTCTCAGATGAAGACATTTAAAATGAATATCTCTAGGATTTGGACATAGAATTGATAAGTGTTTTGGAAAGACAGCTAACCCAAAAATTGATGTATTTAAAATTCTGGAATTAAGTTTATAAGTTTTGCCTTTGTGTGTGTGTATTTCTTCTTCCTTTCTTTTTTTCTTTGTGGTTTTGTATTAAAAATGAACATGAAGCAGTTGTAGTAATAGAAATTATGTTACTTTCAGATTGAGTATAGAATAGCAGGAATTTCCTATTATTCTATCTTGCCTTTTTATTATTTTGGGAGAAACACCTGCAGCCAGCAGATGAATAATTTCAGCATCACTCTCCAACTCCTTCCTTTTGTCTTCACTCAAGTGTATTGTAGTAATGCTGCTGCACAAAAGAAAACAAAGACCTGGGTTTACTACCAAACTTTATCCATTCCACTGCAGTGATTTAAATTAGGACCTTGTACATCCTGGACTTTCATAAGGTAGATGAAAACAGACATTCATCAACAGAGGGCTATTTAGCTTCTCTGGTACCAGAATTGCCTTTCTCTCTTGGTCTAGGGCAGTGATAAAGATTAATTGGCACTCGTGATGAGTTGGTCTTCTATCAAGGACTTGCCTTGTACCAACAATAATTAGCTGTAATGCTTCAGAAATTGCCACCAGACTCCAAAACCTGTGTTATTCTTTTCATGGAAAGAACCTTGAAAGACTTGACTGCAAGCCTAATTAATGGTATCAGAATCTCAATTTTGATTCATACTGAGGATTTAGAGGCTGGGTCGCGTCCAGAACCTCGCCACCACTTTTCAAAGAATGCATATAAAACTGGAATTACGCATTCTTTGGTGCACATGGTGGCAAATGAGATAGAGAGAAATATAGCCCTTTATAAAGAGCACATGGGTGAACCAGATAATTCATATGTTTTTACAGGCTTTAATGATTGCTGGCTCAGGTATTGCTATGGTAGTAAATAAGATATTTTACACTACAAGTAGAAGAAATAATTTGAACTATACATCTAAGTTTGATATGAAGAAGAAATGTAAACTTTTGAGGGAAAATCTTAGGACAGCTAACAAAAATATTTGAAGATGCAGCAGTGATCAGAAATTAATTCCTGTATAATGTAACATAATACAAACAAATATGAAAGTGCTAAGTAAACACTAAATAAAATAACTCTAGATTTTCAGCTTGAACATGGATCTAGACACCTGAACTCAGTATACATAGCAGAAACCAAATTGAATCAAAGACAAGAAACAAACTAAAGCTACAGAGAAAAAATTACATCAAAAGAAATTGAAAATTGGGGGCTATTTAAAATTGTTAAGGGTAAGTAATGGATGAAAAGCTTAGAGGAAATAATGAATGAGCTATAAACGGTAAAGCAGATGTTCCACTACAATTTGTCCCATAGTACAAGAAGAAGGAACAATCAATAAAAATTTAAAATAGCATATTGTGCACTGCACAGCAGAGGTGTCTCTGGAAAACATTCATGTAGCTTGTAAATGTAATAATTTCAAGATGTTCTTGCTATCCAAAAATTTGAAGAGATACACAGAACTCTCACTTCTGGTATAGATATATTTAAAAATGGAACAAATCTATGCAAGAAAATAAGATCACTATATTTTAGTATGTAAAAGTTTATGGACAGATCTGTTCTCCTCATGGGGTTTATTATATCTTGTTCTAAGTAACACAATGTTGGGCAAGTCTAAAGAAAAATACAAAATGAGATGGGCTCCTGGCTAGGCAGATATTAGGAATCTTTTCATCCTTTTTGTATTTCACTTTGTAATTCTGACCTTGTGAATAAAGAGCTCCATCCGTCTGATATTCAACGAAATGATAGCTGGTATAGTAAGTCTTCCAATTTAAAGGACAGATATATTCTAGTAGCATATGCTACTAGAGACAGAGCCAGCAGTGACATCTAATCACTGTGAGAAAGCTCATTCTGACTTTGCTGCCAACAATTTAGGTTAGATAACAGACGTGCATTGACTTGATAACAGGTGGATAAAAGGGTATAAACTATGTTTTGTGCCTTCTGTCTGTATTACTTATAGATTAGCTGATTTGGGGGATTCAAGAGAGATTGTGTCATACGAATTTAGTTTCTGTGAGGGTTGAGTACTTGTGAAAGATGGCAGATTGGTAGCGTTCGATTTGAAATTCTTGATTTAACTATAAGAATGATACATATGTGGAGATGGTCACGTTTGCCAAAGCTTCATAATTGTGTAGATGAAGGAGTAACCAAAGAACACAGAAGATTGTCTCTAGTTTCTTCTTATTTTTATTATTTGGCTCTCAAACATTGCTGCTCATGAGACAAAACGAGACGATCTGTATTTAACTTATTAATTTACTGCTTGAGGAGCTCCTGAACCAACGATTGCTCAGACAAAGGATGAGACCAATTGCAGTGAGGAGAGAAAAAATGATGAGATATATTTTCTGACAGGTTCTTGCTGCCCATAGCTCTATTTTTGTTTTGAAATGTACTTCGAAATAAAACTTATTATCACACAACTTGAAAGCACTGTGATTTATAAATCAAAATTGTTGTTTGAGTTATTCCTGTGTAATAAAGACAATAACAAAGGAACTATCTCAGGCTAGCATTTTCAGAAGGAAGACCTAGAAATGAAAATGTAGTTAATTTCATTAATTCTCTGGCCTTCTTGTTGACAAGTACAGCGAACTTAACATTACTGTTGGTTAATGCCATTATATGACCCCTCAAAGGTGGATTGAGTCCAAAAAATCTGCCAGAGCAACAGTTATCATATGACAAAATCTTTCATCACGGCACAATCCAGTGCAAATCTGAAAGCAGTAACTTGATCAGCTATTCTGTGTTTGCAATTTGTTATTGAGTTTCAAAAAAGGGTAAAATTCAGATAGTTTACAGAAATGTTTTTAAGAAGGCAAGGCTAAAAGATTCTGTAAATTATATGAAATCTTCAGAACCTGTGGGATGCAGATTTTTTTTTTCTGAATGGAGAATGACTTAGAAGTGTCAGACAAAAGCACCAAGCATGAGAATGAGGGAATTCAGTTCAGAAGGTCCAAAGCTCACAGCTTCAGCTATGTCACATTTACAGATGGCCTGGCAGCTTGGGGTGAACAGAAACAAAAGAGGCTCTTTAATAACCCTCTGCAGGGCCATAGCTCTGGCTGTGCCTGGTTCCCACCTGACAGTCAGGTGCCTGCAATGACTTTGTTCTTGCTTCTCTTGCCATTTAGCATTCACACTCCCATACATCCATTTGTTCTCTCCTCAGTATTGAAGAGCCTGTACACATGCAGACAATGTGGAAAGTGAAGCAATGTTGTATGGCAACAAATTTATTATGGTATTGCTGTTTTCTAATATAAAAGGCCAAAGAATTAGAAGACATTCACCTCTTTTAGGAATTTACACAATTTCTATTGTAACCAGAGAACAACTTCCACTTCACTTCCTTCGTAGACTGGGGTGAACAATGTGCTTAATCTGGCAGAACTTCACATAAACAAGATAAGCCTTCATCACACAGTTTCTCAGCTGAAAGGATAACATGCAGAGTATGACAACGAACCAGAATTTAGCACTCCCTGGGGAAAGTAAAGAATAAATTCCAAGTATTTTTTTCTGTGTATATTTTATTAATACCAATTTTAAAATGACAGCTGTAAAAGAAGAAATTTTCTTTTGCTATGAACCATGCAGGAGACAGCTTTCACTAGATCATGACTTTATGTTGTCATTTATATCATTATTAAATTACATTCCTAAGGAATTGCCTCTATTTTATAAGTTACATGAACATGGGACACTTGTTTTATGTTTGGACAGTTTCCATCTTGTCAGGTGAAACTACTATTATTTCAGTTATTGCTATCCTAACTCACACATTCAATGATTTCTAGAATGCAGTACTTTGAAAGAAATGGGATGATAGGGGTTTTGTTTAACAGATATTTAAGTCATAAGTGACAGTCTTTATTCTGATTAAAAGCTACAATAATAATTAGAGGCAAACTAATTGGTGAAAAATAGATATCTGTTCAGCACTGTCAAAAAATGATCTAAAAATGTAATGCTTGAGAAAACTAAGAGCTTAAGAGACCAAAAGTTTTACATTCTGCCTTTAAATTTTTAGTAGTCAATGAAGTGCTGAAATGTGTACTATTTCTGGCAGTGTGTAAGTACAAACACTTCATTTCTATTTGCCATTTTTACATATAACAGGACTGACAGAGTTACTTTAGGAAATCTAGCCAAATATACTGACATATCTTTTTATTTAGCTAAATTTTTATTACTTAAAGTCTTAGCTATTGAAGACCAAGGATCAAATTGATGTAAGGAAAATGCACACTACAAAATATGCCACGAGAGGAAACAAGTACAGTCAATACACCTGCATGTGTGTGTGTGATGTTCTAAAATACCCCACTGGGGCAGTACATGGGCACATCTACAAACCTATGGACAGGTTCCAGTAGGTTTTATTGGGAACAGAATTTCATCATTTGTCTTATCTCTAACTTTGACTGGACAATATTTTTTCAGGGAAGATAATGCGTTCCCGTGGAACTGGGTCCGAATTGCTGTAACTGGGCTGTGTTCAGTGTCGCGTGCAGGATGGGCTGACAGATGTGTTCTGGAATGGATGCAGCACTTGCAGCTTTCAAATATTAGTGTTACTAATAAATAGGGGACTACTTACTCTATTTATTAAACTTTCTAAACCCCAAACAGCAGCTGTAGGAAAAGAAAGATTTATCTACCAATAAAAACCCAAAGATTACATTTACCAAATCCCCATTCTTTATTGTAATGAAATTTGTCTTTCAGCTTTTAAAATGCATTTATAGAGCCAGAAATGTATTCTGGTCCACTGTCTTTGAGATGAATAACCACATTATTACTTGCCTGTCAAATCTAAGTACGGTTGTTAATAACACACAGACAGCTACTAAAAATTCAAAACATGGGAGGTTTCCTTTGGAGAAAATTGCAGTTTTAACCTCTGATTTCCCTTCTGAATCAATTACTTACTTTCATATAAACCTTGCAATACCTGATCTCCAATCAGAAGTGAAAAATGGTTGAAAGGATTCAAAGATTTTTCGAACATACCTATGGAAATACACTGCCAGAATTTTAAAATTCCACAATCTTTAATCTATAGGATATCTGTGCTCTGCACATTATCCAGTAAGCATAGTAGAAGACTTACTTGATGGAAAATATTTAAAGGTATTTTTTAAATTTTGCACTTTTATTTCTATGTAATCTATATTTGCACTCAGAAAACTGGACATCTAAACCAGAATTCTTTTCTGATGTCATATTTTAACAGTTTTACTTTACTACTTTTCATTAAATGAATGAAAAGAAAGATACCCCATATTTATGATACATAACAAGGAAGAACCACCTAACCTATACATAACAATATAGGTTATTTCCCTAGTGTGAACACATTCAACACATATGGCTCAAAATTCTAGATAAAAATTTCTCTACAGTTATAAGAATACCTTTCTGCTATTTTTTTTACTAGCCAATGTAAAAAATAAACCCATTTTGGACTTAAATTTCAGTTCAACGTGACTATTTCACTAACTTCTCCAATTCCTTTGTACCTTCTGAGAGATAGATCTGGAACTTAGTATCTCTGTTTTCTAGAGCCTCCCACCCAAATGATTTTATTTTTTCATGAACTATAGATTTTTGATTCCCAGAATGTAAATGTAAGTGAACAGGCCCAAGCCATAGAACACAGGTAACAGAGAGTCCTTCACATGCCACCTGCGTATTGCAAAACTTTTTTCCTTCAGACTTTAATTGGCCATCCTCATCAAACCAGGCTGATCATCCAGCAAGGAAGTGATCAGAAATGTCTTCTTCTGATCAGATTTATTGCTGATTTTTAGGTTTTGAAAGATCTGGTATACTGAGGAGGAAGATAAATTATGCTGTATAATTAGGCTCATTCACTTATCATTCTCCTCCCCTTTCCCTATTTCACACTAAAGCAGTAGAAAAGTGCTTTGAGGGTCTGCTCCAAGTGTATTGCAGCTACAGACTCAAGCTAAGTCTCAATCCAAATTTTGGTGTGAAGAATCCAGCCACGTGTGCAACGGCAGATCTTCAGCAATCTCTCCACAGAAGAATGAAAAGTGAACTCACAACTGAGGTGCTGCTAAAATCACTCTGTGGAGCAGATGAAGACTGCACAAGAGTCTACAAAGGGCTTCAGGGCTTGCTGAAGTGGTTAAAAATATTTTATTTAAAAAGTAGAATTACACATTCTTTTTAACTTGTCAAGCCTGAGTTAAAAATATTTCACTCATATTTTTCTCATGGCAACACCAAAAAATTGATATAAAATATAATCTTTGCAATAAAGCAAGAGCATTCCTAGTAGGCTACCTTTCCAACCTTATTCAGCAACGTGGTAGTCTTAGCCCAAATTCACATTCATTCAGTTTAGCATCACATGTCAAATCAACCAAACAAATATCTCACATTTGAGGTGTTTCATCACTATGTTTAAAAAAATTGTCCCAAGAGGTTCTGCCCATTATTAAAAATTTCACTGATATGGTCCTCATCTATGCATTTAATCGTTCTGGAAAACCTAATCCCACTGCACTGCCAACTGTCCTTTCAAGAAAGTCAACAGATAATTATGCAATCTGTTCATGCAGTGCAAATAACTTGGCATTCTGGGAGCCTACCACCGTGACAGGAAATAATCCCTACTTGTGGGGATGCGAATGCTTTACGTGAATTCAAATTCCTTGCTCTTTCAATGCCACCATAGGAGGCAGCAGTGGCAACATGCAAATATTTTTTAAATTACAGTGCTGGCTTTGAGGTTGGATTATTATTTTTGACAGCTCTCTCCTTTCAGGTATTACACTTGGTAAAGCCCAGTGTACATCTGCATGATGTGCTGCTATTCAAACAAAAACATCTGCCCTCTGTGGTATCTTATGTCTTCAAAAAGACTGCTGTATGAAAAGTCTACATCTCTCTCCCCCTACCCCATCAGCTTGCCTCATTACAGTCAAATTACCTTAAAGTATATAAAGCTATTTATTTTTCCCCTAAGGCTGTTGCACAGTAGCTTAAAAAAAAAATTACTCTTGTGATACAGTGTAGGAATTCTTAGTTCAATAGCTCTATTTTCAATTATTTCATTTCATATATATCTACATGACCTGCTACATTCTACAAGTTCCAGATGAACACAGGGGCAATGTCTTTGGCTGATCAAAGATGTTTTATGAAATGATTGACAGTTACAAGTGGACAGACAGTTACAAATACAGTGAAACAGAGTGCAGTTGCTTTGTCAGTTGTCTTTAGATAAATAAAATACCCCTCCACAGATATCCAACTGTTGGAGTATCTTTCCAACCACTCATATAAAGAAAGAATTTATTGTGCTTGTATGCTTGATGATCTATTCTTGCATACATATGATTCATATTTCATGTGTGCACACACTTCTTCTTAAACATGACAGGAATAAATACATTTTAACTTGCAGGTAATAAAGTGAGAAGAAATATTAAACCATCAAGGGACATAGAAAAATTCTGGTGTAAGAGAATTCTAACTTCATGTAAGATTAATTTGAATAAATGTAATTTTCTATAGCCACCTTGTCATGATGACTCATCATTCTCCCATAATTAATTTACAGTAATAAAATCAAGATAAGACTAGGTTATGAGGAGCAGAAGTATATTTCCTTCTTCTAAGAAGGGCAGTTATAGAGAATCTCTGAACGTAAGCGAGATTCATTGTGCTCCCTCCAAAAAAAAAGATTACTTGAAAGTATAAAAGGGGGGAAAACAGAAGAGGATTAGGCATTGTCCTTTGGAGTATAAAAAGATTCTCCATAATTTTTTCAGCAGCAAAAATATGGCAATACAAATAATATGCTGTAGGTACAGTGGAAAAGAATGCGAATAACCTTGAGTCAGCCTTGTAAAACGCTGCCAAAGGCCTATCAACACCTTCTTATTAGAGCTGCAGCCATGACTCTCGAGAGAGTTAAGCCCCTCTAAATTTGTGAGCTCACTGAAATCACCAGTAAGATCCCCACTGATGAGGGACCATGCAACTGTACCACTGGGCAGCTCATTCATCAGACACTTTCAAAGTGTTCACGGCAGAAAAGCTAAACAAGCTGATGAAAACAGATGCTATGCAAAAGATTGCTGTGCTAAAGCATCCTAAAATCAAAATGAGATTCCTTTTGGCAGGGGATCACAGAGGGGTACAGACAATAACAGATAACTGGGGGTGAGGAGGTGAATAGATGATTTGGATAAGCCCAGGTAGACTTAAATTTGCTTTCTTTTCTTCTTGATATAAATATACTGTATAGGAAAGATAGTAGAGAAAACACTAGAGAATAAATTTCTTCTTATTACTTAGGAATAACTATGTTCTAGTTAATGTTGATTATGGCCAGAATCAGTCTGTGTATTAAAAAAAAAAAAAAAAAAGAAATTGCTGGGAAAAAACCCAAAACAAAACAACAACAAAACAAAACAACAATACTAATGAAAAACATTTTCAAATCTCATTATAACCTGGCTAATTTTTTTTTTTTTGTTGAAACATCGATTTTGGGTGGTTTTTTATATCTAGAGTAAAATTATTTATGAAACGTATTTTTTGTCACTTCTCTATATAAATGGAGATAAATGCAAAATTCTAAGGCTCAGTTTGTACCGTCTTAGAAGAAACAAATAAAATATCTCAGCCAAACCCTTTTACGTGCTCATTTCTTCCCATTAGCTGTAAAGATCTTGATAGTGACCGACTTAGATGTAGTTGCCTGCGTGATGGATGTCTAAAGGTAGGCAAGGGATCATCTCATCTGGCATAAAAATTCCCTTTCCCCTTCATCAGAAAAAACACTGCAAAGTCAGAATTTACATCTCCTCTGGCAAAAAAATTGTGCAAGCAACCTAAGAAGTTCTTGCTCTTTGATTTTTCTTATGCACATTTAGAATAAGGGGGATTAATGTTTTCAATAAATTGGCGTTTTAAACAGAGCATTTTTATTCACAGTACCACTGTTACTAATGCTTCTTAAATCTTCCACTGTCACTATAATTAAGCCCACCAAGCTCAACATGGTCTGAATTAGAAGAGTAACTGTAATCCTCTGCTGAGGATTGATCAACAAGGAAGATATCTTCTCCTTGGTCCCTCTGGGCAAAATTTACATTCAGAACTTGCTTTGTGTGATGAATGCTCTTAGAAGACGTGGTGTCAAACCAGTACACAACTATATAGAAAAATTTTCAGGCTACTTCAGATCCAGGTATGTTTCTTGGCATCTGTCCACTTAGCTACCTTCCCATTTCTCGTGGTTCAATGAGAAATCTGGACATATCTTTCACAAAGGAGATGGAAAGAAAAGCTCTCCATCTGTTTGTGTGTTGTTGCCATCCCTGGAGTTTTTGTCCATTCATAACCAAGTCAGGAAAACTTATTTTCTCAAATACTAGAAGTTCCCACTCATTTTATATGAATGAGTTCTTGGTTATAGCAATGACTCTAATTAGCATTTCCTTGAAGGAAGAGGCTTTGTAATCCAGTAATTTGCTTGTTTCAGGAGGGAACAGCCATCTGGCCAGTAAGCACACATGTATATTTGGACAGTCAGCACATGTGCAGCTGTAAATCTGCTGCAGCATATGCTGCTGCTTGTCCAGCCAAATACATGGAAGACACAAGAAGAGAGAAGGTAACAAGGAGTATGTGGAAAAGTCCTGCAAATATTGCCAAGAGGGTTAAAGAAAGGTGAAAACCAGTCTCCATAATTTTTGTTGCTGATGAAAAGAGCCAAATAACTTCAATATATGTACCCTTCATGGTTCCACAAGTGAAGCTTTAACCCTTTTCACGAATGTCACAGGTCCTCTGTACTCTGCTTATTTTTCACATTTCTTCCATTTCTGGCCTTCTGGAGAAAACAACGTCTGTTAAGATTTGTGAGTAGGGATTTAGAAGCTTACTTGTGACAAAAATGAGGAAATATGTATTAGCATTATCATGAAAACATTATAGAGAACCATGTGCAGAATCCAGCTGACACCACATTTCCTCATAGAGGGCAGTGCACTTGGATAGTCTAAATGCTTAAAATGTATGAAGTGAATATGTGAAATATTAGAAAACAGATTATATTTTATCACTGGGCACACGGTGAACGTTTCTTCAGAGAGTTGCTTAAAAAAGAATGTTTGAAGACCAATGTCTTTCATCTTTTTAAATAAGCTGTTTTAGACAAAACTGATATTCAGAGGGTGAAAGGGAAGACTTTCTGCATTGCTAAGAAATGAGCCACAATCCTGGATATTCAATAGGAAGGCAAGCTTGTCAGGCTGTCAGGGAAGCACCAGACTGTTCATGCAGCCAGTTAGCCCTCATGTAAGCTGCTTAACTACCTTCTCTGCTCTGCTGTACATTGGAGATTAATGGTAGGCACAGGAAACTGAAAGGGAAGATTTAACAATGAACTGAAATACGGAATGAAATACCCCATAAACAAAATTATATTCTCTAAATGTTCAAATTCCTGGAAAGCCTATGCCAATGCCAAGGAGAAAAGGAATCAAAGTAGGCAGCCAAGAAAGTAATTGCATTCTTTCATAAACAATTTCTCAATCAACAGAATTTTTTGTATGTGTTGTTACAAAGGAAAACATTTTTCAGTTGAAGAAAACAATGCAGAGATTAAAATCAATGCAGAGATTAGACTTTCCTTGAAGAAAAGGAATCTTATATTTCTGCGAGACAAAAAGTGTGGCCTAACTGAAATAATTCAAAGCTACACCATGCCAAAAACTTAGTTTTGCTAAGAACCCGTGTCCTTTTAGGTAGAGTCCAAAATCTTAGTTCTTAAGCTTCTGTCTGTCTCTGCAATCACCTGAAAAGCTGAAGCCAGATATATGAAAATGTTTAGGAAACTAACTCCACCTGCTTTGAAAAATCTTTCTTGGATCTGAGCTAAACTTTCACAAGAGAAGTTACCAAGCTTGTGTGGAATTATCCTCTTCTAGGCACTACTGCACATGCAGGTTTCTTTTTAATTCAGAAGTCCTGTCCTTCACTGAACTTGCCTGGAAATCATTGTCTTGTCAGTGTGCTTTCCTTACACCAAGAGCAGCACAGTAAAAGGAGAGGAAAACCTCTTTTACTTCTTCATGCATTGGTAATTAGCATATTCAAATGGGAAAAAGGGAATCAAATCCTTCCTTTGAGCAGGTTTTAACTGAAAAATCCAACTCTTTAGATCATTCTGCTATTTGGCTTTATCATTCCAGTGGACACCACTCTATTTCATATGTAAAAAAATTATATCTTTCAGAATTCCCTGAGATATGATATTTAGAAAGATCAATGAAGAAGTGAGGTAATGTTTTTCTAGTCAGTAGAAAGCACTGAACATGGTCTTACTTAATCCTGGATGTTACAACCCTTGAAACACAATGAGAACATCTGGAGCAAAGAGGACAAGACTAGGGCTGACAAAGTGTCCAAGGATGTCGGAGTGAGCACTAACACTATCTGCAACATCCATCCACAGAGCACACTGCATCACTGTCTAGAGGGAGCAGGTGGAGACAGCAATCCTGAGGAGATTCTGCATACAGAAACATTATGAAGTGAACAGGAATCCTATGTTGAATGAAACTTGTTGTTCAGCAATAAGAAGTACTGTGGTAATTCAACAAAGTACAAACACTTAAAGAGTGTCAGACACTGGAATACACTCAATTGCTTGGCACCCTTGGTGCTGGTCCCCTGCTTCACTGGAGAACAGAGTTATGAGACTACTTACTAGATTAAAGCTTGGGTAAATATTTGTGTAAGGGTGGATTGTTAAGAAATTAAATGTAAACTGTTCTATATACAAAACCATTATTTATCTGTTGGGTTTTTTGTGGCAATGTGTGCTCACAGTCCAGAAAGCCAGCTTCACCCCATGCTGCATCAAGGGAAACATGGGCAGCAGGGTGAGGGGAGTGATTCTCCATCTCAACTCTACTCTTGTGAGACCCCACATGGAATGCTGCATCCAGCTCTGGAGCCCTCAACATAAAAAAGATATGGCTCTGTTAAACTGGATTCAGAGGAGGCTGCAAAGATGATCAGAGGAATGGAGGACCTCTCCTATGAAGACAGGCTGAGATAGCCAGAGTTGTTCAGCTTGGAGAAGAGAGGGTTTTAGGAAGACCTTATAATGCCTGATAAGACTGGATAGGACTTTTTGCAAGGGCATGTAGTGACAAGACAAGGGAGAATGGATTAAAACTGAAAGAGGGTAGATTTAGATTAAATATTAGAAATTCACTTTGAAGGTGGTGAGGCACTGGAAGTACTCAAGGCCATGTTGGATGGGGCTTTGAGCAACCTGGTCTAGTGGAAGTTGTCCCTTCCCATGACAGGGGTGTTGGAACTAGATGACATTTCAGGACCATTTCAACCCAAACTCTTCTGTGATTCTATGAACGTTATTAAGGCTTCAGTCTGGGTATCAGTTTCCAGCCAACTGCTACTGATGAATTATGAGGAGTGAAGAGCAGGATGGACACATCACAGGCATCAGAAATCAATGCTGGAGGCATGTGCATGAGGAAACCTAAACCTGTCCTCTCCTTTCCTGATGGCCCTGTCAGAGCACACAGCTCTGGAGCCAGCTCTGGCCTTAGTCACTGCTCACATGGCAGCTGCTCAGACCCTTTGTTCCTCTCTCCTCTGTCTCATTTTGCTGATATTTACGAAATGTTTGTTTCAAGTGACACAAACCACTGATGTGTCCTCAGTCTCTACATTGCAAAGTCCTTATGGCTCATGCCTTGATGTAGCTTCAATGGTGTGTCAGTAGTAAGCTCCTTAATTTTATGGGCTTTGATTTTTTATCTCAATCCAGTATCTCTTCCAATATCTTTTCTCATTTAAGATCTAAATATTTTATATTATTAAAGTAAGTTAAATAATATAAGTAATTTTGACAAAAGTAATTTTGCTGAAGTAATTTTGACAAATTTATTATAAAAATTATGTTTTCTTTTTTCTATTAATTTTTTTTTCTAAAAGTGATGTATATTTCAAGGAAAAAAAAAAGATAAATATCAAAATCAATGGTCTACTTAACACAGTCCTCTCATGTTCCCTAAAATAGCATTGAAAGAAATACTGAAGAATTATGGAATGTATGCAAAAAAGAAACCAATAATATACTAAGTACACTGAGACTTAGGCACTGAAAACAGGCCAGCTGTTTTCAAAGCTGGTTTGCAGAACATGTACAGTAAGTATGTTTCCACTGGGGGTTTTCAGCATCCAGTGCCTGTTTCTATCTTTGGTGTCTCTGAGGCATACAACAGCACAGCTGCAACATTCTCAGGTATGGGGGGAACCCTCTGGCTGTACCTTCCAAGTTTCGAGTCAGTAAATATTTTAAATCGACTATTATTGGTTTCTTAAACCTTGCTGGTTGTGTGTTTCTTCACTATGGGACCTCAGAATAAATGTCAGGAATAATTAGCCGACATTTGGTGAAAATCCCCAAAGAAAGAAATGTTATTCTGTAAATCTCTCAGCAGGAATTTTAGAAGTATTTCATTGTATTGCCCTTTTATTGCACACAACTGAGACTGACACTATTCACCCTTCAGCTGAGGTACCTGGGCCCCTTCCCTTCCCTTCCCTTCCCTTCCCTTCCCTTCCCTTCCCTTCCCTTCCCTTCCCTTCCCTTCCCTTCCCTTCCCTTCCCTTCCCTTCCCTTCCCTTCCCTTCCCTTCCCTTCCCTTCCCTTCCCTTCCCTTCCCTTCCCTTCCCTTCCCTTCCCTTCCCTTCCCTTCCCTTCCCTTCCCTTCCCTTCCCTTCCCTTCCCTTCCCTTCCCTTCCCTTCCCTTCCCTTCCCTTCCCTTCCCTTCCCTTCCCTTCCCTTCCCTTCCCTTCCCTTCCCTTCCCTTCCCTTCCCTTCCCCCTCTTTCCTCTTTCCTCTTTTCCTCTTTTCCTCTTTTCCTCTTTTCCTTTTTTTCTTTTTCCTTTCCTTTTTTTCTTCTCCCTCACAGAATATATATTTTATTGATGTTTTTAATTTATTTTATTCTGACAATGCACCAGTCTCTCTCTTCCCACAAAAGTGATTGGCAGATGAGCATTGCTCTCAAACAAAGACAGACCCACCTGGATCATTTGGTCACTCTTTGTAGCTGACTTGTATTTTGTGTGAAAACAAGTATTTTGCCTTCCACACAAGTGCACCTAAACAAAAATATCCTCTGTGGTTGTTTCTTCAGCCATTCAAACGGATGAATGATACAAGGAAAGTTACTAAAATGATATCAAAAAATCCCATGCCTGTATAGATTTCACCTCAGTGCTGAGCATGACACTAATCCGAATTCTTGACCAACAAGGGAGCCAAAAATCACAGAGCAAGACCAAGGGAACCAAAACCAAAACATCTCTTAACACTTCCTCATCAGAGCCCAGCCCTTGAGTGACACTGATCTGGAAAAAAAGGTGTTTCATTTGTTTGGGTTTAATATTTTTCCACTGTGCAGAAAGAATTAAACACAGCTTGGTGAAGAGATTAAAAATCCTAAGGTAAGTGGCCCGAACATCAAGCTTATGGTTTTGCAGTCATCCAGAACTCATCCTTACTGTTTTGGATGAGCTCAAGAACTGTTTTAGTGCCAAAACTCTCTGCTTGATGCTGGGCAAGCCTGGGAACTCAGACCTGCAGCAAAATATCAGGATATGTAAAAATGACTCTCCAGACTGGTATTTCAGCATGATTCTGAATACAGAAAGCTGAGGCTTGTTTTGGTAAAGAAACAAGGAACAAGCAAATATACTACTACATAAAAGGGTGACCTCTGGAAGGTTTATAACTAATATTTTGACATCCTTAGTTTCTTTAACAAACAGCTGACATAGAAAACTTTATTCTGAAATTTACTTTGCATTTATTGGTGCATTTCTTAGTTTTTGAAAAAAAAAAGGTTTAGATCGTCATATTCACTTTTACATTTGATATTTGATATCAAATCAATTGCTATTGGTATTTGCTTTTGATCCACTTCATAAATCCCTTTGTTATTTACTCAGTCCTATCTCATTTTGTATGAACTTAAACATACAAGGTTTAACATATGCTTTGTGCTTATCAGGCCTTTGCATAGAAACAAATTTCACTGACAGCCAAAGTAAAAATGCAGCTTATGCAAAATTCCACCCTCAGCACACAGAAATAAAAAAGAAAGGTATAAGAGCCATTAAGAAATAATAATACTAAAAATAACATTAAAAATCCTACTAAAAGGTAATGATTTGGTTTGAGAGGAAAAAGAAAAATTTCTGTGACATTATAAGATCTAAATAATTCATTTTAATTAAATGTTACTGCTTTTCTTAAACGTATGAAAATGTAGTTTTTGAGGAGATGTACATATAACCCAAATTTATGAGTCTATATACACTTTGGATAGCTCCAAAATCTGGCATTATTTTATTCAAAACACACCATCTTCACCTTTGAAATAATATCATCCCTTGGAAATGTGTGATTCTGCAATGAGCTGCAAATGTTTGCTGTAGAGACATGGGTTATAAAATAACCATCATGAATAGGGCAGCCAATAAACTCATTCCCAGATTTGTTTCAGGCATTAATGTTCAATCAAAAGCAAACCCTTTAATATCTCGTTATGTACTCAAGTTAGGATGCTAATTACAATTTACTTTTCTTCCAAGTGTGCATTTCTCTCATTCTTTCTGACATATTTCATATTTTCTGTATCAGTGACTATAGATATTCTCAAATGGGTTATTCATTTCATACCTCAAACAATGACTATTCCAATAAGCCATTAACAGGTAGCTGACCTATTCAGTATCTGCAAACACACATAAAACAGTGCCCTGTGGAGCTGCAGAAAGGAACTCGGTATGGGCAAATACCAAGGTCTGCACTGCCTGAGAAGAGATGCAAATTTTACCTTTGCAATAGCTTTGACATCTCTTAGAAAGCTGGAGAGACCAATATTTATGGGGGTGGGGGGAAGGGAGAAGAATATCTGCAGCAAATGTCTGCTAGCTCTATGACACGTATGTTTTGCCACTGGGATGCAAATTATACACTTACCTCTTTCAGGCTGCTACTTTTACATTATGGTCCTTTCTTTCCCCTTTCCCCTTTCCCCTTCCCCTTTCCCTTTCCCCTTCCCCTTCCCCTTCCCCTTCCCCTTCCCCTTCCCCTTCCCCTTCCCCTTCCCCTTCCCCTTCCCCTTCCCCTTCCCCTTCCTCTTTCCCCTTTCCCTTCCCCTTCCCCTTTCCCCTTCCCCGTCCCCTTCCCCTTCCCTTTTCCCCTTCCCCTTCCCCTTCCCCTTCCCCTTCCCCTTCCCCTTCCCCTTTGCCCTTCCCTTTCCCCTTTTTCCTTCCCCTTTCCCCTTTCCCCTTTCCCCTTTCCCTTTTCCCCTTTTTCCTTTCCCTTCTCCTTTTCCCTTTCCCTTCTCCTTCCCCCTTTCCCCTTTCCCCTTTCCCCTTTCCCCTTTCCCCTTTTCCCTTTCCCCTTTCCCCTTTCCCTTTTCCCCTTTTTCCTTTCCCTTCTGCTTTTCCCTTTCCCTTCTCCTTTCCCCTTCTTCTTTCCCCTTTCCCTTCCCCTTCCTTTTCCCATTCCCTTTTTCCTTTTATTTACTTTTCTTTTCGTTTCCTTTTTCCTTTCCTTTTTCTCTTCTTTTTTCTCTTCCTTAATGTCCTCTTCCTGTGCCTGCAATTGCAAGCTCAGAGTATTTATCACAATTCAGAAATTCCCCATAAAAAAAAAAAAAAATATATATATATATATATATAAAAACAACAGTAGGAGGGTGTGTATGTCCAAATGAGATGTTTGGGTTTTTTTCTAGTCTGCAGTAAGAAATGCAGAATACAGGTCAGCTGTGAGAAAAAGAGGTAGGTAGTGCTCTTCTGGGTCACCATGGTCAGACATCATCAAAATGGGAACCCCATCTAATGTGCAGATTTGCTGTAGGCTATGTGGCAAATTTAATGGTGTCAGTAGCACACTAAATAGGAACAATTGCTGGGAGCTGGCACTGTTTTTCACAGGGAGGCTCCTGCCCTGCACTGGCCCCTGGCTGAGGGCTGGGTTATTTCTTGCTTCTGCTGCACTCTGTGGTTTCCTCAACCACTCAGTGCCTTAAAGGAACACAACCAGAAAACAACCTCAGATGTGAGCATGTCCAAAGCCAGCCTAGGGAAGAACACATATCTAGACAAAAAAAAAAAAAAAGTGAATTAATTTTTTGACACTTTTTGTTGTTGCTGTTTTGTTTTGTTTTGTTTTGTTTTGTTGTAAAGTGGGGTGATGTTAAAATATGGCCCTCATTCCTCCCTATTTTCGTACTGTGCACATCAGCAGGGTATGAGTTACATATGTACTGTTATGTGAATACCTTCCAGTGTAAAACTTCTTCCTTCCAAAAAAAACAACCAAAAAGATAAAAGCTGCACCCACCATCCATGGCACAAAGATGACTTGACTTATTACCAAAAATTACTGATGTAAGAATCCCATTCAAATTCTTTGTTTTGATCTTTCTGGAGTGTGGAAATTTTCCTTCCAGGTGATGAAGCAAGAGTCTTAACTCTCAATCTGTCCCAAGCACAAACACTCCTAAATGATTTGCCAGTACCTGTTCAAGCTTTATACATATTTGATGCTATTTATTTATTACTGAATATGAACACGATTACTTGATAATCTACTTCAGCCACACAGGGTGTCATACAATTACATTGTTTCTTCTTCTGTTTCTTCTACTCATTGACCCACTTTAGGAATTTTTAGAAAAAATGGAATATGATGAATTCTCTTTATTGCCAGGACTTCAAAGACTTCCATTTTTGTAGGAGGAAAATGTAAACTATTGAAGAAAAAATAAAAAAACAAACACACAGTCCCAATATTTTGTATTTCTATAAATGAGAAAAAATGAAGTGCCAAAAGTTAAAGTATTTCAACAAATACCATTCCAAGCAAAAATAAAATAAAAGCATCTTATTTCTAAACAATGGGGTGAAAGAAAGAAAAAAAAAAGCCAAGTACTGAAGTACCTTGAAAATACAGCATATCTGAATTTAAAAGTTTTTATTTTCTCTTAGAATGGCCTACAGAATGATAACCTAAGTTTTAGTTTCTTCCTTGTGATACTTCAAAAAATAAATATCATAGGAAAATAAAAAGTATATGATGAGAACAGGCATAACCTGAAAGTACTCATTTTCCACAATGTAATTAGAAAAATGCTCAAGTAACCTGGCAAGAACAGTTACATGTCATGCCAGGGATCATGCTAAGCAAGCAAATTCATAATTGAAATCCTGTCAAAAATTTGGTCATGACAGCCTCAGCATACCTACTCTCTTGTAATTTGTCATGAACAGTGTCTGGTTGCTCTGGTATTTCTTGCAGAAAACCATCTGACATCTGTAGTTGTTACACCTTGTGCCTATAAAGCAGGAGATTATGGTGGAAAACTTAATAAAATGACAGCAGAGAAATATAGCAAGTTGAAAGGCTCTAACTGGCTCATCCTCCCAATCAGACAGTGGAAAATTAGAAGGGAGGAAAGTCCCAGCAATTTAAAGATGTTATGAAGTGTTCCTAAATATGTTCTAAATAAGGATTCCAACATCTGTAATGAAGGTGGACATTTACAGAATGCATACTGGTATGAAGAAAGGAAAAACTGGGTAATATGTTCCAGCCATATTTCTGGTGTTTTGGATCCTGGAGTACTAGGATCCCCTAAGATGCTTTCTTTCCTTGATCCTCATTTGTGACCCTACTGTACCTAATTGTTTCAAAATACTTTTTCAATGTCTACTTTTTGAAACAGGAAATTTTGGAGGGTTATATCCATTTTCCTGTCTTTTCCAGGTGGTCATAAGCTCTGTAAGATCTATATTTTCACTTAGCCTCACAGAGAAATCCTGGCTTTTCTTCCCCACACAAATGCAGATTGGCTCTACATCATGATTACACATCCAACCTACCCTGCACACCCTATGAATTCACAGCAAACCTCATGACTTTTTGTATGTTGAGCTTAATTTGTCATGCCTAGATTAATTAAATAACAGACTGCTTTAGGTCCAACAGGCTCTTGATTAAGCTAACCTTCTGGGAATGTTTTGCACAGAACAGTTTATGTTTGTCTGAAGTCCTCACACCTGAACTGCAGGTCTGTTCAGTATGGACATAAAAGGTGTGATGTATCATGGTGTGCCTAAATCCATCAGAGCTATCTTTTCACTTTTTTTCAGAAAGGTGCTCCTTCCATGGTCCCATGGACTCCTTCGTAAGAAGTGTGCCTTTTGTGTGAAGGCAGAGTTGGAACAAGATAGGGTCAATACTTCCAATGTATCCTTTTGAGAGGTCTGGTAATTTTTAGCTTCCCTTAGCAGCCAGGTATAATCTGGAGCAAACCTTAGTTGTGAGTTACTACCAGAAATGTTCCAGTTAGGATTTGAAGAGGAAGAGCTGGAGAAGTGGGGGGTGGTGGTGAGGTGGTTAAATGGTGGGTGTGTGTGCATCCCCAGACTGGAGTGTTGATGTGAAGGTTCCTGTAGGGAGCAGGGAACAGGGCCAGATCTCATGAGGAGTTACAGGTAGAGTTTTATTTAAAGTGGAGTATCATGGAGTGCTCCTGTTACTCAAGCTTCCTTAGTGTCATTTCGTAGTTGAGTAACTGCAGTCACCAGTGTGGCAATGTGGTGCTCAGATTGGGAATGTCAAAATGCCTAAGGGAATGAGAGGCTTTTGAACTGCGTTATCTCCCCTAGGCTCTCCTGAAAACCTCAAGTTTAATCTTTTGTTTTGCTTCTTTCTTTAATGATGTCTATAATCTTTTCCCCCTCACTTGCAGGCATCAAAGAGATTCCTTCCCTCTAGTCCAGAAAATTGACAACATTTAATCACTGTTAAAATATAAATTTTCCTTAAAATCATCACTTGGGAGCCCCTACTCATCCAGAGCACAATATATACTCAAGTGACAGTTATGATCTGCTTTCATTTGCATTGGGAAATACTGAACCACATGGAAACATTGAATGTGAAAGCTTATCAGGTACTTAGCTTGGCATCATTTTTTGTGCTCTGCCAGAGCTGATGTGTGCTGTTTATGTCTAACAACTATATTATTATGGTTATTGAGCAAAACAGCTGCAGAATGAATGTTCATTTATTTTCAGTTCATTTTCCACAAATCAGGTGATGCTAAATTACACTGTCTGCAGTTTTGATCATAGTGCAAAATGTAGCATAATTTTAAATTCATAATTTTATTTCTTTTATTTAAATTTTGCCTTTATAGAAAAATGGTCCAAAGATGAAAACTGATACAGAATAGCATACTATTCACTGACAAAGTGTCACCTTATGCTAGTGATGTAAATGAAATTTTCAAGGACAAGACTAAATATGTTAGACTAAGCATCTGCTTTTACAGGCATTTGCTGCAGAAACCAGGAGACTGGAGGAGGGGTTCATGCTCTGAAACCTTTTCATTTTTTGTGGAGATACAAAAAGAGGGCCTTTAGAGTTCCCCCACTTTACAGCCACCATCAGCACCAGTTCAGTTTGTCTCCTGGTGGCTTGAGGCTGTTCATCTGTAAGCTTTCTTTAGAGTGTGATCAAAAGGAGTAATCATGCATCAGCCTCCCCAGTACCTGCTTAGAGGCACCACAAACACTGTGGGACCAGCAAACTCTGCTTTCTTAATTTCACTGACCTTGCTGAACCCTAAGGCTTCCCTCTACAGGCATCCAATCCACCACTGCTATATTTGTGTCACATCTAACCTGTAGGTACCAGCCCCATGTGGCCTAATAATGCATATTTCCTGAGCAGAGGATTTAAGAAAGACTAGTTTCCCATGGCTTTGTGCCTTTTGGTTGCATTCCTTGGTGCTAGAGGAGGCATAAAATGAGTAAGCAGTGCTGCTCTAAAGGTGGGATCTCCAAAGGATGTCTGAGAAGGGTGGATCCTCTAGTCACCAGCAGTGACATATCACTAAAAAAATCCTTTTTCTGTTGCTTGACCTTTGATTTTAGGTAGCCTGGACAAGTGAGACCTTTACTCTTATAAATTAACCAAACAGGTAAAAAGTTACTAATGGGCAATGGGAAAATGGACAAATTGGCACACAAATGCACGCCCAGAGCAGAATGCTGGAAGACTAATTTCAAAAAGAAAATACATTAAAAACAAAAAAGAAGAAAAAAAAGGTGATTAAAAATGAAAATTTTGTTTGTGGGTGGAGAAAAGAGTTTCTTATTGATTCTTCCCTCCCCTCCATCTATCGCCCCCTCATTATCTCCTACAACTACTTTGCCATTTCTGAAGGTCAGGTTAAATCTCAACATATGCTTTTAATTTGAGGTCTTAAAGCAGCATTTCCCAAACTAGGAAATCTGGAAGCAAGCCTGGAAGTGCAAATAGGAGTGGAGTCGTGAATGGAAAAGTTTGGCAACTGTGGTATAAGGCTTACTCATTCCACCCAACCAGACTTTCAGCAAGATGTGTTCAGTTTACAACTGAATTAAGCAGCTCCTTCACTGATGTCCTTCAGAAAAAGGCACCTTGTAGATCTGTGCTGCCTATAATGCTCTCCAAATTGCAGCCCTCATTATAAAACTCAAATATTTTAATCAATATTTAGTTTTTCCTGTGCAATAAATCTTTAAACTTAAATCTCTGTGGAAATTCTCCTATAAGAACAAACAACCCTACTCCCCTCCCCATCTCCCCTGTGGGCACTGGCCCTTTCACAAAATGGTCTCATGTATAAAGGCAAGTGCAAGGCTGTCACTGTGTGATCTGATGAAAGGATGGAACCCTGCTGCTGGTGCTGTTGAAATTGTCTCATAATTATTGGCTGAAATCCTGTCCTTGCAGGCAATGGCAAAAATTCCCTGGCAGACCTTGTGGGAGTCAGGGATTTCCCTCTTGTCATAGGCTGTGGAGGGTGAATTTCTCAGTGTGGGAGCGTTTGTGGTTAGTGTTGCTGCAGTTGTATCGTGAGTGGTTCTAAGAAATTCCCCGTCCCCAAATTTCAGTGTAATGGATAAAATAACTCACTGGTTGTAACTCAGTCTTCTCATTAGTGGTTGTATGATTTGGGGTATCAAAGCAGAAAACTTTGGCAGGGATTTTTGTGGGAAAAAGGATGGACAAAAAAAGAGTATGATCCATAGGCTGTTTCTGGGGTGTACTGAATCAGTAAACTTATTTTTTTATTTATTTCCCTTATCTTTTTTTTTTTTTTTTAATTACATTTACTCCCATTTACCTCCATTTGGAACTGCCCTCAAAAAAAATAAATAATCCATACCTGTTGTATTTAAGAAGACTAGGAGTAAATGACTGATATGCTCAAGTGATTTGAGACCTTTATCATAACTCTGCCTACTGTTGTGACATTTAAGTCTTAAATGGTTCAGTTTTCAATCAGGTATCCAACCTGAAATGTTTTTATACCACTGCTGTGCACACAGATCCTGTGGATAATTGCTATAATCGCCTCATATTTACAAATGCTCTTTGGGGACTTGAACCCAGGTCTTGCTCCTGTTCTATTAGAGGGAAAGTAGAAGGAGCAACTCTCCTAGTTCACAGTAGCACTGGCAAGGAGTAGTTAATCTGAACTCTCAATTATATGCAGAAAATCTGCACATCCTGCCCAATTAAGATTTCTTTTTCCCATGGAGCAGGTTCTAAATTTTTAAATAGTTTGATTGGAATTCTAAAAGCAGCAAGAGAGAAGATTAATCTTGTTAATAATTAGAAAGCTGAATGCTAACATTTTTCCCCCATAGGAGCTGCCTCGATGTTATTGCTCTCACAGCTAACAGCAGTTATAGTCTGTGTGTAAGGAACCTGATACACATGTAAATTGACCAACAGTTTGTTTAAAGGAGGAGTTTAATTGTGCCTGCCTCTTGACATGCACTACAAAATGGAAGGATGCAGGGACAAGATAAAGCAATTGATCCCATGACTGACATGGTCAACCTACATCTTTGCTTTCCTTGTGGCATAAGGAAATGTTGCTTCTAAGCCACATGCGCTTGTAAACCAATACAGGGAAATGTGCACAGCACCTCTGACAACTGAGGATATGTTAGGTGTTGTTAAAACATGCCTTTTGCACTCTCTGCTTTCTGGATTATTTTATCACGGCTCAGTGCAGGCAGTAACCCAGAGCATGAGGCAAAAATCCCTTTTGATGGGTTCTTGAACCTGTACAGTGGTTCCCAAATATGGTTCATTTGTCAGGATCACTTTTTCTCTTCCTCTAGGTCTTTGGCATAGGACTTTCAGAGGCTTTCCACATAGCAATTGCCATCAAAATATCTGTCCAAAAATTTAATTTTTATTTCTATAATAGTGATCATGCAACTTGTTACAACCTTGTCATGGTGGCAAGAGAGCAGAGTATGGGATAACTGCAAGTCTAGTTGTCAGATGGTGACTTTTTGGCTTTTATTCTGAGTAGACTTTTGAACTAAGGTCCTGCTCTTCACTTGTGAGCATGCTGATCACTAATAAGAATTTATCCCTCTTTTTCTTTCTCTCCAATTGCAATATTTAATTAAATACAAGGAGAGAACACTGCCAACACAGATGGCTGGCAGAGATAATGTACCAGCCCACCTTTGCTGCCACCATTTGCAATGAACAAGACAGGAATTAAGGGCTCTTTTCTAAAGGAGATATAAAAAAATACTGTATCATAATGCATAAGGGAGATTATGATGATGATACACTAACAATAACATGGTTATTTCTTTTTATTTTTGTGCTTAACTACTTGAACAATTGTGTTTAAGTACACATCACCAAGAATGTGTGTTCATAGATGTTTATTAAATTTGTTAAAAAAGATTATTCAAAGTTAGATCCGAGAAAAAGTTCTTATTTTCTTAACTACAAAAAACTTTTAAAAACAAGGCTTTTAAGGCTTCTCCGTCATTTAAAAGCATTCTTTAACAAGGCTTCTCCCTCATTTAAAGCCATTGTGGTTCACTGTTCAAGTCCAGTAACATACACTGGGTGAACTGAGATAAAAAGCTTTGTTTTCCTCTTTCTGACCAATTTATACTAAAAAACCCATACATTTTAAAATGGAATGTCATAAAAATGGAATTTTTTAAAATACTTTTTACAAGTTGTTGAATTTTGTCATATATCACAAATTAAGATAATTATCACAATAGATCATTACTGTTTTCCAGCAATTTGACTTCTCAAAAAAGAAAAGATTTTTTCTTTTCAAAATATCCCAACTGCTTACTATACATCAAAACAATTTTAAAATGTGCAATATTCCATCCATCATATATAATTTATTTGCTCCATTAATGGAGCTTGAATTATGAAATATTAGAATTGCAGAAAAATATTTGTGAGCAGTAAGATATAGTAGAGGGAGAACCCAAGGGAGCTTTAAGGTATTACACCTCCATTTTGAGGCCTTGGGTTTTCTTACATCTAAAGAAGGGCATTTCTTTTTATGTAAATTTCAGTCTGAGACAATGTACAGGTGAACTCACTGATAAAACTGAAGGAGGTGGTTTAAAAGCTATTAAAGCCTTGCATAACTGTATGTCTTTTTCTGGTCTGTGTATCTCTTCAAGGACAGAGAGAGATAATAAATCACATACTATATTTCAGAGAAATTTGCATCATGTCCAGAATTTCCCTATTTTCCAGCTTTTTCCATTGGTCAAGATTGGCTTCTAGAGCTATGAATGAACAGGAACTCAGATTTTTTTTTTTATATAAGGGATTTTAGAGTAAATATAGCACAATGACAAAATTGATGTTTATTTTTTTTTATTATTTCAACATAAAAATGTAAGGGAAAAAGTTTCCATAGCCTGATGATATTTCTGTTCACTGAATATCAAGACCTTTTTAATAGAAAAAAAAAATTCCATATGAGGGTTTGAGAAAAAGACTATTCATAAAGAATAACTTGTACGTTTTATAAGTGCATCCAAGAGATGATGGGCAGAACTCAGAATTACATGACCAATAAATAGTGGTCACAACAGGACAGTAAGTTTTACATTAGCATTCATTTAACCTTCTTCAGCAGTTTAGAATATCTAGCAGTTGTCATACTGTATTTTAAAAATATAACAAAAATTATGGTTGTGAATTACCATCATCAAATATAATTGTACACGATCATCTCTATCACAGCACTGCAAGTTAATGTCTCATATTAACAGTTAATCACATACCTTAAATGGGTCCATGATGCATTTTTATGAACACTTTAATGTGCATTGGTGAAGAATGCAAATTGTGGAGAGGGAAAGAACTTGGGCAAAGCCATTTTTGTTGCAAATTTCTATATAGAAAGGCAAAAAGCTGAAAGTGGCCAGGGCATTTAAGCAGACATTAAACATTCATTAGATTACGGAGTTTTTTTTCTAGATTGTGTGCTGCACTTTACAAAGAGGAGTGCTTCAAAAACTGTCAGAATGTGGTGGGAAATTCAAAACTTATATAGAAATAGCTTCAGGGTAGCAATTCATGAGACACCTCATGAAAGAACATGAAGTAGTTTCTCACACAGAAATTTGTAGCTTCAATAGGTGATTATTATGCTGTGTGTATTTTTGCAGTATTTGTAAGCAAGGTTCAAAGATTGAAAGGGGAAAAGACAATTTCCTTCAGTACTGTACAAGAAACAGTTTCACAAATGATTAAAATTTTGTCTTTAATCAGAAAACCTGAATTTGTGAGTGTATATATATACTATTTTTAACAGACGACTGGACATTGTCGAAAAAATTCTTTTAGAACAGGACATTGAACATTTTCAGTCCTTTTTAAGGTGGATTAGACACTGCTGTTAACCCAGATGGATGTGCTGAAGGAGCACAGAGCAGTGCGGGCTTGACAGTGGCTCTGGTCTGGAGACTTCAGTGTGACACCTGGGCAGCAGCAGAGGGAGGAGAAGAGCAGGACATGGCACCACAGGAATGATGACTGGGAGGCAGATTACTTGCAGAGACCCTGTAGGGTCAAGGATCCCAGTCCCATTTGTGCAGAGGGAAGGATAAGCAGTGGCTGAAGTCAAGGAGAACAGTAAAAAGGATGTTTCTCCTTACAAGTGTTTGTTTGGAATAGTGGGGTCTGGAAGGAGGGAAGGAGTGGGCACTGCTGGGGAAGTACCCAAAGTGATTGTACCTGATTCAGGTGATAGAGCCAGTGCCTCAGGCAGAAAAGGCAAAGGTTAATGAAAGCCACCTGTGAACAAGATTTGCTGCATTGGGACACTTTTTTTGGAGCACCTGAGGCCCTAAATCTGTAATACTGTGAAGATTTTTCCAAGGTTCGTCTGGGACTCAGGCTATTATTGATTGTTGCTTATCCATATGGATGTTGTGACACTGCCAGTAGAGACCTTGCAGAGATCAAGGGTCACTACTTTAATTTAAAATGATGGGTGAAGAGAAACTCTTGGTGTTTTCCTCAAGTCTGCTGGTCAATGGGAAACAGCCAGAGAGGAACTGTGGATCTTGTGGATCAATGCCTGGCTGTGTGGTGGGCAGGGATCTGTCTTCCACAGGCAATGGAAATTTTAAATGGCCAGGAAGCAGCTAATGTTACAGCTGTTTTTAAAACAGACAGGATGAAAGATCCAGGGAACAGCAGCCCAGTCAGCTTTACATCACTCCTTTGGAGGACTATGGAACGTGTTCTGCTGAAAGGCATTTCTAGACACATTAAAGATAAGGAGACTGGGAGAACCAAGTTACACTAATAGAAGAGGGCAAATCATGCCTGACCAACCTGATTGCCTTCTATGTCGAAATGACTGGCACAGTGACTGAGAGGAGGTGTGTTTGACATTAGCAAAGCTTTTGATGGGATGTCCTATGGCATCCTTGAAGACAAACTGATAGTTTTGGACTAGATGATGGATTGTAAGGGATTGTATTGCAGTGTTCAAAGAGTGTTGGTCAATTTTGAAAGTATGACTGGCTGACAGGTATGGGAGGCCTCAGGAGTTGATGGTGAGGCAGTTAGTGTTTAATATCTTCATTCAATGGACTGGATGATGAAATGGTATGATCATTCTTCAGATTCACCAAACTGCCACTCAAGGTGACCTTGACAAGCTGGAGCAGCAGCTGCAGAAGTCTTATGAAGTTGAATGCAAACAAATGCAAAGTTCACGGGGAGTGACTGCCTGGGAGCAGCTCTGCAGGGAGTCCTAAGGGACTGTGGCTGAATACAAGACATTGGGATGGCATTGCAGAAACGAACATAAGTGTGCTCTGGGATACACTAATAAGTCATAAGCAGCCAGCAGGCCAAGAGAATATTTTACCACCCTCTATTCAGCTTCATCTGAAATATTGTGCCCAATTTTGCCATGTTTCCCAAGTGTTGGATGGTAAACTGGAGAAGGCCCAGCAGCTGTTAAATGAGATGGGAGGTTGTGTGGAGCACAGGGAATAGCTGGAAACTAAATAGCTGAAGATCCCAGGTTTGCTTAGCTTAGAGAAAAAAAGGGAATGTACCCACTTCCTGTGATAACTTGATGGTTATAGAGAAGACTTCTGGGCTCTTCTCTGAGATCCAGAATGAAAGGGTAAGAAAAACATTAATGGTTTGTAAAATTAAAATTCTGGCTAGATATAAGGAAAAAAGTGTAATGAGAGTGATTAAACACCAGAACAAGTTCCCCAGAAAGCTTGTGGAATCCACAGCTTTGTAAATACTTAAAATTTGAACTGGGAAAAAAGTGAGCAAATTGATTTGATCTTAAGGATGCATCTTTTTTAGCAGTGTTGCACTAAATGACCTCCAAATGTCACTTCCAAAAAATTATTCTATTATTCTATATTCAATTTATATCTACGCACTCCTGAGAGTGGAAGATATTTTATATCCTTCTCTAATCTAGAAATTAAACTTACAGGCCACAAATAATTAGTACTCTAATTAGGATGAGAGAACTTTCTGCATCTGAGTCTCTCTCAGTCTCAGCGACTTAGCAGATAATTTTATGTGTATGAGAGAATCCTCTTATGCATGAAAGCTTCAACAATGCAAAGGTTTATGATCCTGATACAGAGAAACCATATGTAAGCAGATGATTCATGAGATTCAGGCTTCTCTTCTGTGTTTCAACCATGTCTGATTTATGAAATGTAAACAGTGGATCCAAACCCATCCTAGTTGTCAGTGGTCCTTGTGAGGTGGTAAATATCATGAATTTCAAACTGTTTAAAAGTCTTTTAAAACTGCTCAGCATGCAACTGCTTTTATAGTTACATGAGCTTTTAAAATGCACATTTCCTGAAAGGCAAGCAAGCGGGAATAATTACTATTCATTTTTTTTCCTCTCAGCTTTGAGAGTTAAATTGTACTCAACAGTTATTTCTCCCTAGTGCATGATACAGCAGAAATCCTTCCAGGGCAAATGCACTGCAATCACAGAGTTGGCTTCAACAGCAGAAGCACTAAAAGAAGTAATTCAGATTAATGAATGGATGATGTAGATACACTCTGTCAGCACTGTTTGCTACAGGGATCTCCTAAAGCTCTGGAAATTAAGACTTCCTCTGGAAACTTTGTTTGCTCAGCCTGTGGTAGGTACTGAGAATCTGTTCTTTTAAGGACCCTATTTCTCCCCACTCCACTGATTTCAGAAAGCTTGCCTTTTCTTTTTGTACATGAAAAGGCTGGACATTGCAACTAACAAAACTCAAGTGTCAAAAGACATCATCACTGTCTGCAAGAAGCTCGTGATGTTTTCTCAAGGAGCAACCCACACATTCATTTGTCTTTAATAAAAGCAGATCTGCCCGGCTGTATCAGCTGATGTGCTGTGCTTGCCTTGGAATAAGAATCATTTGTTGCTTTTTTTTTTTTTTTCAGTGGGAGGGTTTTCGAGATTTATGGGTGTGCTGAGAAAACATGGGAGGAATCTGCCTGGAGGGCTGATGGATCTCCATGGAGTGAAAGATGTGCTCAATGAAGTGCGTTTACACATACTGTCCTTGGCGTGCAGCGCGGCTTTCCAAGGGTAAGCCTCACCCAGACTCTTGAGAAACAACTTATTTAGCAGTCTCTTCTCCGTATGATTTCTTAATTTATGGGAACAGAATTGTTGAGACTTGTTGCAGAAATGAGAGTAATCCTATTAATGAATGTGGCTCTGAAATGGGAGGCTGTGGGAAACAAGACCTTGATGTTGTGAAACACATACAACTTTAACGTGCTTAAATGTTCCAGAGGTTACGTAAGGTGTTATAAGGATGTCCTACAACATTTTATAGCAAATTTTTGAGAAATTAAAAAAAGAAAATTTCACTTTGGAAATGTTCATACTAATTAGGTACAATGAAGGAATTCTTTATAGAAAATGCCACCAATAATTTGATACAATAAAAATAAAAAATCTAACTGGGCCAAAAGGAAAAGTTTGGCATAATATAAGCAATTAGCTGTTTAACCACAAACACTGCATACTGGTCTAATCTCATTCCTGAAACTAAACTATGAAGTGTGCATATGTTCTTCTAGGAGCGAGCTCAATATTACTCTTTTGGTCCCATCATGCCTTAATCCTGCCCTCTGACCTCAATAATCTAGTCATTATGAGAGTCATTTAAGATCATGACATATATTCAAATCCCTTCTGTCATGCAAAGTAGCAGAGATTTAACCTCTAGGACTCCAGCCTTCTGTGCTAGCTTAGAAAGCAGTGTTATCTTCCTTTTCTTCCTTTTAAATATCCTGAATTTGCCTAAAATGTTCAGACTTTTGCTGAAGGAAGAAAGAATGATAGCTGTTAACATCATGAATGTGACTAAAAGGTCTCATATTTCTCCCACATAAGCATTTTGTATTTTGTACCTGGTATCCACTATGTAAGTGTTCCAATCACTCAATATGAATATGAAAAAAATCACATCCTTATGGAATCACAAAATTCATCACTCTTTATGAAGAAACTTTACTATTCAGTGAGTTTTTAGAGAGTCTTCATGTCAGATAACAAGAGCTAAAATCATTCCTAGCTACAAGATCATCACTGCCATCATTAGCTGCTTTAAATTGTAGATTTATTAGTGCTGAACCATCAGTTTCAGGTAAAATTTTTAGAGGTGCTCTAGCCAAATGAGGAATTTTGATGTTTTTAGGACTGAAGATCACTGTTGATATCTCTGCAGTTAGTATCAGCAATGGCAGGGACTTAGGAAGCTTGGGCATCTAGAAGCATTGTTAGCAGAATTAGGACAAAAAACATCTCAAAGAACTGGGGATCAGGCTTATGTACAATGTTTAATCTCATTCTGGCTGTGTTACAATAACATTTACAGTGTTTAATAGCACATAACACTTATTCTGTGTACACAGAAGATATGCTAGTGGGCATCTTCTATATATGTTAGTAATGCAAACAAGTAGGATTACAACCTTAATTACAATCCCTCCCCCTCTCCTTAAGAAAGGAGTCTTTCTTAATATCCTCTATAGTTCTTTCTAAATGTATAGGTGGATTCCTACCTGCAGTTGTCACACCTTTTTACCAGCTGTACATCTCAAGTAATACTTCAGGTTGTAGTTTTATTTTATTGCCTTGTGAGTTGTGCTGTAATTAGCCAATGCACAGAATAAGCTCATAAAGTCCCTCAGTATCTATTACCATGCCAGTTTTGATATAACCATGCCTTTTAAAGTAGGTGAGTTAATGACCTTATTAACTTAAACAATATTTCCACTGCAACTACTGATAAATAAAGTTGAAGGGAAAAAATAAAATGCTAGATCTTTATGGGAGAAGTATTTACCTAAGTGTTTGCTATCTTAAACTGCTATTCAGTGTTGATGGATGGGAAAATAAGTCTTTCAGTCTAAGCTGTAGGTAGGATATTTCCAGATGCCAGGAGCACAGAGACCTACCAGTGTCATATCCATAAAGCATCAGGGAGTCTACCTCAGAGTTCAGGAAATTTGTGAATTTAAGTCTGCCTACACCAGCTCCATTAGTGACCCCTGGTTTTAACCCAAATTGAGGATTTGGGTAAAACTCAGTTTTGCATCATCCTGTGGAACAAAACTTTTTATTTTGCTCAAAGACAATGCAAAGAGAAAGCACAGCTCAGATATGTCTGAGAAATTGAGTGTAGTCAAATCTGTACGAGAGCCAGCAACAGCTGTAGGTCCTTCATGTAGCAGCACATAATGCTGTTGATGCCTTCACACCCAGCAGAGGTTACAAAATCTCTTGAGAAACCTACAGGACGGGTTTTACACACATCTCCAATCTTGGCATCTGTCATGGAAAGTACTGACCTTCAAGAAACATCTCATAGGGGATCATAATATGCAGGAAAACAGCTCGGTGCTTAACACACAAGAATTTGAGGATTGCAGGTTTATAAGCACCTGCAATGCTTCAAATGCTGACAACTGTGTGCTCATTGTCTCATACTATTCTTTTATTTTGTGGATTCTCATTCAGAATGTTCTTGGGTTGAGTTCACTCAGCCTTGAAGTGTGGTTGAACACTGGTCCCTGACTGCCTGTGGAACCCACAGATTAACAGACTACCAGATGTCAGCCCAGAGAACATCTTCATCTTAGCATTAGCATTTTCTGAAGCTAGTGGCCACTACAATGCCAGCCAGAAGTACTTTTGTTCTGCATTCCAGACAGTGGGAAGATGGTCAGACATAATCATTTAAGCACAGAAGAGAGGGGAAAAATAAACAAGGGCCATACAGCAGGTCTCAAGATCAACAGGAGAAATCACTGTTTCTTGGCTTACTCAATCAACCATCATCTAGTGTTGGGCTTGTTTTCTTGCACATTCTGATTGTTTTTATTGCATCTGTTGAGAAAAAATGCACTAAATTCCTACTGAAGTATAATTTCATGGGAGGCTTGATACAAGATAACATTAGAACTGAGTTCTGCCAGACTAGAAAGACAAAAAGTACTTCAGTGGTGCTTTTGGTTGTCTTCTTTATGAACCTATTGCCTCTAATACAATATTTCGTTCCATAAAGTGCTGCAAAGATGCATACAAAAAGATTAATCCAAAATTAATGGCAAAAACATGAGTTTAGATAGAAAAGGCAGGCCAAGACAGAAACATTATTCTAATACTTTCGGGTGCTTCAGATCATCTATTTTGGACTCTGGTCTCTTATGTCACTACTTAATGGACTTAGAGAAAGGGGGAGGGAGGAAGGAGGAGTGATCAGATGTGTTGAGCATTAAGAAACCATTTAAATTAATCTTAATTTCCTAAGGTTAAGAAGCATTTCTCTCACTCTAGAGACCAAGACAAATTTTGCAAATTTATGAATACATCTTCAGAATATATGAAATCTGATCATTTCACGTGATCTTTGAAGGAGCCACTGAACATGCAGAGATGAGGGAGGCAGCAGACATTTCAGAGACCCACAGAGAGTTGGAGGGATGAGATGATGCTTTTCCTGGGCACAACTCCCCTCCAACACCCTCGTACTTGAGTATACCAGTGCCAGTGCAGTATAAACAGGTTCCTTATTAGACACATGTAATAGATCCTGTCTGCACGAAGCTCTCTCTGTTTTTCAAACTCAGGAGGTACAGAAAAAAATAATTTACTATAAATGATTTTTCTCTGAAAGGAAATCTCCTTACAGAATGTTTCACATGTTTCACACTTACACATGATTTCTTTCTTTTTCCTTTACTTTTTTTTTTTTTTTTTTTTTTTTTTTTTTTTTTTTTTTCTCTTTTGGCAGATATCTTCCTCATCTTTTTGGTGAATGTTTAGGGAAGAAGTAAGATCCAATCAGTCTGACATTTAAAACCAAATGTCTCAAGGTAAGAATAAGAACAGCTGTCACTAGGAATTAGCAGAAGCCAGCACTTGAGAAGAGGTTGGTATTTGACAGTGTTCATGAATACATTTCACACTGAAGATGTTACCTTCCAAACTTTAGGTTTCCCTTTTCTTTTTAAGCAATGTCTGGCCTTACTCACCCTTTTAATGTTATGAAGTGGTACAATATTTTATACATGACAAGCGTGAGGGAAGAACCCTATTATCATTCTCCCATGTACGTGTCGTAACATGAATTAATGCAAGGATGGAAATATTCATCCATTTCATGAGGACAGCTGAAACATTTGCTGCCAAAATTCCTTGTCTGTCATTTATTACTGACATTGAGAACATTTTTTACGCACTTGTGAAAAAGCTTTCCAAAAAACATTGGAGTTTATGAATTGCTTGCAAATTTGCAGCTGATAAAGTTGAATTTTCAACACCTGGCAGGGCTTAAATTTCTCTGTGGTTTTAGAAGCAACCTGTACATTTAAATTGCCTTACAAGGCAATTTAGATTTGCTCATAATGTGCTACGTGCTCAGTGACGTTTTCCTTGTGCTGTCACTCCAGTTAGCAGTTAGGTCAGTGCATACTTATGTCTCCTGCAGAGCAACTCAGCTCAGGAGGAGGAAATCCTTTGAAATTCGTCAAGGTTTCCAAATTCTTTTTGTAAGAAGAATAAATATTTTGTGGATCTCTAATGCAGCCTACTGTTAAAGTACAGGGAATACTTGTCAGACCACAGTATAATTATCATTTCATGGTGGTGATTAAGTTTGCAGTGCACTAAACTATTTTGACAGATTTTCTCTGACTCTAAGGGAAACTGAGGGTCTTCTTCATTCTCTCAAAGTTGCTTAGTAGCCTATAGAATTTTAAATTGTATTAGGGAAATTTATAATGTAGAAAACCTGGGTATTTTTATTAAACTGTAATTTTATTAAATCCCTTTATTTCTAGGACTTTTTTCAGACATTTTAAAAAGAAAAAGAAGCCATGTAGAACATCAATGAAGTATGGAAAGGTCAACATGTATATCAGAGGGTAAATAAAGCAGAATGTTGTCCTTGAAGAAGAATTACTTCAGGACAAAAATCAGGAATTTTCTACAATAAAACGTTTCCTCCTGCAAAGAGGATACTTATCAGAACTGAAGCTTTCCAAAGGAACATGTCAAATTTGACAAAACTATAACATGGAAGGTCTGGTAGAAGTCAGAGAGAAACCAGGAGAGAGAGACAGAGAGAGAAAAAGAGAGAGAGAGAGAGAGAAAGATGCTGTGAACCAGGATAACCCAGACCATTACCTAGCCCTGAAGAATAACTGCATGACGTTTTGCTGTCTAAGCAAATACACTTCTCTGAAAACAGTGAAATGCCTCCAAACTATCTCTTGGACACCAAACCACGCCTGGCCACTGTGTGAGAGAGCAAAAATTTTAAGCAAAACTTATGTAGTGAGTGTTCTATTCATTGAATGGTAAAGATGATAATGTAGTTCTTGCTGTTAAGGGATTAAAAAGGATTAACTATCTTCATAAACTATTTTGTATTATTTACAAACACAGTGTAAATGTTGTTTCCTGAGTATCTACCTGACTGTAGAAATATGCTTTGTAAGTTCTTACCAGTCTGTGAATAATAAAGTGTAAAACTATAAATATCTAAGTCTTTCTTTTCCCAGTTTTCTCCTATTGTTTACGCACTACACTGGTTTACGTCTGTCCTGAGTGTTTGATATGAAAGACCTCAACACATATAAAAACAGAACTATATGCACTTTATTGGATGTGATGTAGATTTCTTACATTTTGTCCAAAATATCTCAGAGCCAGTATTGCTGTACATGTCTGTGGCATTTTCATATAGACCTCAAGGAAGCAAAGATACAGAGACACATGTATGTGTATCCCCAGGTACATCCAAATATATCCATCCTTGTTTTAGTGTATTGCTGCTTAGGACTATTTGTTCCTTGCCTTCTTTATTGTGGCACAGTTTCTGGCAGATAAAAATATCTATTGAAAATTGGTTCTCTCTCACTTTTATAGTTTCTCACCGTTCAGCTTTGTCCTGTCACTAACAGCTATGGGCAGTTTCTCATACACTTGTATGCTCCAAAGTGGTTTTTGAGAATGTCAGTTGGAAAATATGGAAAAGGTGAGTCTCAGGGGGGGCAAGGCAGTGCCACTTTTGTAACAATACCAAAAACGGTGAGCACATATTAGTATTGCTTTAAATGAATTTTAAACTTCCTGCGTTATTTAACAGGAATTCACATTCTGATCCAGAAACATTAAAGCAAGAATCTGTTTTGGTAAGACCCAATGTCTGGCTGAGTTCATTTTAGCCATTTCGAACATGCTTACCTGTCTTCAGCATGACTAATGGATGTCTTCAAAGTTTGTTTTAGGCTGAAGCGCTTAGCTGAAAGGAGATCTGGATTATTCTGCTGAATAAGCCTGTTATGGCAGGTCAGTCAACAGCAAATCTGTTTTACACAGATTTGGAAAAAAAAAAAATCACCATTTCATACTTAATTATTTCAGTACTTACAGGTACGTTTAATGGGGTGTTGTACTTAGATGAGAAATAAGGATAGTCTATAATTTCTTTGGACCTTAGAATACCTTCTTGAATTAAGGCTATTAAAATATAATATTAAAATAATGTCATATTTCCCAGGACATTCTGCATGTCTTAGTTTCTGTGACTGTAATATCATGATATGAAAAAAATTAAGGTGTTCTTCCTTCATTCTCTGACCCAGCTCTGGCCCGTGTTTTCCTTCTTCCTACCAATAGTGTGCTACCCCTTCAGCTGTGATGTGACAAACCTTTGGGGAGGGGAGGATGCTGTAGATAGGATCACTAAAACCTCTGAGTTAAACTTCCAGGAGCAATAAGAGTGCTGATAAGGGATGTAATAATTTGGCCTTGCACAAAAGCTGCCGTCTCCTGACACTATATTTTTACTCAAATGAATTGGAACACCAGAACATGTTGCACAGATAATGCTTCAAGGCTTATTGAGGATGGACAGCACTTTAAAGTACATTTAGGGCATAAAAACAACCAAATGTTCTTGAATAGTGAAATCTGTGTAAAATGTGGAAAAAAGCAGAAGGGAAAGAGTCTCCAAGAATCAAAAGAGAAGAAAAAGTGTGTGAAATCTCTACTTCCCATTCTTTTTTTTCTGACAGTTTGTCTTTTTTAAGGTCATATCTTCCCATAAAATTGAAGGATGCAGAGAAATATTCTTACAATTTTTTCTATGTAAACTATGCTATTTTTTCCCGCTGTGAGTGTTTTTCAAGGTGAAACTGATATGCTTATGCATTTTCACTAAGAAAAAAATTAACTGTAAACATGTACTTTACTGAATGCAGCATAAGCATAGTTTCTACAGCAATTTCTGATAAGAATATACATCAGTGCATATTTGTGATCATTACAGCTTCAAATATTTAAGTAACCCTCTGGGAAAGGTCATAGTTTTCCAAAATACAGATCCAGAACTCCCTCTCATGCTCGCAGCAACAGCAAATACTCCTCAGTAGATGTTTTAGCACCCCATCCTCCCTCCCATCTCTTTATGATTTACAAACAACTAAAGGGTGCCCTGGTTGTTAGAGCAGTATTTTTGTCCTGGTGTGCCAGAGTTACAGGGCTGGCCATGAGGAAGGCACCTTGTGGTGCAGGATCTCCAGCTTGTCGAGCATCCCTCCCTCTGCCCTGCAGCCCCATCCCGGGCAGGGCCGTTGCTATGGAAGCAGCACAGTGCAGGAATCTGACAGACTGGGAGGTGCTGGGGGACTGTTCCTCATCTCCAGAGACACAGCAGTGCTCTCACGTAAACTTATAGCACGTACCATCTCACTGGGACTGAATGGTCCCATATACTTTGCTACAAGGATGATGACTTTGGATTCCTATGAGGCCGTGCAAAGAGAGATTTTGTGCATCTGGATCTGATTCCCTCTAAGCTTCATTATTCCATACATTCGAGACTTGTTTTTCTTTTGTATGCATCCTACATGCTTTTCCATGTTTTCCAGTGGGAGGTAACACAAGGCAAAGGTAGATGAAATGGATGACCTCCTGCCGAACCTTCCTGTCACTCCCCAGAATCATTCCCTACTTGGGAAGCTGTCAGCCCAGGACTGAGTCCTGCCCTTGGCCAGCCCTGGGAGCTGCTTCAGCTCTGATGCTGCAGTCTTTCAGAGTAGGGGAGATCAAGAACACACTGATACATCACTACAGTGACAAGGCACTTTTCAGTCCATTGCTGAGGTCCTACCTAGAAAGGGACCAATTAGATGCGACCTAATCCTTTCATGAATATTCTAAACTCAGTTCACCTAAAGAAGATTAAGCTTGTTAAACAATATTCCTTAAAAATCTACACTTGCAAAAGTGAGAAATTATTTTCTCAATATCATAGGCAGGATTTGGTTCACAGGTTAAAATGGCCAGATAGAAATGTCTATGGATGAGGCAGGTATCTAAGATGTATTAATTGAAGATCTCATGCATATCTTCTTTCCAGTGTTATAAAGAACAAGAATAAGGCAACACTTATTTTATTCTACCATCTAGAATTTGTTAATTAGCAGTTTTTTGCAAGGATCATCTCATTCGCTTACATCTATCTTAAAATTAGATATTTTAGGTTAAGATTGGTTTTGGAGTTGCTGTAGAGAACTGTTCCCCAACTAGAATCATAATACAGTATTTCTGAAGTGCAAACTCAGTTTCTTTAGACTAATTTTTTTAATGGATTAGATGGTTGATTTCTGAAGGATTGTGCCTCACGTCCTCAATTACATACAAATAAAAACTAGTGTCAACAGGATGTTGTTTATTTTTTGGCTAAATGAACCTGACCAAAAGGCTCTGTACTTCCACCTGGTAGTTATAGAGACAAAAAATTTTAGACGATCAGAACTACCAAGCTTATATAGAAAAGTTTTGCCTTTTAGACTCTTCTACAGAGTTGACCAGGTTCTACCACAAGAAAAAATCCAACACTGTGCTCCTTATGGGTAAGAAATAACATTATACAGTACTGGTGTGTTTATATAATAATAATTTGAAGGACCAAGAAACAAGTGACATTTTAGTTTGCAGGGAAAATAAAATAATTTGCATGAAATCAATAATTCATTTCCTTTTGCCTGCTGAATGATGTCCCATAATTTAGTGTCAAAATAGTGGCTTCTGTGGAATGGAGGTGATTTACAGCTGACAAATTCCTCTTGGAGCACCCACCACATAATGAGATTTCACTGGGAGTCATTCTCATGTGAGTCTGGCTTAAAGCCAGAACAGTTGGAATCTCTGGGGTTTGTTGAAATTTGGGTTGAATTTCTTGGTAGTTTTTCTTTCTGGCTTTCAGAAGGGACTTCCAGCAGCAATGAAATCTGGAATTGCTTCAGCTCTCAGCATCTCCATGCTTCCCAAAATAAAAAGGGCATCTGTTTGTAGATATCCCCTTACATTTTTTATTATCATTGCAACACTTGCATGTAGACTTATTCATGAACTGAATTATTTTTTTGTGTTGTGGCACAGCATGTGATTTAAAAAAAACTAAAACCATCAAAAACCACATACAGAAAACTAGTTGGATGGAAGAAAGTTTGGCAAGTAAAGTACATTTTCTGCATTTTTTCTTTTAGAAGATTATGATTACATGTAATCTCACACCCCTGAGCAGATGCTATTTGTTTTCCCTTCCAGAGCTTTAGGCTGTAACCAACAGGAGACATAAAGGCTGTGAGAGACTTTCTTAACATGGGTTTTTTATCAAAAAACAAACAGCAAACAAACAACTCCACAAAAAAACCCCAAAAAAACCCCAAAAAACCCCAACAAAAACACAAAAAAACCCAAACAAACAAAAAACCCATAAAACAAAAACAAAAAAAACCCAAACAAAAAAAAAAAACAAAACCAAAAAAAAAAACAACCAAAAAAAACCCACCAAAACCCCCACACCACACACAAAAGCAGGAGAAGATCCATTTCTGCTCTAGATAAAATAATAGAAGTTGGTATGAAAATGTAAAATTGATTTTTAATTTTAATAAAAATTACTGAAAAAATTCCACTTAGAAGGGTTACAGTATTTACCTTTAGCCTTCCCTATTGTGTGCATTAGTCCTCCTGAAACACAAAGATCTTTCATCATTGCAGCATGTCTGTTATAACTGATGGTAATGGCACTGTTATTTCTGTGGTACAAATCGATGGTAGTGGATATCTAAGTGATTGCATTTTCTTTTGTGCATGGTGGCCTATATCACACTCATAAATCTGTAACTATTTATGAAAACATCTTGTAATTTCATGGTTTCTTATATGCCCTCTCTCTATGTAATGAGCTGAGGGTGAAAGGCTGTGTCAAGGTTTTACTGGAAGGACAATGCTGCAAGGATTACAAAAAATTTGAGGAGATGTGAAGAAAGGCACAAAGGAAACGATTAATGCAGAAAAAATGTCAACAGAAGATACAAATTCTATAAAGAACCTTTCTAGGTAAAGATCTTGTGTAGGAGAGGTTTAATGCACAGTTCCTCCTCCTGACAGAGACATTTGCATACACAACCTTCAAGGCTTAGAAAATACATTGATATTAAAAGAGAGGATAATCAAGGACAGTATAAGTAGTGGTTTGAGTATTTCCATTTGATGCTCTTCATTTTCTGTGGGCAAATAAATATTCAGCTGATGCCATCTAGGTTTCACTTTCTATTGTAAGAGCTTATGCATAAGTCAATAACTGGAAAGGATATTTCAAGTGTAAAAGCTCCAATAGAATGGAGAGGCCCCATCAAAAAATGGCCAATGACCTGATATTCACTTGAGAAGAGTGATCACAATTGAGGAGAGTAATTCACAATGGTTTGAATATCTACTGCTTACTGCTTGTAGCAGTAAGAGGACATTTACAGTGATGATTCCCTTCTCTAATGAGTGAGTTATTTATTCTCTGACTTAAGTAAAATTTGCATATTTTACACAGAGTGGAACATCTCCCACAGTAACTTTTCCTGTTGTGGTGAAGGAGATGTGAGTCCACATGTTTTAGCCAGAATTGTAGGTGAATCTGAGTCTTCTAGGCCCAGAATTTTTGTCTGCTGGTGACAAATTGAATGATGAATACCTATCTGAATATGTTCTCTAAATGATGCTGGCTCTAACTGATTTACCAATTAATTCAACTAGAAATTAAAAATACATCGTGAATGGTCAAAAACAATCTTTTAATTAAATATAAATTTGTTGAAATAGTTATACCATTTTACCAATACATTAATTAACTCTGTCATGAAAAATTATCATAGGAGTGGTTGTAATCATCAGTAAAATATATTCTCCATTACATCAGGGTTATTTTTTTTAACATTAATGTTATGACTGTGAATGACTGAACTAAGGCCTGTCGTTTGTGATTTATACAAACAGTGATCCTCAAACATTCTGTTATTTTCTGTTATATTCTGTATAAAAAACAAACTGTTATTTTCCACAATACTTCCGATTATTTTGCCTTTGACACCACCATTAAAGTGTATTTTTCTTTTCCTAGAGACCTCATCTAGTCTTTGTTTTACCTCCAACCTCTTCTAATTGAAACTTACTTAGCTGAAAGAAATTGTGAGCTTAACTGACTCAGTGAAAAGTTACCTACAGATCAACATCTATGTTTTTCTATTCTGAAATAACCCATGTTTGAGTAGTCTGTTGGTTCATTCAGCTTACTCCTTATCATCTGATGCCAAACCTTGTAGAAAGAATACATATGTGTATTTATCGCAGTTTATATAATTTTTTCACTTAGAGAGCTGAGAAATAATACATTTTCTTCAGTGACTAGCATGTCATGGCTCTGAGGGACTATTGATTTGAAATGTGACCTTTTTAAGAGTCAGAAAAAGACAGGAAAAAGAAATGTAACAGCATGTCAACAGCAGTTTTCACCACCCAAATCAGCAGAAGTTGTCTGAAGTACTGTTTTACCCTGCATATTTTTTCTTAGATTTTACTTGAACTTATTTTGCAAAACGTTTAGGTATTGCTATTATATTCTCTGTTGGTTTTAAGTGTGATACTTCATTTGGGTTTGAGTGGCAGAGTTGTGACTTTTCTTTTTTTCTGCTTATTTTTTTTTGTGTATTTTTTTAATTACACTTTTTATAATAGGTATATAGGACATATTAGATGACACAGCTTAGCAGGTGTTCCCACCTGTTATATCTTCTGTGGTAATGACAAAACCTCCCAAAATTCTCCATTGCAGATGTGAGCAATCACCAATTTTCCTATATGTGTCCATTTCATCTTTAATGTCTCTATTTTTTATTTCTCTTGCTCAATAAAATGTATTAGGGTAATGTAAAAAAGTAATATTTTTCTTCTTCAGAGTTGGCATTAACTTTTTATATTTTATTGCATTTTTTTTCTTAAAATATCTCAGTGAAGTGGCTCTGGGATCATTGTTTAGTTCTACAAAGATGATTTTATAAAATACTGTTTAATGGTCTATGATAAAATACCCAAACGTAAAATTCCATTTAAGTCTCGATTAAAACTTTATCTTACTGTGTGTCCAAAATGATATATGACTTCTGTGTTATTATTAACACACTCTAAAATAAAAGATACACTTTTGGCTATCCTGAGTTCTGTTTTCATTGCCTATTTCCTTGCATTAATGCATAATAATCAGGATTTATGGAAATATTTATGTTTACTACTTTTTTTTTTTTTTTATGAAGTAACTTTTTCACAAGCCTCTAACATAAGCTGATAATTCTAACTTTCAAATGTCAAAATTAGATGCAGAAATGCGAATTCAAATACCAAGAACTACCCTTCATTACTTGGAGCTGCAAAACCTCATCTGAATTCCAGAGGGTCATTCTTATTCACTGCTGAAGTCAACAGAAATTTTGACCTGGATTTCAGATGATAAATGGAAGAATGTTGTAGAGAAGAGATTATTGGGAAATATATTTCACACTCATTCCCTTTCCAGTGCAAGTGACTGACTTTTTTGCATTTAGTTCAAGAGATATCTTTAGTATTTCTATCAGAAAAAATCCATAAACATGCATGTCTATGTTATGACATAAGGTATATTTCAGCTATTACTTAATAATAGAATTAAGATTGCATGTGCTAATTTAACTTCTAGCCTGGGAAAGCCAGTATCACTTGCTGAAAAACAGGGCACCTTTTTTTTTCTCAAAAAGAACTTCTATGATTCATTCTTATGTTTAACAGTTATTTCAAGAATAAGATAAAATGAACAAAGGTATTCAGGGGTAGTCATAACATCATTGAAATTAGGAAATTCTAATGAAAGTGTTCAATAAAATAATCATCATAGGATTAGGTATAATAATAGCAATAGTACTAATAATGAAATATGATTCAATAACAGAATACACCAAAGGAAGGTATAGTCCTTAAAATGGAGAGTTTGTTCTGTCTCTTTTACTTTCATACCTCACATATTCCATTTAAGCAATATAATAGCATGATTAGTCATGGGTTCTTTGGATGATACTGTAAGACTTTATATATAAGCATGGGGTGATAACCAGTGTAGTAATTTGTATTTTCACATGGGAAAATTGTAGTGGCTATTATTAGATTTATTGTGACATCCAGTGATGAAATTCTTGCCTCATTAAAATAAATAGACTATTTGCTAGTTACTGCAGTAGAGCCACAGTTTCAGCCCACAACCTCAGCTCATAATTCAGAATGTCTCCACTGAGTTCCACTGATTCCAAGCCAAAACACACATGCTAAAGTTCCCAGGCACTACTGAAATATCTTCCAGAAGCAGGAGACACTATCTTCCAAATAACACACAGAAGGTTAGTTAGTTCCTTGTATTTTTCAAAGGACTGTGGCATGACTTTCTAAGGCATGTATCATCCCCACAGAGGTATACAGAAGATATCCTTAAGTAGCCCTTGGTAAATTGTAGTCCTCAGTAAAAGAACTTGTTCTGTGTTTCACCTGTTCAAACTGTTTTAGAAAGGTTGAACTTGGCTAGTTCCTGGAAGTCCACCCAGGAAAACAAAAGGGATACAGGAAACAGTGTTTGCACCAGGCCAGTGATCTTGTCCATGTCATCCTGACTTGAGCAGTGGCCCCTCACACAGATCTTTGAGTACACTTCATTGTAGAAGCTGCTCTTCACATGAAATTTAACACTAAAACTGTGGTTGGTGTCTCTTACAGAGTAGGGATTATAATTCCAAGTGGCTTGGCTGAATTCCAGAATGGATATTCATTTTTCCCACATAAGAAATTCTACTGTAACTTCATGAATAGTACTTTGGGTGCTGCATCAGAAGTGTTCTGGACAAGAGCTGAGCTGTGGTGCATTGTATTAATCCTCATTGCAGACAGAAGGTACTGCAGATGTGTGCATACTGAAGCTCAGATATAAAGCTATCAAGTTCCCTCATTTAATTTTTTTTTTACTTTGTTTTTCTTTAAGCCTCTCCTCACCTCTCCCAATTTTTAACTTCCTGATGAACTCTTGCTGGCAACCACCACATTTTACTTCCAGCTGGCAGGTCAAACAAACACTCTCTTTGAGGGCTGATATTAATGCACAAGCAGATCAGAACATGTGTAATGTTATGTAGCAACCCAGCCAGCTTTTTGCTCTTCTCTCTGCCCTCCCAGACAATTTTTGAAACTGCATTCCTAGGAAAGGCTGGACAGAAAATCCAACCTTGAACCTCTCATATGGAAACAGTCTATAATATTTTGTGCCAAATTATCTATTATGTTCCCAGTGATCATGTAGTTTTACAGGATGTTGATCTATTTCAGCATGAATTTAGACAGCAATATTGTTTTCTCCATCTCCCAATCACTCTCTAAGCTAGTTTATAAAGGTTTGTTTTACAAGATACTTGTTTGGTATGAAGTAAAAGCTGATAAGTCACACTAAATTAAAATTCTTAAATAGCTCAAGCAATCTGCTCAAAAGAAACTTCTGTCTTCTGTGTAATGTGTTTTCTGCTGAGACCTTCCTGGAGGGCAAAATCAAGCAAACTCTCCTCAGATGACAGAAGAATAAGTTTCTGGCCTCTTTGTGGAGCAGAGACTGCCATTGTTGCCATCTCTTATGGATGTTAGATTGGAAAGATCCCACTCAAAGTCAGTCCGGTTGACAGCTACAAAGTAATAAATGTGCTTCATCAAAAGGCACTGTAGGCCTGGCTTGTTCCAGCAGGACCTGTGCTTCCCTCACGAGGCAGGGCAAAATCAAAGTTGGCTGTGCAATGGTTAATATATATCCAGAATTTAAAGTAAATTATCTGTGCACCAAATGAGCTGGATCTTGTTGAAATGCAATCATGTCATCTAAGTAATACTACTGTAATGTGACTTTTTTATAAGCCTATTAGCTATACATCCTACTGAATTATATGAATACGTGCTCAAGTACAATAAATTTCAAAGCCCATCCAATCATCGCATCCATCTAGTAAAACACACTTTTTTAATGTACAGTTAACAAAATAATGATTTGAACAGTTGACTATTCCATTTTAATCAGGCAAACTGATGTGTCCATATTTCTTACAAATAAGAAAAGCTCTGGCTGTGGGAAGTAAATGCACATCTCTTCCAGAGGAGTGATTTGTCCTGAATGCAATTCCTCTCTGGAATGCTCACAGACCAGCAGTATGACCTACTGTACATTGTTTCCTTTGCAGCATTTTGCTGGCTTCATATATTTTAATTTCAGAGCTAATGTCTTTCAATGTTCTTTTTATTGGAAGTCGTGAAACACTAATGAACCAGTGTTCAATCCAAGAGATGATGAAACATAGGGGATTTTTATCATTCAGCAAAGGCAATTCTATAGACCAAACAAGTGATTTACTAATACCTTGACATGTTCTGTTAATGGAGAAGTTGTTTCCTTAAAAATAAATGGTAAAATATTGACCACTATGTAATTAGAAACAGACCTTTACAAGGTTCTTTTCTGATCTGATTGACAACATGTACTTTAAAAGGTGTTTGGTAGTTAGATTTTAGAAGACAAACTGATTATCTTTCTAATTCTTACAGAGAGCCATTGGCTGCAGTCTTGTGTCACTCAATAGAATTCAAGGAAACCATGATACATGGCCTAATCAGAGTTTTTATTTGACAACTGCTAACAGGACAGGTGTGCCCTTGGCCCTTCCTGTTTGTTATGAGCTTGTTTCATTCTCTTATTACCCCAGCGTCTGTTACTCACCAAGAGCACATTAATCATGTCTCCTGCCCTGCACAAAGTGCAGCACAGATCGAGGCAGCTGCTGCAAGTACTCCGGGAGTGGACATGGACCAGGCAGGCTGCAAGGGTCAGACATCCTAACTGCAAAGGGCTCTCAGGTGCCAGAAATTACCTAGGGGGGGAAAAAAGGGAAAATAAAAAAGGGGTATGTGAAGACAGGGTTACTGAATAAAAGAGCTGTGACCACCAACCACTTCTCCAATAAAAGTTTATTGTTTTACAGCCTATTTGAAACTCTAAATAGAGGAGCATTAGGGGGAGGCTGTTCGAGGATGGTTTAAAGCTTACAAAAATTTCTCAGCAACTCTGGAAGCAGAGTAACAGAATGATTATTGAGTGACACCAATCACTCCAGCCAGAACAGAATGATGCTGATACACTATATTACACTGTATTCAGGTGTTTGGGCTGGTTTGCAATGGTTTCAGCCCCAGCTAAAACAGCAATCTATGTGCTGACACACCCATAAAAGCCTCCTCAGAAAAGGAATCTCAGAGCTGTGAATCAGTACATTACGTTGATCGAAAGCAAAACAGCACAACAAAGCACAGAAAGGTAGAACAAATAATTCAAATAAGAGTGCTGTAGGGGAACCATTTCCACTCCACACAGACCTTTGAGTGATTGTGTTCAAAAGCTCTGTAACAGATGAAGCTGGCAAAAATAAAAGGAAAAACATGGCTTGGCAGGAGGAGACAGGCTATTAATATCTTTCAGCAAAATATGCTGGGAGAAAGGACGTATTGTCTCTCTGGAGCTTTGGTGTGCTGAAGAATGGCATTTGGGCAGCCACTTCAGTATAGGAACTGCTGTTCTGCTCCCTGTTTCTTCACTACAACAGGAGAAAAGGCCAGCCAACAGAGCTCAGTAATGGTATGTAAAAAGGACTTACTTGCCACATAATGAAAAAGAAAAAGGAGAAATTATAGTGAGCTGACTTTCAGTGTGGGAGTATGAAACATGAAAGCAGTATCAAGATTTGTTACAAGTCTTGCTTAAATTTTCATGTTATGTTTTCATGATGTGTGTGTAGTAAAAGTGTGGGAGTGACAGGACATCATGTTCTTTTCCTTTTATCATGGTTTAACTCTACGTTACCAGCCTAAACAGTGAAATGCTGGCTTAACAGAGGTAATATTCATGGGGTGAATATTAGAGTATACATCTAATTTTCTGATTCATTAGGTTTTGAAGCTTCCAGAGACCATTGATGAGACACATCTGTGAACAAAATTGCTCTCCTTGAACCATTTCTGAGCACCTTCATAGGCACGTGGCACATTCTCTTGCAAAGCAAAGCTAGTCTAATGTTTTTTCAAGTAGATAGATCTAAATCCCTTTCAAGACAGTTTAGAACTTCTTTCCTTATTTGTCCAAGTGACTCTCTCTCTTCATCTGATGTACTTCTGCTAACCAACTTATACAGATTAATTCTACTTGTTATTAATGCCCATTTATTTGCTAATAGTCTTTCCAAATCATTTGATATCCTGCTACTGGAGAGTGAGTCAGTCTGTCCTGACAACTCTCTGTAATAACAGCAGATGGGATTTTTTAATATAATCCAGGTGACCCAAAAAGTAACTTACAGAAGATTGACTATTTTGTCAAGTAAATAGTAGGAGGTGTGTTTTTGTTGTTGGTTTTTTTTTCCCTTCATTTTTTTTTCTCTGTTGCTGCTCCCTCCATTATCTATAATAAAATACCCATTGAATTCCAACACACAGAATTGATAAGTGCTAATCACACTGCTTCTGGCCCAGGTAGATTTTCACATTGCCCTTCTTTTGCCAACATACTGCATAGAAGATAAAGATGGGGAATGGAAGCCATGACAAGCCAGATCCCAGAAAGTATTACCAGGAATATTTAGAAAAACTGTTGTCACTTGGAAATACTGATACATTAAAATAATTTTTATTTATTTATTTATTTATTTATTTATTTATTTATTTTTAGGAATGAACTAGAATTTGGTTTGTTTTTCTATTTTAAGTTTTTTAGATCTTGAAAGGAATTCCTGGTCGCAGAAAAAGCTGAAAAGTCTGGAATGACCTGATGATCACAAGCTTCCTGTTCTCCACCCTTTGGACTCTTTCAGTGTGAATTACTCACTACTTGAGCATTCCCAACTTTATGGAGACAGTGGAAGGTAAAATACTCTAATTATTGAAAGGATCAATGGATCTAAATGTTTGTCTTTGAGGCTTTTGTGCTTGTATCAGTTTCCTGATCTGAATAAATATATCTGTTAATCATATGGTTTGTTTGCAACTTGAAAGTTTCCAAATCTTACAAGAAAATTTATTTGCAAACAATATGGAGGCATCAGATGATATTAGAAAAAGAGGCCTCCCATTTCTTAAATTTTTTTCCTCCTTATTTTTTCCATATAATTTTATTTTGCCTTCTTTGGATAGCACAGACTGCTTGTGAAATGGGGAAAAAAAGTACTATTCTAAAACTTCATCATGCCTTAGAAAATGGTGCTTTTTTAAAGAACAAAAATTAAACTCCAAATTCTGAATGACTTAAAAATCTCAGTTTACTCACTCCCACATCTATATTTAATCTTATGGTAGGTCAATATAAAGGATTGGTTGATGAACAAAGTACAGAGTAGCTTAGGTCACATGAATTTTTGGTTGGAGTGAAGAGAGTTAAATGTCTTTTATCAACGACACATTTGCTTTTGAGCAGTTCTGGGAGCACATGAAAGATAGCAGGGACTTAGAAGAGAAAGAGCCAGATGAAATGCTGCCCTACGTCTGCCTTTATTCACGAAAAAGATTCAATTGTATCAGGCATTCACAAACGTGGGTGAAAAATTAGGAAGCTTGTAAAATACAGCAGAAAATGGTTTTAAAAAGGTTATAGTATTTTAAAATCGACAAGATTCCTTGGCCAGATTACACACACCAGGAGTGCTGAAGGAAGTGGGGGATGAAACTGGCAAAGCAGTAGCAGCATTTTCACAAGTTCACTCAATTTTTATTCACTTCAAGAGCCAGAGACAGATCTGAAGACTGGGAAAATGGGTCACACCATTTCTTTACTTCAAAAAGATGAAGAAGAGGAAGGGAAAAAATACATGATAAGGTTGATTCAGTCTTTTTGATAGTGTTGTAGGAAGAGAGCGAAAAATGTTATGAAGGCTTGAAAAAAACCAGAGATATAAAATATAGCAAAGGGTAAAATGTCACTCTGTTTGTTCAGCACTATTCAATTAAGATCATCTAATATCTCTCCAGACTAATGCATTTGTCCATACCTAAGTGTATTCATGTTGTTTGGGAAGATATTATTTTGATAGATAGGGATCATCAAAGAAGAACAATCAGTACACACCCTGCTAATTTTTCCACATCACAGTTACATATGGCTTAGAAGATCCTTTGAGAGCATCCCACTTCACAGCCCAGGACAAAGAGGCACGAAACATGAGATACCTTTCTGTAGTTCCAATTCCTTCCTCAAATTCAGAGGCTAAGACTTTAAAACGGAATGTACAATATAAAAGATAAAAATAGGAATTACAATATGCTATATCAGAATGTGAATTTATTTTTACCTTTCGCTGTAGCTTACATCTGTTTTACACTCTCAGCTATAAACAACACTATTTACCTGCAGCCATGAGAAGCTGTTCCAAAAACCCTGTATACAAACACAACTTTGTTGTTGCTATTGTAGAAAGAGGGTACTCTGCTCCTATTACGTGAACATCACGATTCCCTGAAGACAAGATTATGGTTTGCCCAATTCTTGACTAGCTTCCAATTTTGTTAATTTCTCTGAACAGTTTAAATATTGGGCAGTGAAGCTCTGGGTTTACAGAGGCAGTGATGCTGGTCAATACAAATTGCAGGCACCATCCCTTGAAATCTGTAAATTAAATGCTTATTAGCAAGGCTCAAATAAGTAAAGTGTTTCTGCCTTTTTCTTTTAAGAGCTGATGCAGAAATGCTGTCCTCCTCTTATGTGTTGATAAGTGCAGTCCCACCGTTCTTGTTTGCTCTGGCAGTGCTCATGAGAGCAGCCTTCTGTCACTCGAAACAGGAAGGTATCACATCCTGCTGCTGGATGGCTGTGTGCTAAGGCAAAAAACTCTGAGATGGAGCTTTTGAAATGGTGCTTATTTTCAGAAGAGTTCAGGTATGAGAGATCCACAGGATCATTTTACCCCAAACCACAGATATACCTGTGTTGAGCATGCACTTATTTATTACCAAAACACAAGCCCAGGGAACAGTAAATAAAAGATAAGGTGAACAGATGTGGTAATGCTGCATATTAGAATCCAATTAACTGATATGCCAACATAGCATTTTTCTTGTTCCTCTCTCAATATATTTTTCCATGGCGTCAGGGCTTGCTTCAAGTGACAAACTGCTGCAGCAGCATAGCTGGTGTGACCATATGGCATGTGGTCAGTAAAACACACTTGTAGAAATGCCAAAAATGGAAGCACTCTACTCTTCCTCAAGCATGTTTCTTCCTGAAATTTGTCTTTCTGTAAAAAATACTAAATTGCAGCTGAACAGGAAAATCAAATTATGGAATCAGTATTAACCAAATCTTTATTAAAAGAGTAAGTATCTACTTTTAATATAAAATTAGCATGTCACATCCTTTTACTCATATGCAAGAAAATTCACCAGATACCACATACAGCTGTTTCTTAACTCTTGTCTGAAAAGTCAAAAACTCATTTTTTGAGGGTCAGTATTTGAGTTTTACACTTCTTCTACATTACAATTTGTAATGGTTGTAGCACAGAAAAAAAAATCCATTATCAAAACTGTAAGAAAAATATGTGTGTTTTTTCCAGTTTTTAGTAACTCCTAAAACTAGCTCTGAAATTATTCAATTAATTATTACTTGGCATAACAAATTAATAACTTTTAATTATATAGCTATATAGTGGTAGTTATATAACCCTTAGACCCCTATTTGCATACACATATTGCAAAGTTTTCATATGGTCAAATCAGGAGATATGCATCTCTAATTTTCAGAGAGCAAAGTTGAGTGGGGACACCATAGGCAAGAAATTCCAGTGTTCCCCAAGAGACTCGAGAGTGACAAGAGACCATTCTCCCTCTCACAGCTGGAGATACAGATTACTCAGTAGGAGTTCTGTGGCTCTGAAGAACTTTTCATTTAAACTTTCTTGTGAAACACTCATTTTGAGAGGTATGTACTACCAACCTTATTACAGACTAGTCTAAAATTCTATCAAAAACCAAAAGAAACTCACTTTCAGAAGAAGTGGTATCCCTCCAGAAAGAGCATGAAATAACCAGCATTATGCAGATAATCACATTACATAAAGTCCTCTCTTAGTCTGATGAAAATGAAAACATAATCTGATGTGAGTAGCCTATCTCACCCAACATTTCTGATTTCCTATTCAACAGCACAGAATGGTAATGTCTGGCATTTAAATAGCCACTTTAAAAGGAAAAATAATGATGTGGTTTAAGGTTGTCTTCTGACACTCATCTGACACCAGCTGACACCTACCCTAATTTCAGGCACCTAAAAATTTGATGCACCAGGTGGGATAGGCCTCCATGTAGTCCATGTAGTCCATGGAGATAGGTATCTCCAAGATAATTCACACAACGTGTCAGGGAAGTTCTTCTCTTGGATGTGGCACAGGATGACAGCAAATCAGCAGCTTGAGGTCCTTGCATCACTCACAGGAAATTCCCCCAGTATCTTTGAAGGGGTAAACAACTGGTGTAAACCAAGAACACTCAGTTTAGATGCATTAATGGAATTAACCTTACCCACAGAATAATGACTGCAATTTAGCAGGTAAGTCCTTTGAAACAACTGGCTGATCTCTATGACAAAAATGTGTTTCTCATTGCAGATTTCATCAGATGGGTTCTGAAACTGCAAGAATATGACTTAATGCAGGAAGGGATTTTGGTAACTCTGAGAAAAAATAGCAATTTGAAATAATTGTCTTTAAATCCTTTTTTTTTACCATTGGAGGCAACAATAATTGTTTTTGGTTATATCTGTCCAAGAAATAAATAAATTCTGTAAGGTAAAGGAAAAACTATGCAACAAGTGATTTCCTACAAGAATTGTAAATACTGACAGAAAACTCAAGGGGGAAATATTAGCTCGAAGACATGAAATGTTTTACATTTCAACGTCAAACCACATCCCCCCCCCCAAAAAAAACCACCACCAAACAAAAAAAAAACCACAAAAAGCAAACCCCATAACCTAAAAAGAACCAGCATTCACAACCAAGATGACAGTAATTTTCTCTCTGTTCTTTCCTGAAGACTGTGGCATTTTTAGAGCTAGCTCTTATCAAAGAATTACTCAGAAAGGCTAAGAAATCCATTTAAACCTGTGGTGTATTAAATACACATTTATTTATACCTGCAGTAATGTTTTTAGTCATTAATTATCTTTGATGTTAACAAATTCTCTTCATGTTGATTCATTAGCCCATTGTATTTTTGCTGTAGAATATTGATAATTTTCATCTTTACATGAAACCACTTCTAAATAAAATAATTTCTTGGAATTTACCTGTCTGCTCTCAAAACTGCTATTTTAAATGACAAACCCATAAAAGGCAGAAGAAATAGAAGTAGCAATGATCTTAAAGTTAACCTGGAATGGTCAATTTCTTATTTCCTCAGGGACTACTTTGAAGCAAGACCAAAGGGTGGTGCTGATTATCATACAATATGGGATTTTTACAAGTAAAAATCCAGGTCTGGAATACTCATAAACTTCCCATCTCCTCTAGCTGGGATTAGAGTTGTATCTCCTGTTTCCTTTTCCTTCCCTCCCCCTCAGAAATATTTTCTTCTCTTGCAGAACCTTAAAACCTCTCAATAAATCCATTATTGTAAAAGAAAGACCAGCTGTTAATATTTTATGAGACTGATGAATATCTCTCCCCACTTTGACAAGGTAAAATAAAAGTGAATGTTTATGGTATTATAATTAGAATCTTTGGAGATAATTCAAAAAAGATGTAGGTAAGTCTTGACTAGAGATGTCAAAAACAAGGAAAAGAGATTTCCCTTTTCAAGACTGACATGAAGCCATGGTTGTCACGTATGAGATCTATGAATATTTAATACAGTGTGGAAATTAATATTTAATATACTCAAGTCCTATACAACAAAAGTACTTGGCACATTTCTTTCAAAATAAAATAATGAAAAAATGTTTAACTACATTCTATGATTTTGACCCTGAAACCTCTACATTTTGCAGTTCTGAAAGAATGCCAAACTCTATCCTACAGCATTAGCATAATAATTTCAGAAATTGCATATGTAAATCTACATGCCAACAACAAAATAAAAGCAGCCTGTCTTTCAAAGATGTTATGAGACATGGAATCCCTTCATGTATTGACCATTAACCAAGGAATTTATTTCAAATGATTTCTTAAAAGGAAAAACACAAGCAACAAGGTTGCCCACAGTTTGATTCTCGATTGGTTGGACTTTTTCTTTACTTAGGATCATACACAATATATGTTTTTTAATATATCAAACAACTAGTGTTGAATAATTTATTATAACAATAATGTGACAACAATGAGGTTAAAAATCATTTACAATTACTGTCTCCTGAAGTCAGTGAAGAGGTAGCCCAACACTGTCTTGATAAATGAGATTTGAATTGGGTACTGTGAGTATTAAAGGACTGCCTACCTTTTTCAGCACAGTATCAGATTTGTTAAACCAGAAGGTTCTTTTTGGGTCTACATTTATAACTGGCCATCAAAATCATTATTTCACTGTACAGCAGGGCCATTATTGCACGTACATAAAAAGTGCATATTACATAAACTTGCTCTCTGATTAAATTACCATTTGTTTCCCTAGCAAATGGCTGAGGATTGGCTTGTGTCAAGGCAAGGGCAGACATCACAGTTGGCTCAGTCTTTTTCAACCTTGTTTTGGTGGGAGCAGTTCAGTATAGATAAAATGAATCTGATTCTTCTCCCATGCCCAGTGAAAATTACACAAAACATTGGCAAGCCCAACTAATGTCTGAATTTGTAATGAAATCTCAAATGAGCCAATACCTTTTCTTTCTGTAATTCTAACTGAAATGTGCTAATTAAATCTCTAGTATATAATGCAGTTCTTCAACACTCCAGAAGTATTTCACCAGGCAGAAAACTTTAGCATTCTACAGGCATGTTGGAGAATAAGAATACACTTTTCACTTTAAATGGTTTATTTAATGAAATCATATATTGCTGATACTTTGTACAACACTTAGGTCCTTCTAAATATTTACAAGAGGCTTTGTAATTACCTTTTTCATATGTAGTATTAATTACCTTTTAATATGTAGTATTAAAAGTCACATGATTTTGTTCTACATTCTAATTATCAGCTTAATTTCATTACTGAATGTAAACAATTAAGCACATTTTTAAAGATGCCTGCAGTGCTTTTAAAACCAAGAGAAAATCTGATTCACAAGTAAAGGTTAAATATTTATTTGATTTTATTTAGCTTGGGTCTGATTTTTTAAAATGCTTTGTATTTCCTTGTTCTAAGAAAAAGCAGATGGTTTTGCTCTAATTGTATAAAATGTTTTGTAGTACTGACCAACTCATTGAAACATTAACAAGTAATATATTAGAAACTAAGTTCCTAGACATAATTCTGAAATTCATAAAAAAATTCCAAATAAATCAAAAGATAAGTAGTTAACAACTGACACTTTTCTCAAGCAGAATAATTTCTTATATATTGATAATTCCTTTAAAATAAATGTTTGGAAAATGTATCACATTGGTCACAGGTTATCCTCCATTTATTATAGCATGAAATTTTTTGATTTTTTTTTGTTTTGTTTTGTTTTTTTTGTTTTGTTTTGTTTTTAATTTAGATCAGTTCAGAATATGAAAGTAGGTGTCTATTGTGAAAATTAGGCTTCTACAAAATTCTAAAATGCAAGAATGACAGCTGAGAACTAAGACAAGTTAATATTTGCCTTGAACAGTAATTCTTTCTTAAGCAGTCATCTAAATTTCCACATAAGGGTTTATGATTTATTAAACTAAGCAAAAGTTTTTCTATTTGTCCAGAACTCTCTTATTACACAATTTTGTTTTCTCTGTTGTTGTTTTCTTGCTTTTTGGCTAAAGTCCTCTTTCTTCTATTCCATTTGATTCCATCTGAGAAGTTAAAAAACTGTCGTTGGAAAAAATACCACCTAAATTTAAATTCCTTTGGACTTTTGTGCTGGTACATATCTCTGGATTGATAAAATGATTCTTCAGAAAGGCTTGTCTTATCAACAGGGAACGTCAGCAAAGTTGTCTTTTTCCATTACTGAGCAATCAACAAATTCTCCAAAGATTACATCATGGACACAGATAGTGGGAAGAATTGGACCATTTCTCACTCAGTCAGCAAGACAATGTTGCCAACAAGGGTTTGAAACATAAGGTATGGAAGCCACGCCTGCATTTACTCCAGAATATTTATCATCACTCTTCTCCAATAGGTGCATAAAGGCTCAGGTGAGCTAGGCTTCCCTATATGTAAAGAGTTTTGGAAATGTGGAGAATATAATTGGGAATTTCCTATTTAAAACTTTTTTATTGAAAAGATCAAAATCTTTCTCTTATGCTCTTAATTTATTTAAGACTTTCATATCTCTTAACTTTATAAAAAGTGATGATTGAATGATTACGCAATAGTAATGAGAAAAAGACATGAAGTTCACACAACTTTTGTAATTCATAGTGTATTTAGAAAGCCATGTTAGATTAAAAAAAAAAAAATAGCCATTTTGTCCATTTTTTAGCAGTTCCCTGGTATTTGTTTGCTTTCATTCATATCCCAATATATGAGTTTGGTTTTGCATCCTTCCTGTGGGTCTGGCTAAAAATATATTAAACTATGTCCGCTTAAATTAATGACTATGAAGGTCTTTAAAAATGTTCCAATAGTTTTTTGATTAGGACTAAATTCAACAGCATCTGTTGTGTCATATTTCTGTAGTTTTCTCAGTGATTGAAACAGCATGAGAGAACGTCTTTCTAGATATTTTTTATGGCCTATAAATAATTTTTGTTCCTCATTTTTACATTTAATTTAATTAAGTATGAGGCACTTTTAAGTAAATCCCAGCTTTTCAGGAAATATTTTAAAAATTAGTCAAGAAAATTATTCAAAGAAACTATTTCAGAATGTGCTATAAAGTTGATGCAAAATTTAATTATTTTCATCTTATCTTGATATTAATTGTTCTGAATATTTTTCAATGTATTTTTTCCAAATTTTATGCATCTTCATCACTTGCATAACTCAGAAGAAAAAAATTGAAAAATTGAGCATTCCAAGGGAAAAGGAATAGGATTTTTTCCCTAAACCTTTTAATAATTTCTGTGGAATCTCATCTGTTCTGCACATACCCATGAAGATATTTAACTTTATTAGTGTAGGAAATAAAAGAAAACTTTCATGAGATAACCATGAAAGTTTAGCCCATAATCTTGTTTAAAGATATTTAATTGACAAGGCACTCTTTTTATGAACTGTGTGTTTTGCTGTGTGTATGAGCATACCCCTCATGCACATGACCAACTTCTCCTTCCAGCTAAGAAAATTGGCACTGTTGGGGCAGAGAGGGGCTGGATATTTCCTCAGGGATTGGGAAAGAGGGTGAGCCAAGGCAGTCAGTGCTTTCCCCAGTGGGACACAGTCCCACAGGAGCTGATAACAAGGTCTATCAACAACTTCCAATAAGGCAAGAGATGAATCATGTTTGGAGTACATCCTAGAGGTTCAGTCAGGAGCAAGAGATGGAGCCAGAGACAAGGTTAGAAACTAGCAAAACAAACTACTACCTGAAGTTAGCTACAAAGGGATTTTTCAAAGTCTTTCCCCTCGTGGAAACAAAGGGAAGGAAAACAGTAAGGCCTAAGATTCAGTGTCAAAGAGCTTATGCTTTTTTAACTAAGGAATCTTGAAAATATTTCACAGCAACAGCTGTAAACTGTATATTAGTATATTCTGGAGAGCCATCATAGACATCAGACTTTCATTTGCAATCTGTTATTTTTTGTTAAAAAACAAACAAAAACACAAACAAAAACGAACAAACAACAAACAAAAACAAACACAAACAAGGAAACAAACACAAACAAACAAACAAAACAAACAAACAAAAAACATAGCTAGGCGTCACTTACAGGTTTGGGTCCCGTTCCTCAAAGGACAAGCAAGGGTAGGAAGTTAATCACATGTGAAGTTCTGCAGAAGTGTAAGACATCACCACACTGAGCACCAAACAGCCCATGTTCTTGGCATGCTCTGGCTTAGGACAGCCCCATCTCATTTGGTTGCAGGAAGTCAGCAGCTGCAATTATACTCACTTATGCTCTCATGGCAACAAAAGGCCAAGGGTATCTCAGTCTGCATTAGACAAGGCATTGCCAGCAGGTTAAAGGAGGTGATCCATCCTCTCAGCACTAGGGAGGCCTCCTCTGGAATACTGCACTCAGTTCTGGGTCCCTCAGGGAAAGAGAAACAGGGACACACTGAAAGGAGTGCCAAAAAGGATCATGGAGGGGATTAAGGTACTGAAGTGTCTCTCACATGAGGAAAGGTTGAGATACCTGGCACAGTTTAGTCTGGAGAAGAGAAGGCTCAGGGGTGACTTATTAATGTATGTAAATACCTGCAGGGAGAGAGTGCAAAAAGGATGGAGCCAGGCTCTGTTCAGTGGTGCCCAGTGGCAGGACCAGAGGCAAAGGGCACAAACTGAAACAAGGAAGGTTTCCTCTGAACATCAGGAGACACTTTTTCACTGTGAGGGTGACTGGTAGAGGATGCCAGAGAGATCATAAAATCTTCATCCTTGGAGTTATTAAAAAAATGGCTGGACATGGTCCCAGGCAACTGGTGTCCTTGCTTGTGCAGGGGCTTTGGAAGAAATCGCCTCCAGAGGTCCTTTCCAACCTCAACTATCCTGTGATTCTGTGACCTGTAAGGATGTAAGAATTATGATAAACACTAAGTCCAGCATTCTCACTATGTTCAGAAGAGACATATTTGATTTTCCATTACTTATGCCATTTCAGTCACATGGCCCAAGTAGTAAATGTGGCCTTATTCTGCCAGTGTTCAAGCTGCCTAGATGGAGCTTCCAGCTTTGGATTGTGGAATAAGTGCAGTAATGTTCCCAGGGTAATATACTGCCTCTCTCTGCAGGGTATTTTAGGTACACTGGAAGAGTGTGGCTTGTTTAACCAAAGTGTGATGTTCACACCAGGAGGGCTGAATTCCCATTCAGTGTACATTAAGTCCTGTTTATACTGCATATAGTATGCATTACTGATAGGCAGACATGATTATTTCCCTTATGCATGTGTGAAATCCATTTATTTCTTGTACAATTAGTTTGGCAAAGGGCTGATTTTCACTTGCTGACTTTTTCACAGCAAAATCTGCAGACATAAATTAGAAATCTGCTTCTTTGAGTATTTTGCAGGGTAAAATGGGAAATGGGAGACCTGGGCTCTAAGTCTCATCTCATTCTTGTGGTTAGCTCTGTTCTGTGAGCCTGTCCATGGAACTGTGGATGTGTATTTTATTGTTGTTCTGTAATCAACAATAGAGACATTTCTGGAGAGCAGCAAACAGCACCTTTGAATTTAAAATATATGTACAAACTCTTTAATTTATTCACATTTTCAAAAAAAAAAAAAAGGGATGTGTGATAATTTAGTTAGTTCCAAAAGGCTTTTTACACTGCCAGTAAAGATCAGACCCTTGAACTAAAGCAACTCTCTGCCCACTCAAAATCTGCAAATATAGAAAAGCAGGAACCCAGTGGGTGGACTATCGCCAATATTCTCACAATTGTGCAAAATTGCTTTGTCAGTATCAGTCTGACTGCACTGGGTAACTTCTGCCAGAGTTCAACACAAAAAGCTTCCTGAGCCAGGAAGATAGACCAGTCTGTGAAAGCTTCAACAACATTTGGGTAGCTTCATGTTACTGGTTTTGCTTTTGTGTTACTATGCATCTGCTTTACTCATTTCCCAATTCCTGACTTTGTTTTTTAAAATCCTTTCTGATCACATTACACACAATTAAATTACTTCACTGAACAAATCATGTTCATAAATTTGCCTTATTGATTGTCCAGAACACAGTGCTTCAAGAACCCAGTGTGCTGCATGGCTCCTGTACAGCTCTGCAAGACAATAAAATGATTTATTCTAATGGATGACCTATTTATGATGGAAAAACAAATCTAATTTCAATTACTGCTCTAATTAGGATGACTCATGAAAACTGGAACTTTTGTTTTAGCATAGGTCAAAAAACAATGGAGAATGATTATTATTCATTATACAGACTCCTTCTATCGGTTATTTACCAGTATAAATAATATATTGCAGTTTGTGTTTTTGTTGATAGTAATTTTTTAAGACAGAAAGGATCTGTAAGCTGCTTTTGTTATTCTTTTAGGGATGCCTGCAAAAGGGCATCGTTATTGTGATTGATAATAATACATGGTATAGATATTAACAGTGAAAGAAAAGGATTATCTGCTACATCAGGTTTCTGTTTATTAGAAAGGTTTTAGGCTGAGGAAAGACCAAAGAAGCAGCAGCAGGCTGAGCACTGCTGGAGCAGGGAAGGTTGACTGTCTGCACTGTCATAGTGTCTGCTCTCCAGAAAAGCCACACAAAGACACGTGGGCCATCAGCAAGGGGTGGTGGTGGCACAACAGAGCAAGTGTTGCTCCTAGAAACAGTAATTACGTTTCCACTCCTTTCACATGGAAGAGGCAGAAGTGCAGGTCCCCAAGGACACATCCCTGACTGAGAATTTCAGTCCAGGTCTGCCCTGTTTGGTATCCATCCTTCTCTGTGTAACTCCTAGGTCTAGGTAGGTCTCAGACTGTGATCCTTGGTGTGATCCTTCATTGCTTAAAATTCTGAAAGCAGAAAGAAGCTTTATAAGCTTGAACTGCTATTGTCATTTAAGATCCTAGTGAAAGGAGCACCTTTCATGAAATAAGGTCAGTTCTTGTCAGTATGAATTGAATTAATGCCTAGAGTGGTTCTTGATACCTCTGGGTCCTAATGGCAGATGTGGAGAACTAATTTCACAAAACAGTTCAACACGTAAAACCTGTCAGTTCTGTAGCCTCTGATAATATCTTAGTACAGATATTAAGGTTATTGTTTTATTTTTGCAGTAAACATTCAAAGAGTCCTTGGGGATTTTGAGTGGCTGTTGTATGGACAACCAAACTCCAGACACAGAAGTGTGCATTTCCATCACAAATCATAGTTGAATATATTTTGTCTTAATAAATTGTGAATGACATGAGGCCTTGTCTATCTGCTCAAAGTTTGTAAAGCCCTCTGAGAAGCTGATGTGCACTTCCAGTTCTTGTTTTCAATACTGGTTTGGAGAAAAGGAAGATCTGGCAAATTATTTTTATTTCCTAAGATTAGCCATTACTTGTGTTTAAAATCTGTGAACAAAACTCTTCAGGATATGTGAATTCCCAGAGGAAACTCATTTATATTGAAGGGTTGAAGCATCAGGGGACAATCTTTGAGAAGTGATGCCTTCCAGCATTTAATGAAAGTGATGGAAATCAACCCAACCCTTAATTCAGCACTGTGTCTAGAGGTCTTAAATAAAGACCTCTTTTTCAAGTTAAAGGGAATAAATAAAACCTTTAAGCGGTGAAGCAACAACAGGAGAAACACATCAAAGTCAGCTGGCACATCATTTACAAAAATAGCCTTGCAAATTTGTTGGTTAAGTCAGTAAGGTGGGGGAAAAGAAAAAATCAGCAAATGTTCTTTCCTTCCTCCAGTTCTTTTATGCTAACCATTGTAAATGTGCTCAGAAGACTGTCCTTTCTTTAGTAGGAAATATAAGTCAGAGTAAATGTGTACTTCTCTGTGTACTGCTAAATATTAGAAGATCTTTGTAGAGAACATACATCTGAGTTCAAGAGATTTTGTAAGGAAAACTCCAATTTCAGGTGAGCATGCAACCTAGCAAACAAACCCAAAACACGCCTTTCAGATAAATTAAGAAATGAGTTTGCTCTAAGACTGGAGTTCTGATTTTTAGAATGATTGTTCTTTTATTTTCCTTATTTGACTAATTCTGTTTGGCGTAGTTTCTTTTGAGAAGAATGATAATAAAAGACTGAAGAAACATAAGAAATTAATTTTTACTATATTTTTAATATTTTGTAATAAATGATCTAGGACTTGTCAGGTTCTAAGCAATATCACTATGAATATTTTGGTACAGCTAATATAAAATACAGCTTTTTGTTTAAAAATCCATTCAAAGGCAATGGGAGTCTGTCCAATAATTTTGATGGGAAAATTCCTAATTATTCCAGGGAGATCACGATCTGGCTGAAGCTACCAAAGGATTGGAATTAAGCATAAAAAAAAGAATCACACTCTACAAACATACTATAATAATGAATTCCAGAACTTAAAGGAAGAACATCTCTTTTCCAAAGGGGCTTCTTGCCCATGTCTGTGTCACAACAAATTTCTAATAGTTTCTCCTCCAAGTGTTAGTGAGTCTCACAGCTGTTTACTGTCTGAGATCAAAAATTACTGCAATGAAACCATTTCATTGTCTACTGAGAATAATTATGTTTGCCAAGAGTATAGAACAATAGCAGAAGTAAAGTGTTATTGACATTAACTTAGGAAAAAAACTGAAAACCTTGATATCTAATCCCTGAAATCACAGTTAAACTGCTGCTACTTCCATAACGAACATGATGTGTGATTCAGTAGCTCAGAACAATGAAATCTTACTTTTTTAACACATAAAATATTCCATTTGATACCACTGGGAGAGCTGCACTTCTTTAAATTAACTAAAGAATGAATGTGACGTTCTAATATTAGTTTTGTCTATAGGGAAGTTGATTTTCAAATAAAGGTATTTTCATTTTCAGACTTCCAATGTACTCAGACAGTAACCTCTACATTGATTTGCAAAATTAAATATGTGCCTGTCATATTGACCTTATGTGTTACAAATCCATAATAAATAATTAGCATGAATGGTTAACATGAGCCAAGCTACAGGCAATTTGGCATTTAATTAAAGGTTTCTGTGTAGAAGAAATATCCCTGTCTTGAGTTACTGGAAACTTTTTTTTTTTTTTTCAATTCTGAAACACCATTCAGCCTTTGGTAAGTTAGAGATTTAGTTTTAACCCTTGTAGAATGTATTTATTTGATTGCCTCATTATTTTTTGGCCTCCAAATGACTGAGTCACTGCAAGTACTTATCACGTACTGATTCCTTTTACTTTGTTAAAACATTCTCTTGCCTATTTTTGGTCCTTCTGCTGTCTGGGTGCACATCCTGAGAATCTTTTTTTGGTTTTTTTTAGAGGTATGCTAAATATATTTTCTAATCATTCTTTCAGATGTATGCCAATACTCTCAAATAGATATAGTTCTCAAGGACTGGAAAAATATGATTTCAAGACCTGTTTGTCTGAACTAAATGTGGAAGAATTAATTCACCAAGGCATTTTTTAGTATTAGTCTGGAACTTTAAAAGGGAGTAAAATTATAGTGGAAAACGGGTACATATCAAAAATAGATAGAAAATATCTTTGTGACTAATCCTCTCTGAGTTTTACTTTCACATTTTTCTGCCACTTTGACAGAAATCAACAGGTTATTCCACTGAGTTCTGTGGGAATTGGTCTAAGTTTTCATTACCTGTCAACAAATTCCTCTGACTTTGACCTATAAAAAAGCAGTTTTAGTAGTCTTAGGGAAATCTGTGTTTCTGCAGAACAAAAAACATAACAAAAAGCCCCCCCCCCCCAAAAAAAAAAACAAAAAAACACAAAAAACCAAACCAAACCAAACCAAACAAAAAACACACAAACAAACAAACAAAAAACCCCACCACAACTAAATTCTCAAAGGCCCAGGACTTGGCTTAAGCCATTGCTAAGAGCTTGGTACTAAGAAGTTCAGGATGAACATGAATAACAGCACACCATTTCAAAGTTTTTACCTGTCTTACTGTCTGCACACAGATAAAACTAGACCTCTGCCCCTTCTTTAACCACGATTGATCATTTTCTACCATAGTTGTCATAGTCATGCCTCTGACATCTACCACAGAACTGTGTGCAGTGCTGCTTTCTCAGCTGCATATATACTGAACAAATGAAAGTGCAACACAAAAGACAATGATTGACTATCTGGGGCCCTGTTTCAAAGCTGTTAATCACTGATTTTTCTAGTTCTATAATATTTTGTGCTTTGGTTTTCTCATTTTTGTCCCTAGAGGCTTTCTCTTGCAGTTATCTAAAGTCATTGACCTACTTTCCTATATGCTTCCTTCAATATTTGTGATCACTAGAACTCTGACGATGTAGAAAAGTTAATAATTTAAATTAGTTTTTAGCCTTCCTCAATATCAGAATGGTGGGTGTTAGTATACTATTAAAATAATCTCCTTCAGGAGCTACTAGAATTATAATAACGCCACAAAAATATGTGAAATTAAATTAAATATAAGTTGCAGATGAGATTTTGACTTAGATAATGTGTACCCTATGGAAGGATGAAAAAATAACAAAAAATGAAAAGGAGTAGAATAAAACTCCAAAGCATCAAGGATTCGTTTCAGCAAGGCTGCTTCCAGGCAAACTCAAACTTCTTCACCATGAGTGGCTTCTATATATACTTAATAAATATTTCATTCCTACTGTTCAGTCTGTTCAATCCATCCCTTGATAATGAAACAGTTGTTTTTGAAAGCTCATCTATTTATATCCACCTGCTTCACATGCACGAGCAGACTGCTTGATATAGAGAGATGAGAGAGACATAAATATAGATGTACATTAATCTCATTTTGACTGCAGTTACACTTGGTATTACTAGAGTAACTCTAAATCTAAAAATAGTTAGTATAAAACCAGTGCATTTGAAATCAATCAATGTAAATCAGATATGAATTGACTGATTGATTGATCAGACATGAAAAATCAGTACTTATGTTGCTGATGTGTTTGTTCATCATGCTGAATTCCCTCACAATGAGACAATTAAGAGTACAATATGTGAGCTGTTGGAGAACAGCCAACAGTAACATTTAGTACACTTGACTGAAAAATGCCTTTCGCATAAGGTTTTGATACTGCTGCAAGATTTTGATGTCTATGGCTTTTGAAGGAGCTCAGGTGGCTAAGGATACTGTCATTTTTCTTAAGCTGTTTCTCTCTGTATGACTTTAGACATAAAATATTATGATATGCAAGATATCTAATCTTTTGTCCTTTTTATATTACGTGATCAAAGACTACGAAACCAATAACGAGAGTAACATGAGCTCTGCCTTATTTAACTTAAGCAGAAAAATGCCTTTAAAACTGTGTCTGGTTTCAAAGTCTGTGGAAGGTTGAGTTCAGTGTTTATAAATGTCTTGGTTTACAATAATAAGGAATTCTCCTCACTTGGCATGCATTAATCTGGACCTCAATACTCAAACACAGAAGCAAAGGGTTAAGTCTCCATGCAGAAATCCATCTCTAAAACCTGTGTTTGACATATTTTCAAGTTTTTAAAAAGGAGATATAAATCTACCCATCTGTCTAAATTCTTAAGCTCTATGGTGATAGACATTTCCCAGACATTTGCAATTCTTTGGCCTGTGTTAAGTAAAAAATCAGATCATAGTGGTCTTTCTTAACCTTAATATTTATTAATGTAGCTTAAAAATAGAGAAAATAACCATAAAGATTATGGTCAGACCTTTTTCATGAAATAGAATTGGATTATAGCACTGTGGAAAAAAACCCATGCAAATTCAAATTCACTGAAGTTCTGCAGAGCAGCACAACTGATCCCAGATGTAAGTCACTGAGTGAATGCCAGTGGCCAAAAGATGAGCTTTGCACACCACTGTTACCTTACCTTTGGGAGGAAAACTAGGAAATATTCAATATAAGTGGGGAAAAAAAAAAGTAATTAACCAAATGGAAGCAAGCCCACTAAAGTACAACAAGACCTAGAACATGAAAGAAATTTGTGTTTCATTGCCATTTCATGAACCTGCTTAGGTCATTCATCCAAAAGGCAGTGAGACACTGATGATCAGACTCTGTTGCATTTACAATGAGTTTCACCTCACACAACCAGCAGACAAAAATACAAAAGGAAAATATCAACATTAAAAAAACCCCTAAAAACAACCCCAAAGGATCTGGCTAACAGTTCAGTGGTGGCCCCTGGACCATCCACAGAGAACAATTCACTCCCTTGGAGACTGTGCACCCCCCCAGGCTGCTTCAGTTTAGCAGGAACTCTCCTTTGGGAAGTCCCTTTGAGACACTTCCTTGTACCTCAGGGTGAGCAAAATGCTTCAACCCATGAGCCTTCGCAGTTCTATGTTAATGTTTCATATCCTATTGGTTATTCCCCTTGTTCCTGATTGGTTCTCTGATTGGTTCCCTTTTGGATCCTTTCCCTGATTGGTCCTTTTCCCAATTCCTTCCCCCATTGGCCAAGTTATAAAACCCTGCCCCTGGCTACCCTATTATCTGGAATATCTGCTCCAGCCACATTTAGGCAGTATAGCACATTTCATGACCAGAAATATGTCTGCATTGAAGATTTTGACTCCAGGAAGAAGAGAGATATCTGAACCCAAACTTCCCAGAATATAAAGAGGAAGAGGAGTTCAGACAGGTTTCTACTCCAAAAGTGCCTTTCCCCAAGCAGCATTCAGAGTGGCATTTGGGGCTTGTGTGACACTTTCCAGAAGTGCCTGACTTTGTCTTGGTGCAGTGGCTGGGGTGCAAACTTTAGCTGTGTGTTGTGGAGAGGTCTGACCTACCCTGGTTATTTAGCACCCTCTATAGTAAACTGAGATGGAGATGCTGCCAAAGGGTGGGTGGCTCATCTTTCCTCAGGAAGGAGCATCTGGGACTTGTGGGTAAATCTCCTTGGGTTTGGTTATTTCTGTCTGAAGAGGAACCCTGCATATTCAACTATGTTTCTAGCTTTCAGATTACTTAAATTATGTGAAATATCTGACTTTAATTATGTGAAAAAATCTTTCTGCCCAAAACTTTCATATTCTAACAAGAGCTGTTCACTGAATTCCTTGACACCAGCGTCAATATCTGAGTGGAACATCCCCAGCTATTCACACTAAACTCCCTTCCATCTGTTCTTAACCCCACACCACCAGTTATATGTCCTTACTGATATCTGCCTGAGTTGTCCACTTACCACTTGAATGAAAGAACTTTAAAATCAATATTCTTATTAGATTTGAATCCACCAGGTACCTTATTTTTTTTTACTGTCAGAATTATCTAGCCCACTTGAATGCCAGACTTAGTGTGTGAATCTACAAGATTTAATAAAGCCAATTTGCTCCAGCATCCTTTGACAATATGTTCAAATGACCCACATTTCCCTGAGGATTTAGGTTACAGACCCCAAGTTCCAATCCTACACATGTTCTCAATAAATGTGGCTGTAAATGGAACTCCAGCAAGCAGACTTGCCTTTCACCTTCAGTACATTCCTGGTTTTAGACTACACATATTTCAGACTTTGTTTAAATGAAAAGAAACAGACAAACTTTGTTTCTGAAGATGGGTTTTCTATTCATGTGTTGTGCAAGGGATGCCATACAGGAAAAAAGTATGTGGTTTTTGCTTTCTGTGAACACATCAGAAAGCAGAAACACAATTTCTTATTTATAAAGCCAAAGGAAAAATTTTTTGGAACCTCAGAGTTTTAATGTGTTTCTCTGCAGGTAAGTACAAAAGTAATTATGTTAGGGACTTCAGGTTAGCTAAACAGGTTTTTTTTTTTTTTCTTGTTTATTTCTGTGCATGAGTGAGAAAGGAGTTACTATATATGGGATTTCTTGGTTATTTTTGATACAAAACTATGTAAAAGTCAAGAGTCTTATTTACTTTCATGCCCATTGGATCAGGGCCACAAACCCAAGAAAACAATGTGGTCAAGATCCAAGAATTTATTTAGAAGAGTACAGCTACCTTTGATGTCTAAATAGTTTAAACACTCAAACTTCTGAAAGGGTTTGAGACACTAAAATTAAAGTTTTATTTCTACATAGTTTTAATGATCTCTGAATTCCTTGACACCATCATCAATCATCACTGATACTCTTCAGATATTGTCTAAGTAATAGAACTTATTTTGTTTTATACACATTTATAAAGGAGATGAGATTGCCACTCTCCATCATAAAAAATTAAAAACTCAACAAAAAAGCATGGATATTACTGCTACTGCAATCAATTTATAACTTGGACTAGTTAGTGGATGGGATAATGCCAAGGGATTTCAGATCCTTTCCTACTGTATTTCTTGGATTTCAATCTTCTTTTCAAATGGGCACAATACCCTTTCCCTTTAGGCATTTCCTATAAAAGTTGTGTTGACTATAATCTGAGTGGCTGAATCAATATATGAGGCACATCAACGTCTCCTTCTTGGAAAGCAACTTCTGATTCCAGCAACAGGGTTTCCAGAAATACTTGGATCCCTCTTGAATCTGCAATAAATAATTTGTAGTTAGAGGAATCATCCCTTCCTTGTGTATTGTGTCATTCTGTTGTGCAATGTGTCATTAACTGGTGAAACTGGTCCCAAATGTAAAACCTTGACAGAAATAAAAAAAGTATTGTAGTAATGCACAAGACAGTTCCTTGTACCTTTGCCTAAGGACACCATGAATTTCCTCTTACATTTTTACCAAGGTCACTATCTCATACTGTCATATTGTAGAACTGCATTTCATATATGATTGACTCAACTGGACTGTTGATTTTCAAGTAAAAATTACAAAGACAACACCTGTATAAAAAATATTTAGAAAGCAAAATCACTTCTGAGGCAGTCTGGGAGCTTGAATGCATGAAAGACAGTAACACTGAATCTTAATTTTAACTACTGGTATCCAAATAGATAATGACTAGCTTGCATAGCTGGATGTCTTCCTGAGAAGGAGAAATCTTGGATTTTCATGCAATTAAACTGTGGAACACTTATAGTATTAACCAGTATCAGCTGAGGTCTCCTGAAACAACTTTTAATTAAAACACACGGTTTAATGATAAAATCTATGTCCTTTTTCAACATTTTAATTACATTAGGAGGTAATGCCATTTAGTGATATGCTGAAGTGCAGAAGAGATGGATGTTCAAACCCTTATGAGACCAGTTCACAAGTCAATTCGGGTCCTTCAATAACTTCTACAGAGACTTCTCACCTGTGCTTGAATCATGGAGAAATTCTTACAGCCAGATCCCTTTCAAATAGAAACTATACCAGATGACACTCTCCAGAGGGTCTTCTAATGATCCCCAATTTCTAATGAGCACATAGCTCATGGAATCAGACAAGAGGTATTCTGAGCTGCACCCCCAAAATGCAGGTATCTGGATTAGGGGAATTTGGCAAAGTATCTGAAGGAAGAGTGTAAAGAGGATGAAGCCAGGCTATTCTGGGGTGGTGCCAAGCAATAGGACAGGAGACAGTAGATAGAAAAGCATGCAGATGAAGTTCCACCTGAATGAGGAAGAACTTCTTTATTGTGCAGGCGACTGCACACTGGAACAGATTGCCCCAAGAGGGTGTGGAGTCTCCCTCACTGGATGTAATCCTGTGCCATCTGCTGTGGGATGTCCCTGCTTGAGCAGAGAGGTTGGGACAGGTGTCCACTGTGGTCCTGTTCAATCTTATCCATTCTGTGGGATTTTTTGGTCTTAGTAAGAAATATTTTATTTCCTAGACCTGTGCTGGGTATACCGCACTATGGTGCTGCTATATACATGCCACCACTATGTGTCTGTGGACTGCACATAAAAACAGATTTCTAATTAGATATAAAATACTAAAAGGAATATTTCTCTAATTTAAGATTCACAGTGAAGTACATTAAACTAACTGTAGTAATGTAGTTTGTATGTAATATTTTGAGGGACTCTGCAGAGATTTTTCCCCATATCAGAAAGGCTCTTGCTGGGAAGCCAGTTTATGTTGTCTGATGTACTGCATTAGAGAGGGATCCTATTCTTAGCCTGACACCTATTGTGGTAAGTATTCCATATCCCTTATGCTATTTATTTAGTTAAAATGTGTTTGGATTGCAAGGGGAAGATAAATATTGCTGCTGCAGTACTAATATGTACCAATTTCAAATCGTTATCTTTACCAGAGAAACTGTGAAGCAGAGAAGATACCTTACCTTTGTCACCTTTTAAGTAGGGCCAATTACACTGATGCAACACGATCTTTTGTTATACTGTTCATAAATACAATTTGAAACAAAAACAAAACACAAAACATTGACCTGTGTTGATGGGTAATTTGTTTAAATCTCTTTCTGGACCACTATACTAGAGGACCTGATATATTATTAAAATTAAATATTAGATTTATTTTCATGTAGTTTTATTCTCTTTGAAATGCAGAACCCTTTAAATAATGTATTATGTGCTTGGGTCCTCTTTGTGCAGTAAGACTTGTGAAAATGACACCTTTGGAACACACACAGGTGCAAATGTATTTCACAGCCTTCCTTAAAATAAATATAACTCAGACTTCTTCTGAAGAAACCCTTTAATTATGCATTACTTTATATCTCATTATTTGTTTAAACATTCACAGTTTTTTTCAGAACTGACATTGAACCAGCAGTTTGTGCTTCTGTGTCCCGAAGGCATTGGTAATTCCAAAACACTTGGGAGATTTATGAACTGTAGCAGACAAGTTTTCTGAGTATCCCTCAAAAAGCACACCAATTTATTAGCCTGCAATCGTGACTTTTTAAAAATTAAAGGCAAAATAATGAGTTTTCTCATCCATCTACTAAGAGAGAAATTGCATTTTTCCTCATCTCTCATAATACTTTTTATGTCATATTCCTTTTCTTGATCTTGAACTAGAATCACATAGGAGGTTTCTTAGAAGGATTTATGAAATATTCAAATAGGATATCATAATCTGTTGTAAAAATCCATTCCCTTGTTTTCTCTGATTTACTGTTTTTATGTACACATGCTGCTGTTGCTGGGTCCTACCCTCAGCTGCTTAAAACCAATCAAACTACCAAAGAGATGCAATAAAGAGGACACAATAGTTTTTGTTTTGTTCTGTTTTGTTTTTTTTTCATGTGCTGGTGACCCAATCTAATTTTCTGCCATTCTGGGAATTTTATCTCGTGCATGTCTAGCTGAGACATCTCCTCCATTCGGATCATTTACACAAGTGCTGACACTTTGTCCCCTGTGAACTACTCCCAGAAAACCAAAGCAATTGATTATTCTGATAACACTTTTAGACTGTTTGGGGGGAAATTTCCATCTGTGATCACACCATGGACATCACCTTGGCCACAAGCAGGATGAAATGACATTTCAAGTATTTGGGTCAAACATGTTTGATTTCCTTTCTTAATGAAGGGCCAGACAAGATAGAATATCACGTAATATCAAGACTGGCATCTGTGAAATTAGTTATTTCAGTATTCTCTGTAAAAATTGATTAAGAAATTAAAAAGGTGAATCCTGGCACTCTGAAGACAATAAGAATTTTTCACTTAGTGAATATATCATTCTCAGATTAAAACTGTTAAGAGTCACAGTTACTGGAGTTTTCTAGAATGTTGGTATCCAGATTTCTCTGGAAGTTTGAGGTCTCTCCTTGTCTTTGATGCCCATTTTTGTCATTGTCAGGTGTACATTTACATTAAGAATCTGTTTCTCGTCATCATGTATGAGTGGACTTTGCAATACGACCTTGAAGTGAAATCTTTAAATGAAGTGATTCCTTAAGAAGTCCTTTAAATGAATTTATCGCAAAAGTGAGTAGAATAGGAAATGCTCTTCAAATGTATTAAATAATTATAAAGAAAATGCAAGAAACGGTACGTGCAATGTACATGGTACATTGCTTTTTAAAGCAAAATTTGCAGAAGAATGTAAATTCTTTTAAGGATTGATTATAGGAATACTTTCAAAGGCAACAAGAGCAATTGGTTATCCAGTTCTCACTGGAAATTAATGGAGCTTAGGTACATCATTCTACTTTGTACTGTCAAGAACTTCTTCAACATGGCATATTTTGGAGTTTTCCATGTGTTTGTCATTTTTAAGGTTCAGTTAATGTTGCTTTTTTTCCCAGCTTTCTTTCCAGAAGAAATTTATTTGCGAACTTCTGTTTTCACTTTAAAAAGCTAACTTCCTGTTTCCCTCCATTGCAACCTTTTCCTGAAGGCAATAGAAATAAAGAAAATAAAATTAAACAAATCAAATAAATAAATTACATAATATAAAGATAAAAATTTATCTTAAGACATAATAGTGATTTTGGGATGTCTTCTTCATTTTCTCAATTCTCGTGCTCAACTATACCCTACTTTTTTTTTTTTTTTTTTTTTTTTTTTTTTTTGTCATTAAGCAAAATCATTTTAATTTTCATGCAGCTTCAAAAGGACTAAAGCAAGATTATCTGAGTGAATTCAGCACAAGAAATAGATAACTCACACGTGGATTAGCCCATACAGTTATCCCTGCTAACGCAACTGGTCAACATTTCAGACCTTTTGGACATTTGGAAGGCAGCCATTGCAGACCTGACAGTGACATAAGTAGTTTATTCTGGATGTCTGCCACACAATATCTTTTCAGTATCTTATGACACCCTTAATAGAGATCAGTGTATTCATGTTATTGCTTTTGACAGTCTTATTTTTTAAAGTTACTTCAGTGGTCTTCCAGTTCATCCTAAGCATGCTTGTTTCCCTGTTTTCTGTCAGCATGCTATGTCAAAATACCTATCAGAACAATCACTACTCAGAAAGGCACTGCAAATGTAAAAATCCACATCTGCTACCTATGCATGTTTGCTTTCCAACACCACACGAAACAATCTCAGAAACTGTGTCAGGGCGGAATTGGGTGCCTGAAAGGAGAAATATTTGGTACCACCGTTCAATACTTCTGTTCCCAATATGATCATTGACTTCAAAAGACTCTGCTTACTTTTAGAACATTTCAAATGCACTAGCGACAATTGCAAGGGGTGTCATTGGACATCATATTTTCTGTCTGCAAGTAATTCGACTGCTAAGTAAATATTTTTTTGACCAATGCTGAATATTTCTTTTCCATATCCTGTACAAATGGTCATTTTCTCAGTCATTCTCACTGTGCTAATGATTTTCAATTTCAGAAAAATGATTAGGAAACAGATCTAAGAAATATACTTGTGCTGTTGAATTTTTCCTCAGAGTACCAATCATGACTCTCTTAAGTGTTTGTTGATATACTCTGGCATGGATCATTTGCTCTTCCTTCTTCTTTGGTCTCATTCAGTACAGCTTTTTTCCCAGCTGGCCAGCAGCAATGATTCCTTAATAGATTCAAGTGTAGGTCCCTGGATTTGGAATAAGATTTTTACCTTTGACAGCTTTCTGTATCAGGTGAGTAATGTTTCTGTGTAATTTCATGAAGAGAAGCAAAGGGCCTATTTTGGGGGGCTGGGCTAGAATGACACTTCTGGTTCATATAATACCAATCTAGCACAAAAAAGAAAGACAACTCATTTAAGCAAAGGACATTTCAACACTATTTGATGCTCTTTAATTTTTTGGCACAACTGCTTGTGCCAAGTGATAATGATATTGGGAAAACATTCTGGTGCATTTCAAAGTTTCTGTTAAGTAATTGTGTCCTCTGTATAGTAATTTCTAGACTAAAAAGTTTTCATAAGAAAACCATTTCCATATGAAACTAATAAAAACCATCTCCCTTTTGAAGATTGATCTAGATTTACGTGTCTTCTATTAGGAAATTCCTAACTTGTTTCATCTAGGCAAACATGCTCAAAATTAACTGCAGACTCAGTTAAGGAAATGTTTGCAATAATTCCCAGTATTTTCAAATCCTGTTTTGATGTCCTGCAAGTTCATGAGTTAGAAATTGCTACAAATTTAATAAGGAAATTCTTGTAGTTGTCCAAATGCTTGTTTCTGTTATGTAAATAACAATGGAACAAATTGTATTCTCTTGCTATTCAAATCAGGGAAAGCCAGACCCACTGTAAACATGTATTTACAGAAGAAACAATAACAAAATGGGAAATAAATAGTCTGCTGGTATGTTTGTGGCACTTTTTACAAGAAATTGAATGTTCAGAAAAGAGATTTAGCTTGATTTATATTTCTTAACTGATTTGTGTATTATTTCATAACTTAAAAATACATTTATGGAGTAAGATCATCATAGTAACTTTCAATTTCATGGGCAGTCAAGAAAAGAACATTTACTAGTCAATATAAAATAGAAACATATACTTTGTGGAATTGTCTAAGTAATAGCTATTGTATACCAAATAACAACTCTTACAAACTGGAGTTAGACAGTTCCTGTTTACTTCCAGATCTGTAAAGTGGACTGGAATTATTATTGTTATTGATGTAGACTATTTTGATGGAAATAAGTATATTTAACCTATTTTCCCATAAATCTATTAACTGTTTACAAGCAAATGTTAAAAAAATACAGAAAATTAATATAAACATACCTCCTTTCCAGTAAAAACCTTCAAATTGTGCATTCCAAAATTTTATTGCTGTACCTTGGTGTACCTAAGTGTGCTGAGAAATTTGCAGATCACGTTTCTCATGCCCCAGTTCCTCTTTGGGAACAGAGTTTGTGTGTGTTTGTTACCACATCACCTGGTGTAGTGAATGGGTCCTTGGTCTGGAGCATACCAAAAGTGTTGTCCAGTTATGGGGATGTCCATGTTAAGAAATTGGGAATAAACAATTAAATCTTCAAAAAAAAAACTCTACTGCAGCATACAGACTTACCTATTTTTGGTTGTTTATTTGGGAAAACACTACTGTTTACATTATTTTTGTTTTTCTTTCTTCACAGAGATGGCAAAGACATTTGTGAATGTTTTCAGTCTGAATTAACCAAATGGGAAAAATTAAAGTTACACAGCAATATTTTCCTACAAGAGAGAGACAGAAATTTTCTATAAGAATTCTATTTATTTTTTGTTAAGTACAGTTTGTTGAAAACAGAAGATGAAACACCTTGTTTGGGGCAAACTGTCAGAGAATTCTGTCTGTCACTCTGGCAGCTTCCTGGGGGCAGATTACAATGTAGCAGCCCTTGGACTTTTCAGATGTCCTTTCAATACAATAAGGAGTATAAAGGCCCTTGAAGTGTTAGTCAGACTTCAGGGAGTTTTGGATTCTGATGATGCTTGGTCTTTTCAGGGACTTGATCAGCCTTTAAAGTTTTTGCCCTAGACCCTGGCTTCAGAGTTTTGCACTTGGGGAATAAGGTTAAAGTACTGTCATTGAAGGGCTTTTTCAGTTTTGAGGTTAGCTGTTTGCACAGTCTAGAGTGTTGGCAGATAGTGGCAGCAAAGAAGATCTAGGAACAGTACAAGTTCCCTAAAAGTCAATGATAGTTCTATTTTTTACAGTAAATAACAACAGAAACAATTCATTTTTTATCTGAAAAACATATTGAGCTGATGATAATGAACAGTGGCAGCTTTTGGGACCTAATGCATAATGTTCTGAGGCAATGATAGTCTTTTAATCGACTTCAGAAGAACTTTAATTAAGGCTTCAAATGTTATTTCAAATAATCTGCTAGATCATAATACTTTCTCTTATTCAAAACATCTCATTACTTGTCAAATGTCATTACTAAATGAGAAGGGAGACACCTCTTAGAAAAATGCTAATCTACTGTCCATGTCAATGGTATCTGTATCTGACATTCTTCTGCTATCTTCACACTTTGCATACAATTATAATATTCTTGTGAGTTTTATGAAAAATATCACAGCTATGAAATATCTTTTATTTGTTTTAGCAAATGCATTCAGAAAGTAATTATTGTCATCTGAAACTGCTTGTAAGCATGGTACCTACACAGAAATGTAGTTATCTGAAGCTAGATCCACAGCCTTAAGCAAGAAGGGTTTTTTTAAGTGTCTTACAGCATGCACTTCTTTCTTCAAACACCACTTGAATTTACATTGGTATGAAATAATAAATAATCACTGGCTGGCAAAATGAGGGGAGAGGGAAAGAATGGTAGCCAGAAGAGGCAGAAAGTATGCAGCTATATAACCTAAGAGTAAGTTATTAGCAAGATGAAATGTCCAGATCCTTGTACCAATGAACATTTAATCTGGTATATGGTGTGGAAAAAATCCAGCAAGAGACACTTCAGGAGTAGAAGAGCATGAATTAATTCATACTCTACAGATTAAATTGCTAGTCTAGGACATCTGAAACTCAGACTCAAATTGCTATTTTGAGGTTGTTGAAATGAGGTTTGGAAATGCAGAACAATTTTGAAATTCCTCCTTAGTGATTTTTTGCTCCTTCTATCAACAACTAAATGCCCTGAAGTGTGAAGGGGCAGACAGGTGGGTTTTTTGTATTCCGTAAGAAAGATCAACTTGCTCAAGTTCCCAATGGAAGCAAAAGTTCATAACTGATGACCCTAAACAAAGAAAAGTGCTACCATTGACCTTCATCTTCCCCTCAGAGCTCCCCTTCATCTGTGAAGAAAAAGAGTTGGGGAATTCAAAGCTGTTACACAAATGACAGTTTGGAAAGCATTCTGTGAGACTTGCAAGAGGCTTCCTTCACTGAAGGGAGTCCTTTAATTCAGTTTTGCCTCTGGATTCTGAAGGACAGATTGTTCAAACAGTCTCTGAATTTAGCACTTTTCAAAACAGTATTGGGCAGTAACTTCCCATAATCTTACTATATTGTAAGTACACAGTGCTCTTGAAAAGCAAACTTCTGTTCCAGTGTCTTTGTACTTTGAAAACATTGGTTTATGTTGCCATGGGATATTTTAAAGACAATACTAGTGTGCAATAAATACTAGGAGCATAAAAAGGTACACATTTTTATTTTGGTTTAGTAACCTATATATTTCTAATTTTAAAATTGTGTCCGGGGAGGGGGGTGGGGGGGTGAGGGAAAGTTTGCCTTAGCAAGATGTAAACCCCTCCTGAATTATTGACTAACCTTACAGCATAAAAACAAGACTCTCAGGGTTTTTGCAGGGGTATTACTCAGAAATTAGGCACTTTGCCAAAGGCTGGGGTAAACCAAAGAATGCAACTATAAATCTCCAGGGTCAAGTACACAGAGTGTTTTATTTTGAACATGATTCTGACAATCTCTGAGTGTGTTTCTTTGTTCTTCAGCTCTTTAAAGCCCAGGCTATCAGTAATTCAAAATATGTGCCTAATGTGTACTTACACCCCCTGTATTCGGAAGGTGTAACATAGTAGATTTCTTAGCTGTTTGAACTGTTGATACTCTAAAGCAAACAATAAAAGTTCACATTCTTGCTCTTGCATAGAACAACTGTTAGGTGTTAAGTTACCCTTAGGCATTTTTGCCTTAGCAATTCAATAAATAGTCTATTTTTTGTCCCTCTAGTAAAAAGTTTTTTTACTCTAGAGAAATATAGGCAGAGATGTTGCCAATAGTCCTCCCCTCACTTGAATATGCATTTCAATAATGCACGAAGTCAAGTTGGAGTGTGGAAAAAAGACCAATTGCAAAGTTATTAATGCCTTACTTTCAGAGGAGGCAGGTAGGAGGTATAGATCTGGCACTCTTTCTTCATTTCCCACAGGACAAGTGACACACCTGGATTTCATAATAAGCTGCTAGCAGACACAGCCCCTGCCTCCCAAAGGGGGAGTCTTGGGTTACGGAACCAAAAATGTGTACTCTATTTCATCTGTTGAAAGCAGTTGGGGAGATGTTCTTTATCTCTTGTAACTCTGAGGGGAGGGGGCGGATGCCTTCTGATAATGGGCCAACTGTTAAAACCAGGTGGGGCAGTGTTTCTTATCTCTTTCACCACCCGTCCTCCCTCCAGGGGGATATTTTCTGCTGATGGGCCATTAAGGCTCACTTAAAGGCACAACATACTCTATCATCCCCATTGTGAGATGTTCCATCCAGTGGGGAGAACAACCATTCCTACCTAAATAAAAACAGACGTAGAAACACCAGGTATCCAGTTCCACCGGATTCCCGGAGGAAGACTGGACCCTTCTCACCATCACTGGACCCTTCTCACCATCACTGGACCCTTTTTCTACAGAATCATCTCTACTCTAACAAAACCACATCTGCCACTCCAGGAGGATTTACTTTGGGACTGCTTCCAACACCCTGACCAACAGGGTGTCAGGTTGTAGCTCTGACTCTGTCAGGGTTTGTTTACTTGTTTGTTTGTTTTACTACTACATTTGTTAATATTCCTAGTAAAGAACTGTTATTTCTATTCCCAAATCTTTGCCTGAAAGCCCTTAATTGCAAAATTATAATTTGGAGGGGGTGAGGGGTTTACATTCTCCATTCCAAGGGAAACTCCAGCTTTCCTTGGAAGATACCTGTCTTTCAAAACCAAGACAGGGGGAAATCAGGAATTGATTGTATCATGACTCATGCATATACTACTGGGAACTCTGTTATACCACCGAAAGATACAGGATGAGGCTTAAGGCAAAATCCAACACATGGAATCACAGAATCAGAGAATATTCTGCACTGGAAGGGACCCACAAGGATCACTGAGTCCAACTCTTAATGAATGGCCCACATGGGGTTAAAACCTATGACTTTGGAGTCATTAGCACCATTCTCTAACCACGTGAAACAGTGTAAATATTTACTGGTTCCTACAAGGTGCTTGTAGAAAACTCCACAAAATAGAAGTAATCAGTTCTCTTTTATGTCCAAGACTTCATACAATATCAAAATATTTAATTCAAATCATATTAATGTTAGGATAATAATAATAATAATAATAATAATAGAAAGAGAGGAAAATGTCCACATTTTTGCAAGTAAAACTGATGCAGAGTCAATCTTTGCTTACATGTGTGCTAAGGTACAGACAGAATTTGATCTACTGAATATTTCATTAAGGTGTTGACAGCTAAGCATCTGAGATACAACTGCTGAGATTATATATGAAACATGCCAACAGAGACTAAATAACAGACTACTCAATCTTTTCCTCTATTTTTGGTCTCTTTGTCTCTCTCTTTCTCATTTTAACTGCATACAGTGTAAAAACTGGCTCACACATGTTCCTGAAAAGAGGAGTGGAGGTTTTAGTTGCTCTGTGAGATTGTGGCAGCCATTATTCAACCAGAACTGCCTCTGCAGTAAAGAAAAAGCCCTGAATCACACACCCAAACAAAAATAATTCTTTCCATGTGAAAACTAACTCCAAGGGTCTTTATTCGACCTAATGACTTCTTTCTAGCGTTAAAAGACCCCATATAGGAAACAACAGTCTATAGAGTAAAACACAATCTCTGGAGACAAAGTGAGCAGCTGCACTCACCAGAACCACAAACTTGCAAGAATTGTTGTTTAAAATCTTGCAAACAACTGGTCAGTTCAATAAGCATTCTTTAGAAAGCTTTAATGAACATAATTCTTTTCCTTTAAATAGTTCTTTAAACCTGTTTAATATCTTTCTATTTTTTTAATAACCTGTAAAATATTTTTCTATTTTAGCACAACCTCCTACAGTTAGTAGAACAAAAAGGGGAATTAGACTTTGCTCATATATTTTACAAATTACGACTAGCGTGTTTATGATTAATTAATAGTAAAAGGGATGCATTTGCAACCAAATATTTCTACAATTAATAATTTATCCAAGTTTACTTTTAGCATATCAGTAAAGCAGGCTTCATTTCACATACTGCACAGTAAAATCTCTCTAAAGAAATTCAAGGGACCAAAAATTTTCCAACATAAAAATCAATTGCTCATTTCCATTTAAAAGTTGAGTTAGAACTATATACAGTAGATTTAGGATATCCTCATAATATTTGTGATTGTCTAGGAAGGATATAGGTTTTATTATTCCCAAACATAAAAAAAATTGTTAATTTCCCTAGAAGCAAGTTCTTTGTGTTAATTTATTCCTTCACATATTTCTCATTCCCATGAAACCACTTCTTTGTGAAAATGGAGAAAAATATACAGTAAATTAAACTTGGAGCAGTGATTTAAAGCAGCAGATATCCTGTAAAGGAGGGAAAAGATAAGTTGTCTTAATTTATGAGCCTTACAGTTGTGAGTCATGTCCTGTTATGGTTATTATATTTATGAGGTCTAAATGACTGCTGAAATAAATAAAATATCTATGAAAATCCAAAATACATGGTGAGAATTCAAAAAACCTTTCAAAAACATACTAAGATCAAAGAAAAATATTTAATTACATTTAGTTCACTCAGAAATTTTGAATAGCAAAAGTGATGTTTACAAATAAGCAATACTTATTTCACAAGAAATAGTGGTTAACTGTAGTGGTTAGAATTTAGAGTTATTATTCTCAAAAATTCAAATGATTGGTGACAATGTGTTCCCTCTGGAGATAATAGGAACCGAGGTGCTGATTATAAGAGAGGCAGAAGGATTGACATGTCACTGTTCAGGGATGTGACACGGTCACAAAAAGAGGCAAGAGAAGTGGACTGTTTATGCATCTGGCTGTTCATATAGCACAGAATATCAGTCTCTGATGAGAAAATGTACCGTGTTTCAAAGCCAAACTCCTTACTGTACGTTAGTCATAGAAACAATAGTAGAAAATTATTTTCCATCCGAAGTTGGAAAAGCTCTTTTTACTCTAATGGCCTAATGTGAATTGACAGTGAAGTGTATCCCTGGAGAACCAAAGCACTATGCTCTAAGTGAAGTAAAGACAGCACAATTCCATTTATACTGACATAAATGCCAGCTTATAGATTTCAATAAGCATCAGGAATTTTTCAAGATTTCTGTGAGGGTTTTAACTGGTGCAGATGTAGATTTTGACAAGGTCTTCTCCTCTTTTTCCTCTTCCTTTTTTTCCTCTAATAAAAAAAAATCCCAAAAAACAAAACTGATAACAAAATTGCTATATCACATGTTTCATTACCTGAAAAGACAGAAAATAGATTACTCTGATCTGAATTTGCTGCTAATATAAACTGCTAGAGCTTTGACACACCTGTGTCTCTACCATACTTACCCAGGCACTTCCACCATTCAGTGGCAGAATGTTTGAAGAGAACCACAGCCTTTCGGTTTGGTTTCTCACAACATTTGAAGATTAGCTGATTTGTTGCATACTCTTGATTTTATTGCCTGATCCACTCATTCTTTTTGTGTCAATTGCACTATTTTTGTAGATTGAAATTTTCAGGTTTCCACTAAAGGGTAAACAAATGAGCTTTTACATGTCTGCGCAGTAAACTGAACATGCAACAGCTGTGTTGGTGTATGGATCCAATAATTCAAATTATGGAGGCAGGAAAACATAAGACATTTTTTTTAAGCTCATTATCTATTACAAAGAAAACAAAATGAAAGAATTACACCGTACAAAGGCAGTTTCCAAGCTGTTGTGCCATATATTTAAAAGATAGAAGTCCTTTTATATTTAAAATTCTCACAATAGATGTGATAAGGGCAACCCTGGGCTGACTACCAACACTATCCAGGATTTTTTTCAGCAAAGTGTGGACTGTAGTAATTGTAATGCCCCCCAGCACCAGCCGCAAGTTCAAGGGAGAAGGCTGATGTCTCACTATGTCTCTCTGTCATTTTTTTGGTCTAGTGTTGCAATCAAGTAATCAAAGTTTGACTTTCATGCAGGGTTCCTATGTCTGCAACGTTTGCGTCACAGCACGCTGCATTGTCAAACTTGTAAGATAAGAACCTTTAAAGCCACACATACAAAACAAACATTTTATTGTGGTGTTCATAAAGCAGGGAAGGTTATAATCTCGTAGCAAGTACAGTACAGTGGCAAGATCGGAGCAAAGTACAAGCTGTACTCCGGAAGTGAAAATTAAGGAATTTCTATTGCCCTGTGTTTAGGCGTTTACACCCCAGCTGCTGTTTGGGATGTTTGACCACCTCACTACACGGATAACCTTTATGTTGTAGGGGGTATTAGGGGGCTAAGCTTGCCACAGCCAATCTCCCTCATCTTTTGATGTATAAGTTGGGCAAGAGATCATGACTACTGGAGAACTTGGTAATCAGTTTTTACTGGAAGAAACCCACTGCAATCTCTTTTACACTTCAGCACTCCTTGACAACTATCATTTTTTCCCAGCCTCACACATGACCTAAGAGAGCTTTTGTCCATAATTAAGTCTTACACTCAAGAAGAATGCAGATCTGAATGATGCAACAGTGTGATCTTACAGGTCAAGAACTCACTTCCTTGTAGTACAGTCCTATGCTACCCGAAATAAATCTCTCAAAAAGTATTTTCTAAAAATGTTTCAAGAAGCCATTCACATCCTTGCCCTCACAGGTGCAAAATCCTAGCAATATGGAAGCATTCTCAGGCTTTTAGTTGCAAAGAAATAGATGCAATTTGATATTCTCATAGAGAGGAAGCCCAACAGGCCCTTGGACTGAGCTCAGCTCAATGTGTAAATTGATGTATTTTTTTGTGGATTCATTGTAGTCATACTGCTTTACATCATCTGGCCTTGCTAATACAGTTATCCCTTTGTTTGTATCCACTGAGGTGCCCTGCATGACAATTTCAGTGTTTTAAAACTTTATTTTTTAATTATGCCGTTAGAGGTTTTTGGCTTAGTTTTTTTCCAGCTAGGAAAAGTTCCATTTCACTGCTTTTTTGTTGTTGTTGTTTGTTTCAAAAGGGAATAATTTCTGAAGTATGTAAAAATAAATAAAAATGCATAAAGAAGAGAACATTTTTCCAAGTCCACGTATCTTAAAAACATCTGAAAAGCCTTTTCTTTCTCTTCTAACCTTCTCTAAAGAATATGTTTGAGCTCAACAAGGTAAGGAAACTTAGCTTCAAAGGGCACATTTTCATAAAATTATGAACAAATGAAAATGGAAGGACAGGGAAAAATATTATATGCATAATGTTTGTATAACTATTGTTGCCATAAATGCCATTATACTTTCACTAGATATGATTTCAAACATTAGCTACTGGCCTGCTGGGTTAATTATTTATTTTCTAGGAGTCCCATCTGTTTCAAGCTACCAGCCAAAAGAACTAAATAATAAAATGTACAATATACACAGTTACAAGGTACAGAACAATATTTTTCGGGATGTTTGCACTCCTGTTAACAAGAACAGATAAACAGAAGCACTTCTGGCCAATGAGCTTTTTACTGGTGGAAATTTTATCCAATAATTTTCTATCTGTTTTACCATGTTAAAGAGTGCTATAAAAACTATCTCTCCTATTGCCAATTTCCAAATGCCCTTGGATTTCAACACTCCCTTTCTTCTTGTGACTAAGGTGTTGCAGTAAATAATAAATGACAGTGTTGGGAGGGGTGAGGGAGGAAGAAGTGAAACTATAATTTGAAAACCAAAGACATATTCCTGTCTCCTCTCTAATGAAATAACATTTTCTTAAATCTCATAAACAGAGCAGAACTACCTTAATAAAAAGAGTTTATGTTGAATCTAATAATGTCTTACATGAGAAAAATTGTTGTGTTCGCTCTGTGTTTTTTTTTTTTTTTGTTTTGGGTTTTGGTATTACTTAGATCATGGTTTCCAGCAAACTATATGCAATCTATAAATACCACAATATTTCAGCTGTTTCAGAGAACCACTTTTCTACAATTATGCATGTAAATCTTCATCCAGTGACTCTCTGAAATTAACCTATGGCTATAACCTGTGTGTAGAACAACTGGGAGGCTGCATATGTGGAGTTTTTATCCTTATATCCTTGACAGTCTGGAAAATGTTACTTAAATCAAAGGGCAAAGCAATGCTCCAAAGGAAATTAATTTGCATTTGCACATACAGCTGTGCAATGCCTTTTTCTACACTGCTACAATTCCAAGACACTACAAAAAATACATCTTGAAACAGAATCTCCAAATAGATTGACCTCTTAGAGTTTAGAAATTGAGAGTAAAATATAAATTATATTATGGTCTATGAACAGAATTTATTTTCAGAATACATAACCTCAAGGCACTACAGGAAAGAAATAACCTATAGTTACAGTAGTGCAAAAAGGGAATATTATATTTCTTTCTTTTTTTTTTTAAAGAATGTTTCCCCCTTTATTTTTAATGCTTTCATGCTTTATCAACATCATTTAAAGATCTCTGCTTTAGTAATTTCAAGTCATAGTCACAAACTGAGCTGTCTTTGGTGCTTTGGCAGCGACACTGTGTCTGGGTTTCCGTAGTGATGCACCAAACAGATTAATTTTCCTCCTCCTGCACAGAGCACATCCTTCTGATGGCATTCCTGGTGTGTGGGAGGGCGGCCACGCTCCATTCACACACTCACACGTGGCCTCCTGGGATTTCTCCTGAAGGGCTTTCCAGCAGCTGAACATTTGTAGCCTCAAGGCCACTCTGCAGCCTTCTAGTAAGCAGGCAGCGCATCACAGCTCAGGCTTTGTTTGTTCTTCCTACTGATGTGTTGTCTTGGATTTAATCCTGTGGAGCTGAGAATTTCTCTTTGGAAAGGAAGGAAGGAGCAAGGGGGGAGGGGGAAGGAAAAGATAAAGGAAGGGAAAAAAGGAAAAAGGAAAAAGGAAAAAGGAAAAAGGAAAAAGGAAAAAGGGAAAAGGGAAAAGGGAAAAGGAAAAAGGAAAAAGGAAAAAGGGAAAAGGGAAAAGGGAAAAGGGAAAAAGGAAAAGGAAAAGGACAAGGAAAAGGACAAGGACAAGGAAAAGGACAAGGCAAAAGGAAAAGGAAAAGGAAAAGGAAAAGGAAAAGAGAATTTAGAAAAGCAACCAATTCTGGTATTTTCTATAACAATCATGGAGAAAAGCCCTGTTCCATTCATAACTGCTGTTTTACAAATAATTTTAGCTACGTGCCTATGAAGCAACACAGAAATTCTGAGTCCCAGGAATAAAACCTTGTTTGAAACCAATGATTTGATCTAGAAATGCCACAGAATGAGTTGCAATCTAATCTCTTCTCAGACATTTAATGGCATGCATGAATGGCAGAGAGTAATACATTTAAATCATCTTATTTCTTTGAAAAATGTTTCCACAGCAAGCATTTTGTCATAACAGCTGTAGCTGCTGCTTCTGCCAATAGGACATTTGTATGACTGTATAGATCAGCACAGGCCATTTCCTGCAGGAATATTTTATTCTATAATTAAATGAGGAAGAAAAACACCTGGAATACTGTTGAAGGATGTAGAGACAGGGTTATTTTGAAGCAGATTTTACTCCGTAGCATACTTCCTGGTAGCTTGGTAACAGACATTTCTGGCATATTGCAATACAGCACAGGAACTGGAATGGCCTCACGCAGGGAAAATGCCCCTAGGAAGCTGTGCTTAGGGAGGATGGGGAGCTGTAGCCTTGGTGCTAAACTGGTACTGCAAGAAGGAAGATGAGGTCATTGCTTCTGCATGAAAAGCAATATTCCAGATATATTGAAAACAGAACCAGATTCCCTCAAAGCATCTAAACATATTCTCTTTGAGGAGAAGACAAAGAGAAGTTCACTGCAGAACAGGGCTATTTCCACTTTCAACTTGACAGTAATGTCACAACAAAGCATGGGGAGAGAAAGAAACGAAAGGATTTCCCTCCATTTGATTGTGATCGTACTCTCTCTACCAATAAATCCTCCTTGGTTCATAAAGATTCTTCTAAAGAGCAATTTGATTTTCCTTTGAAAAGCACTGGAGTGCATCCAATGTCATTAGTTCTTTAAATATGTCCACAGACTACTGCAGGCTTGAAGCTTTGTGCAAAGTCCCTTGTCACTCCTGGCCTTACTTTTCCTTTGTAGGAATCCAAATTAAATTGTCCTCTGTGTGTTTCCAGTAACACACAGGGATTGAAGAGCCTTAACATTCTCTATATGAGTAGCAAAGCATATTGGGTGAGGCTCCAGGATATGGTTAAATTGCATGATTGTATTTTAATAGATTTTTCCGAAGAAGGCAAATCTTGATGCAATAGCTTGGAACTACATAACTAATCAAAATTATTCATATTAAATCAGTGGTATCATATTCTCATTGGACTCTTTTTTTGGTATATTAATTTACCTAGACCTCCTTCTTTTATTTTTGCCTAATATTAAGATCTGATTATTAAAATTATTAAAGAGATGCCTCTGCATAAATTAAGGTACAAAAGAGACCATATGCCAAAGTCAACAGTAAATGTACAGGCAGAGAGGGTGAAGCAGAAAAAAATTTTAAAAAGTGGGGAGAAAAAAGTGAGAGAGGCACAGATAAAGTAGAAAATATCATCACTCCATGGATTCCCATGGCATCCCATTGGTCCTCTTCTGGTCTTCTCAGTGGAGAAGGTATCATAAAACAGAGTTCAAATGGATTAATATAGGCTCAGGCTGGGTGGGCTGGCAGTTTTGTTCTGTCTTTGCACGACTCTGGATCTGTTGCTACACTTGGATCACTTGCAATCCTCTGGTGGAAGGCCTCAGCCGTGGGTCTGGGGGCTTTGGGGGCCTTTGATGGGTCATGACCCCTGCTCAGATGTGACAGCTCCCTCTCATGTCAGCATAGCTGAGGCAGTTATGCCCCATCAGACCTTCCCTGGGGGACCTGAGGGGGGTTTTACAGCAGAGCTTGTGTAAGTGGGGACAATTACTGTGATAAAAGGCACTGCCTCATCCTGCAGGATTTGTCTTTTATCAGCCTCAAAGTCTAATTGTACCTTCCCCCCTTTGTCTTGTGCAAATCACCATCACACTCCCAAAAACTCATCTCCTCCCTCTAAATGGAAAGCACCCTAGCACATGCAGGATTTTTTTTTGAGTCATTAACAGTGCAGTCTATCACACCTGACTGATGAATACTTCAATGAATATCTGAGGTTTTCTGACCTTATCATTGCAATTTTCCCTTCCCTCAACACCTTCAGCTGCTTTTCTTCTGCCTCCACTCCAATTTTACTCCTTAGGCTCTTCAGTTTTCCAGTAAAGATAATTATTCTCCTACATCTTCACCTTCTTTTATAACTTGGGTAGTGTCAGCTCTCTTTCTGTGCTGAATAATGCAAGCCCTGCAAGTCCATCTTTAAGTGCCTGTCTGTACCATTCCCCTATGCATCCACAAAGTATCACTCAATAGGCTTTTGCATATTCCATCCTCCAGTGCTTCCTTTCTCTAGGTGCTCCATCAGGAAATGATTGCTCTGATCTTACAAACACAGTGATCATTCATGACCACCCTGTGTGACTGTGTGAAATGGTGCTACTTTTGAAGATCTACAAGAGGAAATCCGGACAGCTGGGTCTAGTGCCAAAACTGTAATCCACATGCCCTGGGAAATGATGTGCCTACCTTGACTGAGACAAACTTAAACCACAGGCTGCTAGAGGAAATTCAGGCAGCGTGTGTATTTAACATTAGACACTTTTGTAGAAAAGCCTGCCAATCATATTGATTTGTGTCAAATTAGGTGCAATGGGATTTTTTTTTTTAATCCGTGTGGAGAGCTTGGAGGCAGGAAATTAAACAAACCTTTTTCAATAATCATCTCGGCTGAAAGTAAATTGTGGTCTTAATAATCAGAGAGGGACAATCATGTTATAAAGAAGATATGCCTCAGGTAAGAAATGCTTGCCAAAATTAAACTTTCATAAAAAACACAGCAATAAGAGAGGCAACTTAACAGGCATGATCTTAATTTTACGAACAATGCTCTAAAATTAAGGGATAATTCCACATATTCATTGGGTTCCAATGAAGTTTTATATCACCTTGCACTATTGACTGATTATTTTTAGGGTTCCCTTATGAATGAGGGAAATACCCTAATTTTAAAGAAAACCTATCTTTTTTAGGTTTCACAAGACTATCAAGTTCTCACTTCAGTACCAAATTCTTCAAATATCCTTTCTGACTTAAAAAACCAAAACGAACCCAAACCAAGAAACCCCAAAATACTTCACTCCTATGAAATATTGTTTTAAATGAAGGTAAAGTCAGCAGTAACATTGTGAATATTTTGCACAGAATTACCAATGACTTAAATCAAGGGGATACATCTGGACATCTTCAACACACAGCTTTTGGGACTCAAACTTGTGCACCCTGTGAAGGTGAAGACAAAGACATGCCAACTTTAAAGTACATTCCCATCGAAAGTGCTACTGGAAGTATTATGAGTGGCTGCATTTCTCCCTTTCCTCTTCTGTACTCTGCAGTTCAGATTTGGGCTGCTACATGACTGATGGCTACTTTTGATACCCCGAGCAGAGAGCAGTACATCATTTGTATGAGCTCTGAGGGCTGGCAAAATCCCCACTTGCAGTGGTTGGAGAGCACTCAAAGGAATCTGTTCCTATCCAACTTATTGGGATGTAGAACTGCAACACTTTTCACAACCTCTCTTGCTAAGGTGATAGAAAAGGAAAGCTAAATCACAGCTAATCAAGTATGTTCCTATAAGAAATAGTAATAAACTTTTCCAAAATAAACTTTCCATGAAAGAGCAGAAGTGGCAGAACTTTGCATACATTCTTGATTAATAGAGGTGACCTGCACCCAGCTTTACTTAAAAGCAAATCGAAGGGGACAAAAGAACCCAAGAAGTTCCTCACGAAAATAATCATTTACTAAAGATGAAAAGCTAAGGCATCAATAGATGTCTCAGTATTTGCTGACAAGAAGGATTTTACTGAGCTTTACACATTTACACAGAGATGATGACACTGTAAGCTCATTTTATAGTAAATTTAGTTCTAAGGCATGATTAATCTACTGTTTTAGGCATTTACTTTAAGATAAATAAATCATGTCTTAGACACAACTTATTCTCCTGACCTGATGTTCAGTGACAGCAAGGAGAGCTGAGGGTGACTATTTTGGACATCTGTACATCTAGTGAGATAAGTCCCATCTTGGCTTGCTGCTGAAGTCAACATAAAAATAAGTGTATTGAGGAGATGTTTGTCCTTTTGCTGCACATGAGCTCACTGCCTATGGCCACACATTCCACACTAAAAGTGAGAACAGCCTTGAACACGAAATCACTTTTGTGTGGTGCATGGCATTTTCTAATTTTCAGTTGAAATCCTTTGGTTTTCAACCAGTATGAACAGGTATGAGAGTTTCCCTGGACCCCCCCTCAACTCTCAGTATACTCAGGGAAAACAAGTAACAATTCCAGAGGGACAAGGACACTTCCAAATGTTCCCTTTTCAGATGACAGACTGCTATCTCAGTCTCTGGCATCAGCACTTGTCACCATTTTTTATTAGAAAGACATTGAGATACCTTGCCTTTGTAAGTATTGCACGAAGGGACATTTTCTTTTCAGGAATGCATTTCTCTGCTGGTTTTTGTGGATCTTGTGAGGGATAAATGATCTGTCTTTGTGTGTGTATCTAGACCCGTGAAGGACTACTTCCCATGTTGCATTATTGAGAATTGTGTCAGATGTGGTTTCTACAACAGGATTTTCTTGTTTAATTTCAAGAACACGTTACACATATTCTACTCACAATTAAGGAAGTTCTGCTTAGATGGATATAATTAAAGGTTCTTTGGTGACTTTGGCTGGTTATTGCTTTGTATATGCTTAATTTGAAAATGTTACTGAAATATCCAACTGGTTTTTCTGTAGTATCTGTGGGTTTATTAACTTCAGCCTAACTCTTATAGAGTTATGTCTTAGAATTCCATTTCTTTCCCCTTAATATACATATATATGTATATATTTGTGTTTATCACTAAATACATATTTTAATACATTAAATAATTTAAAATACATATTTTAATATATTTTTATATTTTTCACACAGAAAGTGTCAAGTTGTCAGAGGTTTATAGACATTCTAGATTGAGGCCTTCATAATTTGTTATTTGGTCTGCCTTTATGTTAATACATAGCAAATGTGTTTCTCTCCAACAAATTTCTATCCTGTGCATTTTCTAATAATTTAAAAATTTGTCATGGCACAGTGATCTTCAGGATGCATCGTTTTATTTTCTTGAAGTTGATTTTGATCTGATCCTCTCTGCAAAGTGATTGTATTGCCACTGATTTCATGTAGCACCTCTGCTGATACAGGATAAGAAGACAGATTTCTCTGTGTTGTGGCCTTTTCTGAAACCTGTAAAACTCACTGGTCATGAACCTTCTTGCTGTTGATAGGGTACACATAATCTTTAAAGGAAAACCATGCCACAAGCTAATGATATTTGCTAGTGATGCACTAGTAAAACTTACCCAGTTAGATGTCTGGCTCTACTAATACACTGTCAATAGAATCTAATGGCTGGGGGGTGGGGGGGGAGGGTGTGTGTTTGTTTGGTTTGGGGGTTTTTGTTGGTTTGTTTTTGTTTGTTTTTCATTTTATACTGGTCTCCTGAGTGCCGAATGGCATTTAGTGCTCCTTGTGCTCATTGAGATGAACTACTTGAGATGAAATAATGTCAATGGACAGATAATATAAAAATTGTGTAAGCAATTTTAAAAGATCTTTGTCAAATCTGAAGGCAGTTTGCCCTGAGAGTGTGTTAGATGTCTCTGCCTCTTGTCTTAAACAGACAGGTCACAGAAAACATTTACCATTTCTGTGTAACACCAGTTGCAGTCATCCAGCATTTCTTGCTCCAGAGAGGTTTTTGTTCCACTGCCCAGCTGTCAGCTGCAGAAATACTCCAAGTTCTTCAAACCCCGTCCCAATGCCTTAACCTGGCCAAAGCTAGCTGTCCCCTCTGCTGAGGTGCAGTCTGGCTAACGTGGAGGAAAAGCCTTTCTATCACTGTTCTCAGTATCAAATACCAAGTACAGTAGTGAGGAGGCATTGTCCCTGACGTCGTCTTCCCTTTTAATCAAGTCCCTGACTTATTTTCCTCATAACTTTGTAAATAAGTCCTAACAAATAGAAAGTTTGTTTTGAAATTCTACATACAATTATATTTTATTTAAATCCTTTGCTGTATCTTCCTTAAGGGTTTAGTTCTGGTCTCTCTTTCATGTACATCATAGGTAGCTAGCTTACTTGTATTCATTACAGCTTATATTTCAATAGAAACAATCTCAGTTCAGATACTTTTAGTCTTGAACATCCTGCAGTGCTGCAGCAACACTTATAAAAATAATAAGTTCAGGTCTATGCAAATGACTTCTGTTCCTAGCCCAGCTAACACTGAGAAAGACTGAAGTGCTCAACAGAAACAGTTTCAGCCCTAAGCCATCTGCAGGCTTATTTTTAGGATTTGAAATTTTAAACTGAGTACTTTGCTAATCAAAAAACTCCTCTTGAATGCTCTTCAATATTACCAGGTCTTGCACTTTTACCATAAAAAATAGAAGCATTGCAGTGAAGTCAAAATTTTGTGTTGACTTCCACAGGGCATAGCACTTGATGATGTTGTCATTTTTCTACAGCCCCAGATTTTGGCAGCATTAAACTGTAAATGAAACTCAGCTTTTATTTTTTAATGTCAGTTTTTACAGACACAATTCTTGCAATGAAATCCAAATGTCCAAAACAAATAAAAACAAACAAACAAGACAGCAAACAATCATCTCAAGACCAAAAAAACCCCAAAACTCCACTCCTCAAACGAAAAACAGAATGCATTTTGAGGGATGAAAGTTGCATTAAATTTCTTCAGACACATTTTTGGGAGCCTGGCAGAAAACACAGGAACACTTCTAGTTTTCAAATCTGTATTTTGAAATATGTTTTTAATCTTAGATTTGATTTTATTCTTAGTCTTCTTCTTATTTTGAAGTAGACATTTCATTTTATTGATGTGCTTAAGGTATTTACTATATCTCCCCAACCTTTTCTTTTCTAAGCTATTTTGGTTTTTATTGCCTTCTAACATTTTTATTGATTTCCCTGTTCCTCTTTTCATAATTTTTTTTCAGTTTATGGTTGATTCTTTGTACACATGACATTGGTTTATAGAGTAAAAAAGATGAGAGGTGATAACAGGGCTTTTCAGTGGTCACCTCATCTAAGCCTGTTTGCTATCTGCACAAATAGATCACTAGCAGCATATTGACTGAAGTGTTTAAGCTTCAGGAGTTTTATCTTGCACCACTGACATCAATGGAAGTTTGCAACTGACACAGTAGATGGTGAATGAGAGTTTGTATTGCTACTGTATTCCTACCCAGGCTTCAACTGCTTTTCTACTTCTTACAGTCATAATCTGCTTGATTGTTTTTCTGTAATGATTTCAATATATTTTTTACACCTTCATCACAGAATTAAAGTTTTTGTGCAATATTTTTTCAAAGAAAGGCAAGAACCCAGTTCACAATAATCTGCATTCATCTATTTTTGGAATTTCCACAAACAATTGTCAGTACACAGTTATGGGGGGTATTTTTTACTACATTTTCTAAGTTTTGAAATACCTATATTAGAATTCCTGTGGGCACCTGTTTGATATTCATGTTCACTGTGAGCAGCTGTGTATGTACCCCTGAGAATAAGATCTGAGATAAGCTTTCAAGTACTTGATCATGCTTTGGCTTCTGCTTCTTATATTCCTACCCAACTGAAATGTCTGTTTCCTAAAAGCATGCCAGTCACTTTAAACAACATCAGAGAAAAACAAACATCAATGGAGTACCTGAAGAAATTTGGAGTGTTCATATTATACACAAGAAATCCAACAAGCAGACACTATATGCCTAGAAGTCTTAATATATCTAGATAATCTATATCCTTGAGATACTCTAGCATTTCAAGGGCCAATTTGAAAAAAAAAAAAAAAAAAAGAACTTAAATTTATCTGCTTCCGTCCTTGTACCTTTCTTCCTTAAAAAATACTAGCATCTAAATAATCATAATGGGATTTAATTACAAAAATGCCATTGATGTTTGACAAAATAGAAGGATTTTTTCTCTTATTTATAATACCCACTGACAATATATGTTTATAATATTCACAAAAATTAATGTTTAATAGGATAGAGAAACTTGCATAGATCAAATAGACAGAAGTAGATGGGATTTACCTTCAATTTTTAAATATGTGGAGGAAAAGCTGTGTTTACAATCAAGAAACATTATGCTTTGATGTACTTCACAAGTTAATGTTTTAAACATGGCATAAAGTTTTCCAAGTTCAGGAGGGCACTAATGCTGTTGTGTGTCTTCCCATCCATGTGTGTCTTTTAACCTTCTCATGACTTTCTGAAAAGCCACCACTGAGATCTGCAGAACAATCATTCAAAAAACATGTCTGTTTCCTAACACCAGTACATCTCTTCATCCTCCTTTTGATGAGAATATGTGAGTTTCATCTCTTCATCCTCCAAGTGAACAATGGAGAAAATTATTAATCTTGGTCTCAGCTGAAGGTTCTTTAATAAATTAAATGTTTGCTGTCTCTTAGAAACACTAAGTTCTCATTCATTGAATCCTTGCTCTTCATATGCCTGAAATATTATCTACCATAACCACTTGTGTAATAATCTTTTTGTTCTCCTTTCACCTTTTATCTATTTTAACTTCTTTTGCCCTTTTCCAGTGTTTTAGTCTTTCAGCAAACATGATATTTTATAGCTCATATTTTCTGCTGCCTCATATTCTTGATCATTTTTGTGATGAATCATTGTTTTTGTTATGAAATATATTTGTCTTATAAGCATGTACTCAGTTTTTTTCAATCAGGGTATGCAGAAGCCATTTTCTTTGGAATGCACAGCTCTGAGAGAGGAGGAAATAAGGACTTTAAAAACTGATGTGTCCTTATACATGGGTATAGCATTAATTTTATCTTCCGGATTAAAAAACACATTTCCAAAAATGTCTAAATATACAAAGACATATAAATAAACTTTATAAATTATGTTTGCATATGCTAGGAGGAAACAAATTTTTTTGTCAAGTACCTGGCAATAGATGCACCAAATCCTGTATTCTGAGAGTTTGCTGAAGTCTGAGAGCTGGGCTTGCCCTGTTACAAGGTCTTTGGACAGGAAAGCCTATGAGTTTCTGTGGCTCAGATGTTACTTTTTCTGCTGGAGTTCTTCTGTTTCTATCTTCTGAGAGCAAAGTCAACAGATGTGATTACAAATGGGACATTTTTGTCAGAAGTGGGACTTTAAAACACATAAATCTAGAATCAATCACCTATGCAAGTGCAGACTGGAATACTTGTTTATTTTGGAGTTTCTTCTTAAAAATGCTGCAGAAAATTCAACAATGGAATGTGTTTTCTATTGGCCTGGACATAGGTATTTTACAATGATGAGCACACATACCCTTAATGACATGGGAATCTTGCTATGAAGACTATAATATGCCTCTGAAATAAGTACAGCAATATTTTAGAAGTTTTTGAAGGAGATTATAAAGGGCAATAAACAAAGGGACATATTTTACAGCATTATTCAGTATTCATAGAGATAAGTCTTTACTGGTTAGTAGCTCAACCTCATTGTTGTAAGGCACAAAGAAGAGGTGAAGGAGTCACCCTGAAAATTACATATGTTGTATTTCTTAACTGTTCTCACTCTTTTTTAAGATCCTATCAGCAAGTGTGTTTTCCAAAATTAAGCACAACCAGATGCAAATTAAAATACTATCCAGTTGACTTGGAGGTACCAGGCTTTTTTGTGCAGAAAACTGAAAAAGAAATGTATTGATGGCTCTGAACAGTCAAAAAGGTATTTAATAAATATCTGATGTCTGCTTAAATTCAAGAGTATAAAAAAATTAGTTTTTCAAGGCATGTGACTTTAACCTCCTGCTTTGATTCTTAAATGGGATGTTCTTTCAAATGAAGGCTTAGAACTCCAATTCTGATCCACTTGCTTCAATGGTATTATTCACAAACTTGAAAAAAAATCAACATGATATAGGACGGGCAACTAACCTGAATAAAAAATGACAATATGGACAAAAAAAAGTATTTGAAAGGTTTAGAACATAACAAAAGTCCTTTTGCTGAAGCCCCTACATTTGAGCATCTTCTCATGAGTTTATTCTTCCATTTCCTCCTATGTTTTCTTGCCAGCATATCCATTCTCAACTCAGGACATACATACTACCACAAGACAAGAAAAGACAAATTAAAATATATGTGTGAGTGAACTGAAATGAATAGTAACTTCAATATATCTTCATTCTCACAAAAAAAAAAGAAAAAGAGCCATTAAAGTTAATATATTTTAGGGGCTTTGATATATCAATAATTATTTTTTTTAACTACCATTTGGCTTTCTTAGTTTATTTTATTATTAGCTTTATTAGATATGTGCAAGGATATAGATCCCTTCTGCTTTGGGACTTGTATTCAATAACATGTAAGAGGTCAAGACATCATGAAAAAAATGTGCTGATCTGGATGACTCTTGCAGTTGGTCATGTCTTTTATAAAAAAGCCTAGGAGAGATTTCTATAGTTAGAGGCTCAGAATAACTTATTCTTTTTCTTGTCCTTCAGCAATTTAGTTTTCCTAGGACTCCATTTTTCTTTTAATTGAAAACAGCAGACTCCACTCTAGTTGTCATGTATTGACCTAAAATATGACATTTTTGTCTGGTTTTTATTTGATTAATAAATCATGCAGTTCACCTGATGGTGATTTTACCTTGCATTATTTTTTTTTCTTTTTTCTTTTTTTTTTTTCTGAATACACTCAATGAAAAAGTTTTGGATCATCACCTATTGAGAGCTCAGATAAGAGTTGAGGACTGGAAGAATAAGACAAGCACAGGCTCTGGGAGTTGGTTGTGGAGATCTTTAAACATTTTCAATTATATTAATGGCTTCCTATTTTTCCTGTTATATTGGTGAATTGTTGGATCTCTCATCCATTAAAACACTCTCTGCTTAACATTTTTTGTTGGTTGTCCACCATATTACAGTATTGGGAGAACTCAGCCTTGAACAGAAAGGCAAGTTTGTTTTAAACTGGAAAAAGAAGATTAAATGTAATCACAAAGCTTTTCCATTACTGTCAGAAAGTTTAAATGCTGGATGTGTTATGAGTATTGTTAATTGTTTCTCCTATTTTTTTTTTTGTATGTTTTCCCTATTTGATGCAGTTGGTTTGAAACATTTTAGTCCATCTTTTTCTTCTGGAAGAAATCTGAGCAGAAAACTTAAACTTGCGGTGTTTCATTGTTCCACTTATGCTTCACTCCCCTGCACATTATTTGATTTTTTTTTTAATCCCTATTATATTATTACTTCAGAGGAAAATAACTGGAGGATATGTTCTCCTTTTAATCTTCCTTTGCCATGTAATAAGAGGGTGGTTAGAGACTGGGCAAGGAAGAACAAAGAAGATATTGTAACAGCAGGGAAGTCTTATTCAGATTCCTAAATGAACAGAGAGAATTGGGCCAAGACTTTGCTAACATTTTCCATCACTTTTTATTGACCTCAGCTCTGAATCAGAAAACACCACCTGGACACACTGTCTGCAGCATATCCCAAAATAAACATTGCCAGTTACCACGCACTCAAGGGATTCCCTTACCTTTACAAGAGGAAACAAAAGCAATAGCAAGTGCAGAAGAATTTATGTGGTGCTGTAAATCTTCCATTCCCAAGGTCTGGAATCCTCACTGTGACGTTACAGCCATGGTTACTGATTATCCAGTGTTTTGTAGCTAGGGCAATTGTCAGCCTCCAGCCAGAGTTGCATTACTTTTGTCTGATTCTTATTTATGTTGACATTTTCTAGCCCATTAAATATAGTCATGTAGTCTTGTAGCCAAAGTCTACAGCAGGAGGAGGTACACAGATCCAGAAAAAGAAGGTAATTTCTTTAGGAGTTCACTAATATAACACTAAAATTCGATGTGAGATAGCTCCTAGTCAATGATTCTCTTACAGGACTTGGCCAAGAGAAAGGGAACTGAGGGGGCATTCAGAGACCCATATTCAGAAGACATAGTCAAATAAAGGCCAAACCATTCCTAATTGGAGCAGCAAGCAGATATGGAGGTATATATACCTGTAAATAAATAAAATTCTGCTTTATGCTTGGCCTGATCATCCAGATTTCCTCCTTGATTTTTCTTTTTATGGGTTCTTAAAAATAGTCTTTGAGAAGTCTGTGTGATTAGAAATACACTGAAGGCACTTAACTACATGGTTCTGCCAACCTTTTGTATAACAGCCCTCTGATTAGGGAGTTCAAGCTAGAGAGCAAAAAATTGGAAATATGAGTCAAATGGGAAACCTGAACTTTTCTCCTAGATTATGTAGGAAGGAAATTACATCTCTTCTAAGGGAGATATTATAAAATATGGTTCAAGAGGGCCTTTTCTCAGCTTTTCAGGTTATGTAGTTTTAATAGCAAAGTCAAGAATACAAAAATATCAATATTTTAGAGACTTTCAGCACAAGATATATACCTTGAATTCAGGAGTGTTTTCTTGTGTTGTTCAGATGCAGCCTGGGTACCAAAAGTCTCATCAAATCACAACAGAGATTTAGTCCAGAACATCTTGATAAACCTTGGAACTGGGCCAACAGAAACTGGAGGAGGTTCAAAAATAAAAGTACAAGGTTCTGCACATAAGGAAGAGTAATCCCACAGAATAATAAATGCTAGGAAATAACTCTGGGAAGAGATGCTGGGAAGAGAAACAGCCTTGTGGAAAAGGCCTTTATGGAAGTCTTTATGGAAGATAATCTCCTTACCTGTCTCATCCGCTTGTAGTTTTGGACTCTCGTCCAGAGTGGGCAAGACTCAGTACAGAATATCCTTGTCCTGTTGCCTGTATTTTAATGCTTTGTACTTCATAGGCATGTCGTTATACTTGTTTAAGTATCTCTTGCCACTAAGTGGAACACCTCCAGTAGAAGTCAACAAGAAAAATTCGTCCCAAATCCAAGTCTCATTATCAAGAACTTGGAATCTTCCACTATGAGCTTGTGAGACAGAAATTTAAATCTCTAAGTGCACAGAGGAAATGCATATACTCGGTACACTTATGCATCTGCAGGTGAATGTCTCTTGGTTTCTCCCACTGGGTATATTTCATTTTGCATGAGATGAGTTTTATTCAGAGAGCAAGAATGACCCTCTCAGCCTAACGATTTCCATTGGTGATATGAAAAGCTGAGGTTCTTCTTTCTGCTCTCAAAAATCATTCCAGGAAAAGGTGAACATCTTTAGAAGGAGAGCCAGAGAGCACACTTAAAAATATGCTAAGACAGAGCAAAGACACAGTTCTGGGAGAAAGGGGAGATATAAAATCCATCAGTCAGAAAAGCCACAGAATCTTTACTCTCCTTCACCTTAATTTATTCTTTCCATTCTGGACTGCTGCTTCGGAGAATGACACCACCCACTGCTTCTGGCCCATTTGCAAATGTAACCTAAACGTGCAGAAACTTTTTCTGAAATTCAAAAGTGTGGTTGACATTTTTTCAGTCAACTCTAACTGCATTTTACTAACAAATGTCACAGCATGCTGCTTGAACAGCCTTGTTTCATGAAGGGAGCAAGCAGCACCATCATGCTAAGCAAGCAGGAGCAGGGATGCAAAAAGAAAGCAATTTCTGTGTGTCTCCATGAAAGCACATGATAAAAACTGCCAAGGTCATTCAACACACAACTTATGCATGTGCCAACACTCAGATTGACAAGGAGCAGTATTTAGTAGTCCAGTTGATATCCTAAACAGGCAGAGAAGGGGTTAAAAGGGCTTCAGTACTAGTATTTCTCATTTACCCATACTGGTGATCTCTGGATCAGAGATCATGTCTTGA